>OZ020242.1:11898920-12623197 GCA_963971235.1 Cryptus armator | reverse complement strand
TTTATAGCGAAGAAAGTCAGTGAGGAGAAATACGAAAACAAGCGAAGTAAAGTAGCTGTAAATTCCGACCGGATAAATGTCTTGAATCACCTGCAACGCGTTAAAATCAAATCGGTCAAAAGCGGCCGGAAGAAAAAAAAATGTGAACAATTGTGAATTCAAAAAAAGAGAATAAAAAAATAGAATACCGACCTCTTTGACGGTAAAATTTTTGCATGGTCCCGTCAGATAATTAATGACGAAAGATTCACTGGGTCTAAATTCCTTGAGTAACCCAAACATGCACAGGATAACGGATATCTCCACCCAACCAATATTTTTGTACCCTTTCTTTATCATTTTCAATAATTCGCGGAAACTTTTATTTTTTTAACGGGAAAACTTTTTATTCTTTTTTTCTGGAATGTATCACCGAATTGGCGCGATATAAGATCGTTTTGTTAATTAAAATTTGTAATTTTGCATTTTACGCGACATGTCGAGTGTTCCGATGAGAAAATATGGAATATTATATTTTAAAAATGCCGGTTATTTTATCACATTGCCGGGACGTTGGAACACATATGACACCAGTCTACCGACTGATGTGTTCCGACGACGACTAGCACACGATACATTAAGAAAACGTTTTCTCAAGAAATGTCGCACGTGATGCGTGTTGTATCAGTGGGGTGGCTGTAAGATGGCCGGATGGGGAGACTTTACCACACGCTTTTCAGTGGATCTTACGTCGTCCAATGTAAGTTTTACTCAATATGCATGAGGATGACATTCAAATTACCGGACGTTAAGATTTTACAGACAAATGTTAATCGGAATGCGTGCGCTGATGAACGATTTTTAAGGATGTATCGGTGCGAAACGGTGCTCAACGCCCTCAAAAGTTAGAATTCAGAGAAAATTTTGAACACTTCTCGACGCAATAAAAATCTGAAAAAAATCAAGCATAAAAAAAATCCTGAAAAGATTAATTAAAAAATCGGTGAAAAAAACAATTTTCCAACAAATTATCCGTCAACCAAACCTTTTTTTTACGAACAATGGTTTTTTTTACCTATTTGTTAATAACATTTTGGAATTATTATTATGCAAAATTAATCTTTACAGCGCTTTTTATATCATGGATTTTTTTCAGATTTTTATTCCATTGGGAAGTGTTCGAAATTTTCTCTGAATTCTCACTTTTGAGGGCGTTGAGCACTGTCTCGCGGCGCCCGATCGTCCTTAATGTAGCCGCCTGTAAGCCTCACTGCCCGTAAGTTTTCACTTTTTGCAAGTTTCCTATTAGGATTTCAATAGTCTCGCTGCGATAAAGCAATCATTTTGTTCCTTTCACAGCCGAAGTTAATCCGATTAAAAAAGCTCTACAATTTGCTACGTGCTGTAGTGGAAGGCGATTGGTCGATTGATGGTGAACTCCGTCCGCGATAGGTCGCGAGATACATCGCTTTGGTGAAGTGAAGGAAATTAAATTTTAGCTTTTTCGCAGCGAGGCTTTTGAAATCGTAATATAATTGCAAACTTGCAAACAGTGAAAACTCGAAGGCGACTATATTAAATAATCGTACATCAGCTTTGAGTGCGACTTACATCGGACGACGTAGAGACCTACTGAAAAGCGTCTGGTAAAGATTCGTCATTCGGCCACCCTATAGCTACTCGTATCAGTGATTTGAATCAGTGATTTGAATCGCGTCAACGATTTTCGTCGAGTGGGTTAGAAAATCGCCATAACACACTTAATAATTCTTTCTTCGCGCGGGAGATTCTGGTTACGAAAAAAAAAACAACGATCCAATATACAGGATTTCTTAAATTGTTACTGTAATGAGAGACGTAACTTTTATACATTCACGTAACTTCTAAATCCACGTAACTTCCAAATCCACGTAACTTTCAAATCCACGTAACTTTCAAATGCATGTAACTTTTAAATCCGCGTAACGTTTGAATCCATGTAACTTTTAAAACCCCATAAATTTCAACGTTGTTGTATTTCTTTCATATGGTTGAGAAACACTATAGAAGCAATCGATAATCGTCGATCAGAAGAAGTTCATATTTCAGTCACATTGAATAATTGAAGAATACTTGACTTTTGTCGAGTCTTTCTTTTCGGGGAACTGACTTTACGATCTTTTTTTTTCCTATTTTTTTTTTCGTTCTTCCACTAGTTTTATTTTTTTACACGATTCGGTTAAATAATAACGTAGCAGCGTAGTAACGTTTTCATTGATACTAGAAAATAGTCTATCCTCCCTCTCCGTATGTACAGTGCAATCGCAATCAATCAATCAATTTAACAAAATGTTCGATTGTATGAAAAAAAAAATACATATATATTTTTATTTTACAATATTAAAATAAAACCAACAATATAATGTTTAAACCATCAATAAACTATAAAAATCACATACGCTATTTGTGTAAATATAATTTTTTGAGCGATATGGCATCATTATTAAAAATACTGTTTCTAAGCAGATAGCTATTACACTATCGACTAAAACTTCATATAAAAGGAACAGACGTTCCGTTAAATTACCGGATTCCCGAATTAAATATTTCACTATTTTCCTCAACAGTTTTCATTCTCTGATGAAATATTTCTCTATATATCAGTCTGAAGTCTAATTTCGTCGAATAAATTATTATCGTTTCAGATTGGATTTTCGATTCTGGACGAAAGTCCGCTCGTTTTCACGACCCCCGTTGCGGTTTCCGTGCTCAACCACAGTTTGAATCTCTGTCCACTCCGGCAAAATCTTATCGCGGTGTATATAGCCATCAACAAGAATACTGCACCAAGTATCATGAAATATCCTGCGTATACTTGGAACTGAAAATTTAAATGTTACATTGATTAATATCAGCGTTCTTTCCGAATGAATATTTCTTCATTTTTTTCTTTTACAGCACTAGTAACTTTAATTATTTTTTCCACGATTGGTTATTAAGATAGTTATGTCGCTTCCCGTTAATTTCGTATAACTTCGAGAAAAATGAGAGAAAATTGCAAATACTTTTCGATGATATAAATATCTGAAAAAATTCATGCATGTTAAAGGTACTGCAAAGATCAATTTTGCATAATAATAATTCCAAAATGTCATTAACACGTTGATGAAAAAATTAATTGGTCAACAAATTTCCAGGAAAGCCAACTTTTTTTTTTTATGAAAATGATTCGTTCATTTTTCTGAATACGTATAAATTTCTTCAGATTTTTTAATTTGCTTTGAATTTCTTTTATATGGAAAAAAATGTGTGAAAAAACACAAAATTCAAAGTAAATTGAAAAATCTGAAAAAATTCCTACGTATTCAGAAAAATGAACGAAACATTTTCATAAAAAAAAAAAAAGTTGGATTTCCGAGAAATTTGTTGGTCAATTAATTTTTTCATCAATTTGTTAATAACATATTGGAATTATTATTATTATGCAAAATGAATCTTTGAAGTATTTGACTTATAAGTACCTTTAATATGCATGAATTACTTCAGATTTTGATACCATCGAGAAGTATTTGAAATTTTCTCGAACTTATGCGAAATGAATGCGAAGCGACATAAGTACCTTAAGAAGGTTCGGTGGCTGAGAGTTCGTTTCGCATGAGTTCGAGAAAAATGAGAGAGAATTGCAACTACTTCTCGATGGAATAAAAATCTGAAAAAATTCAGGCATATTTAAAATACTGAAAAGATTCATTTTGCATAATAATAATTGCAAAAAGTTATTAACAAATTCATGAAAAAAAAACTTGTTAAACAAATTAACGGTAACTCAACTTTTTTTTTTATGAAAATGATTGTTTCATTTTTCTGAACACGTATAAATTTTTTACGATTTTTATCTTGAGTTTGAATTTTTTCTTTTTCTACACATTTTTTCCATATAAAAAAAAAATTACCGTTAATTTGTTTAACAAGTTTAAAAAAAAAAATTACCATTAATTTATTTAACAAGTTTTTTTTTCATGAATTTGTTAATAACTTTTTGCAATTATTATTATGCAAAATTAATCTTTTCAGTACCTTAAATATGCCTGAAGTTTTTCAGATTTTTATACCATCGAGAAGTAGTTGCAATTCTCTCTCATTTTTCTCGAATTTATGCGAAATGAACTCTCAACCACCGAACCTCCTTAAGTTGTGTAAAGATGAGAGAAGTGATAAAATTTTTATCGTAATACCTGAGCTCGGATTTCCAATGCGAAACAGGTATCGGACACAAATACGAATGTTATTAAACTCTGCAACGCCAGAGCTAACAGCGTATTGATTCCGAATACGAGACCGTAGCTGTCGTCAGCCAAATTTTTCGCTACTTCGAAGCTGCAAAGAAATAAAACCATTAGCCACAACGATACGTACGTGGGTGGTATATAAACCAATGATATGCGCGAACCAACCTGGCGACCGTAATTACCGTGTGGTAAATCACACCGAATAAGATATAAGCTCCGTATTGAAACCATATGTTGTAACTTTGGGAGCTGACAGTGAGTACGAAAGCTTGTAGTATCGTGAATATCGATAGTATGCCTTCGCCGAGAACGGGCCAATTGAGTCTCAGTTTTCCAACAGCGAAAACTGTTAAAGCACCTGTAGACATTAATATGCACGGTTTACCGAGACAATATTTGCCTTCTGTGAATGATTAATCGACATTTTTATCACATTATGCGAGATAGGAATTGATAAGACTATTTGAAACGCGTGTGCAGATACCGATTTACGATAGATGATTATTTTTGCGACAGCATTACGATCGTCGTTTATCGGAACCAAATGTCCGGGGAATATGGAATCGTTTTAGCGTTACATTAGCGGAAGATTTTATGGCATGCGACGTTATATAATTATCGTGGAAACCTCTCGGCGGCAACATTGTCATGTTATCGTATCTTAGAATTCTTTGTTATTTGTGCAATGATTTGAAAGATGAATGCCCACTTGTATAGATTTCTACTTTCATCATCAAATTTATGTATTTTTAAAAATATATATTTTTTTATCTTTGGTTTTTTTTTTTTGCGAAAAAATGTTTATTCGAAAAAAGAATATATATATCGTGCCTATTATCGTGTAAGTAGCTTCCACTGCGCCGTTATAAATTTTTGCATCTTTTTCTACTGCCGTTTGCCAGAGCGGCTGAACGTAGCTGACAACTTGCAAATATCCGCCAGTGGCGAACGCCCACCAGATTGACCATTTAACGACGTGACCGTTGGTATAGGCGCGCAGAAAATCTTGCCACAGATAAACGTACGCTTTTTTCACTTTGGTCACGAAATTCGCTTTACGATGAGGGCTATCGGCCTGAAGCGTTTGTTGGGATACTTTTAACTGAAAATCGATGTCCTGCAGAGGCGACGATTTATCGGCCGCTCGAATCTGTTGGGTTTCGGATTCTTCGAACGCCTCGGAACGATGGAAGTACAGTGATTTGCTGACCGGCGGTAGGAAGAAAGCCCATACCGTTGCCAGACCTATGCCTGCAATTCAAATTTCGTATTCGATTAAAGTTCTCTAAAGATGTTTCTCTAAAGTTATTTCGACGTTTAAAGACATCATTTTGTAATACAGCGGAAAACGTTGTATGAGATTCGTCATATAAATTATTAGAAAATCATGTTGCAAACAAATGATTCCTTGTCGCTCTCTTTTAGTGTTCAGTAAACTCGTAAAATTGTATTTTTTCAAAGATATCTTGAAGAAAAATCTCTCATGCAAACATCGAGTTGATATTATTTGCATTTACATTAAAACTCGTGAAATTTTTCTTTATCGCGTTATATAAAGAATATCCTTAAAAAAAGTGAATGAAAAACAAATAGCTACTTCAACACATTAGATATTCATTCGTTAAAAATAATCCAAACAAGCAAACAAATGTTTCCTTATCCCATTCCCTATTAATTGGCGTTAATAAATCTCGAAAATTTTATTTCCATAAAGATAGAAAGATATCTCATGAAAACCAATGTAATTATTTGCTTTTAAATGAAATCTTAAAAAAAAATTCTTTCAATATTCTTTATAAGAATATCCTTAGAAAAAAATGAATTAGAAATGAATAACTACCGAATAATGTTATATCTATAAAGATAAAAAAATCCCTCATGAAAACCAATGTAATTATTTGCTTAAATGAAATCTTAAAAAAAATTTCTTTCAATGTCCTCTATAAGAATATCCTTAGAAAAAAAATGAATTAGAAATGAATAACTACCGAATACTGTTAGGTATATCAGTTCATGATAATCCATTATCTCGTAGGTTGTAACACACTGGCCAACGACACCAGATAAGAATTTGCCGACGAGGTAAGCTCCCCTCGTGTAACTCGACACGGCTTGATAATGTTCCTTGTCGACTTTTGCATAGATGTACGTATAGTACGCTACTTCAGTGGAGAAGAACAGGCCGTAGGTAAATTCCAGGAAATATATAGCTGGCATCGATGTCGCCAGCATCATTGTAACAAACGCCGTAGTTCCTGATATCCCGCAGAGAATAATCACCGGTTTGTAGCGAAGAAAGTCCGTGAGGAGAAAAACAAAAACAAGCGTAGCGAAGTAACTGTAAATTCCGATCGGATAAATGTCTTGAGTCACCTGCAACGCGTTAAAATAAAATCGATCAAAAGTGGCAGGAAGAAAAAAAAAATGCAAAAAATAACGAATTAAAAAAAAAAAATTAAAAAATAGGATACCAACCTCTTTGGCTGTAAAATTTTTCCATGGTCCCGTCAGATAATCAGTGACAAAAGGTTCGCTGGGTCTGAACTCCTTTAGTAACCCAAACATGCACAGGATAAAGGATATCTGCACCCAACCCATATTTTTGTACCAATTCTTCAGCATTTTTAATCATTCGCGAAAACTTTTATTATTCAGCGGACTTTTTTTTTCTTTTTTTTTTTCGAAAATTTATCACTTTATCCGGCGCGGTATAAAATCGTTTTGTAGGTTAAAATTTGTAATTTTGCATTTTATGCGATATGTCGAGTGTTTCGACGAGAAAAGATGGAACAATTTAATTTAAAAAGCCGGTTTTTTTTGTTCACATTTTCAAAACGTTACAACACGTATGACACCAATCTCGCGACTTGTCGCGACTGGTGTGTTCAGACGACGACTAGCAGACGATAAATTAAGAAAGCTTGTTCAACATTGCAAAATCAAACGAAGGTCAGGCCGTATCGATGACAGCGCCTTCCTTCTGGAATATATACACAGGTAAATTCGCGCGTGATGCATGTTCTGTCTCTGCGCCGCTTTGAATCGCGTCAACGATTTTAGTCGAGTGTGTGTTAGAAAATCGCCATAATGCACTTGATAATCATTTTGCTTCTCATGAAGGACGCTTTGTTTTCGCGAAAAAAAAGTTCTTCCAGATTTTTATGCTAGAATGTTCAAAATGCTCTAAAAAGTGATTTTTACGACATGTCTGATGCATGTGTGTGTGTGTGTGTGTGTGTGTGCATGCGACCATTTCTTGTTAGCACGATAGCACTCGCAAATTTGAAAATATCGGTCTCAAATTTGGATCAAACGTAGATTGTCATTGCACAACGCTTGGGATGGAATGTGAAATAAATCCGTTAAGGGGTTCAAATTTGATTGCATTTCGAATTTTTTGAAAAACGCTTCTTTTCGCTCAAACTTCCACAATTTTTCAGATATCGGGCTGAAATTTGGTTTACAAGTAGACTACTATCAAATAATGTTTGGGATTGAATTTAGCACAAATCCGTTGAGAAATAAAAATTTTATTGCATTTCGAATTTTTTGTATAACGCTTGTTTTAGCTTTAACTCTCACAGTTTTTAAAATATCGGACTCAAATTTAGTCCACTATTGAATTATTATAACCTTATTATATAAATAAACATAATTGTCTACCAATTTTAATAATTTGTTCCTCAAATCGCGGAAAAAAATAGGTATACTTATTTTGATTTCGCCAAAAATAGAAAAAAAAAAAATTCAAAACCAATAATACAAATCTAACTTGTATCTAAGAACACAACAAAGCATCCTTAATGAGGAAGCAATGTTGCAATTTCAATTGCCGCGCTTTTTTTCTTTTTCGCGCGGGAAGTTCCGGTCACGAAAAAACACGACGATCCAATATACAGGATTTATTAAATTATTACAGTCATAATACGAGAATACACAATTTATACATATACAATATAATATATTATATATATTTCATCATTAACTATTATTTGTTTATTTGTGTATTTCTTTTTATACATGTAAATACGTTCCTCTTCTTATTTGACACGTAATGTTTTTTTTTTTTTTGCCCAGACAAACGGAGACATTCAGCGTTAACAAAAATGATTATTACATGTTCTTTCGCTCGTTTCTTTTCTTCATCTCTGATCTCGTTTTCGTTTTTTTTTTTTTCCTTTTTTTTTCCATAATTCGTACACTTGATTAAATAAATAAAGCATTTTCGATGCGATTGACATGTAAGATACTTTATGAACGTTCGACACTGTAAAATGGTGTTGCACACATTTATCTCTTCGTCTCTTTGTTTTCATTTTTCTTGTTTTTCATTTTTTTTTGTTTTTCATTTTTATTGACATACGAACGCGCATACGCATCGTACAAACATCAGGGCGTTCGACTCTTATAAGACCTATTATCGCTAATCTCGTTGTTGCAATTTGATAAATTGTTCGTTTTTCTTTTAGTTGTTTGTTGTTTTTTTTTTGTTTTTGGATTTCTTTCATGTGGTTGACAAACACTATCGAAGCAATCGATAATCATCGATCAGAAGAAGTTCGTATTTCAGTCACACTGAATAATTGAAAAATAATACTTTTCTCGAGCCTCTCATTTCTGGGACCTGACTTTACGGTCGGTTTTTTTTGTTTTCTTTTCTTTTCTTTTTTCGTCATTTCACTTCTTTTACTTTTTTACACGATTCGGTTAAAAAATAACGTAGCAGTGTAATAGCGATTCCATTGGTACTCGAAAATAGTCTACCCTCCCTCTCCGTATGTACAGTGTCCACACTTGATTGCTTTTTTTTTGTCAAATCGATAAAACCATTCTGTTGTTTTTATCATGAAAATTTGTTTGCTAATCGAAAAGCATAAATACCGTCATACAACTGCTCGATCTTTACAGACTAAAGAGGGACACCGTGTCGGTATCGTCCTCATCCTCGCATACCATTTAATCGTATTTTTATATTATAATTCTCGTACTCAGACATCGGGACAGACACTCGCGCACTGCATTCGCTCTCGTTTCACAAAAAAAAAAAAAAACAATTATTCACTTTCTCATGCATTATTATTTATAGGATCGTTTAAATATTAATTCGACATTTACAGGTTAATGCCTCTCTGTTTTTTTTTGTGTTGTTGTTTGCTTTATTCTTTATCTTCTAAATACCGTTCGTTGCTGCGCAACATACCTTTCGATCTTTCAATAGGTTTTCTTGTATCAGTTATTTATCCCATAGGACGTGATGCCGGGTTTTCGGGTTTTTTTTTTCTTCTTTAATTCATGTTGCGGTATACAGTAATGAGAATGAATGTGTGAAAAAGAAAAAAGGGTTTCTGCTTTGGCATTGGCGACGTTCAATCTATCGTGTACTCTCGTGTGTGTGTGTGTGTGTGTTTTTTTTTTTTTTCGATACGTGCTAAAGCGATAAAAAATATTATTTACCTTTGAGTATTTACACGTAAGCGTTTTTCCAATTGCGCGGCGTGAGAGTTTGTTAGAGGTGAATTTAGTTAATGCGTTTTTTTTGTCTTCGGAATGCGAAAAAAAAAACTCGAAATATGATTTTTTTTTTTTTCATTCTGTTCGTTTTGGTTTTCTTCGCTGTTCTTGCGAGCGATGCGCACTACACTAACATGTGGTTTAGTATTTTTTCAGGCGAATTAAACGATTCACGAACGCATTTTTTTTTCTTTTTTTTTTTTTCTAGACCTGTGTTTAGTATTTAGTATTAAACAATTGACTCGTTACACAATAAACACGACGTGTTTTATAAACATAAATACATTTAAAAGAGGATTTCTTTTTTTTTTCTTTTTTTTTTCGCGATATATAAGCGTGTTGGTTCGATCGACGGAAATATCAGTTCATGGCAATAGCCGTGAACAAGTGTAACTTCTATATTAAAAAAAAAAAAAACAACATATCTGCTACAGCAGCCAAATCGACGGATTTAAGCGAATCTTGTTTTCGTTCAGCGGCTAACTAGATTTTTCTTTCACTAATACTTTCACCTTCGAGTTTCAATGGACCACAATCCAGAAGAGTTAAAAAAAAAATAAGAAAAATCTTCGTAAAAGTTGTTTACATCTCGCGATTGAACAGCGTCATAATTTTCAATGTTACAAAAGTCCACTGAAACTCCGTGGCGAGAGTTCACCGTGCGTCTGCTACTTGTGCATATTTCGACATTCCTTACTTTGTTTTTCCTTTTTTTTTTTTCTTTTTTTTTTTTGTTCGCGTCCACGAGATAGCAAAAATTCGATGAAACGAAACGAGTTATAAATCCCAACGAACACGAAGAGTCGCGTTTCGGTAGGATCATTCGAACGAATTCTCGTCACGCGCGCATCATCGACGCTCTCGTCCGTCTCTCGGACGGTCTTGTAAAAAATCATTTAACGTCGCTCAGCGTCAATGACATATCAAGATTACAAATATATATTCACAGAATACAGATTTAAAAAAAAGGAACGAAAAACATTACGAGATTATATCGATAAGCGTGTGTACAATCGTATGAAGCTTCCGTGTGTGCGCATTGGTTGTTTTCATCATTTTCTTTTTTTTTTTTTTTTGTTCTCATTTTTGTGTATAGCAAAATATCCTTACTCGTGCCAGCACGTTATATTATATAAGTGCGAAATATGATCGAGAATAAGAAAAAAAAAAAAAAAAAAAAAGAAAAAAAAATAGACACAAAATTCGGTAGCTTAATAAGCGTAACGACGAACGTTTTTCCCGACGAATCTTGAGCGAACGATACGAAGAAAAAAAAAATGTATGTAATAATTCGCTCATAAACGATCGCGAGAGAGAAACGTGAATCTCCGATTTGATCGAACAATCTATGACGATGTTATCTATCTCTCCTGATCGTGACATTTATTCCCTTCTCGAACGCGTTCCATCGGTCAATACAGTACGGTACGGTACAGTTTCGAACTTTTCTTTTCATTTTCAATTTTTTTTTTTTTTTTTTTTTTTTTTTTTTCATATACTGCGACCAACGGAAATTACTTACAATTAACGGTAAAGCGACGGCGAAATCGACGAACTGCGAGAGAATCGATAATAATCGGTGAAAAAAATGTTCGGCTGATTATTAAGTCGATACTCGCGCGATACGCGGTAATGACGATGCGAAGAAACAGAGACGAGAGATGCCACGTTTCTCAATCGATCATACGGCATCCCGGAACTTTGGACGTTTGTGTGTTTATCCAGCAGGCCTTCTCGAAGTTACACGGTCAGGCATCTGTCTCACCTTTCAGCCTGAGACGAGCAAAGTCCTCGAATATTATATCGTCGTCGCCAACGTCGTCCTCCCTGAAATTTCAACGAAATTGTGAAACAAGATTTCTAATCACGTTACCTTTGTTCAGAGAATTAATATACGGGACGGACACAAATTCTGTAACAAGTTTGCAACGTATTTGCCAGTATTAAGGTAGTTATGTCGTTTCCCCTTCATCTCGCATAAGTTCGAGAAAAATGAGAGAAAATTGCAAATACTTCAGCAATTCAATATTCAGTATTTTTCTTGCAATACTTCTCGATGGTATAAAAATCAGAAAAAATTCATGCATATTAAAGGTACGGAAAAGATTAATTTTGCATAATAATAATTCCAAAATGTTATTAACAAATTGATGAAAAAATTAATTGGTCAACAAATTTCCCGGGAACCCAACTTTTTTTTTAATGAAAATGATTCGTTCAATTTTCTGAATACATATGAATTTTTTCAGATTTTTCGTTTTACTTTGAATTTTGTGTTATTTCACACATTTTTTCCATACAAAAAAAAAATCAAAGTAAATTGAAAAATCTGAAAAAATTCATACGTATTCAGAAAAATGAACGAATCATTTTCATAAAAAAAAAAAGTTGGGTTCCCGGGAAATTTGTTAACCAATTATTTTTTTCATCAATTTGTTAATAACATTTTGGAATTATTATTACACAAAATTCATCTTTTCAGTACCTTTAATATACATGCATTTTTCCAGATTTTTATACCATCGAGAAATATTTGAAATTTTCTCTCATTTTTCTCGAACTTATGCAAAATTAATGCGAAGCGACATAAAGACCTAACGCAACGAACTTTGCTAAATGAATTTCCCTCGACTGGACCACGAGGCATCAACAGCACGCGATGTATTTATCGAGTTAATTAAGTACCTCTACCAAAATGATAAATTGTCAAAAACAAATAAAAAATACTTCGCAGGAGAAGCTGTTTTCGTTCGAAGAATTTTTATATTTCACATGCATTTTTTTTATTTTTTATTATTGTACGAATAATCAATTTGTTTTTTCGGACAAACGACGAGGGAAGACCTTTATGTGTTTTTAAGAGGAGTCTTTGGTTTTCTTTTATTTATTTTTTTTAATATAAATATGTGTAACGAAATACTTTTTTTATATAAAAAATAAAACGATTTGATAATTTGTATCCAAACGTTATTCATGAATTGAGATATGTAAATTATCCTTACGTGTCCAACTGTATGAGGTTCGTGTCGAGGGCACCTTCACCGTCTTCCGTTCTGTGCGTCGGACTCGGTCGAGCCGTCGACGGTGCAGGTGTCTCCTCTTCCGGTTTCGGATGCATCAGGATGAACGGTAGTTCGGCTACCAATTCACTGCCGAAAAAGAGAAAACTGACTGAAGCACTCGTCGTATCGAATCTTCGAGGTTTCAAAGTTCTATGCCTACAGTCGAGTCCGGGTTTTTAATGATCGTGACGAAAGTTCAAGAGTTCCAATAGTAATTTTTTTTTTTCATTAATCACTATTCTCATAGATTACCAAATTTTTCAGTTGATTTTTCATTAATATACAATTTACTTCGAAATTTTTAATAATCTCATTGAAAGATCGAATAGCAAGCATTTTTTATTTTTTTTCTCAGCAAAGCAATTTAAAAAACATAATTTCATTGATATATATTTTATTCCATTTCTTCTATATTCTATGGAGAAAGTTTTTCCAGCCCTCCATTTGCGTCGTTACAGACGTTCAACTTTGAAAGATACGACTCGTAGTACCAAAGTTTCGCCGGCGTAATGTGAACTTTGCTTGGAGCTGAGAAACGCGTAAGTATGCGAGGACTCGTATGAATGAAAAGAGTCGACGAATAATGGAGCGAAGTACAAGAACTTACCCTCCGAGAGCTCCGAGGCAAAGTTTTACTTTGACTTTGTACTGGACGATTATTCCGAGATTTTCACGCTGCGACGGATCCGCTACGCTGTGGGATCGAATGTTTGTTAAAACAAAAAAAAATCTAAAGCCACCCAAGTATTTTCGTGTCTTTTTTTCACTAAAGCAATAAGCTCGCTTTTGCATGCATTTCCAACTGATAACACAAGCCGTCCGGACGAATCGAAAACACATAACGGTTAAAAATTCAAACAATATTTTCACCTCATTTGCATCCCATTGAAATCGAGAATCCGCGTAATATCGATTTGGAATTAAATTTTTTTTGTACATTCGATTACGACGGCTGAATTAACAGTTCTTGTGATACGAATAACTTCACATTTCGGGTGGAGTACGTTAACGAAGGAAAGAGAGCAAATGTAATGAAAGGTAAGCAGACAGGAGATAATAACCGGACGGTGAACGGCAACATTGAATAATCGCAAAAAAGAAACATGCAAATTAAACAAGATTAGTTACCCAAGCGTTTGTAATAAAGCATTCATGCATGTTATGATGGAGTAATGGAGACTGGATAACGGCCTCTTGTACGGGGAAAGTTTCGGTGTTGATAAATATTGTTCCCTAACATGTGTGATTAAGCTATCGAACATATGCTTGGAAAACATCGAAAAAAAGTGTTTTTATGGTCAATTTTAATGGTAAAA
The DNA here is from genome assembly GCA_963971235.1 of Cryptus armator. Taxonomy (NCBI): domain Eukaryota; kingdom Metazoa; phylum Arthropoda; class Insecta; order Hymenoptera; family Ichneumonidae; genus Cryptus; species Cryptus armator. The sequence continues at coordinate 12,609,061 of OZ020242.1, read as the reverse complement.
AAAAATTAATTTATATGTATTTTAATATTCACGATATTAATATTCGATATATTATTATTTAACTATATAATATAACGAATTTTTTTTTCGAGTTTAAATAATAAATTAATCGATTTTCCGATCGATGTTTTTTCATTGCAATCGTCTGTGAAAAAATAAAGTACACTCTTTCCAACGTATATCCAAGGATGTGTCTTTGTATATTAATGTTTCGATATAACTTTTCTATTTTCATCTTCCTCGTGATTGACTCTACTGTAGTTACGTGGGAAAAGTATTATATCACGAATGATGACGTGATATCGAAGTCTCACGAACGGCCATTGACTAATTCAATCAGCGATGCGCCTGCGGCTGGATAGAACGATTCATCATAAATTTGTCCTATTATTATGAAATTCGTCAGAGTATAAATGTGATATATATATATATACATATATATATATGTGTGATGAAACACCGTCGGCAAAGCCGATAGTGCACTTTCCCGTCAACGGGTCAGTTCGCCGAAGCGGAACTGCAAATTGAGTTTCGCTAACGCAGGTGGGAAAAAAAAATCTGTTTTTTGAATTAATATTCGAATGGAATTTGGCTTTGTATCATTTATCTACCGTTGGTGCTTTGTATTCAAAGTTTTCGAACGCATAGAATATCAATATCGACTTTTTTCGTATATGCAATTTTTTTACAGAAAATTTGCGTGCAACCAAATCGATGTATTTTTTTTTTTTAAGATTTTTTTTTCAACCTGCAAATGATTTGATATTATAGATACGCAGTCTTTGCTAAATGGACATTCGAGTTGTGTACTTTTCGTTACGACGATATCGATGAAACTCTATTAATTCGTAATAATTAGGAAAACTGAGGGGTGGGCTGAGGGATGGGGGGAGTAGTAATCGAAATGAATCTGAAAAAAAGCATTGTGAAGCGGCATACCTAGTGACATTTCATGTTTCATGTTCCTCTCGACCGACTGTAATTGGATTTTTATTCGCTTTTTTAAAACACGCGCACGAATCTAAACGAGTATGCTGGTCGGTAGTTATGCTGCTTTGATCTTGCAGTCGGACGACACAATAACGACAGCCGATACAGCGATATATATAATATATAATAGATATGTATGTATAATTTAATGGTACATAATAGTGATGTAAATATATAGTATTTATCAAATTTTAAGAAAAACGTCCCTCCAAATAATAATTAGCAATCGTTTAATATATATATATATAGATATATAGAGATATGGAACGTAACGAACTTAGCGAAGATGGAACGTTAATGAAATGTTAAAGGTACACTGACATATCTCGATGAGTATTTCAAGATATCCGAAGGGCTAATGGCAATGGCTGAATCTCACATTTCATCCCAATATTTAATACAATTGAATTTTTTTTTTTTTTTTTTTATCGATTCAGAAGAAATAATGTATTTTTTACCTTTGCCCCACGGCTATCCTGCGAGCGTGGAATGAGCGTGAAAAAAAATAGAGGAGGTTCGATATCCATCGTAATAATCGTTATACTGAATTCTAATGAGCAGCAAAAATATACAGTTTAATGGAATACTTTGCGACAATTTCGAAACGCTTTAATTATCGAAATTTTGCGTTTTTTTATTTATCCAAATTATAAAGACAATATAAATGTATGAAAACGTCGTGTAATTCGGAATTAAACGAGTGTTTCAACAATAAAAACCGCTATCTTTATTATTAGCCTTCAAACTGAAAGTTTTCAACTATAATCACATTTCCTTACGCGATATATCGATGTAGAAAATGTATACGAGAAATAAAACGATTTTGTTAAAGACTCTCACCTGACGAAATTAAATTCCGATCTTATGAAAAATTCTCGGAATTATTCGCGTGTATGAAACATCGCTCACGAGCGGAAAAGATTTTTGATTGCTTCCAAGATGAAATTATAATGGAAATTTACGAAATTCACCATAAATTCATAAAATTGGGTAATTTCCATTTTAACGGGATTTGGCACATTGATTTTTGCTCCCACGCGGATTAATCTTGTCGACGTAAAACGCGTCTTTATTTTATTTTTTCAAGGTATCAAAACTCCTCAATTTTTTAGTAAATGAATAACAAATGTGAAATGTTTAATGAGAGTGTATCGTTACATTCCCAACTGAAAGTGAAATTCGAAGAGAAACTCGAAGACTCCCCGATGGGATAAAAGTTTAAAATAAATCAATCAGACAGAAGGTACTAAGAACGATAATTTTGCATAATAATAATTCCAAAAAGTTTTTAACAAATTAGTATTAAAAAAATGTCTTCAACGAATCATACGGTACGGTACGGTACGGTCTTTTGTTTTAGCAAAAGTTGATTCGTTAATTTTTCCGAATACATATGAATCCTTTTCAAATTTTTTCTAATTTTCAAAAATCCCGTTTTTTGAAAAAAAAAATTTATCAATCATCGAGAATATTTTCGATCGTTTGCCCCGAAATATTGTCAGTGTAATGCTCAGTGTTTCTCCGAACTCCTATCTAAAGTCCATGACTTTTCATCCATAAAAAAAAAACAAAAAAAAAAGTTGTAAATTTCGAAGAAATTCTAAAAAAATTGGGATACCGGATGAATCGTTGAACATTTTTTTTAACCTGATTACTCAAAAACTTATTGGAATTATTATTACGCAAAATTAATTTTCTTAGGATCTCCTAAATAGTTTTTTTTTTTTTTTTTTTTTCAGATTTTTATCCCATTGAGAAGTATTCGAAATTCGTTTGGAATCTCACTTTGAGCTTTGACCGCAACGATAAGCTCTCCTTAAAATAATAATTTTTCTTTCTTTTTCTTTATTTTAATCGATTCAATTGCAAAAAATTTGAAAAATCGCGTATATAAACGATTATTGTTGTATAACATTGGCCTTACAGCGTGCTGGACGCCAAATTGGTGTCCTCGTGTTTAAGCTGACCGTCAAGGGCGAGGGCCCATTTATCTTTGTTGTTGGCGAGAAGCGGCGTCAGCGAAAAGACTTTGCTCAGCGTGAAACCGGGCCCCACCGGGCATCCCTCCCTGACAAACATTACAGTTACAAGTGAAACCGTCTGCGTGTGTGGGTGTTGTGTTTGCGTCTTCGTTCTTCCGCGAGATTTCATACTATAATAACGTCCGTTGGGTAACGGTACGGTTGAGAATTCCTCGATGACACTAGTGCACAAGAGCCCTAAGGCTTCGTTTCTCGACGTTTCTCGTGACGCTGAAGAATGCACGTTAAAGAAGAAGAAGAAAAAAAAAAAAAAAAAACCCTCAAGATTCGCGGGAGATATACGACACGCGAAAGACCCCAAGAGAACTGCACAATACGTTTGAATTCATAGTTGAAGCCCCGACGAGGGCAGCGCCTACGAGAATCGATCGTTGAAATATATTCTTTCGTACTTTTTCGTTGGTATCGCGAAGAATCTCACGAAGCTGACGAGATACCGGTGAAACCCTCAAGAGCGCCCGGGACTCTGGCAAAGTTCTCATGGCATCGAAAAAATAAAAATAATGCATCACGTGAAATTCGTCTTAGGTAATTGCGGACTGCTGGCGCGTTCTATCATTAAATTCGTAGCTCACGTTTTTCGTTACGTGATTATAGTGTCCGAGAGATACGTTGGAGAGTTTTCGAGGCTTCGAATTCTCAAAATCGCATTCGCGCTCAATATACTCAATTAGATATCGTGATACAAGGCTACGTATTGAGAGAACAATATTTTATAGACAAGAGGATTCTTCTCGCTGAAAAAAAAAATGCCTGATAATGAAACATCAACGTTTGTCAGTGTAAGTATGCCGGCCTTGTCGATAAATACATACATATACCAATGTATATATGTATATATTTAATAAAGAATATGTATATTTGCACCGAGAGAAGGACCTGATACAATTTACCATATATCTAGTAAAAAATATCGTAAATTTCTGGTAGTGCGGAGACAATGGCGCCACCTGTCAAAAACTACGAGAACTATGCGAATTTTTACCATAGAATATGGTAAAAATCCCCATAAATGTGGTAAAAATGCTCATAATATCGAGTATTTTCGTCATAGGTGGCGCTACCGTCAAATTTTACCAGATGACATAGTAATTTCTAGTAGATCCTTCTCTCCGTGTGTATAGAGAGATTCAATAATCTGTGCGACACACTGCAAATAAAGGGTACTAAAAAAAACGTTTTGGTGACGAGTTGGGAAACGTGGGATTCGTGATTACTCGTTCGATACATATATGTATATTTGTATATACATATTACATATTGCATTTTAATAATAACCATATAGTTTATTTGTATTATAGTCGATATAGATACGATGTTTGTGTTTTTGCTTGGTGCGTATTCGCGATGTGCGGCAATGGTGAATGTAGCGACAAATCATCGCCTGCAGCCGTAGGTGCGCAGAATTTCGAATATTCTGGAAATTACTGTTATTTTTACGAACGAAATGCGATTTAACGTTCGTTACCCCTTTGAACATTCATTGGAGACTCGATTTTCGAACAGAAACCAAAACGGAGTCGCAATCGAATAGATGCAAATTAAATAAATTGCTAAATGTATTTGCAGTTTAATCATTTACCACGTTACACATTGTTTCGTTAATTATGAAGATACCGAAGTTAAATTTCACTAAGAAAAAGGGGCAGAAATGGAGTTAAACTTTTTTGTTTTTCCAGAGTTGTCGAAATTCACACACGGATATCGGTACCTTGCATCGTGCGCGCAGCGAATACACCGATGGGGTTTTTTGGATATGGATAACGCAGTGAGATACACCAACGAAAGAGGAACGGCGGTATTAGGGTTTTTCTTTTATGCGCTCTTTTGCAGAGTTTCGCTGGATGCAGGAATGAGAGGAGAATATTGGATGTAAGAGACTATCCACCGAGAATTTCGTATATTCCACAACCCGGGATATAAATAATGAAAGGTCCCCGCGGCCCGGATGGCAATAGATCCCCAGAGCACAAAAAAAACAAAACGAAAACAAGAAAAAAAAAAATAAAATTAATAAATAAAATAATCAAACAGATAAACCACAGAAATTAAAACGTAAAAAGGGCATTCCATCCACCAACAAAATAGTCTTGTTAATTCGTACTGTTGTTTCTTTTCATTTTTTTTTTTGTTTTTTTCGGATTTTAATCGTTCGAGTGGAGACTACAAACTCGGCGTTGGAGAATTACTATTTCGCGAATCGCGAGTGAACGCGAACAATACCAAAGCGACGAAACAACTATTGATCGCTTCGACTGGAACAGCAATGTTATTTCAGCTTTTTGCGCGAATTCTCGCGAGCCATGCAAAAAAATGAAGAAAAAAGAAAACCTTTTTTTTTTCGAGTGATGTAAACACCTCAATAAAATTAAACACACCCCAGTGACTCGAGCATCGAGAATGGGAACGCAACCGCTCCGAAGAAAAAAAAAATATCCTTCGGTACTTTTTTCATTTATTTTCTTCGAAAATAACGTGAATAATGATTTTTTTTAAATTATTCGCACACATTGAGAACATTACTCGATTCGCGAAACAAATGTTTATCCCACAAAAAATCAACAATAGAGGAAACAGCAAGTCTATTATTGCTGTTTCAACAATGCGTCGATGTGAATTTATATTGAATTTACATCGTTGACGCGTATGATACGAGGATTATTATTACAGAACCGTCGAAATTTGCTCGACTCTACGATACTACGATGGGGCAGAAACGAGGTGAGTGGGACGTCGCGCCCTCCCTACGGAATTTATTGGCTCTCAAATCAATTGGAACAAAACCCCTGCAAACAACGATCGCACAGTGCCGACGCGTTACTAACGTTCTATGTGTGTTTTTAATCTCCACTCGCTGATTAAAATCCGTATATTATAATTATAATAATTCGTGTCGGAAAATGTTCTCGAGTCGCTCACATGGTACTCGATGCGAGATTGGTGTCCTCGTGCTTTAGTTGGCCATCTAAGGCAAGACCTCGCTTGTCCTTGTTGTCGGCAAGGGTCGGCTTTAGAGAAAATACCTTGCTCATGGTGAATCCTGGCGCTACCCCTATACTGCCAGTGCAATAATCTTATTTTTTTTCTGTCTTTCTCCGTTATACTCAACGACTCTTCTCGTCGCGAGTAAAACACGTAGCTTCTCTATTTCCCTTCATTTTACCTCAATGCATTCATATTTTTCGTAAATAAAAATGAAAAAAAAAATTTCATGATTCTCGATTGATTGCTTTTTCTTAAGGTAGTTATCGCGCGGGGGAAAAATTTCGACTGAAAGGGATAGGCGACACGGGTCGCGCGGTTGCGACGGACTGCGCCTCGTATCAGCTTTAAGAACGGCATTATGAACAAAAATTTTCATGATTCTCGATTGATTGCTTTTTCTTAAGGTAGTTATCGCGCGGGGGAAAAATTTCGACTGAAAGGAATAGGCGACACGGGTCACGCGGTTGCGACTGACCGCGCCTCGGATCAGCGTTAAGAACGGCATGAAACGATCTTTAGGATTTTTTAATTCCGAAACGGGATGGTGAATCGCCTCAAAATTTTTCACGATGTATCATCAAACATTTAACTTCTGTACAAAAAATTATTGAAATAGTATGAACGAATGATTTAACGCGATTGATAAAGTAATCAAATTTTCACGACAGATAGGTATCGCAGTGTATGAGGACTTTTTCTTCGATATATATTTTCTCGAGTTCCGGATGGCCAATAATTTCCAAAATTTTTACATGTTTTTTCAGAGCATTGAATGAGAAGTAAGCAAAGTTTCATTGATTTTTTGAGAAAATTGTTATATCGCGATAATTACCTTAAAAAATCTCGAGTACGAAATTGCGCGTTTTAATTTTGGGTCGTTACGATTTTTTATTGCGCGAAAAATGAAATCGTTCTCTCACTCTCTGCCGCTCTATTTCTTGACCGGCATCGTTCGTAACTCGACGAATCCCCGAGATCAATATCGTCAGACGATTGTCTCGACTCTGAAGGCTTTTTACAATCCCACATCGTTCGTCGACAATTGAATGTATTGTTTTTTCAGTGGAAATAAAATTACTTCGTGGCAAAAATCTCGACAATTATTCGACTCAATGGATTCGATATTTTTTGCTTTGAAAATTTGAAATTAATGCGAGACATTGGGATCGCGACGTTGACGCTACGATGCCTGGTAGCGAATGGATAATCATTTCGTCTCGTACTTCGATATACATGTACTATGTACTCGTGGGAAGCGCGACAGGTGAAAAAAAAATGTCCAATCGAGGAAACCGCAATCTCAACGCGAAAATTGACTCGACGATTTGTTGAACTGTATAATTATTGCTCGTTGAAGTGTTAAATACCGTGGAAAAATAATAGCGATTCAATTTTTCTTCAAATTAATTTACACGAATGCCTTTGCGATACGAGACTCGTTTTTTTTTATCCACGAATGCAATATTATTCATTTTTTAAGATTACGATATCAACATATTTTTCCAGGGATTTTGACACTTTTTTTAATTTGCCACAATGCATCTCGGAAGTCAGACGAAGGTTTGCATTATTTTTAATCGTCAAAAACGATTTAGCCGCTCGGGACCATTAACGCTATTCATTCGCCGGAGAGGCCGAGTCGACACACCCGTTAGCGGTTGGAACAATTTGCACGCTCGTTCCCTGTCCGATGGGGCACTTTAAGAATCCCAACGGGATACACGGACCTTTCCGTAAACTACCGGAGGCTATGAGCTTTTTTCATATATTTTATTTTTTTTTTTTTTGGCAGAACGCCAAGAAAATTACTTTCCCGAATCACGCAAGCCTCGCCTACCAAAGTCTCATATTCGACAATAACTTATCGTCAATTTTAATCAACCCGAGTCACGGTCTTCTTTCCTAATTTCGTGACTTCCAAACTCCGAGTTGCATAGCGGCTGGAGATATAATTTCGACACGCAAATGGGCGATTCTTGCGCTCGAAATTATCTGAATAGTTTCGAATTATTAAAGTTCGATACAACGGAATCGTATATATCGATCTATACGGAGGACCTCGTCAGTGACTGAACGGTTAATCGCGTTATCGTTAAGGGAACTTATTCAAGAAATCAGCAAATTACGTTTTCATCAAAATGTTTCGAAATTATTTTTTTAAAAATCAATTATGCCGCTAATTTTTGAGAAAAAACTGATTGGTCAATCAGAATTATTCGACAAAATCGATGAATATAAAAGTACTTTTCACAAATTACAACAATTCGTCGTTTTTAACGGTTTAATCATTGACGCGGTTTGTCCGATAGGATTTTAATTTTTTTTTTCTCAAAAGTATCAAAAAAATGAAATGAGAAGTAATACTCACTCGCTTTCCGCCTCGGCGACGGTGCACTTGTACTGAGCCGTTGAGAATAAACAAATATCGGCAAATTGTCTGACCGATACTTTGATCTTTTTAACGGTTCTATTGCTGTTGTTCGCTATGTGAACGTTAACGGCAATATTTTCACCGTGGTGATAGAGCTCCTTGTCCAATGAAGCCTCGAGATGAAGCTTATTCGGCGACATCATGAATTCTTTGCTGACCTCGACAGAGGGCTGTTCGCCTTGTCGCGACGGTGCGTACATTATTTTTCTTATGGCGAGCCGTATGGAATTTCTGTAACGACAATAACGACGTTATTTTCATTGCCATAATTATCGATTGCAAATCTATTTATTATCTTTTTTTTATCCAAAATTAATAAAATTAACATAATTAGCAAAAAATTTAGTTTTTCATCTTTTTAGTAGTAAAAAAACAAAATTCTACGTTACGATAAAAAAAAATTAAGAAAATGGTGTGTGTTATGATTTTCTATTTTTTTTTCTCGTACTTTTAAAAAAATAAAATTCATACAATAAGCATAAGGAGTGAAAAATTGAATTTTTTTTTCTTTAGTAGTATAGAAACAGTTTTTTTTTGTTGCGATAAATAAATTGAGAAAATGGTGTCTCTTATGATTTGTAATTTTTGTTTTTTTCTCGTACCGTTTATGAGGTTTGTCGTCCTGCGTCTCACCTACGAACGCTTTGAGTTCGTAATCTACGCCGCATGGTTTACCAGTGTCACCGGGCGCCGGTTGTAGGGTTACCGATGCCGGACAGTGTGGCGGAAGCTCGAAGTAGAACGGATACGCATTGCTACCGAGCTTCTTGACTAACCTCTCCTGTAGTCGTGTCAGTTCTCTCGGCGGCTGGGACCCGGGCACGACCGGGTAGATCTGCTCGGCCGCGAGATAAAGGTCCTTTCTGAAGGTTAGGCCGAGGACGTCCAGGTCTTCCCGGCCGTACCTGAACGCCGCCAGGACGTGACCGAAAACCTTCCGATCCTTAACGTAATCCGGATCAATCAGCACCACGCCGTCTGCGAAACAATTATCTTTCGTCTCAATTTTTTTTTCATTATCATACAAAACTATAAAAAGAAGAAAAAAAAAAGGTATGAGACACTTCGTAGATCTACGTAAAAAGAAATTGATCAATTTTCCGGATCAATCAGCATTACGCTGTCTGCGAAACAATTATCTTTCGTTTCAATTTTTTTTCATTATCATAGAAAACTATAAAAAGAAAAAAAAAAGGTATGAGACACTTCGTAGATCTACGTAAAAAGAAATTGATCAATTTTCCGGATCAATGAGTATTACACTGATTGCGAAACAATTATCTTTCGTCTCAATTGTTTTTTCATTATCATACAAAACTATAAAAAGAAAAAAAAACGTATGAGAGACTTCGTAGATCTACGTAAACAGAAATTGATCAATTTCCGGATCCATAAGCATTACGCAGTCTGCAAAACAATTATCTTTCGTCTCAATTTTTTTTTCATTATCATACAAAACTATAAAAAGAAGAAAAAAAAGGTATGAGACACTTCGTAGATCTACGTAAAAAGAAATTCATAAATTTTTCGGATCAATCAGCATTACGCTGTCTGAGAAGTAAAAAAATCGAACGAAAGACTCTCCGTAGATATACGTAAAAAGAAATTCATCAATATTTCGGATCAATCAGCATTACGCTGTCTGCGAAACTATTATCTTATGTCTCAATTTTTTTTTCATTTTCGTCCGAAACTATGAATAAGTAAAATCGAACGACAGACTCTTCGTAGATATACGTAAAAAGAAATTAATCAATTTTCCGGACCAATCAGCATCACGCCGTCTGCGGAACAATTATCTTTCGTCTCAATATTTTTTTCATTATCGTCCAAAACTATAAATAAAAAAATCAAACGAAAGACTCTTCGTAGATACACGTAAAAAGAAATTAATCAATTTTCCGGACCAATCAGCATCACGCTTTCTGCGGAACAATTATTTTTCGTCTCAATTTTTTTCCATTATCGTCCAAAACTATAAATAAATCGATAGACAATTCGTAGATTTACTTTAAAAAAAAAATTAATCCATTTTCCACGTAATTCGGATCAATCAGCACGACGCTGTCTGCGAAACAATTATCTTTCGTCTCAATTCTTTTTCATTATCTCCCAAAACTATGAATAAAAAAATCGATCAACAGAATCTTCGTAGATCTACGTAAAAAAACAATGTCTCCATTTTTTTTTTAAATCCACTTTATCAAAGATCCCGACTGTCCCGATAGATTCCATAATGACGATTTTCATAAATTTGCGTTTTTATCATAGAGTATTTGCCGAAAGACATCAAAATCGAAAAAAAATGGTGATTCCCAAAGGGGGATCGAAAAAATTGACGAACAAATCGCGAGAGTTTCCGACGAGTTTGCGATGGGGGCGTCGCGCCGTGACGTTCGCGCGGCAATTGGCTTATGCAACGACGCGTGCATTCTCGACAAAGATCCCATCGCAGCCTTCGGTATCTCCAACTACAATGTTTTCTCTATTAGTGTCCATTCATTCGATGTCTCTATCGTCGCTTTTTTTCCACCTGCGCTCGTTTGCGCACAAACGCGCTCTTTCATTATTGTTTGGGTTTTTCCTCCTTTTTTTTTCGTGTTTTTATAAACCAATGCCGCAATTAATCCATCGACGAGCGACACTCGCGCGCATAAAATCAATCGACGATTGAGATCCGTGACACGATAATAAAGATATAACTTACCGATTGGATCGACGTGCGTTATGTGATCGACGAAGTCTCTCTTTCCAAGATAGACCGTGATTCTCCCATTTGGACTCGATTTCTTGAATACGCGGGTCGCTTGACGCCTACTGACGCTGTCCACCGCGTCCATAGCGAAATCTTTCGGCCCCACTTTTGCACCTAACTCATTTGAACAATCCTCATCAGCGTCCGAAAAATCGGATACCGAACTGTCCGACTGTAAAAAAAAAAAAAAAAAAAAAAAAAAGTACGATTATTTACATGTATTTTCGTTATTTTAGCTTTACAAGACGTGAGTAAAAGAGACTTTTTGTCGGCGATGTAGAACGCTAATTTTATTTGCTCGTAACAACAATACGCAAAAGCGTAAAACAAATCTCTTTGAATCATCGAAAAAACAAAAGTTCAACGTTATTTTACAATTTTTTTCAAAAATTTTTCGCAATTTTTTATAGTTAATCGGGTCAATTGAAGGTAACGACCCGTCGAAAAATGCAGACGTATATTTACGCCCGCCGTACGCGAGGGGTTAAAAAAAAGTATAATTTGCAAATTTAAATTACTGTGCATATTGTTGTAGTAATATCGCGAATTTTTATGGTATCTGAATATAACTATATATTCAATGGCTATTATTGTACGTTTTATAAGTATTTTTTAAAATATTGTTACTAAATCTAAATTTAGTTACAAAATATTGTTACTAAATATTGTTACTAAATCGTATATGCAACGAACTTCAAATGCTTTTGTATTAATTTTTATAGGATTCTTTCATCAGTATAGCAAGAGAAATCGTATTGCTAACGATTTTTAATGATTGTCGTTGAAAAAAAAAAAAAAAAGTTTGGTTGATAAATAAGATAAAAACTTATCCACTGCTTTGCCTTCAACTTCAATCGATCCTTGTCTATTGTAAGGGTGACACAAGGCGAACAGTGTTTTACTTTTAGCTCGTCTATCCGCTAATTATCGTTTTTTTCGGCAGCAATGAACATAGATAATTCAATGGTCGAATAATATAACGACGGGAGTTTCAGATACGATTATATCCTATCGACATTGAATCATAACTCATAATAAATTTTTATTATTTTACCCTCAGCGAGACTGCACGCGAATGAAATTATCGAAAATTTGATTTTCAATAATTAAATCATCAATCATAAATCTATCCGAAAACTTCACTTAACAAGATTTATCGCTCCGAAAATCAGTCGTAAATCTTGAAGCTTTCGTTCTGTACTCAAAGTTCGTTCGCGACCCTGAAAATCGTCGGTTCGTCGCGCACTATACGCACGGAATGCGTATAATATACACCTATATTTATAGTGGCACTATGAGTGCTGAGATTTTTATACAGTACGATCTCTCACATCTAATCGCCGTTAAGCTTTTACGAAGACAATTTCGGTGTTCACAATTTGGAGGCGCCGCGTCTCGATCGCGCGAAAGGATAGTCGTTTGCTTCGCGAAATTAATTAGCCCTTCGCATAGCCCTCACTGGTTCCCCCGCGCCTCGAGTATATAGAAAAGACGCGAGAGGTTTCACTGTATTATGTATGTACGTGTGCCGAGCCGCGTGTCGAAAATGGCGATGAAAAAAGTGCCGTATATCCTCTTCGGCATCGAGAATTTGAGAACATACGTGCGTCACGTTTCTTACTCTACGTGCGCGTAACTTACGACATTAATACATACATTATATTATATTATATCTCCGTATATACGTACATATCGCACGTATAAATAACGCACTATTACATTTATCCCCACGCGAGATCCTTAACGTAATAGCGACGATAGCTCGGTACACTCGTACTTTCGTCCTTAAACCGTTTATACGCAACGCGTTATTATTACGTATAATTCGAGGATTTATACGTGGGAGCAATACATCGCGATATATGCAACGAAAGCAAGAAACGCAGAACACGCACCGGGGACACACGTCACGATAAAGAATTAGGAGTGACGATATGCAACAATGAATAATCGGACTCGTTAACGATACGGAATTTATATAAGTCACAAACTCGATACATATTAAACGCCGCACATTTTTTTTTTTTTTTTTTTTTTAGCAAGAGAATTTAATACAATACAAGTCTCGTTGGTTGCTAAACGAGAACTATTCCTGTACCTCGAATCTCTCGGGAATGACGATTATTAAAATGTAAGCGAAACGCTGATATATATAGTCGGTAGAACTTTGCGGTAGCAACGAAGACGTCATATCTTTGCAGAAACGTCACTGAAACTCATTAGTTATAACATCCTTGTTGTTTTAATCACCTTAGCCATGAGTTACCTCGTCCGGCTTCTTTTTCCTTTGAACGTTATTCGATACCGAGACTCGGTATGTATTATGCTCGGTAGAAATAAAGTTGTTTTTTTCGAATTCGTTATTAATTATTCCGATATCGTCGAGAGGCGAATGTAATGATGGAATGAATGGAATGATTTAATAAATTTGGAATGGTGATAACAGAGGAGTAATTAGTGCAAAATTAATTGAATTTATTTGGAGTTTTTTCGGAAATATATTTTTTTTTGGAGATGTTTTTTTCTTTTTTTTTAATGTGCACTATTAAGTGAGACGTATATTAAGAAAACGATACGAAGGTTTTATTTTTACGATGCCGATGGCTCGTCGTCCCGTGGCGATTATCGGCACTCTACTGGACGACAAATCGGAGTAACGGCTGTCAATTCCGCGGTGACGGCACGCGGAGAGGCGGTGACTCCAGTTGCTCACTGATGCTGGGGTCGTAATTCGTAACGCGATAATGACGTATATATATATACATGTAGATTTATATATATATACATGTAGTATATCGTAATTTCGAGCAGTTCATACCGGCGGATGGTCCGGCACGTGGAGAACTCTCGAGTCTCGTATCTCCGAGAAGCGAGCCGATAGATATCACTGTTTACGTGGGGATAATACGATACGTTTCGATATTAAAAAAAAAAGAGAAAAGATATACACGACTATTAGAAATGTTTTAGATTTTATGAAAAAAAAAAAAAAAAAAAAACTCAAATTTGACTCTCGTGTCTCATAGACATTTATTTTTTTAATTGTTTTTTCGACAGACTTTAGATGATTAAATTTAATCAAAAAACCAATTTTTGGTACTAAAAAATTGGTTTTTCAAATTTATTGCTCGAATACTTTTAGTTTTTTTTTTGTAAAAAAAAAAATAACCAAAAATGAATTTTCATTTTTACCCTTTAATGAAAGGGTAGAAATGAAAATTCATTTTCAATTCAATGAAAAAAAAAAAATAACCAAAAATGAATTTTCATTTTTAGCCTTTAATTAAAGGGTAAAAATGAAAATTCATTTTTGGTTATTTTTTTTTACAAAAAAAAAAACTAAAATTATTCGAGCAACAAATTTGAAGGGCCAATCTGTAAGTTTTACTTAAATTGGAACTCTGCGCGAATGTTAGTTCGCACTTGGAGAGAAGTTTGAACGATGATAAATATCGTCTGTACGAAGTTCTTAGTTTTCTATCGAAGTTCCTTTTACTCCTCTTGCATACCAAAGTTAATTTATTACTTTCATAATTGTTTGCAAAGTTCATGGAAACTAATTTGTTAATTAGTTATATACAAATATCGACTGCCGAGTAATCGAAATTCCGTTCCTCTTTGTTATTGAGCGCGAAAACTTTATTATAGAATGCAGGAAAGGTTCATTATTAATACGATACAACGACCGAGTGACGTCGATATACGGAAAAAAAAATCTAACATTCGCTTGAGACCTTATAATTTGCAAAAACTTGCAAAATTATTAAAGTAATTATTGCAAAGGTAAAAATAAGTTGGATGATTAATGAAAAATATAATTGCTTTGGGAGCTAATGATTAGCATTCCAATTTCGTATTGTGATTATTATTATCATTATGTTCGTAGGTTGCGCGAGTCGGTTTGAAACAATAATCTTCATTAAACCGATAATTAATTGGAACGCTGTAATTTTTTGTCATTTTTTCGTGGAACGAGTTAATTGAAACAGTTTTTTGAAATAAAAATAAACCATTTCGCATTATCCAAACTCATAGTCCTTTTTTTTTTTTTTTTTTGTGGATAATCCGCGATGTGTTATTAAGGGGGAAAAAAGAGATGAATAAAAGTATCCGTGACGCTCTCTCGCTACGCAAACATACATATATGTATACGCTTAATCAGTGAGGCGCGCGCGGGAAAGGACACATGGCTTTGTCGCATAAAAATACGAACATGCGCGTGGCATCTACGGTTGTAATACTACATATATAGAGTAGTATCTCGATTATAATACTCCATCTACGTATTGTATATAGTATCTCGCGCTCCTCCTATCTCCTTTCAATTCTTCGAGTGAACGCCGTACAAGCAACAGACCGCATTAACCAACGAAACTCAGTCTGGTATCCCTCTTATCCCCCGCCGTTTGACGTCACACGAGCAAAGACTAATTATCTTCTCGGGTTCTCCTCTCGACCATAGCGTCAAGCATGCGAACGATTCGTTGCAGATGCGACTAACTATATATTCTTTTCCGCGGTATTTTGGAATTTAACCAACGAATATCCGTGAATGGTACGAGAAGGAAAATAAGCAAAAATGCGGATAGTTCGACGCAATGTCATCGTGACAACCGGTTGAACCTGACTGAGTCGCTTGAACTTGCAATAAGGTAAATGTCCCAGTAATCGACAGTGTACCAGTAATCGATAATGTGTGCTTTGACTATAGTAAAATCTGCTATATTCAAAGCACACGACGGTCAATTACTGGTACATTTACCTCATCTCAACTTATTCGGAAGCATTACGATTACAGTAATATTCAACAATAGTCACGAGTTGAAAACTAAAATTTCTCACGATTTTTTAATGTTTTTCAACCCGCCGAAGACCATTGTAAATTCATACTTGGATCGCTAATAATAATAATAATAAATTACTATGAAATATAATTATTATTATTAATAACAATACCCATTATTATTCATTATTATTATTATTATTATGATTAACAAAATATAAAGGCTTTTCATTTACATGGAGGATGTTGAAACTGAATAACGTAAAAACAATATCTACTTCACCAACGGAATATTATTTTCAGAAGCTCGCCAATGAATCTGAAGCCATGTTTTCGCTTTTGAACATTAATTTCCAACGACTAACGCAGCCATAATGTATATTAATGAATGCGATACTCACTAAAAGTATAACCATTGTAATGCAGTTGGTGTACAGTAAATGGAGCGGATGCAACTTGATGCAATATAATTTCAAAAAATGCGGCTGCAATACATTAGCCGTCTATAGGGAATATTTACGAGCTCTTGGGGTGTTTTTTTGTTACCAAGACAAATGACGAAAGTATACGCTCGTGAATGCAACTGCACACGCGAAGAGAGAATCCATTCGGGGAATTTTAAGTGTGTCGGTATGAACCGTATGAGAAAATTCGTCGCCGAATAATAGGACGCGGTGTAGGCAGGTAAAGGTGGACACGGGAAGAGAGCGCAAGGTCGTGGGGTCGCGTGTGAGAAAACGAGGACGCGGCGGGGCGAAGTGCGGGCGGTAAAACGTAAAACATCGGGCGTATACCCCGGTAGATGCACCGGAGAACACATCGCGAAAACATGAACGTCAGCACGTGCTGCCGCGCCTCAACCCCCCACGGAAACGATACGGTTAAAGGGATAGGAGGGCAAGTATAGTACAGCGATGACTATATATGCGAAGGTATGAGAGAGGAACGTCGACGTCAGAGTAGGTATACCTTACACCCGGTTACAACAACCCGAGAGAGCATCGTGCCCGCCGGAGGCTGTACTTTGATTCTCCCCCCGTGCAACATACGTCTACAACACGCGATAGTGTTGTACGTACGTGTACGCCGGAGCTCGTTATCTCTAGAGTTCCCTCGGCGAGGCCGAGTTTCACGACGACGATCTCTCGGTTGATGGCATACCGACCACCTATGCGGTACGTTTATGTATGTTGTAACGTATGAGGTACGAGAGACTTTGTTACACCGAAAGGGTGCAGCGACGAGACGCTTCTAAAGTTTCGCACCGGAACGACCCAGATTCCGATGTACCGAACGCACATAGCATTATTCATTATAATGAATTTGTATGCAAGCTATAACTGCGTTTCGTTCATCACTGCGGCATAACGATGAAACGATGTTACACGTTCAAACAGTTGTTTCGATGAGAATTTTGCGAGATGAAAAATAAAATAAAAATGTTTGCCGAACTTTTTTTTTTTTTTTTTTTAATTTTAATCCCCAAATGTGATAAAAATTTGTTTGCTTTGTAACGAGAAAAAAATGCTTTCACATGTTTTTTTTTTTTTAGCATTACGAAATCAATTATTAATTTCATCGTTACGATTTTTTTTTATCGATCAGGGACATTTTTTTTTAAATCTCACGAGATTAAGAATCTGATTGTACGAAAAAACTTCTTTTTTTTTTAAATTTTTTTTTCAACCTCTTGAAATTTTGTTGTAAAAGAAACGACTCGCGTATATGATAAAAGATCTAAATGAGAACCTCTGGAGCTTAGAGCCTATATGACGATCGGCAGTTCGCGGCATCGCGTAACTTCGATTGAACTCCGTTTGACGTCACTGTGGGCCTCGAGGGGCGACAGGCATTGCGTATCATGGTATACGAAACTATCGTTCGCGAGCTGTACATATAATATACATATCTACACACCTACGTAAGCGTCGCAGCATCACGCACAGCTCATACGTTTACCAATACAACGTTAAATCGACTTGGATAGTCATCCCAATGTCACAGAAGCTTTAACTACACTCACGAAATCGTTTTGACCGCAATAAATCTAATTCCGTCTTTCTAGCGTTTGTTCGATTCGACAACGAGAATTTTTTGGCAACCGGATACTCGTTTACAAATTCTCCGATTCTCATTCTATCGGACTTTCTTTATTCGCTCCCCGTCCCTTTTTTTTTTATTCCTTTTCTTACTCCAGTCGTGTCGCATCGACGATCGATAACACAACGGCGTAGTCTTTTAGCTAAGGTTTTCGAATCTCAAGACGGATGAAGTTACATCGACAAGTAATAAACGGTGCAACTTTGCAGAATGAAACGAGATAGTTGGTAAAACCCGGAAAACTTATAATAATCCGATGTCTAAGAGATCGATAATTGTAAAGGAACATTCTGAGGAAATATTCGATATTGGAGAACACACAGCGCAGTTTTGTTTATCGAAGGCGATACAGAATATCAACGATATATTGCTATAAATATTCATATATTCGACGAGTTAGCAGACTGTACTGTAGCTGCATTATAATGGACGATATGATCATTATGCACTCAATGAGATTCTTGTGGATACGATAATTTTCAGAGTTGCAGTTTTCACCAGTAGATAAGGAGACACTAACATGAAAATAAATATATATTGAAAATATATCTATGATATTTGCAATATATTTTCGTCGCAAAATTGTTTTTTACGGATATATTTTAGACTATATATCTGCAAATATATACCAATTTATATGATTAGTATAATAATTTTATAAAAACACCGACTTTCATATATTTTTAATACGTTTTTTTGTAAAATAATTTGTGATAATATATTTATTTATTTAGCATATATTTGATTTACATGTGACAATATTACGAAATATAATATCCTACGTGGTGAAAAAAAAAAAAAAAAAAAAAAAAATTCGAGACATTCCGCTTCGAAGGGTTTTTCTGTAATACGATATCTGAGTTATTGATTTCTCAGATCATAAAAACAAAAATGTCCTTCATATGTTTCCGCTCGGCGATAAGATTACGAAATAGCGAGATATTTTTTTTCTATTACAATCTTAGCGACGAGACGTAAAACCGACGAAACTCCGAGATTTCGAGTTAACGAAATCAAATACAATCCATTTTTGTCGTAGACGTTTCCCTCGAGACCCGAAGGCTTCTGGAGGCGTTGGAGCAGAAAAAACGCTAAGATCGAGACGACGACGAGGGACGAATATAAGGGAAAGATTTACGTTTCGTCCCTTCGAGGAAAACGTCGAGCTGTTACCCGCGATGGGATTAGCCTCAGCCGCCGGGTGGGGGATGCGAAAAATGTCGAGAGAGAAAAATCTCGAACGATATAACGGAAGTGAAAACGCCGCGATGAAGCTACCACGGTGGTGAGTATTATATATACAGCACGATGACGAGAACGAAAAAAAAAAAATCAATGCTCGACGTTTTTCCGAGCGATGAACGACAAATCCCTCTTCCCCTCCGGTCGGTTAGCCCGCGAACTCGTGGATTAGTCACTTTTCCAGCTCCGAGTGTTTCGGTCCTTTTGCGACCTCTCGCGACCTTTGGCTCCGCGAGATTGAAAGCACGAAGCGATATACACGTGTTATAATCCTCGATACGGGAAACGCTACAATCGTATGATCAAAGAGAGAGTGTCTTTGCGGCTCAAATTCTACCGCGCAATTGATACAGCAATTCGAATCCTTTTGCTATTCGAGCTCCAGGCAAAATATCGTTCATTATTCCCAGAGGCTGACTCTCGCTGCGAGAAATTGAATTAGCGTTTTACTCTTGGAGTCGAACGGTCGCGTGAAATAAATTGGGATCGCGATTTGTCACCATCGCGACAACTCCGTCGGGCGTGTCACGTCCCCTCAAAGCGCGATGGCAGGAATCGTTAATTAGAGAATCCATTCAAAATGTCCATCATTTACGGAATATCATGTAATCGATATTCTATGTGAATAAATATTCGGAAGAGATCGGCATTTTTTTTTCTTTTTGTAAGTAATAGTAGTTATTAAAGACACGAATAAAAATCTTCTAGCAACACGAATAACGACAATTAAAAAAAAAAACATGGCGGAGGGATTTAAAAAAAGATGAAAAAAAAAAAACATACATCGTAGTGAATGTAATTGGGTCAATTCCAGAGGGAAATTTATCGCGAGGGAAGCGCTCTACGACCGCATACCAGAAGTAGCGCGCAGGGTGTACGGGTAGATCTAATAAACGTCAAGAGCGGTGTGCCGACCGGCTTCTATGTACGAGCAGCATATACATGCGTCCGCTACGCTGAAAGTGTTAGGTATATAGAGAGGAGAGACGTTGAGGACGAAGAACGGTGAACGCGATCGCGTTATGCCGATGTGAGGCCGACTGGTGCGAGACGCGAAAGAGGGGAGGAGAGAAACCGCCCGTATATATCGCATAAAAAAAAAAGCTCCGTGCATGTTAGTCCGGATTGATTGATATTCCTTGCCCTCGTCATATCCGTGATTCGTCACGGTCGCCAACGCGTGGAATATTTAAATCGAAATATCTATGCACCGCGGCAAGATTCGCAATTTCTACCCCTCCCTCCCCCCCCCCCCCCCACTCCCTCTCCGTGGCACTTTTTGATCGATGGATTTTTCAATATGTGAAAATATATTTTAATAAAATGTCAAACCAAAACGATTGCGCTGACGATAACGAATTCGTGAAAGAGGCAAAAAAAAAAAAGTAAAATGGAATTTTTTGTTTCGTATTGTTATTTGAAGTGAAACTGTATATTTCCTATGGACGAAAAAGTCAAAAAAAGGAACTTTGAAAATTTTATATCTGAATGGAATATATAGAAAAAAATGAATTCGTTTTGTTTTCGGTAATTTTAACATTGTGATGCGTGAAATATCGTCAGTTTTTTACATTTCGAATGATAATTTTTTTACTTACGTCACTGTAAAATGAATTAAATTTTTTAACGATTAATATTTTCGCGGGAGTTATTATAATTTTATAATATTTGTATTAATAGTTTTATAACAATAAAAAACAAATAAATAAATATTGATGATGCATTTTTGCAATGTATAGTAGTTTATCTTTCGTGTGTTCATGTCGAAGAATTTTTTTCGTATTATGAACATCTTTCTGTACTGTACTTTTAGACACGTTTTCATTCTGAAAGTTCGGATAACTATATTACTGAAGCTGAGAAATAATGGATGGGATTGTGGCGCACGTATATAGTCACAGATTTAATGGACAATCGATGTATTATTAACGCGAGCGAATGCCAATGCAACTGCGTACCGTGCAATGCCGTTTCCGGTTCCCTCCGTTATTGCCGTTGTCCGTCGATATTGAAACGTTAGAACGCTATTATCTACGAGAAACCAATATCCCAACTGCCCATGGAAAGATATAATGTAAAATCTATCTATGATACCAAAGAATTTACGGAATTTTATCATTTTTTTACCCTACAATTTTCCTCCATTTTGTTCAAACGCTCAAAGTATTGAGACAGTCGTCTGGACAATTTGCGACCGTAATTCAGCGCGTTTGAGATAGAAATACAAAATAAATAATTAAGCGGATTGCTTGGTGACTTCGCGCAGCAACGCAGTTGCGTTTATACATCAGTCAGTTCAAGAAGTGTTCCAAAGTGCTGCCGCAAGTCCAACATCTTTGTCGTGAGAAGAGCCGACGAGACATTGCGACAAGCGGAGAAAGCGATAGTTTTGTCGTGTGTATCAAGGATACACACTGTAGTTACAGGACTCGGAGTCGAGCTAAAATGATTTCCTGTCGACGGAGTCGCTTCCGGAATTACGGTAGCACTCTGGGGTCTCTCGCGCTCGGTGCTTTTGCCACTGCAACGTTCATCATTGTGGTATAACTTAACCTAAGTACAGATGCACTCTTGAGAACAGGTCTTGCATTTATTTTTTTATTTTTTTTTTCTCACGTCTCTATCAATAACGTTGACTATATACGTTGCTTGAAAAATAAATGAGTTCGAGTGCAGCTCGTTTTTTTTTTTGTGTGCACTTCGTTCTCGGCATACGATGTCGATAGAGCGATGGCTCCGACGACGAACGTGTTTGCAGACCGATCGATCTATTCGCATCATCGTCGTCGACGTTCGTCGTTAAGTAATAAATTATTTATACGAACGGGAGATACGTAAGATGATATTAAACTACGTATATAGACGGAAATAATAGATTCATACGATATTACGAAGACATGAACGGCGATATGCGAAAATGAAGGTACAACGATGCACGGCAAGAAGTGATCCGTCGGGAAACTCGAGAAGAAGTGTTTGGTGAGTTCTGATTGATTCGACGACGATACTCCGCGACGCTAAGTCAAATAGACTGGATCTACTCTCTGTGTTATCT
Organism: Cryptus armator; assembly: GCA_963971235.1. NCBI lineage: Eukaryota > Metazoa > Arthropoda > Insecta > Hymenoptera > Ichneumonidae > Cryptus > Cryptus armator. The sequence goes on along the minus strand of OZ020242.1, from coordinate 12,586,678 downwards.
TCTTCTGTTTGTATTCTCCTTTTCCTTTCCTATACCTTGCATTTTTTTTTCTAACTCTCTCTATGTTGTACCAATCGAAGCACAGTTCTTGGAGTATTTCAATTTTCATTCGAGAAAAATTTGGAGAAAAAATTGAAATTCGTAGCGTAATGAATACGTTACAGATGAGGCGCCTATGCTGATAGTTACACTGTAAAACCAGTAAATTTAAGGTCGCCTCGTGTTCATTTCGCATAAGTTCGAGAAAAATTAGAGAAAATTGCTAATACTTCGCGATGGTATAAAAATCCGAAAAAAATTCATGCATATTAAAGGTATTGAAAATATTAATTTTGCATAATAATAATTTCAAAATGTTATTGACAAATTGATGAAAAAATTAAGTCGTCAACAAATTTCCCGGAAGCCCAATTTTTTTTTATTTATGAAAATGATTCGTTCATTTTTCCGAATACGAATTTTCAGATTTTTCGATTTGTTTTTTTTTATTTTATGTTTTTTCACACATTTTTTTCCATATAAAAAAAAATGTTTTTATTGATGTTTTTATTTATAAAATGGTACACATTACACAAAAAAAAAATGTACTTTTTTTTTTTATTTTCATATTATTATTATGTACAGTACCCGTATATACGGTATAAGCACATTAAAATTCCAACAAATTTTGTATACAGTGTACACTAAAAGAATCTCTTGCAGTACCGGTATTAAAAGCTTTTATGCATAAACCGTGGAATGAACTTTAAACAAATGCGTTGAAATTTTAAACAACTTTTTGCAATATAACGAAAAATTGGCTAATTTTTATATAATTTTTTTTTTGTAGTTTTGAAAATGTTTTATAAATTTACCGGCGAAGATATTTTAATTTTCGATTAATGAACAATGGTTAACAATTTTAGATTTTGCGAGTACACTAATTTACCATTGTTTTTTAGTGTAAACGAAATGAGATTCGTGTGTTTCAATTTGTATGAATCCTCATAATGGCATTGATTTCTCATAACCCCGTAGTTCCTTCTATTAGTTTTTTTTATGGACCGAATAAAAAAAAAAGTAAGACGCGCCATAGTCAGAGAATTTAAGAGACGACGGGGGGTCTGAGAAATACATCTCGAATTCTACCACTGGATGGTCTACAGACAGGAAACTTGCATTAATAAGAGACTTTCGTTTCGTACCGAAAGAGTCATTTTAATATTTTAAAAGGCTCGGAGCGGTCGCGCCCTTGTGCCTCGACGGAGAGGAACAAAAAAGCTCGAACTTGGAGGAGGTATCGCTTAGTCACCTTGAGGTCCATACATTTGTTATCGTCTCTGAATGAAGGGTACGGAGAAATAAACAAAGAAAAACAGCGAAACAAAAAAAGGCACCCTAAGGGAATTCCAGAACAATTGCAAACGATTTTCTCCAAATCCATAGCGTGTTTTCAACTAACAATGTTAATGCCGCAACTCTACGCAGATAATACGCCTACCGGAGGGTTGTTTCGGAGACCGTAGGGGCCGACGTTGCGAACAATTTCATCGCGTTGACACGCGTAATTGGACGGTCAAGTATTGTCCATGAACCTCTCTCTCTCTCTCTCTCTCTCTCTCTTTGCCTCTTCTAAATCCAATCACGAACGTTGTATTGACGTGTATCCGATGCCTAGAGAGACCCGGTAAAATACGTACGCTTCGGGTGCCCTACACCGCGAGGAGCCTATGGGAATTTGCGAACGTGGTTACGCGGCTCTCAGAGAAATATTATACCGGTACCTTCGGGGCGATTTAACGAGGCCAATGGACTCGTGTATACACAGCAAACTGATGGAAAATTATCGTTACCAAGAAATTTGCCGAGCAGTTTCAACGAAGCTAATAACTTCCATATAAATACACCTTTGTAGAACTTGAAGGGTTGATATCGTTAAAATTTCGTAAAGCAATGAAAAGCATTAAAGACACAAAATTTAACCAGTTAGATACGTATAAAAAAATTCACTGACGCCATTGAAGCTTAAAGCAAAATAAAAATGAAAATTTAAATAATCTAAACGTGTATTAATATTGTTATATTTTATAATTGCCAAAAATAAAAATCGAAAAAATCATTCGCCGATTTGATGATGAAAAAAAAAATTGTCTTTCGTGTTATTTATTTTTTGAAGCTGTGGACAATCGATTTATTAATGATTAAACGAAACACTCAAATAATTCGGTCTCGAGAAAGGATTTCTCGTACGAGAGAACAAAAAATTTGACGTTCGGCCGAAACGCTGCCGAAAGGCACCCAAAGAAGTTTCGTTTCCAGAGCTATTAGGTTTATCGATAAATCAATAAGTCACGTAGAAATATTCTTTCGATCGTTGCAATATAGCCAAAGAACGAGTTTGTACATTGATACGTGGTATTGTAAGTGTTAGAAGTAGAAATAGAAGTGTCGGATAAATATAGAACGAAGTAACAGCAGGAAAGCACGCTGAAGACTCCGGGATAACTCGGAGCGATAAGTGGAGACTGAAATTCTTCGTCTTGCTCTTTCGTTTTCATTCGTGTTCTTTTCTTCAACTTGGGAGCAGTTCGAAAGATCCCCCTCGACGTTATACATTTTTTAGAGTTTTTCTTTTTTCGTTTGCACGATATCGTGTTAGAATGAGAGAACCCGTAGGCGTTCGACGATAGAGAAAACGGAGAACTCTACCGAGAAGTGAATTCCATATGTCGATGGGCCTCACGTTCTTATCGCCACGAAGAAAAATAGCCTCGTAAACCAAGCGACTTTTCTTCCTCGTGTATACGTTACCTCCCGACGTTAGAGAGAAAAATCTCGTCTCTCTTGGTGCTGAGCACAGCTCGACTATGAATGCCAATCGCTTTGAATAGGCTTCGCGTATAAAAGCTGACGACGAATTGCAATGACGCGGAAATAAACATTCGTTCATCTACAATTCAAGACGCAAATTGGACCAATCGAATAAATTCAATATTTAAAACATTTAAGTTATTCTGTTGAATGTACGGTTGAGAAAAAAATCAATGAAAACTCCGTTTCCTCTTAGATTTTTTTTATCTTTGATATCGTTTCTACCTCTCATGTACGGCTGTAGATCGGTACAAATCGCGCGTAACATCATTCAAAACGATAAAAATTCGAGATCTTTAACAATTCATGATTCATGTTACGTGTGATGATATTTATAGATTCAAAGGGACGCAAAGAAAAAATTTCTTGCGAAATTTACGTGAGATGTCGAATTCTTTCGTCCTGTATATATCCTTACCACGCGGATAAACGCGGGCAAAAGACGGGAGTTATGCGTTTCACCGTGAAATCTGACTTTTCACGTTTTCTTGCTATCTATTGTTCTCCGTGACGACAAAAAATGTCTTAATGTAGATACAACGCGTGATGCTCATTTCGCATAAGTTCGAGGAAAATGAGAGAGAATTGCAAACACTTCTTGGTAGTATAAAAATCTGAAAAAAATCATGCATATTAAAGGTACGGAAAAGATTAATTTTCCATAATAATAATTGCAAAATGTTATTAACAAATTGATGAAAAAAAAAAATTATTCAACAAATTTTTGGTAACATAACTTTTTTTTAAATGAAAATGATTCGCCCTTTTTTGTAAATATGTATGAATTTTTTCACATTTTAATCTTTAATTTTTTTTTCATCGATTTGTTAATAACATTTTGCAATTATTATTATGCAAAATTAATATTTTCAGTACCTTTAATATGCATGAATTTTTTCAGATTTTTATACTACCGAGAAGTGTTTGCAATTCTCTCTCATTTTCCTCGAACTTATGCGAAATGAGTATCACGCGCTGTATCTACGTTAACTATATTTGGCACACCTTTTCTTTGTACCGCGGACTGTGTCTTTTTTCAGGTTTCATTATGATCAATTGCGATTCGATAGAGATAAAGCCGTTACAAAATAATGCGCTCGAATATATCGAAATTTCGTCGATATACGCCGTCATTAGTGTTGTGCTTTCTCTCGCCGAATTCCCTGTCACTGTATGAATGATAAATACGCGCCACGACTAAATACGAGTCCCAAATAAACTGTGAAATTTGCTACTATTCGTTTACGTGTGGATCAATGAATTTTGTTAATGCATGACTCAGTGAAAAGAAATCCGACGTGAGTTTCTGAAAATTTTGAACGATTTACCTGTGGGGCATTTTACGATTTGTTTAACGGCTTAGATGGCAGAAGAGCACAAAGACGAGAAGAATATCTTCGCGACAGTGTCAAACACTCCTCCTTTTCAATTGGGTGATAAAAAATACAGAAGAAATGGAGCAGTATATCAATTCGCACGATTCTGGTGATCAAAAGAAAAAATAAAAACATTTGAACGAATTCGTTATTTACAAAAATACCAATTAGTAATTCATCGTTGGCAGTTCAAGCCGAAAATTTAACTTCTCGAAGAGAATTCGTCGACGTATATGTCCTTAAGTCGAAATCTTCATCTCCCACAGCATTCTTTCCGTTTTCAACGATTTCTCACGCCGCTCGTGCATCACAGAGCTCCATTTGCTGGCATAGAAAGCGTCTTGCCTCATCGGCGAAGTCTCTTAGCAGATAAGCTTCGGTGGTATCCTCAAGCTAACGAGCAAACTATCCCTAGAGCCTAAGTCTCGGTCGCCTATCTCTAGATTATCCCCGCGGCCAAAGGGTTGCCCGATCATCTCCAGTCTCGGAACTGCTTGCACTCGGTATACGAGACCCTCGCGAAGTATCGAATTATCGAGAAACACCGGGGCGTGCTACGCGGCACTGGTTTAAGGAACCCTCGGATAGATTACCAGAGATGAGGAAAGACGCCCCGATGAACGCGCGACGATATTCTACGTTCATTTAATTACTAAAGCTCTAGAGGAAAGCAGGGTTCCGGATCGTTAATTAATGGAATTTCTTGGAAGAAGAGCAACGAAGAAGATTTACGTTGATATTTTCAAGAGAAAACGAAAGACAAATGAACAAATCAATGGTAAGACAAAAAAAATTAATCAAGCTGAAGGCACGACGAGAGATCACGGAGAGAGCTGCGACAAGGTGAAAAAAAGTAATTGAAATGCAACTCTACATCGGTCGCAAAGCTCGAAACCAATAATCGTAATGAAACGCGAAGCGCAAAACAATAGGAGTTAAATTCTTTCGTATATAAAAACAAATGCCGGATAAATTTTTTTTATACCCCTAAAGAGTTAAATTTCATTCGACAATCTCGGTGAAACTTTTCCCGGCGAAATTGCGAAAGTAGTTAAATCTACGAGGGTAATAAGAATCTATTAGGTAAGTAGAGACTTACAGGGATCAGCGAACGGAGTTATGTACCTCTGGTATAGGTACATAAAGGCGTCCATGTGGTACATAGACGTGTTTACGACACAGGGTAGTATATAAGGTGATATATATAACGAAAGGGGTGTCTAGATGAAGCAATGCAAAGTCATGTTGGGTTAAGCCCTGTGGGTGGTAGAGCCACGGTGCAAATTACCGCGCCTTGGAACATCCCCGCGCCAATGTTCCACTATTACGGCTGTATCTACTGGGTTAGTGCACATAACGTTGCCGGTGGGTCGTCTAATCAACTATCGCGAACATATAGCCCATGCGTAATGAATTTTATAGGTCAAATCACTAAGTAACATCGTAATTCGAGAAAAGAGCAAACACCTCGAAGTTCAACTTGCATTAGATGCAATTAGCGATGAAAAGTTCAAAGTGGAAATTAACGAACGAAGCGAGATGGAAATTCTATACGGTATACGCGCGATCGTTACAGGAATTCATTTCAATTGGATCTAATGAGCCACTTTAGTCACGAAGTTTCGTGGAAAATCCTTTGGAATTTCTACCATTTAGCCGTATGCCGTTTGTATTGGTTGACGAAATTCTTGAATGACGCATAACGCAGTCCCCTACTAATCGTGAATGAATTTTCGGAATGACGGGGATAACGTCGAAAGCATTTCGGAAATGTTCCCGTCTCTACAGATTATTGTTTCGGCTAGAATGCTCGGTATATCACGGAGGCGAATGTATTTGGGTATAAGTTCGGTCACAAATCTCATTTTTTTAATTCATGTTTTGAAACAAATCGTTACTTACAGTATTTTCTGTTGGTCTACAATAATCTTGTGGCTGTTTTCACCAATCGATTTTTTTTATCAATTATTATTATTATTATTTTTTAAATTACATAATAGCACTATTCTCTTCGAACAAAATCATGAAAACATGTAAGAAATTTGGTAAAAAAAAAAAATTCCAATTTTTTATTTAATAAAAAAAAGAAACTTCTCCTACAATCTTTGATATCTGAACCTGGGATTTTTTTAACGGATCGCAAAATGGTGACAAACAAACAGTCTTATGGGATTCTTGATACGATTTCTTTGTAACTCATATAAAGATTTAAAAAAAAAACGCGTTTCGTCAGCGATCGTCGACTCCCACCCCCTTAATTATAATAAATCCGTCCGAGTGGCACACTGAGGAACTGAATTTATCCTGAAATCAGATTTCCATATCGGATGAAATATGTACCGTATCCATTCGTATTCCGAACGCCTCTCAGTTCGCTAGAAATTGCATGATTTACAGACCGACGAATTCTGAGCGATCAACAGTGCAACAAGACGATCCGTGTCTCGTAATCCGTGGCACGTTGACCGGATCAGCCTTCGGTCAATATTCGATCAAAGTGACAAATCTGATTCGTGTACGTTGAGCAAATCGTCATCAGTAAATCACGAAATTAGTGGAACTGCGCGCAAGCAAAGGGTGAAACAGGAAATTTTGTGGATCGATATCGTTTGAGTTGAAGCGACGATGTATTTGCATAGCGATCGTCTAGCGTAGATCTCCGAAGAGGTTATTACATCATTCGTCTCGGGAACGGACCACCCTGGACGCTTTCAGTTCATCCACTCTCGCCGCCGCACACGGGCCGATAATAACTCGAGCAAATGCAGGGAGGTCAGTATAACTCTCTCGGTATAGGTCCCTCTCGATTAATGGCCTCGGCTTTCACAGACTTCCGGCGCGGTCGCAGCGACTTCCGGCAAGATCGACGATTGCCGGGGCCCTCGGTTCGTTGATTCGACGCGAAGGAAACCAACGAGAACGAGTAACGCGGGGGCTTAGCCAACCAAGGTAAACTGCAGTATTGCGCTCTGCACTCGGATACGATTTTCTTTCTTTTTTTTTTGTTCATCGCCTCTCTTCCTTTTTCGCTTCAACATTTCCAGTACGAAAAAAAAAAAAAAAAAAAAAAAAATCAACAAGAAATTCCCGAACCGACAACAGACGCGAAGAGCTTTCTGCACTGTGCGCTCGGTTTTCGTTGCCGCAATATCAACGGCGAAAGAAACGGCAAAGTCTGCCAGCCGGAAACCAAGTGGTTTTCTTATCAGTCTTTATTGAGACTCGGAAGAGAGGTAAAAAAATTGCGTGGAAAAAAAAAACTGTTCTTACAACGGCTTCTTCTGGTTACCACGGACGTCGAAGCTGGAAGTTTAGTCTATTCATAAAGTTGAAAAAAAAAAAAAAATCCGCTATCGTTTACATCCACAAACAAAAAGGCCTCTATAATTTTACTTTGTTTACGCTTCGAAGCCAGAGAAAAAATTCTCGTTTTGCTCCCCGACCCTCCAGCGCACCGGTTATAAATCGACAAGAATCTCGCGAGTTCCCGAGAGAACTCGATGAAATTTCTACGGAAAACTCTAATCGAATCCGTGTGCTCTCCTCTTCTTTTGCTGACCCAGAGATCGGGAGAGAATTTAACTCGTGAAAGAGTTCCCCGAGGAACGCAAAGCCCTCTCTCGCGGACGATTGACTTCGCGCAAACGTTTTCTCACCGATTTTATCTACGCGCGTCAATATATTCACTTGTGAAAAGATATAATGGCGTATCCCGCGCTATTTAACGTGCAAAATTACGTAAGATAAATATTCGAAATGTATTAGTTCTGTAAACATTTTTCTTTTTTTTTCCTCAAATAAAGCTTTCTTTTCGTAAAAAAAAAATATATATTTTTGAGATTTTCACGAAAAAGAAACCAAAATTGATGACCTCATTTTCTCGTAAGCTTTTTTCATAAGCTTTGCGAACGGTGTAAAATAATGAGGAAGCAATGTGCAATGTTCTACTTTGCAACCTTTTTTTTTTTTTTTATATAACGAGTACAATCACTTTGAAACTTTTGTAAGCTGCATAAAAAAAGTGTATACTTGATGAAACTTTTCTCGCTTCGCGAAAACAGAAACAGAAAAAAATGTCTACACCTCGTAGAAAACCGAGCAAACGTCGAAATATGTTTTTTTTTTTTTACGAGTGCTATTATACTGCATATAAAACGATGTTATTCAAGCTCGCTATCCAGCATCAGTATATATTTGGCTGGAGGAGAGCTCGCAATATACTCAGTCGCGTAGGTTAGAGAGAGCTGACGAGACGTGAAGCGGAAATTTTATAGCTCATATGTACGCGCGGTTCGCGAGAATGAATAATTCACGACGAGACCACGCGAGACAGAGAAGAAAACAAGAATGTATAATATAACGCGACGAGTTTCTAACTATCTCATTATTCTCGGTTAATTATCAATTATAAACTATGCAAGTTTCGCGCTGGTTAAGGCGGTTGCCGTCGCCTTTTTTTTCAAATTCCTTTTTTTTTCTCCCACCCCTTCATTTAGAGTTCGCAAATGCTGTTGAAATTTTAACGTCATGTTCGTATGACGTTCTCGTTAAATAAAAATCGTTTGTATACTCCGTTTTTTTGTCTTCGTTCTCTTAATAATTTTTTTACATCACCATTATAGTGGGAATAAAGGAAAGCGGGAGATTCAACGGAAAATAAAAGCTTCGTACTTTTTTTATTTTTATTTTTTCCGCGATAAAGCGTTACAGAGGCATTGTCGTTACAGTCGCAGCCGCTCAAAGAAACTTATGACCCACGCGAATTCTTTGCAAACGCGCGGAGATACATAGAATGTGGGAGTCATCCAGCAGCGAGGGAGCTTTCCGGAAAACTTCATATAATAATCTTTTAAAGCCGAAATGAAAGGAAAAAAAAAAGAAAAAAAACGAGAGCCGGCAAAGGTATTTTACGATTGGGTTTCGGCTGCAGAGCGAAGAGGATGTGCCGCTACCAGAAAGGGAGGTTTGAGGCTCAGGTGGCCTGACAGCAGCAGTAGCAGCAGCAGCAGCACCGGTGGATATAGAGAGGAAAAGGGAAACTCGGGGCACTGTGCGCGTATCTACGACCACAGAGAGTTACCGGCGCGGCTTCGTAGTAGTTGCATTATCGCCTTATATGAGAGACTACAGTTTTGCGTACAACACCCTCACGTGGAAAATCGATTTCTCGTATAAACTGCTCGTTGCGAGCGCAGAGTTTGAAACAACTACACCATTGCGTACATTTACGGTATAATGGAGCAGCTTCTCCGCTCGCAATATTCTTTCTTCCTAAAATTTTTCATTCTTCGCGAATATTTCTTATTTCTTTCGTCGGAAGATATACGATACATTCTAAAGAAACTTTATACCGAACTACAGGACAGAAATGATCGATGAATGAGTTTTTGTTGAGAACAATGCGCGAGAAAAATGGTAAAACCGATTGGCCGACCGAGATGTTCATTTACTTTAGTCATTAAATCAAACAATTCCTTCGGATAACGTGATTACCAATGCCGTTAAAATATTAAAGTAAACACTGAGAAAAAAAAAATGAATCTTTCGTTAAACATATGAAGTTTGATGGAAAAATAAATGTTTCGTAAATATGTTACCAAATCTCTCGATTGAACCGAATAAGCATCGTTAACTATTAACAAATGTTGCTGAGTCCCATTTGTCTCAATTAAGTATTAATCGGCTCCTGATATTTGTTAATAAACAACTTAATATTTATTTCCTCATACAAACCTCAAACTATACATTTGTCATACATCGAAAATAACAATAACAAAAAATGATCGAATAAAAATTGTAGCGTCCGGAATCGGAAGTGCAAAAAAAAAAAAAACAAAAAGGGCGTTTTTTTTATGTCTCAAATACACCCTTCAGAATGTATCCATTGGACATACGGAGAATGAAAAAAATGTTTTTATTTTCACATGTAGATATCGTCTTTTTTGCTTTTCGTTAGTCCGAACACTCGTAGTTGGCGCATAAAACGCGTCTAAATTACGCACTTGTTTTATGTCCACCGAGCAGAGTACGAAATACACATGTGCGCACGTGCTGCAATTTTTTACGATGGTATGTAGATGTCCATAAGGATAATATATGGCGTCGTTCACTCAGTGAAAAAAAAAAAAAAAAAAAAAAAAAAAAAAAAAAGAAGGGCGTTAATGCGGAGACCGGTAATCACCGTGACGCATCCTCTACGGGGAATCCTCGAACGACCCCCACAGAGCACTGGAACGTATCTCCCATATACGGCTATGTATATCTATGATTGTATCTCTCTCTGTCGACTGTATAGATTTGTATCGTCGGGTGCATATGCGTGATGGACTATGGCCCACCAAGGGTATCCATATCTCGAGTGGCCTTCTGTCACGAGGTACGCAATGCCGCCGTATACGTACTCCGAAAGCTCGTTTCTCTCTAAAGGTTTATGACAACGTTTCGGAGGGTGTGTCATATCTCATTTTCATCCCCGAATGTTAAAAATTTCGGACATTTTACTTGCTAATATCAATTTTTTTAAAAACAAAATTCATGTTTCGTTCCAATGGATCATCACACTGAGAAAAAAAAAATCGGTTGAACCGACAAAATCGGCGCTTGCGGGTGGCGAAACAAATAATTGGTTTTTTAAAAGAAAGAATTGTCATAGTAAAGAAAGAAATCGTTCATTTAACTAACATTTAGTATGGTTAACTAAGTATTTCTTTCAGTAAATGAAATATTTGTTTCACCTCTCGCAAGCGCCGAATTTGTCGATTTATCCGATTTTTTTTTCTCAGTGCGTTCGTTAAAACAGTTTCGAATAATATTGAAACGTGTTATAGCGAATTTTTATCCACAAAAGTTGATACCTCACGATATTCTGTTCTAATTAAAAAATACAAAAATAAAAAAATCAATATTTCGCTTCAATGAATCACCATTCGTTAAAACAGTTTTTAACAATATTTACAGCCAGTTTCGTTTTTATTACAACGAAGATAATAAGAGAATAACGAATCCCCAGTAAAAAATGAAAGCGGACAAAAAAATCGCTAATTAATACTTTGCGCTGCTGAAAAAAAAAAAAAAAAAAAAACCTTCAATAGTCCCGATACCGATCAAAGGAGATCAGTGAAGCGCGAGAGACGAAAGACACAGTATAGAAGCAAAAATTTCTTTCCATTTCGAATTTAATATTTCGAAGAGAAAAAAACGGAGTCGCTATTCGCAACGACGGTCGATCGAACGATTGAAGAAAGGAGGGAAAAAAGCAATGTGACAAAAAGGAAACGGAGCATCGAGTAATTTGTGTCACCGGAAAGCGGAAGAAGAGGAGTTACCGCGCAGCTTGCGGCTATATGCCTTCGAAGAGTTCTCTAGAGAATGAGAAAGAGAGACGGGGGGATAAAAACCGAACACGTGTTAATCGTATTTTTCTACTCGCTTCGTCGTCTCGGTAGACGCTAACGCGCCGGAAGGGGATTAAGGGGGTGCGTGCACTCGCGATAAATGCAACGGACGGGGAATGTCCTGAACCTCTTAACCCCTCGTACTCTCCTTCAGTTTGCCGCACGAGTATTTTATTTATATTTGCCGAGAGTGTCCTATGTATACATACGGATATATCCTGTTATATACATATATATTTGAACGCACGAGGGCAGCAATTTGTCGAGGACATTTCCTCGCGTCGCCGATACAACGGGACGTCGTTAAGTCAGAGGCGAAGTACCTATATTGTGTGAAAATAGGATTTTACGACTCGTGGGACGGAGAGAACGAGAAATTAGAACGAACGGATAATCACAAAAGCTTAAATCCTATTATGTACGGCAGAACTTACGGACGACACGCATGAGGCTAAATTGAGTATAGTGCACAATCCTGTTTTGCACTACGCGCACTATGCGATGCTATTACGCAAATATTTGTTCCTAAATTAGCACACGAATATTCTCTCGCGACTTGTATCTATAAGTTTGATATTTAATTAACCTTCCAATAAGATTCCATCCGACTTTATCGAGATTACACCGGAAATTTATACAACCCGATATTGAAGTTCAGAAATTTAATCTCTAATCCGAGGAAATTGATACGACGTAAAAAGGCATTTTCGATTTTTTTTTTCTTATCTTAAAAAAAAAAAATACGTTTCTGCGAGATAACAGAAACAGACCTTATTTTTCCTCAGCGTTACGATTGAACACATTACAAATACGATAATTAAGGATTGACGATGAATCGTCTAATTTTACAATTTAATTTTTTTTTTTATTTAATTCCCGACGAATTATTGAAATTGTAATAGAAAAAAATCGAAAGAATAGAAAAAAATGCTTTTTATATGCAATACGTTTCCATAATCATAAAATTATATTTTTAATAACTCAACGTTCGATTCATTTGATTATAATAGATTAATTTTGACGATAGATTATTAGATTTTTTTGTAAAAAAAATGTTATTCTTCTTTGAAATAATTTTCTTTTTCCGTCGACGGGATTCGAACAAAGAGATTATTTTATCGTCGTATATTGAATACAAGATATACGATACGTTTGATTGGCATTGGCGTCATATCGACATCCGCATCTGATATCTCTACCTATCGCATCCGCCTCGCTGTGTCGCTTCAATATTCGTCGATTAAAAATCGCCTCACCGACCGCTTATCCGTTCGACAGGTGTGTGAGTTTCTGGAAACTTTCGATGTTTCGCTACTAACCGTAAATCCGCGTCAAGGTAACCAAAGAGATGATATCTCGATAATTTCGCGTGTTTGCATTAGTTTTTCGTATTTTTTAACTTCAGATTTTTTCGCTAAAATTTTTGTATTTTTCGGTACACGATGTCGCACGATGCATCAATGAAGAATTCGAACTTCGCGTTGCAGTGAGTTTCGAGCGATAGACCCGAAATGAAAAGTGAACCGTATTTTTCACGCTACAAAGAATCCAAAGAAGATCGCGTAGGTTTAGCGACCGCATTTTGCTTCGGAGCGAAAAAAAAGTATCAGCCGTGAGAGATTTGTTACAGGATCCCACGGTACCCGAACGTTTTCCCATGGATTTCGTGTAACCGGTTTCGAAAACATAGAGGTGCCGCTAACGGGTGAATGGGGGTTTGTATGCCCCGGGCATTCGCCTTGTGCGATTCTCGTCTAAAGCGATGCATTTTTTTTTTTTATAACATTTTATTTTCTCGTCTCTCTCTCCTCTCTCTCTCTCTCTCTCTCTCGCGTCTCTATCCCTTCGTTCGCTAGGAATTTTCGTTGATATTACGAGTAAAAAGCTTTTCACGCTCGGGCTGCAATGGCGGGGGGATTCATTTTTTCACGTGAGGCCCCCGAACGAGTTTTTGCGTTTCCATGATAACGTGCGTTATATTCACGCAGATTTCTTTTTTATTCGTCTATCGCAGATAATTATATATTTATTTCGCAGTCAAATTTTTTTTTTTCCGACAAAATTTTGAGGTTTTTTTGTTAATTTGAAAAGTGTTCTTTATCTCGATAAACACGGCAAATATCTATGTAGCGCACGAATGATGAAATTGTTTCCATAAATCGCGTATTGTGGTGACCATTCAAACATATATTTGTGAAACATAAATCCCTGAAACTAATTAATTTATAATATGATTTATCGCATGTTGAAACATCTTGTTATACGAATGAATAGTCGACTCTGATTATAACTCAATTCGCACGAAAATCGATAAAACATTGTCTGCCGTTCGCTTCCATCGTCGATGATTGGACTATGCGATTAACCGAAAAAAAAAAAAAAAAAAAAAAAAAAAAAAAAAAAAAAAACTGTGCGCCAAATGAACGCGTTCAATACTCAGTGATATTTTCTCGCCTCGTGTTTAGATAATCTATTTCCATCGCGGTAACGTAAATTAAGCTTTAAAATGTTAATCCGTACGTTCAACAGGGAACAGTTGCTGTTATGTACACATGAAATCTTCACATTGATAAATATATGCGATAAGCTACTGTGCGCGCGGTAAGCACGAACAACGAAAGGGGAAAGTGCATGCGAAACTTTTCGTTATACGATCGTACGTAATCGTAACTTCACAACACAGTTAAACAACAGTTAATTTATTAATTTGCGAAAAACATCGAGTTTTCTTGGCAAACGGAATGAGAATATATTTTTTGAATAACTATTCACTTTTTTAAATCTCAATGATTTTTCATTGTTTAACAATAACTAAAAGCCGGATACACCGTCAATGTAGTATTTTATTTATCGAACCTAACAATGAAATAAAATAATTTTACCGGAATAATGTAAAATTCGAACGGTTTAAGTTTGTAAGTGGAATATTATCAGAAACGAAAACTGCAATGTCATTTTCGTCGTAACTCTATTTTTTCTACTGTACATTTACTCACTAAAGGGTTAAGCAATGACGAAGCTGCGTGCACGCGGTCTTTGCGCGTACTCTGAATTCTTTCTTATGAATGAAATCATAACTGTATGGGTACAGTGATAGATCGAACGACAACGAACGTTAGTCATTTGTTTCGCTGTTATTTCCGGATGCATCGAAACCGAGTTCTCTTCGAGATTCTCCTATACGATTTCGCGATTCGGCTACCGTACTTGGAATTTTAATGAAAAAAACATTCCAGGGGGTATGAGTAAGTAGTAGCGTGGAGAAAAAAAGGTGGGAAAACTCAGTCACCGAGTCAAAAGTATGCGCGAAAAAAAAGTACAGTCGAAACGCCCGGGTAAACGTCGAGATTTTTTTAATACCTATAACCTATTTTCGTAGGTTTAACCGCAATACACGAGGGATAACTCGGGAAAAAAAAAACATCCCTCGATGCAAAATATGATATTCGTGAGAAAAAACACACGATACGCAGGGTAAATACTCACCAAATAGTTTTCCTGGCGTCGGAGCCCACACCCTTTTCTCGTACCCTTTAACAAACTGTCACTGTCGTATTTAACACAGTTCACGCTTATACCTCGCAACCCGGCACTAGTACACTGGCATTGCCGTTTTTATTTTGTTACGAAAAACCTCGATTATTGTAAAGGAGAACGTACTCGTCAGAAACGTATTCCGACTGTGATTACTGTACGAGTGGTGCTTGTGGTACGTCATGTCCTGAGGAGACAGCGCCGCGGAACGGACTGCGATGCCGAATAGGGAATTTTTACTATAGTTACTATTCCTATAGTTACTATTACGAGGCCAACATTTGAAAAGACGCATCTTCAACGCCGACGACGACGTTAACATTTATTCCGGAAAAATGTCATCATTCCATTAACAAACCAAAATAGATTATTGCATAATAATGAAGAGAGAGGTTAGGCAAGGGATTTGCGATACCTCGGGCGGGAGAATATTTACTGCGATGCTGCAGTTTTAGGAAAACTGTGGTCGTGTAGGAACGTATAGATTGTTTTCAACGAGCACGACCGCGACTCGCGACCAATGATTGGTCTCGATATCGCTTGAAGAGGGGATCATACATTAACTCACGCGCTTTTCTGTCAACACGTCACTCACGTCGTTTTTTTTACAAAGTAGTGGGGATCTGGCACTTGGCCGAGCTGCCTAAAGCCAACAGGAAAGAAGAAGAAGCAGAAAGTAGTGGGGACTTATAGATGCGAATTATTTTTTCCGAATATGTTGCGTTTATTTAGTGTTGTGACTGGTTGTGACAGATTTCGATGATTTCTAATGAGAAAATGTTTTTGCAAAAATTTCGATTGCCCGTAGATTTTTGAGATTCTTTGCGACGACTTTGAACAATTTTCGTGTTTTCTTTTTTTTTTTTTCACATGTGAAAACGAGGAACAACGATTGTAAGTAGATGAGAAAATATCAGATAAGAGATATCTTGTTTACGCTCGTTAAATAATTTTCACCATCGTCGAAGATTATTCGGTTGCGTAGAGGTCCACATTAATTGTAATCTTTTCAACGATATTAAAAATTGTTCGAGTAGACAAAATACGATCGTATACAAGGTACGAAATTTCGTTGTTTTAATTTTAAAGTCAATAATTAACCGTGGAAAATCGAACAAAAACCGATTGACAATTGTTTTGATCGGTCAGTTTCACGAAAATTTTCAAAATTCAGTGCCGATATTCCTTCAAATACGTTTATTAAAAACATAAAAAAATGATTACCCCTGTTACATTTTTTTTCTCACTTATTCAAGCCCAGAAAAATAATTTTTAAGTATTCCTTGTAATATTTTGTTATTCTTTCAGACTCGTGAATAATGTCGGAAGAAAATAACGAACGGAGGGACGATCGTCGCAAGAGTAACGACGACGGCGAACCAAGACAAATTTACACGATGGAAGAGCGTTCAGAATATTTTGGCAAATTAGAGAAATGGCTGCAGGAAGCGTACGCATGGCAGAGCGTAGCTGCTATGTTTCCCTATCATGTTTCCGGGCAGATAATGGCTCCTCCGTTTGGTAAGACAAAGCGATTTGCAATTTTTTTTTTTTTTTCGAAAAATATTTATCAATCGATTAACTATTTGCAGGTGCGCAGCCATTTGTTACGCCGATAACTGCGAACGTGAGTAGCGCGACGGTAACGAATGCCACGCCATTGATAGCCGGTCCAACGGAACGGCAAAACATTGAACCGGTAAGACAAAGGACGCCTCAAGACACTAGAGTACCGTTCCAACCGCCCAGATCTGAAGGTAGAAAGATCATAAACGATAAGACTCCTGTATCCATCATTTCGCAACAGTGAATACACGGCATGGAATTGAGAGATAGAGCTTTTATCCTATCTAAACTTCTGCTGCATACTATAAGCGATAACGCTGCGGCGGCATCGCGTTTGTACAGTCTAATGTATGCATAATACAAGAACAGTTAAACATTATTAGCAGAATTATACATAGACGACGTGAGAACGGTGTTTTATTTCTTATATTTCGAGTTTTCATACATTTAAAATAACGACCCGCTATAAGTAATTCGTTTAGTTTGAAAATGCATTGAAATGAATAAAAACAATTTTCTAAAGGATGCGAAAAAAAATTTGAGATGTGAACTGTAAAATCGAATTTCTATTGATTTAATTTATTGCTGTAAATATATTAGCAAGTATTTCATAATATCGAATATATTCCCTCGAATAAAAGTTTGCGTGTTAACATTTTTCTCAATTAGTCAATTCGGCGGTATAATTGAATCGCGATAATTTCGGAATTCCTGAAACTTTAATTAATGCTAAATCTATAATAGCTACAGATCGATATTTCTGTATAAATCAAATTTGAACAAAGTACATTAATTTTGGAAGCAATTGCCAATGTTTGAAGAATTTTCACTGAGATCTCTGCTAAAAGAATGAAAAAATTTTAACATTTGATAGAACAGTGTTGTTCACGTCGTCTCAAGATTTTACGTGAGTTACGCAGTAGTTTTTGACTATTCATCTCTATCATCGTCATTTTTTCTTTCTTACTGCTCCTTTCTGTAAATCGATGTGAAACTGAATAAATATTGTTTTACAGGCTACGAGTATCGCATACCACCGATATGGAAGCGTTTCGCCGCCGAAGTAATCGACTCTCTTATATTACTAATTCTTAAATTGGTAATAACGTTCTTCTCTCTCGATCTGTTTTCCTCCGTGTAAGTTAACGCGATACATCAACGAAATACAAACGATACAACTCTGTAAATAAACGATTTTCGTTTTTCTTTTCAGGAGTTTGGAACCCTATCATCTCGATCTGTTACAATCTAATCTTCGGATTGATTATAAAATGGCAGTGGAAGTAGCATCGAAGGTACTGATATGGGAAATGATGCATCGACTTATAGTTTGCATCTACGAGGCAAGTTTGTCGTGGTAAACTGGACAATTGCGAAGCTGCATTTTTTTTTTTTTTTTTTACAGAATTTCATAATAATCGCTCTGATGTTTATCTTTCTTCAATTATAATTCGATCAATGATATATGATTTCAGGCATTTTGGCTGCAATCCGGTTTGAGCGGTACGGTGGGAGGCGCGAGTCCAGGAAAATTTTTCATGGGACTGATAGTCGTGCAGTGCCGTAGAATAATGCCGATCGACCGACCGGACAGTAATGACATGGTGTTCGTTACACCGGGAACAGATCTCGGATTACCCTTGGCACTCGGCAGATCGGTAGTGAAGAACCTGATAATGACTTTTCTATTTCCCATATGCTTCGCACTTTTCTTCTTTAGATTCAACAGAACGGGTTACGATCTCGCATGTAACTCTATCGTCGTTGAGGATCCCCATAGATATATAAACAATCGAAATCGTCGGTGAAACCCAGCCGTCACTCGGAATTTTGTATAAAATAAATAAACCGTATGATAACCCCCCGTGATATGTATAATGAAATATAAGAAAAATATAAAAAATATATATATATATACAAATAAATGATATACAATTTATCGAAAAATATGAATTGTTTCTTTTAAATACGATCAATAAATAGTTTTCACGAGTTGAATTAGTTATTCATTAATTATAAAAAACGTCTGAATCCATAAGATAATATTTGATACTTTTATTGAAAGGGGCAAAAGCTGAAAAGCTAAGCGAATTTCTATAACGCATCGTCCGCAGTCCGTAAGATAATTTTTCATATTTTTATCTATCGAAAAAAATTATTCTTTCAACCAGATGTTCAATAACTACGCGTTACATTTTAAATAAGAAAAAAATGTCGTAAAAGCGAAGAAAATACGTGTGTACGATTGTTCGAGCGATTCAAATATTGCAATACCACCTGGTAGTGAATCATCGCGTAAATAAGAGAGAGTCGAGTGCGCTAGCCAACCAATGACGTCACTTCCCAGTCAAACGTGGCCGCCGCGACCGAAAGGAAGGAGTGGCCGTCGGAACTGTCAAGTGGTACGGTTTTCTGTGCGGGACTTGATGAATATTATTGTCGTTGGAACCGAGTTAACCGTGATCGTCGTTTAGCCGATTGTCGTACAGACATATCTGTAATTCGCTACTACAATGTCGTCTTCGGGTGATTTTGGTAACCCGTTGCGGAAATTCAAGCTCGTCTTTCTCGGCGAACAGAGTGGTAAGTGGCATTCTTCTTTCCGACACATACTTCCATCAATTTTGGGATCAATATTGTCGACATTTTTCTTTATCTCGCGTTTAATACCAAACACTCATCGTTCGCAAGAATTTAAATAATGTTCGACAGTTTTTTTTATTACATGCATGAACTTCGAATGTACGTTCGAGGTTATAAATCGATATTCTTCGAGGTCTCCCCTCATTCGCGTTCCGTTTTCCTATTTGCCGTCGTTCGCGTATCGGCGTTGGCGTTTGTCAATTTTTTTTCTCTTACCTATGCTCTTTTGCATCCACCAATATTATTCACCAACGTCGATTGACAAACGAACGAATTTAATTCACGCCACGTATTCAATTATAATAATAATCCTACGCAATTCCACAACTGCCCGCTTGCCTTATTAGGCAATTTGACGGATGGTAATCGTGAAAATTCATAATTACAATGTCATTGACTTTGTCTTCCATTAGACCTCCTTGCTGTACATATTTAACAGTAACAGAGCATCGGAATTATATCAACTGTTTTTATGCACGACAATACCGACATTGTTAATTTATCTTTGCTTATTCTCCAAGATTTTACATATTTAACCACAATTCGTTAATTACATCACATTCACGAAATAATCGGTTTACGAAGTTTTTATCCGTATATCATTTTCCAGCCTTTTTTTAGTTATTGAGATGACATTTTTGCGCGAGTGGATTTTATTCACGAAAATAAGAAAACCTC
The DNA here is from genome assembly GCA_963971235.1 of Cryptus armator. Classification (NCBI taxonomy): domain Eukaryota; kingdom Metazoa; phylum Arthropoda; class Insecta; order Hymenoptera; family Ichneumonidae; genus Cryptus; species Cryptus armator. The sequence goes on along the minus strand of OZ020242.1, from coordinate 12,566,637 downwards.
TGTTATTAATTAAAATTTATTCCAAATACGATAATTATCAAATAAAACGGACGGCTTATGAAGGAAAAAGGGTTGAATAATTATAAGTGCGCTCGGTAATTATAATTTCATTGGTTCGCTGCAATTTTACAACTTTTTTTTTTCTCCGCTCGATTCAGGAGTCGATGGGAAGTTCCTTTCAATTTGCTATGAAACAATGTAAAATCTTGTAATTTCTTAATTATTTCTAATATAATAGAGAAGTTAATAACGCTTTTCCTCTACAATCTTTACACTTTACGGCTCCTCCGCCAGTCCCCTAAGCGGTGCATCTGTTCCGTTATGCATGAGGAATATAATGAATTTAATTACCAAACGCGCGGCAAATAAAGATTACTAATCGTTGAATTTATCCCTTTTGTTACAGTCGGAAAAACTTCGCTTATCACACGTTTTATGTACGACAGCTTTGACAACACGTATCAAGTAAGAAACGGCATAATTTGACTATCGTTAAAACTCTCAAACGCCATTGTAATTCATATCTTTCGCGTTTTCAGCGTCGCAAATATCGCTAGACTTGTGTAATTTTTTTTACCAAGAATAATCTTTAATTTAACAAAAAAAAAAAAATTATCATTTTAAAAATAAAAAAAAATTAGACTCGCTTGCAAAATTATTTTTTTTCTTTAATTGCATTTTGTTTTTTTTTTTTAAATATCCAAAGATTTTACTCTCTTTAAAAATTGTAATACGAATCTTTATTTTTCTTATTCTAATTAATATTTTTCATGTTTTCAATGTCACAAGTAACAATAGACATTTTTTTTATCAACAGTAATCTTACATTTTAAGGCGAAAAAAAAAAAAAAAAATTATCATTCTAACAGTTTTTATAAAATTTCGACTCTCACTTGCAGTTATTTTTTTTTTAATGTGCAAAGATTTTACGCTCTTTTGAAATCTCTTTTGTAATAAAAACTCTTTTTTTTTTCTCCATAGGCTACCATAGGAATAGATTTTCTCAGCAAGACTATGTATCTTGAAGATAGAACTGTAAGATTACAATTGTGGGACACTGCCGGACAAGAACGTTTTCGTTCTCTAATCCCGAGTTACATCAGGGACTCTACTGTCGCTGTTGTAGTCTACGACATTACCAGTGAGTGGAAACCGATGCCAAAGCCATTTGATTTACCATGAAAAAAATTTTAAGGCATAAACCCCTTTAAAAAACACTGACGAATATATTTTTATCAAAAATTCCAGACGCTAATTCATTTCATCAGACTTCTAAGTGGATAGACGACGTTCGAACGGAACGAGGCAGCGACGTTATTATTATGTTGGTCGGCAACAAGACGGACTTGAGCGACAAGCGTCAAGTATCGATGGAGGACGGCGAACGAAAGGCTAAGGAGCTTAATGTGATGTTCATCGAGACCAGCGCCAAGGCAGGATATAACGTTAAGCAGGTGAGTTTCAATCGCGTCCCGTTGAATTTACATTCGAAAACGGCAATGAAAAAAAAAAAAAAACATTTTATTAAATCGATCGATTCTAATTTACGTGAAATTCTTTAAAAAATGTTCCAAAATTTCCACAATTTCCCGAAAATTGTTGAGATGATCGAGAAATATTTATCAATCGTTGTTTCACGGCAACGAGACAAATTACGTTTTTAACATAATTTCGTCTCTACGAGACTACATATCAATTATTTTTATTTATCTTTTTTTTTTATCGCATTAACGCAGCTATTCAGAAGAGTGGCAGCCGCTCTACCCGGCATGGACTCCACCGAAAATAAGCCTCCAGAAGACAGTATCCTTTTCGAAATATACAAAATAATCAATGAAACATTGCATGTTACTTGCAGCCGCGATGTTAGAGTCCTTACAAGTAGACGGAAAAAAAGCACCCAATCGCGTACTGTATCTTCGAGAAGATATATATATATATATACATATATTTCGTATATTTTTCGGAATTTCAAATACATTTCGCAAACGATTTTATCGCACGGCATTCGTACGGACGAATGTGTTTCCTTTTTTTTTTTTCTTTTTTTTTTCTTCCAATAATTTTAGCAATTAAATATTCTTTCATTTGTTTTTTCTTTGTGTTTTCCTTAATGTGTTTTTTACCCCCTGTAGTGCAAGAAGTAGTTCTGAAGGATACACCAATTGAACTGAAAGCGTCGGAGAGCAGTTGTGCATGTTAAAGCGACCAACCGGTACTAATGGTAGACGAGACAAACTAACACTAAATTAAATTAAATTAAATTATGAGAGAAAAACAAACAATTCATTCGTCGTGAGCGTCGAATAGGTCTGGTCGACGATGAAAAAAAAAAAAAAAAAAAAAAAAAAACAAAAACAACGAGCGGCATTATTGTCGAAGAAAAACAAAAAGCACATGCGACAGTCGGTTTGTAGTTTAAAGACAAGTAGTTTCGATGGATAACGATTCTCATACATTAATATTCGTACTTAATCGGCGATAATTATGGACCGGTCTCCGCTTTGCCGTAAATTCGCGATATATCGTCGTAACCACCGCGGACCTCAAAAAAAAAAAAAAAAAAAAAAAAAAGCAAAGAAAAAAAAAACTGACGACGCTCGTTCGTGTTCCTTTTCACAAGCATTATTTATTTAACTATCGTGAAAAGCAAGGCACTAAATCATTGATCGTAGGTGATCTACTGCGAATAAATGGATAAGTATCACGTGATAGTTTTATACTGAATGCTTTTTACACAAGTTGTCATTCGGTTTGCTCATTCATAATTCATCAGTTCGTAGTTAACTTTGAGGAGTTTTCCGATATCCGACTAACCGGTAAATGTTTTTATTCGTTTTACTAGTTTTCCGCACACCAAATACTATTTTTTTCTTTCGATATTTGATAAGTCGCTAATGTTTATATTTCGCAAATATATTTAAAACAAATTTTTTTTTCGTATTCGATGAGATTTCTTTAGTGTACATTTTTTTATGCTTACAATTTTTTTCTGATAATTAAAAATTGACATTTTTGCACCAATTGTTGATTCATCTCTTAGTCACGTTGAAGAATTCAGATATCGGGCGCTCCTCGATGTTTATCTTTTTTTTTTCTTTTTTTTTCTTTCTTTTTTAAATGTACCGCGATAATCTCCGATCTCATTGTCGTTTGAGAAGACTCGACGTGATTATAATCATTCCATTAACGAACGGATGAGTGAAGTTTACTTTTGTTCACCGATAGAGCAGAGTACCTTGCTGGTCACTGGTTGCGACTGAAAAAAAAACGTAAAAAAAAAAAGCGTTATATTAAACCAAATCTTTCACTGTATCGAACCCAATAATAGCGCGAACGCCGTCACTTCATAAGCTGTCGCTTCATTCTGGAAAGTTTCCTAACGAAAAAAAAAAACAAAAAAAAAACGAAAAAAAAAAAAGAAAACGTGAAATTTAAGCTCAGACTTTGACTCAAGTACAATAAATAGCAATAAGGAGGGTATACATTGTTAATTGCATTGATTTAACGACTTAAGTTGTAATTTAAGCGGTTAAACTATATATATAAATATTCATTGCGAATGGACACACGACACGATTCAGCTGTACAGTAGTAAAACGGACGAGTTAGAGAGATCTTGAGAACGACATAAGGATTTAGCTGCAATCGAAATCGATAGTTGTTAAAGCAAGTCGGCTATTGTTCTTTTTTATATAGAAAAAAAAAAAAAAAAATTTAATAAATAATCATTCGCTTCGAGTCAATCAAAAGAATAATCGTCGCTACGGACGAAGGAAAAATATATATTGTGTCAATGAGATCAATCAATTTGTCTGTCCGAATAATCGATCTGTGAATATTCTTGTTGAAGTATTATTTATCCATATGCTTTTCCGAGAGCTGTAATATTTTTTTTCTCTTTTTCATTTTTGAAGGACACGAAAAAAAAGAAAAAAAAAAAAACGGAAAATTGGGGACAACGTTAGCGGAGATGAAAACCGTCTAAATCTAAATTGTAAATAATTGGAATTATTATTTTTTTTTTCATTTTGGGAAACGGCTAAAAAAAATACGAACGATAATTTAGAAAGGATTAATTATTCATGTCACTTTTGTTAATTATTATTAATGTATAATCGTTTTAATTTGTATTAAAAATCAAAACTCGGGAGTTCAGGATTTAAAAAAAAAAATATTATTTTCGCTTCTTCCATTATTTATCGCCATTTCCATCCACAAACAAAACACACATATACGCGTCCGCACCGCACCGCACTGTCGTTTCGCAAAACATTGTTACTACATGCTTCGTATATAAAAGACGCATAGGCGAGCATTGAACGACGAGAAAATTGCAAGAAAAAAAAAAAAAAAAAAAAAAAAAAAAAAAAAATTATGAATATGAGAAATTTTTCGATTTTTACGATTTAATAATATTTCCACGTCCACGAGTTATAGCCTGCGAACTACGCTTTGCTACGCGTTCCGTCCTATTTTTTTACTACAACACGATATAACTGTACGCTTTTGACGCGATATTATTGAATCGATTATTACTCATAGACGAGTGACAATCGCATGAAAAAAAAAAAAAAAAAACTGCCCACGTCCTATCGGGAACAAATCGACTCTTAATAAACAAAAGAATTTGTACATTTATGCATCTTTGTAACACACACGTATACTATTATATCTTGTAATCGAGTTGACTTACGCTTTGTGAACGAAACACAAATAACGAAGAAAAAAAAAACAAAAAAAAATGAACAGTCCAATGTTTTTTAAAATATTATAAATAATTTAATCGTATCCTGTCGTCGTCGTAACCGTATAATAATTGTCGACCTTAACAAACGAAAGCAGCTGTGGATTTGCAGAATCAATCGCCAATGCAGAATGGATCCGAGTCGGAGGGAGAGAGCGGCTGCATTTGCTAGGGAGCCTCCGGCTTACTAGATGTACCCGAAACTTCGTGTTTTATCGAGAAAAAAAAAAAAAAAAAAAAAAAAAAACGAACGAACAACAAAAAACGAAAAACGAACCAATAAACCATCGCACACCATTGCGGGGTGCCGGCTTCTTCTGACGTGTGCATCGTAGCCCTTGATCACCCCCGTTAAAAAAAAAAAAAAAAAAAAAAGAAAAAAAAAATCTTCGCGAACCGATTGACGCATTAAAAAACATAATGGAAAAAAAAAAATTGATAGTAGGAAATTAATTAATTAACACAGTTATAAAAACAACGTGTGCTTTTACTGTTTTGCAGCCGATACGAGACGAGCTAACGACGAATTTCGATCTTCTTGACTAATATGAATTTTATGTACTAGAGGCGCCCTGTGATATATTTTATCTTGGAATGATAGAGTCGCTCTCACCGTATATTTGCTTAAAAAATTACAATTTCTCGCAATCATAATTAACGAATTGTGCGCTTCGTTGATGTTGAAAATATGTTGTGGAACAAATATGATATATAGTATATTAAAAAAAAAAAAAAAAAAAAAAATTACTAACGAAAATAACGAACGCATTAATTTTGGTTCGATATAATTTTTTTTTTTCGTGCAATCGTCTCTGGGCAGATAAAACTTTCTTGAGAAAAAACCCTTGAGAATTTTTTGACAAAAATGTTATTCGATACTCCGCTCGTACAGTTCGAGTTTATTTATATGAAATTAATAATATGTTTATTTTGCAATGAATGAAAAAAAAAAAAAAAAACACGAAGATGCAATAGTACAGGCCTCCGAGAAGCGTACTCTTAATCGTTCCAAAATTATCGTCACGTCTATGTATATGTAATTATGATTTATTGTCATGACAGATGAAAAACATCAAATGAGAGTCTGAAACGCACACGATGATCAATCGAATTGTAATTTGATCATTAAAATCGTAATGGGTAACAAAGATCGACGACGAATAGAATAAAAGACTAAAGCAAGGCACGTGAACGTAACATGTTTTACGCGATTCGATTGACGATTGTGAATGAGAGGGAAAACGAAGTGTGTGAAAAAAAAAGCTCGGAAAATGTATCCGTGTTCGTTGCCGAACACGATGTTAATGCCCGTTTATACAACACCGAATATAATACGCTTTCGACTCTAATAAACATAATATCTTAAGCCCGGTAAAAAAAAAATGAAAAACAAAAAAAAAAAGAAATTGTTACGTTTAATCGAAGAGACTGAATGTTTTTCGTACTTTCATCACGTCAGTACCTAACTAGTATTAGATATTGCGAAAGAGGGATGAAAATGAAGAAAAATGTAATTGGAAGAGACGCGCAACACATTGGGGGGCTACGAAGACGATTTGAGGTTATGATGGCATCCGAGAATACTCTGGAGTTTTAAAAAGGTTCTAGCCGTCGCGCAAAACGCGTGGCCCACGATTTATGGGCCAATTTTTTTCACCTACTAGTCAAACTGAACAAGCGAGCGATAAACGAATGTTCTTTTCGATATTAGTCACGAATACGAAAACTTGTTTCCGCAGAGCCTCAGTCCGATGAGCACGAAAATTGATTTATTACTAAAATTTATGCATTATTCACTTATAATGTATTGTGATTTTTGTTTTTCGTTTTTTAATGTTGAATTGTTTTCTTCACGCTTTCCTAAAATCAAATCTTTTTTCGCTGATTTATCAACATCGTTTTTGATGATTATTCAACGGTACGAGAATAGTTTGAACAATTATTCATCGGACGAGAGACTCTATCGAGTAGAAGTATTTCGTAGAAATGATATTTCAGTGAACTCGCAATATCTGTAGCCCGCGTGACGAGGCTTACTAAAGAAAAAAGAAAAAAAAAAAACAAACACCAACGTGCTTACCGTAAAACCCATGCAAGAGTTTAGCACTGTTTCTACGCTACAAAAAACTGTCTTCTAGTGCGCTAAATAACGTATATAGTAGCGAATTCGATAAGTCGTACAGCAATATAAATTATCGTAGTTCATAACCTAATGTCATCATTTTGCCACGGGCCGCGTTTGTTTTACATTGTTCTTATTTATTTATTTATTTATTTATTTATGTATTTATTTGTCTTCTCTCTCCGAACGAAGATTTGTTGTTTCGAGAGGCAAAAAATCGCCCCGCTTTCGTCTGCGAGTATAAATAACCAACTTTCATTCCAACGGCAACAGATTTGCGTAAAAAAAACTGTCTTTTGTGCATTTTTACGAGTGGTTAAAAAACGAATTACTGCTGCAACTTGCCTCTGTATAATCGTCGACGTTTAACGGAAAACGATATTATGAAGAAAGATTAACAAAACGAACTTTGACATTGCTTGATATATCGTTTGTCGTAGAGGACAAAGTAGCGTTTATCATAGGATTTTGACATCGGATTATCATTTATTAGCTTCGTGCTACGTAGATGTAGCGGACGCGTTTATACGCCAATTCATTATATATTGTCGTTGATTCGAATAGATAAGGGGAGGGGGGGGGAGGGGGTGAACCGAAAACAGATATTTCCAGTTTGTAGCGCTCGATCGTAATGTTTGAAGAAACTATCGCGATACAACTATAAATCGATATATACGAAAGTCGTGAACTTAAAGTTGTTTGTCTCTATCAGGGGGGCCCCCGTTTGAGATATTGTCGTTTATTTACGATATAAACTGCGCGTATATCTGGGTCACGAAGAAACAGTAAATGCAAATGCGGCCAACAGAGGACATAAAAAACATAGGCGGCGCCGTCGTTTCGAAGAAACGCCAAAGTTTGTGTCGTTCTTCTACTAAAAGAACAAACAAATGAGAATGAAGAAAATGAATTTAAAAACGGAACGAAAGAAACAAGAAGATTCGTTAGTCTCAGATGAAAAATCACGAATTTTTTTTTTTTGCGAAATTTTGTTTTCTCTTCGTCGCGACCAATGTGCGATCTACAATTATCGAATTTAGCAAAGCTTTGATGAAATGAAAAAAAAAAAAAAAAAAAAAAAAATTACAAAAAAAAATATATATAAAAATATTATAAAAATAAATGAATCAATAAGAGTTTGTGTTCACGGGCCTTGCCTTTTTTTAACGCTTATACTTTTAACCGATTTCTACGTGTAACACGCAAAGCCGTACTTTTGTGACGCAACGCAATTGATGAACGTATCTGTATAGGATACAATAAAAGTAGACATTGATGATGATGAATGGAACTCGAATTAAAAACTTCCTGTTTATCCTGCAATTTTAGTGTTGTTGTTCTTTCACTTACCTTCACCTTCGTTAGATGGGTTTCGGCGCATTTTTCTATGAAACTTCTGGACTCGTTGTTTCACTGTCTTACGCTCGATAATTTTTTTTTTTTTTTTTTTTTTTTTTTTCATAGAGAACCGACAGAGGGTTAATAGAAATATTTACTTTCGGTTTTTATATGTGCACTCAGTGATATTGGCTCATTATTGAACTCGAAAAAACGCACATTTCGTACCTCTATAATTTTAAGGGATTTCACATCGTTCCAAAGATGCGAAATGATATTCAAACTTTATTAGCGAATTGAATATCTGATTCTTCTAAAGTCGGTCGTAACCACTGATTAAAGTTTCTTCAAGATGAATAAAACATTTCATTTTCGGATAAATTTCGGTAACGCTATCTCGTCGTTTGCAGTTCGATGTTTCGTAAGGAAGAAAAAATAAAAAATTCGCCGATCGCGCATCACAAATCATCAAATCAACAATAATAATTGATAGTAATCGTTTACGTACTTTATTGTAATATCAATTATATACAAATTTAAAATTGCGTCCTGTACGTCTCGATTTTTTTTTTGTTTTGTGTCTTTGGTTTTTTTTTTTTTTTTTTTTTTTTTTTTTTTTTTCTAAACATCCCAAGTTTCCACTTCGATCTTAAATTTATATTACATTGGATTTTTTTTTTTTTTGTCAACCTACTTTCTGCTCCCCGATACATTTAAGATCGAATGGCCGTTTGCGATCTATCGATAACGACTCGGCTTTCTCACGCCAATTAACATATTATCTTCGCTTCATTCTCACTTATTTTTTTTTTTTTTTTATATTTACAAATTAATCTCACCTACGATGACCCATATCGGATTAAAACAGTCGCAAATCGATTACAATTTTATGTCAATCGTCGATTTGTTTTTTTTTTTTTTTTTTTTTCTTTTGTTTCTTCTCTTCTTCGACCATTGCTCAAGAGGAAGAAGAATCTTTCATTCCCGCGCATGGAATCCGTTTCAGTAACGCCGAACTCGAAAAAAGTGCGTCGTCGACATATCGTTTTTCGATATTCTAACTAAACGTCGTCCGCGTGCTATTTTTGGCAGTTGTGTGTACGCCTTTTTTTTTTTTGTTTTTTATTTCGCTCTCGACACTCACCGTCCTATCGATTATCACAACGAATTTTCATCGACGAGAACCCGAAGGAGAATCGACGCGAGGTGTGTATATATAGTTCAAGAGTACTCCATGTCGTCGAGTCTCGCCTCGTCAGTTGAGCATTGGCACGTTCAGTGCTAAAAAATAACGATATTTACTTTCCTAAACGACGTTTTCACTTTAATTACAGTTTCGCATATTTTTTTTTTGTTTTCATAATAATAATAATAATAATAATAATAATAATAATCGTAATAATAATGATAATAATAATAAAGATCGATTTTTTTTTGTTTGCAACATTAACCGCGACTATAAGCTCGTTAACGTTCGCATAACGAATAAAAATCACACACTTTTTTTAACAACAAATATAACTCAGAATTCACTTTGTTTTTTTTTTTTTTTTCCTCAATGAATAAAAACTTTGATCTACGTGTCTTCAATCTCTCGTTTTTTTTTTTTTTTTTTTTGTTTCTTCGTTAGAAAGAATTCGCATAGGACGTAAAGCATGAGGAACACATATACGATTCTTCGTTTCGATCTGTACAGAGCGAAATTGATGTTCAAAGTAAACAAGTATTTCAATAAGAAATATTGATTTTTTTTTTCTTTTTTTTTTTTCTCGACCCGTGTGCTTTTGGACGAAGTAACAATGAGAAAAATTGCAAATCCCTAGTCACCGGAGTTTCTTTATAATTTTCGAGTCTCCACGACCGGCCGTTCCCTTCGTCACGGAACGGTCGTTATTCATTATTATTTAAATTTTTTTTTTTTTTTTTTTTTCGTTCACAAGAGTTCTCGAAAATCTGTTTATACTTATCGTTTCATTATATTTCTATCACTTCGATACGCTCGACACTTGGAATTGTCTTTTTCGCGGGCAATTATAATTCGTCGCACTCGTTAATTATCGTCTTTTTCGCGAGCGTGAAAAATAATCGTTTGTTTTTTTTTTTTTTTTTTTTTTTTTTTTTTTTTTAGTATATCTCGAGTTTCGCAGCCACTTTACTCGATTACTCGATATATTTTCGAAGCATTGCGAGGTCACGAGTGTTGGCTATTGCTCGCCGTAGCAGTCGAGGAAATTTCAATTCCATGCGATTCGTCGCCGTGAGACGATTTTTTCACGTTACAGCTCTACGACGAGCCGTTCTCCTAGAGTCAGACTCTCAATTCCTCCATTATTTGTTGATGATTGTGGCCTTTCTTAAGCGTACCGACTCCCGACATCGGCATACTTTCCTGTTGCAGTTGATTTGGACTCATTATAAGATTCTGTCCGGGTTTCGAGGGTTTCGTGTTTTTCGGGGGCGGCGGTGGCATCGGCACGTGACACGAGTTGTTTTGCAAATCAGCAAAATCCGGCGGTGGCATGTGCTGTATGTGATGACGTTCCGCTGATGTTTTGGTCTCTAATTCGCCGCATATGTTGTTCGGCATTTGGCCGTTTTCCTGACGTTTCTTTGGGCAGTGATGCTGATTTTTGTCGCGTTGATAGTAAACACCGGCGAATATAAGAACGTTGAGTACCAGAAGACTGCAACCTATTGCTATCGTGACGCTCAACGCTGTCGAATAGGCAGCGAAACCGTCTTCCGGCTGTGACGTCGTTTCCTCGAAGGCTAATTCGCTCGGCGTCGCCGTCGAGACGTTGTGCTGACGCTCCGTCGTCACTTCCGGTGTCGTTGTTCTTGCGGTCGTCGGTACCCTTTGTATGAATCTCGGTGGTACCTTTCGGGAATAGAGAAATTTTCACGATGTCGGTAAATCAGCGGCATAAGTTTATTTCGATTATTTGAGTCGAATGACAAATAATAATAGCGAAATAGTCATTTTTTTAGCATTGTATCAAATTTCATTAGACATCAAATTCTTTTTTACAATTACAAAAATTTACTTTTTTACATTAAAAAAATTAAGTAAAAACGACATTAATTGATTTAAAAAAAACGAAATTAAAATTACCGTAAATATATTTCATTTATCTATGTGGATAAATGAGATATCTACAGAGGTATTTTTATTTCGATAAAAAAAAATAATAATGTATTAAATGTTATTTTAAGGCTCTTCACAGCTTTTCTTATTATAAATAAGTGAAGGGTCACCTGTTCGGCATCGAGTAGATGATGAGATCGCGGCACTTCGTCGGAACCGGGTTTGTGAAGATCCGGAACGAGATTCAGCCAAAACGATAGTCTGTGAGCTCTATAGTGGCTCTTCAATTTTGATTTCGTGTCTGGAAAGGAAATAACGTTTCATCAGATTATAATTATTTCGGCGGAGATAGAAAAGAAGACGCGAGAGATTTTTGTTTTTTCTTTTATATATCGAGGGAATGATAACCCGCGGCGCCTGTATCGAGAGGGAAGGGAAAGAGGGAAAGTGACGAGAAGGCGATCGCGCGCCAATTGGGGCGTAAGGAGACGAGACTCGCGACAAGGAAACAACGGGTGAATTACCCGAGAAGAGAACCGTTAGCCAAGCTGATGCAGTTGAAAAGTGATGCGCGCGCGCGTGCGAAGCGACGACTACGAAAGGCATTCACGGCCGATGGAGTAAATTGAAAAGTTGAAAAAAAAAAGAATTAAAAATAAAACGATAGACAGAGAGAGAGAAGAGAATCAACGACGGAGCTTATTGGTCGCGGGAATCGGCTGTGAGGGATGGAAGAAAAAAAGAGCGAAAAAACAAACGCGAACGACGAGAAAGGCACGAAGTCAGATTATTTCTCAAACGCCTCTCGCACGCGGTCTCAATTATCGGATCAAATGGAGAAAATACGAGTCGAGGATCTCCTCTTTTCGCTGTAAAATAAATTACGAATTGTTCGGAGAGAGACGAACGTGAGGATTTCATGAATATGGAGACTGCAATTGGAATGAATTAAATTTTTTTTTTTATTTCTCGTAACTCTCACCTATTATTAGATAATTTTTGTGCTGCTGCTCGTAAGCCGTCCATGCAACGTTCTTCAACTTCGTGCGATCAGGACGAGTTCCCGTCGGTCCCGGATCCGGCGTCCCTTCGTTTGGATTGCTGATATAGACATTCATAAAATTAATTTTATTTATAGTTATAACTACGCTGAGTACCTCACTAAATAATTGTAACTCAATGAACCAACTAATTAATTATGTAATTATAAACGACATTTTTTTTTTTCTAATTTTCCCGTTTTTATTTTTTATACATTTATATAAACAATGAAAAACGAAAAGTTTAGCACGATAAAAAACAAATTATTTTTAATTTTTTTTTTTTTTCCTTTTTTTTATACTTGTATTATGAAAAAATTAAATTATAAAAAAGATAAAATCGTAGATTTAAGTATATCGTACCCGGTCCGCGCGAAATTCGTGAAGTAGAGAATAACACTTTCGGAAAGTGCGATCTCCGATTTGGTATAATTTTTCGTGAAATGTGACAAACCGCCGACCAACGGTGAACCGAAGAGGTACGGTAATTCTTCGCCGTGTATACATCCTTGTCTCTGAAAAAAAAAAAAAATAAAGCAATTAATAAAAAAGGAAAAAAGTAAATTGTAGTAAAGAAAAGTTGATCTCACAGAGTGAATTTTAGAAGCGACCGAAAGCGCCAAAGGAAGATAAGAAATCCATTTATTCACTGATAAAATTGCGTAAGTCAACGAGGGAAGGAAACCTATTAGGATTACGTTAAAACTACTCAGCATCCGGGGCGTTGTTGCTTGCGGAACCAATCTTCGTATTTTTCCATCTGACAAAAGAATGTGTTATATTATCTGAAACACAACGATCTTTGCCCATTCCACGATTCTCCGATTTCTCAAAGGGAATGGAATACATGGAAAATGGAAGAGAGAATCTTTCCTGTTTACGATAGAGATACAAATTGAAATCGGATCCGTATCTCTGACGAAATATCATTTTTGCTCTTCTGTGTCTATCACGGTGTCCCTTTTGCCTTTCGCGTTTCGGATTCTCTTCAAAACCCACGGAATATCTTTTTCTCTTACCATCCGTCGTATACGGAATTGGAATGCAATTCGAATACCGAATTGTGTTATTTCTGGTTGGGCGTTCGTATCGCGAAACGTTGACAATTTTAGCGCAGTGCTCTCGAGTGTCCAATGTATTATTCTAAGACATTGTCGCAAAAGGGCCGGAAAAGGAGATTTTGATAACGTACTCGTGTTACCACTACCGTAGCAGGAGAACCTGCGAGGGTTTCTGCAAGTCCTGTAGCTATTATACGAGGTACCTGAGGGAGTGATCAACTCCTCTAAACCCTCCCTTTGCTGAAACGCGAATGTAACGCTCGCTGCAGTTGACTACCGGCTATTGTTTCGCATGCAACTCCCTTTTACTTGCGTCTAAAGGGAGGTGAACGACATTTGCAAGGGTCGCGGAAACGACACCCTTCACTTCAATTGGCTCCGAGGGCTCGCATCTTCGTTGAGCCCTTATTCCCGTATAACGGCCGCTTTCTCTACTACCGGAAATGACCGAGACATACGAAGGACGAGGGGAATCACTTTTATTTGCTTTTGCGAACTGCTACGAGTTTTTTAACCCTTTTTTTTGCGAATAATTGACGCAATTAATTTTGGATAGATAATTCGCGAACATTTCGCCACTAAATCAACAAAATTATAGGATGCAAGAGTTTTACATTTTTGTCGAAAAAAAAAAAAAAAAAAAAATTCAAAAGAGGGACTTTGCAGCACGATAATCTGTATGCGAATTATACCGGTAAGCATACTGCAACTAACTTTAATACGTGAAAATTGTTATTTTTTAATTCATTATTTTTTACGCGCATTATTTCTACGCGTTTGACGTTTTAGGTATTTTAACGAGGTACTTTGAACATCGGATACCCTTCAAAGGAACGGCGAATGTGTTTTGCGAAAAAAAAAAAAAAAAAATTAGCTAATCTGCTTAATGAGCGATAATTTATAACTGTAGTTTCTCGTTGAAGTACCATTACCTTTCATTCGTGAAATTTATTTATTTTTCAAATGTCTTTTATTTTACTGGATTGTGGGACATTTTTTTTTAATTTATTTTAACGAGCTAATTCAGACGCCCTTAAAAGAGTAAAAGAATGTATTCTAATAGGAAAAAAAAACAACCGATTTTGTGGTCATTTGAAAGTAATTTTTTTTTTTTAGCAAAGAATCTCCTTTAAGCTCTCGAAGCGAGTGTACGCGCGGTCGAGTGCTCTACCGTCGTCGTTTGAAGCTTCCCGAGTGAATCTCGTGTCCTATGATCCGTAGCTCTTCGACACTCGTTTCTCAAAAGCTCTTTTCATTCCCGTAGACATTTTTCTAGTCGACATTTCTCCACAGATTTGCGCGAAGCTTTTCTATATTTGAACTCCACTTTTCATTCCCATACACTCCGCTCGTATGTACGTGGAAGACACGCCTGCAAAGCGGCGGAACGGGGTTGGAGCGGCCGGTATGGATGGAGTACTTCTACTTTCTATCACTCGAAAATTCCGGAAAGAGCGAATTCAGCCTGAGGAGCCTTTCTGATGCACTCTCCGGAGGCAAGCGGCGGCAGCTTAGGCTATAGCGCCGAGAGGAGGGAACAAGGTCACGCGAAAAGAGAATTCCAGCATCGGGGGTTGTGCGGCACCCAGTGGCACACGGCGTGTTTTCCACTCGAAAAACCCAAGAAAAAGGAAAAATCCTTTTCTCGCTCACTCGCACGTTCTTTCACGTTGGAAAATCATTTTTAGTACGGAAAAAGCTCGATCGACCCAGATATTATATCATCTATATTCCAGTTTCTCGTCTGATAGGAGGTACACACCGACACACCGAAAGGCGGCACATAGATAACGGAAAATAGCACGAATATTGGATTATTTCACCCTTATCAATTTTCATCGTTTTTTCAATCTCAGTTTGCCAAAGAGTTAAGATTATTCACCAATATTACATTGGCTTTTCGATGATGTATCGGATTATTTGATTACGTCGTCAATTTCGATAAAAATCGAATTTATTCTCGTCGTTCTATATTCTCTTATATTTTTTTTATATATATAGAGATATTATATACATATATGTATTTTTTTTTATCAACTCGATCGAGTCTATTAGTTTGATGCACCCGTTGACACAAGAGAACGAACGCGAATCGATAATCTAAATTTAAATCTGCACTAAAAGAGCTTAACGGCTCTTTCGCTCGAGCCTTTCGCTGAGCGTCATGTGCCTTTGATAATCAGCCAATGTGACGTTTATGCTCTTAGCCCCGTGTTCGTTCGTGGAGCGTCAACAGCAGCGCGTCAAGCTGATCTACGGTAGTGGCTGCTGCAATTTTGTCCCTTCTATAGCCGTTGCCACTTGTACTTCTTGCTTCATAAACACATTAACATCGTTAATATCTCAACGTCGTACCGGGAAACGCCATGACGTGAAATTTCAGACGGAACAATGAAGAAAAAAAAAAAAAAAAAAAACACGAAATATTAGTAATTTGCGGTAACGAGAATATTCAGGTC
This sequence comes from Cryptus armator, assembly GCA_963971235.1. Lineage (NCBI taxonomy): Eukaryota > Metazoa > Arthropoda > Insecta > Hymenoptera > Ichneumonidae > Cryptus > Cryptus armator. The sequence goes on along the minus strand of OZ020242.1, from coordinate 12,550,785 downwards.
AACTTCGAGATTTCATCGCGATGAAGATTTTACGATAATGAAACGATGAAAAAAAGAAGAAAAAAATCAATGAATAGACGAAAATTTTCACCACCTATACTGAACTTTAAAGATATGAATTTCTTTAAAGTTCAGTATTGACGATATTTAACTTTTTTTTTTTTTTTGTACATTTCGATCGAACTAAATTTTTTTCTTCTTCTGACTACAATCGCCAAGATTACTATTATTATTTTTATATTTATTTGATCTGTATTTTCGATATGTGAAGTATTTCCTATTTGCGCTTTCGAACGAAAGAAATTTCTTCGTTCCTTTGGCTCCAGTGGCGTGTAAATCCTCAATATAACTCTCCAAAGCTCCGTACGGTTATAGGCGTCTACTCTACTTCCTTCCTTCGAGAGTATATATATATATATATCTATGTATATATACTATAACCATAACTTTCCGTATATCAGATAGCGTATGAGTAATGACTGTACATTAGTACGTCGCCGGGCGTGTTACCTTCCGGCGTATTGCGCTCCGTTGCACAGCCGAGATCTTCGGCTGTGCAGGGTGTGCGCTACGTCGACGCATAGGTTGCACAGGAAGTGAGGAAATTAGGCGTCGAGGAAATCGCACACGAGACCCCGCGAACGCGAGAGAGAATTTCGAGGCGTCGAGAGCTTCTGACGCTATTGCGTGTATTGTGGAGAGTTCCATTGCCGAGAGAAACCGGAAAAGCTCGGCGAAAAATAGGCAACGTATGTAACGCGAGAGATCGAAAAAAAAAAAGCTGAAAAGATCAAATTTGTTATTAAAATAATTTTTTTTTCGTAGTAAAAAATATGCGGCCGGTGCGACGATAAAAAAAAAGTAATTTCATGATCTCCAGATAAGTGATAGATTTTCGGTTGATCCCTTAATAAAATCACAACCCCGAGATAATCGAAAGTTTGATACAACATATCGTATCATTATGTTTCTTATAGTTGAAAAACTCACCTGTGGATAATCCCCATTTTTCGTCTGATAGTCGAATACGTATAGATAAGAATTTCTGTGTGATTGGCTGTGAAGATCGGCAGTTCTAGTCGCTGGTGCAACAGTATTAGCGTCTCCAAGTGCCTCCAGTGTCTCGTCTCTGTAAAATAAAGTAAATAAAATGAGACAATCGAAGAAAATTCATTTATTCCCGCGTTTCGAATAATTCCTGCGTCTTCCGATATTTCTTCGTCTCTTTATCCCGATCCTCCGTTACTTCGTTTCTTTTTAATCTTATCGGGAATCCTTTTAGTTAATAAAAAGGCGTAATCGATGAATCGAATGAGGCGGAAAGGAGCAGAGAGGGACGGAGGTGGTCGTTGAGGCGATCGCAAGAAAGAGAAAACGATTGGGGGATGAAAAAAGAAAAGCGAAGGTGAAGAAACGGGAGAAAGCGTTCAGCAGGCCAACGGTGTATATAGAAACAGCCTTCACGCGATCCGAAGTTACGCTCGACTTCTTGAGTTTAATTGGTGCTGAGGGTGGCTGCTGCTGCAGGGGTTGTTCGGTGTTGAATTTAGAGCGCTAAGAGCGAAAGGCCGGGCTGGTTGAACAGTGAAGGGTAGTGGAATATAGAGAGCAGGAAAATCCTCGAGGGACACCCCCCCACCTTTCGCCTAAAGAGTGGAAATCTCGATACTGGAGGGAATATCTGTTTACACGGAATTGCAGACACGCCTAGACTCTGTAATTAAATTCTGGGCAATATGCGCAAACTGTATTAATCCAGAAGTGGAAAACGGCAAAGCTCGGGGGGTTTGGGGGAGGAGAGGGGGCTGGAGGGCGGAGGGGGGGGGGGAGACAAAATGCGCGAGAGCAGAGAGAGCGTTGCTTTCCACAGCTATAAAAGCGATTACCTCCAAAATTTAACGGTTCGCGAAGTTTTAATCATTCGGCAAATAATTTATGATTCGATTGCATTGATGTCCCACTAGAGTGCCGGAGTCACGGGCATCTTTTCATTATTTCACGAAAATCAATTATTTATCGGGTTTACGTCGTTCAATATATATCAATACATTACCTGATGTTCACGGGATGCTGCACAGCTTTCTCCCAATCCGTGTATTCGTTTATTATCGTTGCGAGTATCTCCGGTTGATGATAAGTATATGTGTTTCTGACGAATTCACGAAGGATTTTCGTTCTTCTGTCGGCTTCGATTCCGTACTGCGCGTCCTCCGCCGTTAGAGTAAAGAACGCCTCGGATCGCACAACCCCGACCATGAGATCGTATCTGCAAGATAAACATTTTATACAGTATGGAAACAAAATAAAAATAACAATTTTTCATGTATTCGCGTATCGTAATAATGGAAAAAAATGGTTGATAGTGGCTGATACTTAAAATGATAAAATAAAAAAAAACTTTTTTTTGTTCTGTTTTTTTTTGTCATTTACTGTTTTTTTAATCTGTTTTGACGAGACTACTGTCCCATTTTTTAAATTAAATCTTTCGAAGACTCGTTTGGGTGATTACCATATATGGGCATCGCATAACCGTTATAGTTTTGTTCTTAGTGACGTCCGGAGCCAATCAAATAATTGAAAAATTAACCATATATGGGCCGAAAACCGTTACAGAGATCGAACGCGCACCTCTCGTTTTTATCCCACTTCGTTTGGCAGCTCGCAGCGCCACCGCTCGCGTCAGTCTTGGCTCGATCGCTGTTAATGATACATCGTGTGTCACTTCGCGCGCGTTCTCTTCTCAACGAATACTATAACCCTTCACGCGTGATATGACGCGTAAACTCTCACAATCCAAATCCAATAACTTCCAATCTTCGTGGAAAAGTTCCCTCAGAGACTCGCACGCTATTTTTTTGTCCACCGTTTCAGTGAACCCTTCAAAGTGATGCACAAAATGTCGAATCGTAAACAAAACTACGTTTACGTTCACCCCCCGCCGCTCCCTTTCGTCTAGCAAACACGGCCGTGTAGTAATATCCGCGAGAGGGAAGGATTCCGCTTCCATCGACAACACGAAAATAGAAAAAAAAAGTACAAAGGTACGTTGCGTAACATTTATTTATGGGGTTCCCGTATCGCGTTTATTCTCTCTTCTGCCAAACACGCCGTCGGGCCTTCGGTGTCTATCCTTTGCGCCGGTAGACCAGCTGTGTGACTGTTACTTTATAACAGAGCGTGTTGCGCGACGGTCTCGCAACCCGAGAGGCTGCAGAACGTTTTTCGATGCCAAATTGAAACGAAACCTGTCCCCCGCGATCTGTATAAAGCACAGTAATGACTTTCCGCCGTCGATCGCGGCGACGACGAATCGTGACCCTCACGCGCGCGTACCGAAACCGTTCAACGAATACATATATAACGTACCGCGCGCAGAGCCATGCGCATTGTGTTTGTTGTTTGCAAACACTGAGAAAAGCAGAACGAAAAACGAGCGCGGTCGTGATGCTTCTCATATCTCTCGAAACGAAAACAACCTTTCAAGCGTTCGTTGTTTCCTTTTTTTTTTCATTTTTTATACAGTTATATTTACGGTCATAATATGTTTTTTTTTTTTCATGTTTAAATCTTTTTTTTTTATGTTTTTACTAAGTCTGTTGCTATTCGTCCAGTTGCTGGATGAATAAGCGTATATTATTCGTCCCGATATTTGGTCTAAATGTATGCATTTTTTTTTGCGTAATCCAATTTATTCATTTTTTAGTTAATAGGATGGACGAATAAGAATGATAATACACGATTATTCGTCCAGATGTAAGTTATTATAACAAGTTTCGAATAGTAAGCAAATGCATCGGGACGAATAATGTAGGATTATTCGTCCCGACAAAACTGATTTGCCGATTCTTTAGGCAAAAAATCTGTACACAACGCATCGCACGCATCATAAACATAAATTTTCATCAACAATATTTTAATTATTTGATTTATCCTTAGTTCACAAAATGTTGTCGGGACGAATTACATACGATTATTCATCCAGCAACGGGACGTCTAGCCACTCCGTTTTACGAACGTAACCACTGTGATATAAATATCAATGTGTTTTTTTTTTTCGATTTTTTTATTCTCGATGAAATCCAGTAGGAGACTTAACCTGTAATTCTTAGAACAATGACGAAAATCGCGAAGCATTATTTTGTCTCTTGGTTTTCGTGTTTTGACTTTTATATCTCGAAATTTCAAACAGCTGCGCAAATTCTTGAAAAAAAAAAAAAAAAAAAAAACGCGAAACATTGCGGATGCGTCAAACCGATCGTATATATATAGTTGCAGACTCGATAGCAACGAAACTGGTAGTATATATGCAGTAGTACACCGCGGTAGTAATACACGGAGCATTAAACTGGCTCGCGGTAATGAGAGGCTCCAGTCGATTACGTTCTCTCGATACGATGGCGAATTCGTGTGCGATTACGATTTTACACAAAGTATATGGGAAATGTGCTTCAACCATTATCGAGTGAAACAGAGTAAAATAGAACGGAGAAAAACAGAGAAAGCTTTCGATTCGATACACACGAATCTATGCACAACGCATACACACATATATACTCAGTTGCTTGTCTCGCGAATGGCAATTTTACGGCTATCAAACTCGCGGAATAATCGAGTCCCGCGTATGTCCAGCCAGTAGCAGCTGTGCAGCGCAGTCGTGCACTACACACAACAGGATCGACATTCGGTACTCGTCTCGTATATGAATACTCCACATAACGTTCGTGGAAATCCGAATAAACTTGTAAACCTCGAATAGCAATACAAACTCGAGTGGGGGCTTTGTACTTCGAGCTTATGGAGGCAAAGTAGAAATGAGTGATGAGCGGGTATAGTGAGGGATTTTTCCGTTGAAAAACCCATTGAATTATATATCTCGCTTTGTTTCATTTTTCCTGTATCCGCGATCGCGGCGAGAGGTGAACTCGAAATTGAAGAGTCTCGCGCGCGCGTAATCGCGGCGGGAAATTTGCGCGTTAAAAGCAATGAAGAATTTTCACGTTTTAACACGTTGAGGATTAGACTGCGGCGCGTGGCGGATGAGGTATGGCGGTCCTCGCCTACGCGCTTCCGACTATTTTCACCGCGCCTCTCCCGTCCTCACCATTCTTTGTCTCTTACGTAAAAATTTGTTTCTACATTGTACTTTCATTTCTACAAATGTTAATCTTTCACTCCTCACTCGATGGCGAATAATATTCCTAAAAGACTTTGATGAAATTAATTTTTTAAAATTTCGTAATTTTTTTTTCAATAAAAAAATGGAACAAAATTAAAATACTTCCGACTGGAAAAAAAGAGTGATATAACAATTAAATATTTACATGTCATAGTCGTGCGTTTTCTTCGTCATTGAGTATGGAAATCTCCCGACCATAACATGTGAATAATTAATTTTTATTTCACTCTTTTTTCAGTCGGGAGTTTTTTAATTTTCGTAAAAATCTTTTATTTCATCCTTTTTAAAGAAGTTACGTTAATTAACTAAGACCAAGACTTCCATGAATTTGAGGGTATGCCGCACAGAGATCGAGCGCATTACGAGCCATCGGGAGTCAAAAAAATATTCCGCAAAACGGCGCCCAATCTTCGATATATCTAAAGGACTATTCCGTAAAATGCTTTTTTGTCTACGAATATTCAACTAATTCAAATTCTCTATTGCAAACTGCGGTGACCGCACGTCACAGAATCCGTTTTCAAAAACATACCGGACAACGAAATCGCTCATCTCCATGAAACGCATAATTCCCGTCTTTTTCCCATCTCCCGGCAGTCGGGAGTTAAAAAAAATAATTGTAAATGTTCAAAATTTCTACGATTTTCTTTTTACTCGTTAATTCTTTTGTTTACGTAATTTTTTTAAAACGTAACTGAAAAATACATTAAATCGTAAAAAAAAAAAACGAAAATATTCAAATTTTCTACGATTTTTTTTTTTACTCGTCAATTCGTTTTTTGCCGTAATTTTTTAAAAATGTAATTGAAAAAATACATTAAATCGTAAAAAAAAAAAAAAGATCGTAGGGTCTCCGTTAAAATGAACTATTATTGACGAAAGCACCGAATGGGGTTAAGTTTAGGGTGCGGAAAACGCGAAGTTTTGAACGTGACGAGTTTGCGTGTACAGTTTGAACCCTTGCCGGCAGCTATCTGGCGGTTGCCCCCGAGAAATCTGGGTTGAATCATTGAATGCCAACGATGCGCACGTGGAACACGGTCATGTTTATAAAGTGGGAGAGAGCCCCTGGTGTGTGCCTCTCTCTCTCTCTCTCTCTCTCACCCTCTCTATATCTACCCGTAGCTCGGTATAGAGGGTGAGTGCGCTACGTTTGCGTCACCGCTTTTTCCCTGCCGGTAAACCACACTGCCCCCGTCGACAACGACGACTACGAGACACGGTTATAACCTCGAAGCTTGTGGAAGGTGCAAGTGTGCGCGGTAGTGGCGGCGGCAGAGCCAGAGCAGAGGAGTCTCGGCTTACCAAGGAGAGAAACCGTGCGGTTAGTTAGCACGCCCCGTTTACCCGCATAACGAGATCCTCTCCTTTGGTTTTAGCTATTCAGCGCCACGTTTCCGCTATTGCGTGAAATAGGCTGGAGTTATATTTTCTTTGCTCGGTCCGCGAAAGGCACTCTTCTCATTCCCTCCCTCTGGTTCTCGACTTCGCTTACCCTTCTGCTTTTCTCAAGCGACTTCTTAGCAGTCCTTAAAAAAAAAAAAAAAAAAAAAAAAAAAGGGTCACCCCCTCCCGCGTAACTGCGCGATCTCGGTAACTTCACTATCGCGACTTTGTCAGATCTTTAAGTCTGCGAGAAAAAAAAAGAAAGAAATATGATTGGTACAACAAGAAAGGAAGCTTCTCGAGACAGTAATTAAAGGAATAATTCGCTGGAGATTAAAATCCCTAATTAACTTCCGACTAAATATCTCTAAACACGAACCGCAAAAAAAAAAAAAGAAAAAAAAAAAAAAACGGCTGTAAATAAAGTTTCGTTGAATGAAAGACGCAATGGAGTTTTGAAATACTTCACGTCGAAATTACGGTATTGTGACGATAATAAGGTTATTCGAAGCATTTACTTACACCGCGTATACAGATATACAGTTCAATGTAAAAAGTGAAGGTAAAAGTTGGAAAGTTTCTCCGGTATGTACAGCGAATGAAATGTAAAAAAATTCTTTCACTCTTCGGTACTCTTTTACATCTGCTTTGACCCGTTTTTCCTAGAACTCCCCCCCCCCCCCCCTCTCCCTCTTTCCCACCCCCTCTCCCACTCCCTCCGGAGCACCGGACTTATTTACTATTCATCGTTACAGCTCTGCAGCAACGTCTCTAAAGTAATATCTACCAAGAAGTTCTTTGAAAAAGCAATGAACGAATTTGAGTCCTTTTCAATTTATTTTCTTTATTTTTTTTATCTTCATACTATATTCCTTTGGCGATCATTCTATCTGTAGCTTCCGGTAGCGTCAGCTGCATTCGCGGCGCTTTCATCCTCGCGTGGATCCCTCCCTCCCGCTTTTCCTCTCCGTTTCCCTCTCCTTCTTCTTTTGCTCGCTATTAACCGTAGTCTATGCATACTGGATATTCAGTTCCACCGACTTTGTGGCTAATTTTACTTCCGTTTACCATCCCAGAGACATTTTCCTCGCGGTAATGGAGCTTATTAACTTTTACGACGGCGAGTCCTCTTCTAGAGGATAGGAGGGGAGTGGGAGGCGGCAGGGGTGGGGGAAAGGAGAAGCACACTACGACTGTAAGTACTCTTACGGTATACGTCGGTATATATACGAATTTCACGAATAGTACTACTTGTTTCTGGCCTCGTCGTCGGCCTGCTGCTTATACCGATTCTACCTCTGCCATAGCTTCTCTCCTCTACTTCCGTGTGATGTTCCACATTAAGCGACCGGCTGTATCGCCGCTGCAATACCGCCGCTAAGGTTTTATGTTACTCCAGTTCACTTTTTTTCTGCTTCCTCTCCATTTGGATGCCTTCTTTTCGGCTTTTTTTACATTCCCTCTTTAGCTTTGCTCGTTCCATCAACGATGTTTACTTTTGCCAAAGTACAGGCGAATTTTATCCTTTTTTTACTTGATTTTGCTGGTTTTTTATCACCGAAATCGAGAGCGTTAGATTTTACACGTCCGTTGCGTTAAACTGCTACAAGCACTTCCGCTTTTTTTTTTTTCTCTAATTCGAGGGCCGTATCTGTGTATATATTTGTACATTCGGCTATATCTCGTTCATCGCGTATCCGGCGCAATCGATTTTTGTTCTCACGCTATGTCCGTTTATATATACTATATGTATTATTGAGCGGCGTATCGTATGGAACTTTTAATCGAAAGCGAAAAGAGGGACTTAAGCGCAACTGGAAGGCTAAAAGTCGAAACGGGGGACTTTTGCTCGAGGCGATTGGGAGGCGGAAGTTGAAGCGTTTCATGGAGCGCAATATCCTCGAAAAACGAAACACCGGGCAGATATTGAGTTTTGTTCGCTTATTTAAAAAAAAAAAAAAAAATTGCCCATGAAAATAAAAAATAAAGAAAAGAATTGATCGTAATAATCGCGGGCGACAAGAATTTTTTTATATGTACCAATAAAAAAAAAGATAAAGACTTCCAGTTTTAATAATTTTACTTCGCTTACGCGATCTATAATTACGCTGATTTTCATTTGTATCGAAAAACTTCTTCGACGTTTTTTTCGAAATTTTTTTTTTTTTCATTGAAATATCGAAAAATGTTCGATTTCTGGAGATTATTTCTCTTTATAAAGAAAAAAAAAATGCGTAAAATAAAAGAGATGAAATTTCAAATTTGTTCGGAACATGAATCTCAGTATTCAAAGAGTACGCGAGCAATTTAGTCTTAAAATGGATTTAAGAGTCCAAAGGCTCTTTCGACAATCTTCGGCGCTTTAATTGTTCGCCGTCTGTGTCGGCACTTCAAAGACGAATACCGGATCCGGGTGTAGGGAGCTTCAGTTCCGAATTGCATATTCAGCGTTGAATGACGTAGTGGGGAGGGATTTTCAGACACACCCTAGAAATTGTACGGACTTATATACCGATACCCTGCGAGAGGCAGAGCTCACGGATTTTAATGGTCAATTACCACCGAGCGTATAGTTTACTACAGCGCGCGGAGTACAAGAGACCATCGTAACTTTCAACGTTCGGCTATTGTTCGTTCCGCGAAATCTTCATTCGTAAAGGGGTGGATTCAGAAACGAAACAATAGTTCGGTAGTACGAAGTCGGTACTACGTACTTTGCCGTCTCCTTTCGAGTTTCTTATTCTCCAGAGATATTCGTAAAAAAAAAAAATAATAATAAAGTACGCAGTACGCGAAATTTATTCATTGGGATCTCTGTGTATTAAGCGAAATGCGATGTAATGCTATTATGATGTCCCCAAGTATATAACTATTAAAAAAAAAATCATTTTAATATTTTTTTATTAGTTGCTAAGTCGTACCTTGATAATTTGGCTATCACCCCCTTCCTGAGGAGAATATTGTTGAGGGTATTGATAGTATCGATCTGCAAGGTGTAGTCTTGATCGTCGGGATCACCGGCGTCGATTACAACACCGTCGATACTCGGACCAAACGCCGGTGCGAATGCCAATCCCTGAACGGGCGCCGAGAGAAGAGCCTCCATCGGTATATCTCTCAGGCACTTTAGCAATTTCTGAGGATCGTTGGCAACCTTAAAAAAAAGAATTTTCAATTTAAGTAATTTAACATTTTTCCTCCCTTAAGAAGCTTTTTTTTTTTTTTTTTGTAAAAAAAATGTTTTTCGAGATTTTCACGTAAACACGTTCAGAATATTTCAAAACGTCGAAAAATCACATTTAGACAAAATGTCTTAAAATGTTTTGGAAAAAAAAATCCATTCGTCTTTCACCATTAATAGAATAAAAAATGTATAATGAAAAATTGAAACGTGTTACAAATGATCCCGGTAATCTCTCGCTATCACTGCTGTATTGCAACAGATAATACTGTAGTTACGGCTCGCGGTATGTAACACAATTCTGAAATCGATTCGATCGATTACGTAACCGCGACCGCGTCAGAACAGCGTCATCCCACGGAAACGTTAACTTCCGATAACGACGATGGCTCACGGAAATGTCTGTTGGAATATAATCGAAACGGACCAACGGAGAACGTGATTGTTCCGCGATTTGTAACTCTCACGTTTCATCCGCGTGATTTCTCGTCTCGAATGTTTCCCCAATTTATCTCCGTATATCACTCGTAATCGATAACAAATTATACATTCGATATAGTAAATGAATAAATAAATAAATAAAAAATTTATCATTAATTTCAAAATATTTGTCCCACAAAAAATGAATGATTTACGAAAAGAAGAAAAATTTATTGGCAATTCGGAAAAATTTTGTATTCGAGCACATCGAGGCGGGTAATTTATGTATTGAAATCTGCATATGGTAAATTTTTCTATAGAATTTTCATCAAATTTTTGCTGGACATTTTTTTTTTTTTTTTTTTTTTTTTTTTTCAAAGTGTCGCGAGTTGCTCGTCGACTCCGAAGCACCGGAGATTTCAATCAGCGGAGTTACAGGGACGAGAGGATTAACCCGCCGTAATTATTGTATCTGTTTTCCATTACGTTCGTCGAGCCATCTCGGCTCTGTGTGTGTATACGTTTCGTCTGTTTCGCTCTCTCAGCGTTTCGGCAGTGATTCCGTACTCTGTACATCGGGTCCCTCGGTATCAGGAATTATCGCGTCGATTAAACGAACCCTCGATTAATTTCTTCATTCGATCCGCAAGCCCCGAACGCGACGAGGTTCGTTGAACGAAAGCTTTGCCGTTACGTATCGTTACACCGAACGGTTACGCAGACCGGGCGATGTATATTTTATGTTTATATATCGTTGTGATCGAAATCAGAATGGCGTATTTTATACGCTTGCGCGCAGAAAATACACGCATTCTGATTTTCGTCACGATGATACATGGCACACGAAATATTTACATCCGTTCGTTGATATCGTCGATCGTTCGAAAACGTCGAGGCAATAAACTCTTTATACTCACCGTCGAACAATTCAGGTGCTTCGCTACCTGCATCGCGTAATTCGCTGCTCCCCTGACGAGAGCCCAAGGGGATAGAGCGCTTCCCGACATCAGGATACCGCGATGAAACAGTCGTCCTGCAACATAATCGAATAAAAAAAATTCTCTATTAGTCCCTTGATACTCAATTTTTGTTTTTTGTATATCGTTGAATTTGCCTAATCGGTACGTTATTCAATGCGAAACGAGCATACGTGCGCGATATAAACAATTGAATTTAATTAAATTCTGATTTCAATTAAAATTAAATCGAATATTGCGACCCGCTTTTTTCTCGTTGAAAAATAACGTTGAAAAACGTAACGTTGAAAAAAAAAAAAAAATGTCCTCGATCTCTCGTTGCAGATTATTTTTAATTCGTACAGCCGTGTTAGCTGCTTCTTTTACATTGATCGAAAAATCGACGAAAAGTAAAAAAAAAAAAAATTTTTTTGTGTAATCTCAAAGATTAAAAGCCGAAAAAATAGTCGAAAAGTTGATTGACCATTTTTTTTTACCATCAGTTGGACATTTTTTCTTTTCGTTCTTAAAGCTTAAAGCACTCTACTCTAAGCTTCGAATTCTTCTTTTTCAATATAGCATACCGCTTCCAGCCCGCCGATCCTGTCTATTTCTTATGTATATATCAGCGAGAAAGACGGTGGCCGAGTTTTTCAGCGCAAGAAAATCGTAGACGATTTCACCCGGCAAACGTTTTCCTCTCGGACGACGGGTGTATTTATATATGTATATATCTTCTGCCTTCTTTCTTATGGATTATTCCATAGAACGTTCTCTCTTCTCGTCGTCGAGTCATATGTACGCTATATACCGTGGCGCAAAGTACACGCAGATATAGGTATTATTATATTCTGACCGATAACGCTGACATCGTTTTATGCGGCAAGCCGAGAGCGGTCGTGGGGTGTGCATTGATGCTTCTTCCTTCCGCCTTAGTCCTTTGGCTTCTCGATATTCAACCGTTCTGAAATATATTAAGTCGCGCCGACTACGGAAGCTAAGAGAGGTTTGAGGGGGGAGTACGAACGTCAATATGCATGAACGTCGTCGTTCTGAAAGCGAGACGTTTCTCGCCACACCCTTCTTTTTCATACTACTCTCCTCCACCCGCTCTGCTGCTCGTCTCGGCGTTCTCATCGTCGTATACTTCGGGCCTTTCATATAAACCTGAGAATCGTCCGGACTCCGGGGTTCTCCTTTTCATCCTTCTTCTTCGCTTATTCCTTTTGTATAGCATGGCGTGGAGCCTTTCATTTCTCGGACACTTCGATAGGGATGCACTCCGTTGCTCTCGATTTTACTCCTCAACGATATTCAAATTATCTCGAATCTCTGTCTCACCTCTTTTTTGCCTCCTCTTTTCATCCGAACCAATTTCACTCGCTGTGACTTTCTCTTCCGTCTGCTCGGTGGATGGGAATGAATCACAAACGCGAGAGGGGCTGTGAGAAAGAAGGACGTAACGCGCTCGAGGCGGAAATTGAATTTTAAGGGAACGCGCTGCGACTCATTGTTTATGGTAGTAACAGCGAAAAGCAATGTTCCCCCGCCTAACAGTTTTATCTGGTTACTTTCGTTCGTTCAACTTGTATTACGTTATTCACTTCGTGCCCCCTGTCCCCTCTTCGCTGTTGTATCGCGCCAAATTCTATTCAAAACTTTTTTGCCGATCTTTTTGTTTTTTTTTCATGTTTTATATGTATATTTTATGCGCCTCAGCCCATCGTCGGCTTTATTTATAAATCAAAGGGTCGAATGAGAATACGTGAAAAACATTGGCGAAATTCACGATGTTTTTTTTTTTTTTTGGAGTATCGAAAATTTCAATTGATTGTTCCTCATCAATTGATTTGGTAACTAAATAAAAACTTCGAGAAGTGTTGTTAATAGTTTTATTATAAACAAAAATTGGAGCTTTTCTCTACATGCGTGAACTTTCGTATTCGGAGTAAAAAAATATGTGTCACAAATTTTGTTATTTTTTTTTTACAACACCTTGAGGGAAGCCAATTGTCTATTAACAACCGAAGTCAAACATCCTGATTATTCCCGATGCTTTTGACGATTCGATATAATTTCTTTTTACTTCCCCTTTTATATCAGCTAATATATAATTTATTAATAGTAGGAGCAGCAAATAGAAAAATAAAAAAAAAAATATATATATAAATAAATAAATACATAAATAGGTAGATAAATTAGTAACTAGTGGGGTGGCGGCCAGTCTTTTAGTGTATTTATTACTTAGAACAGCGAATTCTTCTTTATTTTATCATCACCTATTAAATTTTTACACCTTATTTTCTATTAAAAAAAAAAATGGTAAGTACTCCAGATTTTATTTACCGATTAATTACTGAGAAGCATGTTTTCCGAATACTCATTTAGACCCGGAAAACTCCATGCTGTACCTATCCTCCTGATTAGCCCGTATGTTTTATTCCATCCAAGTAATTACAATAAAAATGTTTCCCTCGCGAAATGTTCCGACAGCAAGTACACGTAGACAAGGATCTACTAGAAATTACTATGTCATCTGGTAAAATTCGACGATGGCGCCACCTATGACGAGAATACTCGATATTATGAGGATTTTTACCACATTTATGGGGATTTTTACCATATCCTATCCTATGGTAAAAATTCGTATAGTTCTCGTAATCTTCAACAGGTGGCGTCATTGACTCCGCACTACCAGAAATGTACGATATTTTCTTACTAGATATATGGTAAATTGTATCAGATCCTTCTCTCCTTTGCCGTGGTACGACTGCAGTGAAATAGGTCGTCGAACTAATTGATAGTTGAGAAATAATTATCACAACTTCGTTGTACATCGTTCTCGTTTCCCCTCCCGTTGTATCCTCCGCGTTCGCCATCACGTGACAAAACTAATCGGCTTAATGTTGGTAAAATTAATTACCGTCGAGCGAAGGCGGCTGGAGGTGGTACGGGGAATGCGGAGAGGGTTTGTCGCGGAGTATGCGGGAGAGGGGTGGGGGGGGGGGTGGAGTTGGCAATAAGAGCAAGTTTAGCGTCGTCGTGGTACAGAGGTCGGGTCGCTTAAGTGTCCGGGGGCTAATAGGATCTCCGCCATCGGTATGGGAAGAGAATTCGATGCCTTGTTTCGTGAGAGCTTCCGTCCTCCTCGAAACGTTGGGTAGACTCGTCTTCTCACGATAACGAAGCTCTCTCGGTCTCTCATTCGCAGATCCATACTGTGTAAGCGTTTACACAGACATATATCGAGGATCGATTGCTGAGAAACGGAACGGCGTATGCCACATGGGTGTAGGTGGTCCACATCGCCCAATAGGCCCTTCTATTTCTCAGTAGGTGATCCCAGACACATAGATTTTGGGAGTCTGAACGCCAACGCGTATAACAATCCTTTGGTCGTGTAAAGGACCGTTCCTCTGGTGCAGAAGCACGTACACTGTACAGGGAGGAAGGAGGGCGTGAGTGGGGTTATCGGTATTCGAATGTTCCGTTGGAATTTGGATCAGAAGGGGTTTCTCTCGTTGGGTAGCTTTGATAGATCTTTGCTAATAGCTGTTTGGTTGGCCTCGACGCGAGATTCAGCTCATTGCGGCATCAAGAGAAATGCACGGTTCCCCGTACTTGTCCAATGGCTTCGTGACCCTTCCGCCTGAGAGGGCGTAGGAGCAAAAGCTCATATCGATTCAATGCGAGATGAGATAGAGACTGTTCCGGATTGTAGATATGCACAGTGAAGAATATAAACTGAAGCATTCCAACAAGAATTCCATCCGTCGACGGTGCATGCCGTTGGCTTTGAGGAAAATCCGATGTTTTTTCAAAGTGAGAAACATCGAAGAACCTGTGGTCTCGTGCATCGCACATGTTGAAGTTACTCTTGAATCCGAATCGGCTTCGAGTGTTGTCCGTCTTACGGAATAAAAAAAATTCATTCGGTTTTTCGATACTGCGTTCTCTTGCCTTATATAATTCGCGGGTACTTTGATCCGGAATTTGAAAATTTAATAAAATTTTTAAAAATGTAGGAAAATCAAAATAGTTAAAAAAACACAGAAAATTTTGAATGCGTGTACGGATATTTAAAAAATTAAATCGATTTTTTGTTAAACTGCTAATAAACGACATTGTCTTCTTCAGTCTATCGAAAATAATATGAATTTTTTGTAATTAATTTTTTCTCCCTGTCGTCGCAGAAATTATGTTACAAGTTCTTTCTGTAAATTTTTTAATTTTTTTTCGAATTTCCGAATAACATTTTATTATTAATCGGCACATTAATTAGGCTTTTCGTTACTACTGTTATTCTGTTCTTCTCCTAACTGACTCGTTCTTTTCATCCAGAATTTCCACATTTGATAAAATTCTACGATCTCTCTATTCACCCAAATATTATTGATGATAATGCAGGACTGAAATGAACGCAAATCTCGTTTCGGGGCGATGAAACAACCCATTCTGACTTCTATCATCAATAAAAAAATGATACGAAACTTTTGTAATCAATTTTTTTTGCCATCGTAAAAACTGTATGTTACGGTTTTTCTGAGAATTTTTTCCTTATTAAGTTTTTTTTTTAATCACATTTTGTTATTAATCGAAGTGTATTAACGATTTAATACACATTTTTTACTCGTAAGACTTGTTAAATATTTTCCTTATACCACCGATATGAGTATTTGCAATTGATTACTTTTTCCCCGCTTACATCGCTTTGTGATTTCACTAAAAAAAAGTCTACATTTTTTTTTATGATAGTAATTTTTTTTTTAATGGACCAATTCAATTTTCTCGAAGACTCTTCGAAGATTTTTCATTTGTCGAGTGTAGCAGTAGCGTTGCTTAAGTAAAACAGTTCTAGTGTTCAGCCAAGACAAATCGATTGAGCCCCGTTGTCGTGCTCTCGACGTCGTGGCGGTGGTCGGCGAACAGATTACTCCAAGAGACTCGGGGTATACGCAACCCTAAACAGTATAGCGAGTAAGGGGATTGGGTGAGGGTTTGAACGCAAGTGAGAAACCGCAGGCAATGATAGCCAGACCAGGAGTAATAGCCCGGACAGTGGTTGCCTCTATAAATTACGGTGGAATCGTGCTTGACCCGTCGTGGCAGCGCGGTCCCATCGTGAGATCGAGTGAGCCAGTGAGCTACGACCTCGCGATTCATGCAGTTGCAGTATTCCGAAGTACCGAATTACCGCGCATCGACCTTGTCTGCTTCAAATAACCCAAATATACGCCTATCTGGAGGTAGTTGATTCGGATACAAAATGTATATATGTATTGGGGGAAAAAAAATCATTTTATAAAAATTAAAAAAACTCCCGACTGCAAAAAGAGTGAAATAACAAATAATTATTCGCATATGAGAGTCGGGAGATTCCCACATTCAACAATGAATAAATCTCCCGACTATAATATGCGAATAATTATTTGTTATTTCACTCTTTTTGCAGTCGGGAGTTTTTTTAATTTGTATAAATTTTTTTATTTTTTTTATCTTATGCTTGCGTTCCGTGCCTGCAAAACGTTCGCGAAGTAGCGTATTGTAGTAAGGCGTGGAATAATATTCTTGCGCATGCGCAGATCCTAAAATTCCTTCATTATTTCACGTATTCCTTTATTATTTTACACTTTTCCCCTCCTTTGACACTCGAACTAACTTTGAGGTTAGGTTGTCGCTCACGCTTTACAGGCACGAATCACGGAACATACTGTTCATTCGTTAAAAAAAGAAGCCAACTTGGCTTCGGCTCGTGCTGCAAATTCACACGACTTGAGAAAAAGTTTCTCGCACGAGTATCGTAAAAAACTGTATTTTTCTCGCACGCTTCGCTTCGCTGCGCATGTGAGAAAACGCATTTCTCGCACGACGTGAAATAATAGTACATTGGGCAACAAGGGCCGAAAGTTGGCGATTGCAATCTCCATTTCGGCCCGAGTTGCACACTATACTGTTTGTAAGGAGTGCAGGGAAACCGGCGCGTGTTATAGTAGTTTTGCAGGACGGACAGTGAAAAGTGAGGTTATAATTTTTCGTCCTAAGGGCAGAAAAGTTCTCTAGCGGGCAGAAAGGTTAAATTTTTTACCCTCGGGATGAAAAGTAAGGCAATACGCATGCGCAAGCCTTACTTACGATACTGCTACCTACAGAGCCACTTTCGTCCTGCAAAACTGCTATGAAGTGCGCCACTTTCTATGCACGGGTTACAAAAACAAATATTTCATTCGATGAAAGAAATACTTAATTAATCATACTTAACTATTGGTTAAATGGATTATTTCTATCCTTACTATGCCATTTTTGTTTTTAAACAATCGATTATTTATTTCGCCACCCGCAAACGCCGATTTTGTCGGTTCAACCGATTTTTTTTTCAGTGTGCAGCAAACAGGCCTTTAGCAATGCGGCCCCAAGCAATGAAATAGGAAGATGAAAAAAAGCAACGGTAAGTAAACGAATCTTCTTTTCTTTTCTCTATATATAAATTATACGAATTTGTTACGAAAAAAAAAAAAAAAAAAAAAAAAAAAACACTATGTCGTATTCGTTTTTCGTTTTCGGCGCTTTATCATTTCCCGAACAGTCGGTTCTTCACGTGGTCTTATCGATCCCGGATGAAATGTGAAAAATAAAAATAGAAAAATGAACTGAGAACGATGGAAAAAACAAAGGAATAGAGAAGGAAAAGTTGAGATAGAGGTAGATGAAGAGCACGAGATAGAAAGCGTAAGAGACGGGTAGAGGGGTGTAGTTTCAGGGATGATAAAAAAAATTCACGGGAACAGCCCGGAAGAGCCGGCACTTTTCTTTCTGTCTTTCCCGAGTATTTCGCGCGGAAGTTGCACCAAGGGATAAACGAGAGAACGCCGGGTTGCCGCTGCTGGGTGGGTGCTTCTGCTGTTCGTTGCTCCACAGGGTGGTAAAGGGAATGAGGGGAAGGGGGGGGGGGAGAGCGCGACTGTGAGGGCGTACACATTTTTTCTACTCGTCCAGGATGAATTTATTTCTTTTTCGCGTTCGCCGGGCTCACAACGCTTGCTGTTGCTGGCCTTCTGACGACAGCTTTGCGGTTCGCCACTTTTTCTTTCTTCTTTCTTTTCGTCTCTATGTTCTCGCCTTCTCTTTCGCTCTTTATCCTTCGGCCGTTGGTTTCGTTCTTTTTTTATACATTTTTTTTACTCATTTCTCTGGGAGCTCAGCGATGGGGGGGACGCGCGAGACCTCGCGGTACAGGGTCTACCAGACAGAACGAAAGCAACCCTTGTTCTCACACCCTTTCGCTCGAAGGAACCTTCGCCACGTCTACGTACATCTGGCATTTTAATCTTGGAATATATTCTTCACAGTTGTATATTCCAAGACCTTTATCTCCGCCGGCTGTCTGACTCACTTGCACGCCCGCTTGCTCCCCAAGCAATGAATCCCACACTCGCAGACACCGCTGTTGTTGGAAAAGGGTTGAACGTGTACGAAAATCTTCCTCCGATTCCCGCGCGTTAATTATTCCACGGGTTAAGTCACACAGGTTGGATTTAAAACTGTATTTTAATTTTCCGTCTGCCACTGGTACATACATATATATTAGTAAAGAAGATACGATTATCTTTATTTGAGTTTCCTGCGACTTTTATATTCTCTATTATACACGAGACCAAGAATTAAAAAAATTAAAACCGTTCAGAAGTTAAAGGGTTTGCGTTTGCGTAAGTCATTTCATTTTAAATCTTAAATAATGTGAGATCCACCCTTTCGTTTCTTAGGCGATATAATTTTTCGCGATAAAATCGTTGTAACAATAATAATGTTTAAAACGATTGTTAGAATAATCAGTTCAAAAGTGAATCAAATCCGACGTACTGTGTTGAGTACATAAATAGTGTAGTATATCAATATATGTAAAAACACTCACCGTCGGGTACGGCGTGAGTGGTCATCAGGAAGTTGACGCAAGCAGCTCCGGTGCCGTGTCCAACGAGTGTTACGTTTCCGGGATCACCGCCGAAAACGGCAATGTTCTCTTGTACCCAGTGTAATGCCGCAATCTGATCCATCAGACCGTAATTCGCTGGCGATCGTAAGTGCGAATCTGTGTTAGCATTTAGGAAGCCTGTAATCAAAATGTTCACTTATGGTTAGTATCGTGAGAGGGCTTTTGAGATACGTGCTTACCTAACATTTATACGATTCCCTCGAAACACTCGTCATACTAACGTGCTGTGTTTCCACGGTAAACCTTTGCGTAGATATACATACACATAGTGCGAAACCATAGAGTCATACTCGGCGTTATATCAAATCCCGTGTACACTCGACTCACCCGAGTACGATCGGCGCACCGCGAGCTCGAACACTTCGCTCGTTCGATTCTCGATGACGATTCAATTACGTTCGATCAATTAGCTCGAACGATGAAGCTAACTGGCGGCGAGTCGGCGCGGAGGGGGTTTGCTGGGAGGTGAGGGGCGGGGGGGGGCGGAGGACGTAGAAGCACACAGGCGGGCAAAGAACGATTGAAAAAGAGATGAGAGCGAGCTATTGAAGCGATGGTTTTTTTTTTCAAAGCCTTCGATACTTCATCGACATTTGTTCGTTTCGAATGATTAACTGCATTGAATTGAATAGTACAAAACGTTGTGTGTGTATGTGTGTGTTTTTTTATTTCTTTATTTTTAATAACTCCGCTATACTCCCGCTGACGCAGATCGCCCGGAGGCGGCAAAAGAGATAAAACAGAAAACTGTTTCGATGCTGCACTTTTTTTTCGATTAAAAATGTATGCCGAACGTACAAACAACAACTGGATGGAGGAGTATACCGACTAGAGTTTCAATTAGTCTCTGAAAATGAGCGAATCAAGGATCAAAGAGTTTACACAGGAATAGAGAGAAAGAGGCTTCGTAGCGAAATCACACACAGGGGAGTGGGGAGGGGGGGGGGGGGGAGGGTGGTGATCTAGACGAGAGTCTACTCATCAGCCGGATGTAAATTTATCGATGCAAATATACATTACGGTCGTGTTGGATATACAAATCGACGAATGCCAGGAGCTTCGGGAGTATTCTCGACTTCGTTTGTATGGTGCAACGAGTCGTTATGCGATTCAATGCAGGGTGACGAGGAAGCGGGATCGGGGTGGGGGTAGAAGGGTCAGGAATAAAGTGTATACACGAGAACCGAGAGAACACGGCCGTCGAGTGACCTCAAAAATTGCTTTCGAGTTTACCCTACGAGATTGGCGGAACGATATATATCGAACGAGGTATGTGAGTACCGAGGCTGGAGGGGAGATTCGCGTACCGAATTCCGGATGACCGGAGCGAGAGGTACAGTCAGAGAATTTGAAACGGTCGACGCGGTAGCGATGTGCTGCTCGATGGGGGTGTAATAAAAATTCGTAAACTACGAGAACGTATCAGAGATTTTCCGACAGAGCGTGTGTCGGGGTGGGAAAAGTAGATACGGGACAAGGGGAAGGTGGGGCATTGAGGGGTTTGTGAATTGCACAGGGAGAAACCCAGGACCGTAGCAGTGGCAAATAAAAACCTTCGAATCAGAGACAGAATAAGGTTTACTTTTGCGTGCCTCTCGTGTGTGGCCTACTTTGCATCGAACGCATTTTACCGACCAATCCCACCCCCTGTTTCTCCCGGAGGGGCCTTACGAAACGAAACGCCATATCGCGTGTACATCAATCGATAACGCAGTAATGTTTACGCTCGGCTGTTACCAGTTTCTCGTTGCAACGCCGCGGAAAAAAAACCAACGAACACACTGCATGAATAGTCTGGTATTTTTTTTTTTTTTTCACCGTTTGCACAAATACGGAACTCGTTGTTGCATCGTCGTGTCGAATGAAAATTGGTAGTGCAGTCGGTTAGTATACATTGTACGCGTTCGATAACATGCGCTCCGGTTGGCAGAATACGGATATTAAGGGGAAGGTGCAATGAATAATTAAGCACTGAGGTAAAGTAACGCGGTACACAAAATGCAAACGAGTTCGTACGTAATGTTAATTGGAAACATTCATATTTAAAGTTCACCGTAAACGTATCGACAGTAAAAGGGAACAAGGAAATAACTTTATAGGATAGAAAAAAGTGATTTTTTTTATTGCAACACATTTGCTGTATTTGTTGCGATACCGAATGTAACGATTGTTAATATACCGGAATTTGAACGATTTATTAGCGAAGCATTGATGTAAGTTTTATTCAATCAATCAAAGCGTTTCTTTCAATGCACCGCAACCATAAAATTTAAATACCTTTGAAAAAAACTTTACTTTGAAAATTGTGAAAATCCGTAACTCCGTTGTAAAAGAATAAAGTTGAATTATTTTCATTTATTCCGCCAGACATGGAAAAAATTGTATCGAAAATATAGAACAGTTATCGTTGAACATTGATACGTGAAATGTATAAAAACGGACAATTTGATGTATTTAAATACGGAAAATCTGCGGATATTTAATTTCTATGTGGGTGTCATTTGTGCGAAACAATATTTTCATATTGGAGTACCTATATATTTCGCGTTTTCTTTAAATTGAAATGAAAAATCATAAATATGTTTGAGTTGCCAGAGTTTTAAGATCGCACAGCGTCTCTTGATCCCCTGTACAAACAATGATCTCTGAAATAGACACGTGTTCGCAGGGGTTGAAGGGTGCGAAAGAAGTCAACGAAGGTGATATCGACGGTGGTATGTGACTTTATTTTTTTTCGCGGCAAAGAGGAGGAAAGCTCGACTCTGTGGCTTAACTAGGATCTCGGATATTTATTTTCATCGCTCCGCTCCCTGCTCAACGTTACCAGTACCAATCCTCAACGTCCCCTCTCGTGTTCCGGCCGTTTCTTCCCATCTTGCATTCCGTCGAGAAGACGTTTCAACCCCTCGGCTCCGCTTCCCTTGTATATATAACCTCACTTTTCTGCGCTCACCCTATCCGTTTTCCGTAGGTCGTTCTTGCGCCTCTACGGCGTCGATATCGCATCTACCGTCTACTTCTTTTTCTTCTCATCCGCGAGAGTAACTTTCACGTCGTTCAAATCAAGAGGAATAGTTTCTTTGCACGGTTGAAAGCTATGTACGTATATATGTAGGTGAACCGGACGAAAGACGGGGACTTTGCGATGTGGAAAACGCGACGCGACGACCGACGATAGTCGAGAAACGTCTGACTATTTTTACTTTTTTACTTCCGTTCTATACACTCCGTCTACTTCGCCTTTCGCGCTCACGGGGTCCGGTCATGCGAGGCTTCAAAAGCTTTACCCCCTTCCACCCCTCCCACCCTGAGTACTCGCGACAGACAAAGTCTCCGAGTCATGTCGCATTCGAGATCGAATTTCGTTTCAAAATAAATTTTATTTCCCTACATTCGCAATGAGCGTTTGTCAATTCTCTTTGGCGAATGGTAATTAGAAATTAAATGAAAAACATATTAATTGAAATTGGTAATATCGAAATATTTCTGCGCAATTGGCCAATCGTTGCTAATGGAGTATTCTAAATTCGCTTCACCAATTTTTCCGTTGAGGCAATTTATATTTTGCAATCCTGGAGTATACGGATTCAATTAATGACTTTCTCCCGAAGCGACGAAAGGTTTAGTGAATAATTATTGTTTGGAGAGTAGCGCGATAAGTTTACTTAAATGTAATAGTCTATCTTAAGAATGAAAATGATGAAATTATTTTTAAACTTTTTATTGCTCGAACATTTTTTCGATTATTCGGAATATCATTGATGAAAAAATGATGCAATATGAAAAACTTTGCGGTAAGAAGGAATTGGAATTTTTGTTTTTTTTGCCTTCAAATATACATTTTTTATACAATGTTCCGTCGTCACGCTTCCACCGAGATATTTCGTTCTCCAGTTTATTGTCTTTTCAATGAAAAGGTTTCACTCCTTTGGTCGCGAATGATTATTTTACGTTGGCGTAGGGCATGAAGTTGTTTGAATGTGTTTCTCGCTATCAGTCTGTGTTCCGAAGGACAACCCCTTCGCGGTGCGCTGCACTAAATTACAGGCCAGAATTAAGTTGGAACGGGAAGCTTAAAGAAGTAGGAGACGGTGGATACGAGAAGAAAGACGCGGGAGAGTGGGATATTTCTACCAAATCGTTGCGAACACTTATAACTGCCGCTTGTTCTCGTAGCAAAGCGTTACTCAAGACCGTTGTTATATACAGCTCTCTCTACTCTCGGTGTTACTCGTTCTTCTCTGGCTGGCGCCCGCCTTACCCTCCTTGGGACTTCTATTCTTCTTGAAATTTAAATTAATTGAAGAACCGAGAGAGCTCGCGCGCCCGCGGCCCTCCGAGAGCGCTAGCGAAGTTCTCACGAAAGCTCAACCAGTGCCGCATTTTACCGTACAAGAGATTATCGCAAAATTATTCGTCCGCTTGAGAAATTTCTCTCTGCGAACGCGTTACGCGTTCTTCAACGTAACAATATTCATTTGGAAGCTATTCCAGGGAATCTTGTCCAAAAAAAAAAAGAACCCGGAAAACGGTAAAAAGAAAGCTGCAGACGCAACGTTGATAGCAATATCGGATAACTTCTATTAAAGTATCAGTATTTTTTATTTATAATTTTTCAAACTTTCATTGCAACTAAAAGAAAAAAATCTATTTAAATATTTTCTTTTTATTGCAGTAACGGCGTTTTCAGCGTTCAAGAATCACTGAAAGCCTCGTTGACTCCATATTAATAGGCGCCGCGGTAACCGCAAACGGTCGGAAGTTAAAAAAAAAAAAAAAAAAAACAAAAACAAAGCAAATAAAAACCGCAAACAAATGACCGGAAGCGTGCAGACAGCTCCGAAGGAAAAAAAATATAGAAAAATAACACAGAGAGTCGGAAATTTGCTCGAAATGATGGAAAAACAAAAAAAAATATACGCTCGACGTGGTCTATCAGAGATTTGAAAGAGCGATTCCGGCGGTTATCCGTCACTCGACGATTTTTCCGGCATGCCTTTCCGGCGGATTATTGTTGCTCCTGGTTCAGCCTACTGCATCGCGACTTCCATTCCATTATATTCGGTTTAATAATGGAATATAGAGAGTGATAAAAAGTGAACGACAATGAAAAATAAAAATAATATAAAAAAATACTCTCAAATATAAAAAGTCGAGATCGTTGGTTTTATTCCAATTGCAGGCTATCTTTCTCTCGATTATTCCACTATTATATTCCGGTGTTATATTGCTTCCGTGTGGATTATAATACGTTTCGACTGCTCCTTAATATTCATCGACAGTCTCGTGGTGAGGAAGGGGACCGGGGTATGTACGGTCGTCGCGGTTTGCCCGGGGATCGTTAGCGTGCCTCGGATGGAAACGTTTTCGAGCCGAGTAGACGCTTAATGCACTTCCGCAATGGGGAATGAATCCCAGAGCGTTGTTATCGCGGTGACACGTGCAACGTGCGAGAATCCTTCCTAGTTCTCACCTCCCCCCCGCCCCCTAACTCTCTTAACCCCTCAAATCCAAGGTAGGAGTAAGGGCTCATCCTACCTCACTTAAATCTTGCGACTCTAACTCTCTCTCTTCGTTTCTCTCGCGACTAAAGCGCGGTTTGCCGAACGTTTCGGTGCGACAGGATGAGATAGCGCAGGAACGAATCTAGGCGGGGAGTCAAGAGTTTAGTCTGTTGAAACGGAAGACCTGACTGTAATGAGTTTCCTATTAGATTTCGTTGCCTACGTTGCCAGGCAACGAAGAAACCCTTCGCTTCAACAATCTCTTGCACCACCGTCATTTGCCTTCTTCACCCCCCCGCGTCCTTTCCTGCAGATATATCCTCTTACGCAAAGTACGAACACATTAGTTAATACTCGTCGTACATTTTTTTATTTTTTTTATTTTTTCACGTTTTTATTGCCCAAAACTTTGTCCAAATTTTAATACACGGAGACAATAAAAAGAAAAAGAGATCAGTAAACTTAACCTATAGACCCTCCGCAACCCCGAGAGCCTACTCTAGACTCTCATATCCTACATCCTAAGCCACGCTTTATGGCATACCGAGTCCATAAAAAAGGACCAACTTCGGAACCCCGTCGTTATTCGAAATGACATAATCAAAGTGATATTTTTCAATGACTCTCGATGGGGGCTCTTTGGTAATAGATATTTCAATTTCGAAAATGGCACTTTAACTTTATATCCTCGACTGGATCGAAAAAAAAAGAAAATTGTGTCTCGAGCTTTTGACTCCAGGGTATCGAGGTTCCGTATGGAGTAGATTCAAAATCTATCCTACAAGAAATCCGTGACAAAAAAAAAATCTTCCCTCAACTCAATTTTCTTACCCAAGCTTCGATGTATGAAATGAAAATATAGTGGAGTGTTTTGTATCCAAGGAAGATTGTGACTCACCTAAAATGCCAAGCCTGTAGTTTATGGTGACAACGACAACACCACCGTAGCTCGCTAGAACGCTCCCGTCATATGGATTTCCGCTGCTCCACTCGTAGCTCTCGCCGTGTACGAAAACCATCACAGGATATCTTCTGTTGCCGCCGTCTCTCGCACCGGCTGGAAAAAATAAAAAAATAAATCGATAAAAATTATGGATGATCGATCGAGGTTCCGTTCGACGGAGGAAGCCACCCCACGGTGGTGGTGGTTCGAGAAGAGGGGGTTCTAGCGTCTAAAGCGCTTCCAGCATCGACTGAGTCGAGAAGCCTAGTGGGTTCTCCCCACGGCGGGGGAGCTTCCTCGAGGTACCATTTTTCAACTTGGTGCCCCATAAACTTTTGACGGCTCATGGAGTAAAGGATTACCGAAGCGGCGAGGAGACTTTGCTCTCGCGCGCGCGCGAACTGGAGGCACCGGAAGAGTACCGCCTGCCTGTCCAAGAGAAGCAACGATCTACTACTCTTCCCTGCTATATAGGGTCTGTCACACACACATACGCACACCAGCGCTCAGCATCCCGAATCGTACGTTCGCCGAAGCTCGTTGAATCGAGCTCGCGAGCGCACGAAAACGCTCGATACGTTTCGCGGTGCTGGTGAATTATGTACTTCGATAGTCGTTTCGGTGATCGATGGCCTCACGGGCGGTCCATCATTGCTCTCGCTCTCTTACTCTGAATGAGCGCAAGAAAAAGAAAAAAAAAACGTATGATGGGACGATTCATGATGCGAAAATTACGGGGTTCATTCGAAATGAGGATACAGAGAAATTTTAGAAGTCCCGGAAAAAATTATGAGTCGAAAGAACTAAAAATTACTTGACACAGTTGGTTGGCATTTTTAAAAAATAGTTTTCCCAGTCAATCTGTGTAAACTTTCGACTAACAAATATACGTAAAAAAAAGTAATTCATTCAGTAAATCAACTTATCAATTTTGTGACTCTCCAGCCAACTTCTAATTCTCGCTATTCCGCGATTGATTAAAACTCCGGCGTATTCGTCAGAAAACTTTTTTGTTTCGGAAACTCCACGCGGGTCACCCATGATTCCGATGACAAGGTTAATAGCCCGTCGATCAAAATGTCAACGATTGAAAAATATCGTTTGACCTTTCGACGATTCGTCAAAAAGCCTGAGCGGCAGTCCCTCGGGTGGATCAACGAAGGGACTGAACCGTAACTTCGACCTGAGTATTATGCTACTTAATTAACCCGAGCAGCGGGAGATCTATACCTTGTTCGACACATTATCTTGATAGGCTTCTCCGGGTTGAGCCGCGAGAGAATGTTTCCGCCGCGGTTGTACAATGCGAAATTGTTATTTCAATGGTACACACGTGCAGATACGAATGGAACCGCAGAACGGGAATATTGTATTTGTCGTGAAACGTTTGGATATGTGCTTGCGGGACCCGACGCTTGTGCGGAGGATCACGGCACCCTGGAGATCCAGGAAATACCACATAATTACGCGCTGGAGTTTGTACCACTCGGGTTGCATTGCCATGACTCCCTCTATCGGGTTCACTGCTATCTCTGGGAACTGTTTGTTGCACCGTGGGAAAGCATACAACTCCCATTGCAAGCTTTCTCTCAAAGCGTATACTCGAACAGTGAAAGCGTCTATGTGCATCAAGAGATTACCCGATTAGAGTCGTACTTGGCTACGGCGACGCTCCATCCATCAGTCTCATCGGGGAGATTCTCCGCGGCTCGATGAGCGCCGAACGCTGTAGAATTTCAGAGGCAAAACGCCTGATGCGCATCATCTGAGGGAAGGGTCTGTCGTCCGTGTCTAATGAACTTATTTCCATTACCGTATACCTTATCCTCTTATAAGCCTGCAAACGGTGGCGTTACTTTCCTCAAACTTTTAACAAAAAATAAAAAATCCCTGCGGGTTTTAGAGTAAAGTTCACGCGATCTTACGGTTACAATGGAGAGTAAGGATCATTTTTTCTACGGGTAAGTGGATTCTTTTGTTTCTTTTCTTGTCGTGGCAAATATCTATTGAAACGTGACTTAGTAAAATTGAAAAGCATCGACTGCATCGAAGTTAACATCAGTGACAACTGCGAAACAGTTTTGAACTTTCACCAAAATCAGTGACCAGAACATATCTTTTTCGCGGATGTGTAAAATCCATTGCAAATAAGGAAAAAAAAAACCGTCGAATCCGCATTGCCCCTGCACTGTGTAGTATCCCGGTTTTTTCTCCATCCCGTATTGCAAGTAAATCGATGATAAAGTTATACTCCCCGTTCGACTTCACCGTTATAAACCGAGTATATCGTTCCGGGATAGCGACTTCGACGGGTTTCCCCCGCCCGAATTTCCGTAAACTTTCTACCCTTTCCTTTGGAACCGTTCATCCTACCGTGAAGAACTTATTATCGAGGAAGTAAGTTTGATAAAGCAAGAAGTTCCAAAGCGCGCGCGCGCGCGCGCGCGCCTTCCCGTTCCTCTTCCATCATTCGGCATCGAGGATTCTTTGCCGTTAGTCGGTTCGACTTCGAGTTCGTAATATAAGCGCAGTCCACTTCGCCGAGCATCAGCCTGGGAAAGCTTTCCTGGATGAACTCTCCACCGGGACTTCACTCTACCTCTCCGCTTCACTCCGCTTCTCTCAAACGTGGACTGAAAGACCCGAACTGAACGGTTTGAAATCGACTCTCTTCTTCGCCCCTTTTTTTCCTGTAGAAACCATTTCAGTGGGTAACACTGAGGCTTCTAATGACGATAGATCGTAAGCTAATTAGAGGACCGTGCCAAACCCTTCTGTCCGTCACTGTACTTAGTACACGCCCTTTGGTTACGGCCAAAGGGAACTCCGTAATTAACTAGCAGCCGCGAATTTATAGGATGTTTGATGCGCTGCCTTTATGTACTGCAACGATCGACAGTGATTGAAGTTTGAAACACTTTCTATCCGATAAAGTGATTTTACAACTTCGAAATTCAAACTATAAGCAATGTTAATTAATTGCAATATGTGGCGCAGAAGTTTAATAGAATTCACTATGATTGAACAGTATCAAAATCTCGAAAGACACGACGGAGACGTAGGTTCGAATGAAGCCATTCATGGCACATACGGTGGCGTATATCATGTGTGTACACACGCCTGCAGCCTGTTCCAAGGTTTCTATGCTTTTCAAGAACCGCAGGACGTAACGGAACGCGTGAACCGCGTGACGAGAGTCGATGGTCCAGTTCTGTGAATGCGTCTGTCATAATCCTAGTTCACTCACGGGTTTGCGACAGCATTCGCGGGTTACCCCGGGAGAGCCGCGGCGAACGAGTTGGGGGGTTACAAACACGTACACGCGCCACTTGGCAATCTCTCGTAAACCATGTTGCAGTTAGCAAGCGAGCTGATGGGGGGGAAAACCGACGTGGGTGTGCTGGTGGCTGGGGTAGGTTTGTTGCTCCATAGGTATGTATGTTGATAGATGTAATATAGATATAGATATAGGAGGGTTGGTTCTGGTGGATGGGAGCTTCGAGGCCGCCGAGCATTTCCCTATCGCTAGACTCGCCTCTCGCTATAGTATCATATCCGTTGTGTCATATATCGCGTGTTATATGTACCTCGCTCACGACGGTGACGCGTGATTCGTTGAGTTATGACCGGTACGCGTTCGTTCTCCTCCACCTCATAATGCTGTATCCTCGTATTAGCATACTAAATCCCGATTGATGCACATATTCTCCGTCTCCCTTTTGCATACTGACGCGGTACTGTTGCCGCTCCGCGAGTCTCCATCTCGCTTCTACTAGTCTCGCGTCTCTCGTACACCTTGTTTTAATTACGAGGGAACGTCGAGCTTCCGTTCACTAAAGGGACCAACGGGTCTCTGGCCTCCATCTACTGACGGTCGCACAGAAGTCGAATGTCCAGTTCAATGTACCGCTCTCGCGTAACAAATTCTCACCGTGAAACTGGCTCGCTTCGCTGCTCGCTACTTCCCGTTTACTATCCAGCGAACGCTTTACCCTATCGAAAGGGTCAACTTCAACGCGAGATGAAAGATTTAATACCACGGGCAAACGGTAATACTCGTGGTGGAGCCTTCCGGGTCTTTTCTAATTCCGGTATTACCGATCTAAACTCTATCTCTAGCTTTCCCTAGTTTCGTTCCATTAAACGAAGCAAAATACAGGAATTTTAGCTCAATGATTTTCCGTATCTCTGCGTAGAGGAAGCACTCTCGGCATTCACCCAAGTTTTTTCATTAGTCGAAAGTGTCGTTAATTTAGGGAGAGACCGGACGTTGAGGGAGGCGTTACTGTTTCAACGGGGAAATGAAAGACAGACTTTGGTTAGTAACAGGCTGCGGAGAGCAGACTTTGGATTTTTTTGCTTATTGTTTTTCTCGTAAAGCTTCGTTTTTTTTTTTTTTGGATTTGATTTACTTGAGAGCAATACTGTCGGATTTCGAAGAGACCATATTTGTTTATTCAAATTTTTAGCGAATTCATTTGAATACTTCGTTAAAGATTGCGTAAAACCGAAAAAATTCAAGGAATCGTAAATTCGAGTAGAAATTTGTGCAATAATTACGGGGTATCGTTAATAGATAGGCGTATGATTTACTGTTTAGCTCTTTTCATCTATAAGTTTTTTATAATCTGCCGCGACCTATTTTTAAATAAAATGTTTTGCCATAGAATCGATGCAAAAAACAGCAGATTTTTGAAAAGAATTATCGTGCAAATAGTAGGCGAGAATAGGGGAATTATGGTCCATACGCAATGTTGGCCATTGGGCATTTTTAGATATTACTGGAAACGGCAACTCATTTTTAAATAATTCGTCTCTGCGTAAAAAATTATTTTACTTCACTGCGGTATAGAAAGTGAGGTTTCCTGCGCGTTTCGCGCGCGGAAAACTCCCTTTCCACACCTTGTGAAGTAAAATCGTATACGATACTCGACGGACAAGCGGTTTCTCCGTCGTGACGTAATATACTATATTGCTATTTTGGGCAGTAAAACGTAACGTAAGAAATGCTCAGAACCCGTAATTGACGCGATTCTATTCTATCATGTAATGACTTTTTTTATCGTCTCCATAGACGTACGATGATTAATTCCTCTTGACGAAGTAAAAAAGTCTTCGTGTCCAAAGGGATATTAAGTAATTGAAGGAAGATTATAATAATTTATTTAAAATATGCGACAGAACGAAAAAAAAACCCGCTTTTATCTTTTGATGACTGCGATGTTGAGAAAATTTTAATTAAAAAATTATGCGGCAAACTCTCACGGATACGGATTACGGTTTTTTCCTTTACTCAATAGCCAGGAAAATTAATTCTTTCGATGAAGCGAAATTTTTTTTTTTTTACTTTAAAGAGGTCTTACCGAATGCCGAGGAAATTACAATAACTCTGTTGAAGTACGTAACAGAGGGAGAACAAAAAAAAAAGGAGCTTTTGTCCTTTTGTAGCCGTGATGACGATAAAATCTTCTTATAAACTCCTACAACATATCGAACTATACAAAAGCTTGCATAGACATAGGACGAGACAGTAACAGCGGAGATCGATACCCGATTTCGCCGACATGGACAAAACATTATTTTATCATCGAATAAATTTGCAGCGGTGAGGAGTTCGGTCTCTCCAGTGTATGAAAGTGGAAAGAGAGAGAGAGAGAGAGGTACATATAGTTTCTATACTATGGACGAGAGTGTCGCGTACTCTTGTGCGGAAGCACACATTACCACATCGGCATGGGAAGCACGCTGGGGTGGGGGAGGGACAGGCGGTGGAGGTCACTGTCAATATTTGAAGCGACGTTCAAACAGTTTGGAGCCCTTCCCCTCCACGACTGAACGGCTCTCGGAAACTTTACATATTCATAAAGCGGCACCCTATAGTTTGATCGGCGGGTGGCAAACGAGCCGCGGCTTCAATTCCCCCGAGGAAACTCCGTATTCTGTGCTTTCTATACACTTCAACTTGCAAAAGTACCCACGTTGTACCGTCCAAACTCCGAACTATCCTCGAGATGTGTATATATGTCGATTGATCAAAAAGCTTCGAAGATATAAACTTTTAGTTGAAATACCAAATATCATCTTCGTGAATAATTAATACTGGAACTGCATCGATAAATTTTTTAAAATAGAAGATTTTTCTTTTGACTGTGTAGGTCTATCAGATCCACGTGTAGTTTTTTTTTAGCATGGAAAAATAATATGCGCATCGACACTACAGCCGTCAAAGAAGGTGAAATATAGGATAAAAAAGAATGTAAAAAAAAAAAAAAAAATCAGAGAGGCTGACTAAAGCTTTCAGGGATCTTGCAGAGTTCTACTCTCGAGCTGTTCAATAATGCGTTTCATAGCTCGCGTTCACGTATAACAGAGATTTATGATTTTACGTCTACGTGTATGAACTTTTCGCGCTTTCTCACCGTAGCAAGCGTCGGACGTCGATAGTATTATCGAGAATTTATCAATTCTCGTTGAAGATGAAGAAATTTTGCTGCTTTTTTCAATCGGGAGTAAAAATTTGAAATATGGTTGAGGTGAGTGCTGCAATATTAAGTATATTAGCGGCTCACGTTTCACCCAAACAAATGCTATAGACACAGCCAAATTTTATCTGATGTACTTCCGCTCGGAATTCCATTAATTAAAATTAATTGGATTGAATAAAATATATTTCAGCCAATTTGAATTATTTATTTTTTAATTTCTATTAATTTTGTTGAAAAATGTATGTAAATGGCAATAAATTTTCCGACAAGTATATTTTCGCGGTTTAATTTCATTTATTTTAAACTAATGTAAAAAAAAAAATAATAAAATGAATTACGTGTCCATGACGACGGTGCGCGTGAGGGAACGTCTCGTGTACGAGGCTTTTTTTTTTTTTTTTTTTTTTTCAAATATTGAACTTTTTCAGGCCGAAGCGATATGTATGAAAGTCCAAGTTGCGAATAAAAGTTTCGTATTGAATTCGAGAAACGTAGTATAACGTCGAGGTAAAAAGAAGGCCACATCGGATAGCTTCGGGGGCTGTATACGATTTGCGACTTGTCGAAGATATACGCCCCGTCAACGGCAACGTTTATTCCGCGCAATCCTCACCGGTAATTCCGGTGTTCAAATTTGCATACGTTGAAAAGTCGGTCGATCGAAAATTCGATCAATGACGATCCGAATATACCTCACGCGAGTAGTTTGAGGTCGCGAAAGCTACCGGGGGACGGTGTTGTAGAGGAGAATGATTTCGTTGATATTTTGCCCGATTCCAGTGTACACTGGTCTTCCCCATGGGAACTTGTCAGCTAGGGAAATCGTATAGCGAGCGTTACCTCCGGTGAGGCAACGTACGGATTTTTCTTTCACCTCGTTTTCCCGCGCGTTCTTCGTCCTCCTTTCCGCAGGTTTCGACATTTCCACTCGTCTTTTTTTTTCTTTCCCGCCTTACGAATTCGATGCTTCGAATATCGCGAAAGCTCCAACATTTATGAATTCGAAGACGTAAGAACAAATTGCAAAGTTCTCACTCTTCTTCTCTCCATCTCTGTATACACGTGTACGCACATGAAAGATATATCTACATGTATGCATTTTTCGATCGAAGAAAATACCTCAATTTCCGTACGTTGCACCGTGAAATTCCGAGATTCCGAGCTTTATTCCCGAGTGTATAAAACTCGAACTATTTGGAACTATAGTGCAGCTTTCTTTCGCATTTCTTTATTATTATTCTTTTTTATCGAGTTATCGCGTGGAAAATATGCATTTAAATGAGAGCTGCAGAAACATCGTGGGTCACATGCGATGACATTCTTTTTAACGCTTTGGTGAACCCCCATGCATCGTAAATTGTTGACCTTTTTGAGGTTCATTAAAACTTTTGCTCTTTATTCAACCCTATATCTCTCTCTGTATCCGGCGTTGTTATTACGTTCCTTTTTAATGTTTAATAACGATCGTCTTGAGGGGCCCGTGGTGGAGAGTAAAACTGTATAGAAAGAAACGGGAGGTTGGTTTACTCGTGGCTTTTCGAAGGGATCTCGCAACGTAGCTTGGGATAGGGGGACTTATACGTAACTCATAGCTCGTCGCAACTGTAATACGCCACTCCCAAGGATTTTACGGGCTGCTCGTATTCTCTACGTTACCTTCTCGAGTATATAGTTACGAACGCGTATACAGTGTATATACATCGCATATATGTATAAATATATATACGATAGTACCGCATATACGAGAGACGAACGATTGCGTCCATTATTGCGTTTCTTTGCACGCCCAGCCGGATATATCTGTCGCAACTTTCATTCTATTCTTTCTATCATTTTCTTCCGTATTCCACTGCCGGCGATCCAAGACGACGTGCTTTCGATAGAAGAGAGAAAGAAAGCTTAGTCGTTACCGCTGCCACAACAGCGGCCAATGGAAAAAGAGAGAAATAGACGTAAAGCACGTAGGGCTTTTACTACTCGAAGCGCTTTCGATAGCCTCGGGGTGGCGCGCGGGAGGGGGGTATGTAATGCTCGAGATAAGTAAGAGTCGATCGGACGACAGGTATCGACGTGGTTAGTTTACTTTGACGATACTTCGTGGATATATCGAGTGCAAGCGGCACGTTTCTATGGAATAGACGAAATACATGCGAGTCACCCACGATATAAAAAGAAAATGAAACAAAATTAATTATTTTGAAAAAATTGATGACTTTGAGTTATATTTTTATTTTTTTTAAATAAAAATTGAGGCTTATTTGTATAATGGGGAGAATGCGTTACTTCGTGCGGTTTTCCCCTTTCATTCTGTAGCGAAAAGGCGAAAACGAAGCTCGGAGAATCGTTGACGATATCGTTGTGATTTAGACCTCGAATAATACTCGTGTAATCCCGCTTAGTATGCTAACTGCGTGTTCAGAAGTAAGACTCGACCCTCCCACCTCCTTCCACATTTCTCGAGAGACAGTAGGATGCTTGCTATCCACTCTAAGAATCTGAAACTGCCGCTCATCGTTGCTGAAGGCCGAGAGGAAAGGGTCGCGGTGATCCCCCTCGTTGTCCGTTTTAACCCCTTATCCCAATTTGCTCACGTTATCTCGGAAAAGAGATGAGTCCCTCTTTCCCCTATCCTTTATATCTTTCGTGGAAAGTGGGTGTGAGCTTGTAACGTTTTCGGATATTGTCGACAGTGGACTTTCGGGATTTCCCAAGTAATCTTCCCGAAACCCTTGAAAAGCGCAAATATATTATTATGTAATGCGGACCCGCCGAGTAGATTTTTTCAAATTTATTTTTATTTATTATTAGCCTTTTTTTATTCGCTTTATCACGTTAAATTAGCAGTGAGACTATAATTTTGCAAATTATACGTTAAGTCGAAGAATTTGAAAAAAAAAAAAAAAAAATCATTTGGTAAAAAAAATAAAGAACTTGAGAACCACCGACTTTGGACAGTAATATTCTTCATTGCGAACAACCATTCTCTGCAACACAATACGACAGCTCGAAATAAAGAGCTCGTATAATGTACTACGTTCCAGTTCTTTATCTGCGCAATACTACCCTCCAACTTTTAATAAAGTGAGTGGAGAAAACTTCATTATTTGCTGAAGCAAGTTCGCTCGACGTGGCTCGCGAGTGAAATAATAGCATCGAACACGAGCTTCCTATGCCATTACATTATACAAGCGACAACAAGGAACTGGAATGCTTCGGAATTTTATTGAAATTAGCTCGAGTTTCTGGCACAGCTTGATGGATAGATACTCGCGACAGAATGAAAGAACTTGTAAACAGTGAAATTTATTCGATGATTAATTATAGATTAATCGAATTATGAAAAATCCGAGATTTATCATATTATTTTCATACTTGAATGCTAAATAAAAAATACCCGTCTTCGCGAACATTTGACATTTTTATGTATTCAAAACTCATGATAATCCGATTTTACGGATTTGTACAACTTACATATCTTACCCCCTTTTTTTTTTAAATTCGAACACTTGAAGCTTTAACTCATTTTTAATAACAGTGCGACAAATGAGTGATCATTTTCCAAATAGGGTTAATAAACCATAAAATAAATAGTTAATTCTTAGGTATGCGTTTGACATCGCGTCAAGGTATGCATTATCATTTTTGTATCCGCGCTTTTCTGTCATCTAAGCTGTTGAACAAACCGTAAAATACTTCAGAAGTAAAATGTTCAGAATTTTTTGCCGTTTTCTTATCCCGGATGTTATTAATTCGTTCAGCCGTCCGTTCATAAAGTTCCGGTTAGTCGTTGCAGATCAAGACAATCATTTGAACATCGTAATTAAAAAAAAAAAAAAAAAAAAAAAAAAACAAAGACCCATATTATACCCATCGAATGTCGTGTCAGTTGCGCCTTGATATGTCAGTGACACTTTATAGATTATTTGAATAACCTGATTGAGGAAAGGATTAAAGAAAATTCGCATCGAAGAAAGGACATTCAATACCCAATAAAAATGAAAAAATAAAAAGCAAATGAAACAATTGGTAAAAATCCCCCGACTAAAAAGTTCTTGTTCTGCAAAAAGTTTCAAATAATTTTGCACATTAGGAAAAAGTCTGCGATGTAGTTGGGAAAACGCCTGTTGAATTCTTTTATTCGTGTTCCCCAACTGCATCGGAGACTTTTTCCTAATCTGTAAAAAAATTCGAAACTTTTTCTGGATAAACCACTTTTCCGTTCAGAGTTTTTTTTTTTTTTTCGAAAATTTTATTTAGCTTTTAACTTTTTGTTTCGATGAATTCGTATGCGAAGATAGTAAATTTATGATTGCTGTCCGAAAGCTCCAAACGTTGCACACTTTTATCGATGTCGTCTCTATAGTTTCAATTTCACGCTGAGGACATTTTGCAAGTGTACAAACGAGAGATGGTAGAGCTCTCAACACGATTGCGAAATAGAGATACACGTTTTCGTCATCACCGTGCTTAACCCTGAGAGAATGGTCGTCGGTTCGTACCGAAGAGATGAGAGAGCGGACAACGTAACTGATACCTCATTAACGAGATAATGACGCATTTAGCAAAGTGGAAGGACACTGCGGGAAAGCGAGGGTCGCACAGGCACATCAGGGTGTAACGCAGCGAAACGGATTAGTAGTTTACCAGGTGACAGCCAACACAACGCGGGGACAACACAGGGTCAGCAAGAGAAGAGCCTTCTCTGTTTAGCCCCCCTACTCACGTATCACTCCGTTTACTCTGTTTTGCACTCACGTACGATACCACGGATTTAGATAGGCATCAGGGATGTTGCATGCACCCCAGCATCTCCGCTCAATCTCGTTCCCATCAGTCTGCGATAAACGCCCAAAACAATCTGATTTAGCAGCACTAAAAAAAAAAATGCCTAAATCGTGGTGTTTTTTCTTAGCTGCAATGATGACATCGATGTTTACAACCATTTTTTGTTCTTCTGGACCCTTGAAGATTCCTCATTTAACCTCTCTATGCATTTTTAAAAAATATACTAATTTTTTTCCGATCTTTTCGTCAAACAAGAACTTGAGGTTCTGAATCTATAGCGCACAGGTGTTGGATTAAAATATTATTCTATTACGCTAACACAGATAATCTGGTCCCCTGTTGTCGAAGACATCATCATTGAGACTTCAAAACGTCTCTCGCTGATCCCTCTTTTTCGTCTTTCACGATCACCGTCGTCGGGATTATAACAACGTGACAAAAGGGGTGACGTCGAGAGACAGTAAAAGGGCGGGGGCTTGTGGGGGAGGGTCGGACGAGAAAGGACAAGTACATTTTCACGGCAATCGCGATAATTTCCCCGAGGATATAGACGATGCCTGGGCCAACCCCTGCTTTAACGAGAAGTGACGAGAGAGCGGTAGACTAACGCTAATTAAACCGAGCGGCACTCCTACTCTTTCTTTCACCGTCCAAAAAAAAAGGCACTGAGCGCGAAAAAGGCAAAAAAAGGTGCGACGAAGCGTACGGCAAAAGGGAGTTTGAGTGTAACGGAGAATAAGGTACAGAAACAGTGGGTTGAGAAAAAAATAAACGCGAGCGAATCGCTCGGGGAATGATATAATGATAACAGAGTGTAAGGGTTGAAGCCGAAACTTCGCTGTGTGGCTCGGTCTGAAAAACTCTCATTCGTGGTTTCTTTTGTTCTTTGCTAAGTAATGAGTAACACGAACGAATGAGCATAGATATACATATACATCGGTATATCAGATTCGGGAGTTTCCTGCTAAAAGAATCAAAAGGGTATACCTTTAAAAGAAGGGGAAAAAAAAGCTTTTCACCCTTCGTGCTTTCTTCGCGCATGTTGTTCATTTTTCTACGGTTTTTTTTTCTTTTTTTCCCCATCTATCGCGAATGACTCGATGCTGTATCCCTATCTCCGTTCTCGCGGATTTCGAGAAAATGGGATAATCTTCCAATCTCGCGAATTTAACTGCGATAAACTTGCTTCGTAATAAATTCATGGAATTGTTTTCCTTATCAACCATTTTACGTGTTTTCAGTTTTGGTTCGCGTGAACAGATTTATCCGATTATCAGTTTGGTTAACGAACTATAGTTCAATTATGTTTGATCAACCAATTAATTATAAAATGTTACAAATTATAAGTGAATTAAATTCACATTGTCTTCATTTTATATCGCCGACATTTCGTAAACATTCGGTAAACAAACATTACAAGGAAGAGAGGTCGCCAAACAGTCGTTATTATTATTAACTTGAATAACCGGTCTCGTTTTTTTTTTTTATTCACGTGTATTGTTTTTACAGGAAAGTGTCGTCCGCCACACGTCTACAAAATTACGAGGTAACATGTTTTTTTTTTTATATGGTGACAATTTTTTATAAGTCTCTTTATACATGTTACTTTCAGTAAAAAAAAAAATTATTTGCTTCTTCAGTTAAAAAAAAAAAAAAAAAAAAAAAAGATTGGCTCATTTTTTTTAGATGTGCGCTATTAACACGTACAAAATT
Organism: Cryptus armator; assembly: GCA_963971235.1. Classification (NCBI taxonomy): domain Eukaryota; kingdom Metazoa; phylum Arthropoda; class Insecta; order Hymenoptera; family Ichneumonidae; genus Cryptus; species Cryptus armator. Next base: position 12,512,246 of record OZ020242.1, on the reverse strand, counting down.
CGTTTATTTATTAATCAGTTTTTTTTTATAACAAATATTAATAAGCACAAATATGATTATTTATCAGAGGGCTTTAATTGCCTGTATATAGCCTCGAAGATTACGATGTTTCGATAATTATAATACAAACACTAGTGCAAACAGTGTACTGCTGCGGTGCAGTGCAGTGTTGATTAGTTAGTGTTTGCTAGTTGCAAACACTAGCTAATCGACAGAAAAAAAATATGATCGGCTTTTTTTTTGTTAACCCGGTGATCGTTGAAGGGTGAAATCTTCGTCGTTCATTCGTTCTGAATCCGGTGTTCGAGCGTTAGGATGCGTTGGTTGGTTAGCAAAGATTTGACGGTATTAAAACGAATCACGGACGAGTAAGACGCGCGTCTGAGCGAAAGAGAGTGTGGGTTGGCAAAAGCTTCGGCACGAAGCAAACCCACACCCGGAGTAGATCTGGGGATAACACGAAGAGATTCTCTCTGTCGGCCACACGGGCAAAGGTACGAGTGGCATAAATTTAATACGGTACACGCCAGGGGAGGTTCCACACGTCCGACCCTGTTAAGCCCTGTCGGGGCAGCGCGCCACCGCTTCAACATATACTCACCGTCGACGCCGCGCGTTTCTGCCGCTTCCTCTGCCGCGCTAGTATTATACCTTATCCCAGTGAGTGTTAAATTAAATAATTTATTAGGCACCGTTAGAACGAGAAGAAGGGGGCATGATGGTACAACGAGCGAGAGCGCCTGCTGCTTCTCGTCTCGTGTGGTCGTACCGCCTGGATATACCGCCCCCCGTAGGGCCCTTCACGCTGGATTAAGCTCGCGTGCTTTCTGTCAAATGCAATCCTCTTCTACTCAACCCAGTATCTTCCTTTCCATGTATATATATATATTCCTCAATGGCTCTTACTCACTACGATCTCTTGACTCTCGCCATCTATCCTATTCTCTCAGTAGCTTCAATACTTGTTTAGAGTTCATGGACTGAACAAAAAATTAATTGAAAAAAAAAATAATAATAATAAATTCTTCTTATTTTTTTTTTACGAAAAATTATATTACACAACCGAAGCGAGAAATCATAATTATTCAGTTTCTTCAATGGCACAGAAAAAATGGTTTTTCAAAAAAAAAAATCTGATTTGGTAATAATTTTTGTTTGTTTTTGTTACGGGAAAACTAACTTCATTGGAAACGAAGGGTTAAGTATAAATCACGAATTTATTAATGTTAGAATTTTGTTGCTGAAAAAAAAAAGATCTGAAAGCTTCAGCAATCGTTAAAGTCGACAACGCCAACCTTAATTTGAATTTACTATAAAGAGGACAGCAGTAACAAAAAACCGGTATATGACGTGAGCAGACAAGGTAAACAGGGGTTACTTAGCAGTGACAGTGTGCGCTTCGTTATCCGTTGCAGTATGGAATGGCGTATGTCTGGAAACCATACTTTAACGCTTCTCCGTTCGAGAGCGGAATAAGGGCGACGACGAGACGGGGGTTACCGCCTATCTCGCCTTCGAGATAATCTCTCGAGGATTACGCCTCGGCGATTTCTATCGGGGTCGAAGGTCGCTTTTGGTATCCTCGCGCTCGCTGGAGCGGACTCTACCCGTAAGTTGATGAAAGGGGCGCGTCTTCTAGTCGCGTCTGTTACTCCTACTACGACCACCGCAAAACTACTTTTACCACACCGACTACTTTTTTTTTCTCTCCCGGGGACTTTTCTACTATTCGCTTCGCTACACCGTGTAAATAGTGCATTCGTTATTTTTTCTCTTTTACTCGATGAAAAGATCCTTCGCGTCAATCGTGAAATTTTTCCTCGCATTTTTTTTTTTTTTTTTTTTTCATTTTCTTTTCGAAAAACCGTACAGTAATTGCAAGAAATCCGATGGTATTTTGTTTCGCGAGTTCGGGAAATTTCCTGGCGTGCCGAAGTGCCATTAAGATGATTAATTTAATTGATCTGCATTCTGTTGCCCTCGCAGCTTACTGCTCAACGCGGCAGAAGCTTTTTTCTCCCCTTGGATTTGCATCGCCGACACGAATTTCTCCACGTTTTATCTCGATCCTTTTTCTATCTCATTTGATTCGCTTTTTTTTTTTTGTTTTATTTATCGAAGAGTAACAACGTTTCCGATCCTTCGAGGTCCCGTGACCTGAATCTCCGGCGGCAAGACGAAACGAGAGGAGAAAAAAAAAAGCGAACCTGAGGTTGATTATAACGTTGCTCGTCTCTCGCGGCCTCCTCTTTAATGTCGTCGCGACTTTTCACCTTTTTTTTTTTATTTTTCAACCCTCCCCACCGTCTGTATCCTCGTTCTCCGTTATTCCCATTCGCCTCTCTCGCTATATCCCTGGAGGCTCTCCGGGTCGTGACTCCGACGGCTTGGACGCCGCCGAACGCTCGGGGATTATACTCAACTTTAAATATCTCGTAAAGCTCGGCGATAGAGAGACGGAGAGAAAGTAGGAGAGAAGAATATTTGCCGGAGTTTAATCACCGAGTCACCCCTATCTCGTTCCACCACCCTCCGCATAACCTGCACCGTGGAATTCGTAAGGTCGAAATAAATTTTTCCGTAAAATTCTAATTAGTGAACGATACGCGCGTTGTGCCACGCTCTAAAAAATAAAGAGAGAGGCAAGGATAACGAAGAAAAAAAAAACAAGATCAATGAATTATCGACGATTTATTTTGTATTTATTCCGCGAGATTATTTTCATTCATTTCACTATTCGTTCGTAATTATTATCGTTTTGCGTAATCATGAGAATTTTCGGAGTGATTTCGAGAATTTCATTCTTGTAGAGATTGTGCGTATACTGTATAAATTTCGGGATGTGTATAAGCGTGACGCTCCTTTCATTATAGTCGATAACGAAGCTCCGTATACCCCGTGATTATCGGTGTGCTCGGTATATAATTAACGAAGTTCTTCCCACGAGAGACGCCGTCTCCCCACCTGCTACGTCTCTCTGGCAAGATACGATTTTGAACGTAGGTGCGTGGATCAGCTTTGCCGGATACGTAACCCCCTACCGCCTCTGCACACCGCTGAACCGCTGTTGAGATTCTCTCGGTAGTTTCAAAGCGAAGCCTATTAAATTCCTCGAGCTTCGTCTCACTGGAGAGGCTCAAAGGGGTATACGGGGATAGTTAGGCCTGACGTTCGAGAGATCGATATACACATCGCTTCTCGCGGTGTACTGGGAATACTACGATTTCCATCATTCCCCCACATGAGATGCATTTGCGGCATGTTAAACCTTAGACTGCTCCACTATCTCTGGTGCTTAGAACCCGAGTATCGAGAAATTTTCGTAATCAAATACTTGAACTGTTCAAGGTTCATCGATATGCTCTTTCGGGGGAAGAGGCTAAAATCCGTAGATATGCGTTACCGCAATAGAAACTCGTCGAAACATTGTTGAAGCAATACTTCACAACTAGCATTTGATTTCCATGATTATTTTAAAGTCTAATTAATACAGCGCAAAGATTTCTGATCAGCTATAGGTGTTAAGCTTAAACGTTCAAATGAGAAACTACGCCGAGATTCTTGAATAAAATATTCAATCGATAACTGTTTTTCAATTCTGATAAAATTCAATAAAAAACGAAAATGAATTAATTAAATATCGGTTTGTTTGCTTGAATTTAACAGAAATCGGTTTTTATTGGATATACCCCCTGAATAAACTAAACTATTCGGAAATTCTTCAATTTAACGTTCCTAAATGGATTTCTCTAGGTTTTTAAATAATAAAAATAATGATAATCAATATTCCAAATGATGACGTGAATCAATTGATATTGAAAAAATGCCCAAAATACTGAAAAATAGCTGGGAGTTTTGAAATTTTTGGAGCTTCAGGCTTCGGGGGAATGCGGAATTTTATCTCATTGTTTCAAACGGTCGCAGGATTCGATTGAAGTTCAAAAAAAGTTCCAAAATAAAAAGTAAATGACTTGCAGATTCGTTCATTTACTTTTCCTAAACAGTTTACGTTTACTTCCAAACTAATGATAATTTATCTGAAGATTAAAAAATAGATGCGATACATATTAAAAAAAGTTCTTGGCTCCTCTGGCAAACGTGACTATATGTACCGATGTTGTTAAATCACTTACGTCCATCAGGTCCCCCGTAATTAAATGTCTCGGCTCGAAGGCTCAGCCCCTAACCGAGTGTCCAATAAACTCAGATGTACAAATTGCTCTCGTTCCTTCTCCACAATACAGCACAACGTCGGCAACATCCCCTTCGATCTTCTTGCTTTCCCTTCCCTTCCCTACATCTCTTCGATAAGAAATTCTATGAAATCAGTTAATCCTCCATATATAACCTATTTGGCACCTATAGGGATGCCGCCGAACTTAAATTGAATCGACGGTAGCGTGTATCATAATTGCCTTTCAACTTCTCGATAGGGGGATAGCAGTAGCAGGGTACAGTTGTAGTATGTAGTTACCAATCGATTTCTATACCTATGGTCCATTCGTCTCTATATGTATGTACTACTGCGCTTTCGCGCGAAGCGAGGGTTCGTCCACCCTCGACGAAGATTCTTCCTCCTATACCATCTCGTATTCTCTCATCCCTTTCGCTGAGGAGAGAAGCAAAATCGCTATCGAGAAAGTCCCTTCGAAGCTTCCGAACTGTAATCTTCTCAACGATCGTAAACGTCGATCCGCGACTTATCCATCGCGCAAAAAGGTTATAGCGAGCACTTTCGACTCCACTCTTGCTTCGATTCGAGGCCTTCCCCCACCCTTCGGTTATTCCACACAGACCTCGAATTCGACGTTGGCTTCCATCATTCTACATTACAGTATATACTGGGTACGTTAGCACTCTTTTCTGACTCTCCTCGCGCTGCCTTAATGTAAGTGCACGACTTACATACACACGTCTCTTTGCATCTCGCAGCATCTTTCTCACTTAGTTTTTCTTACCTTCCGGGATATTCTACCGAAATCCCAATCTCCTCGAAGCGCTATAATCTCTCACGGCTTCTCGTATCTAGTAGATGCACACGCTTTAGCGGTTCAGCGAACAGCTTCGATCTGCAAATACATCCCGTTCGCGAAAGATCGAAACCGAGACTTTGAACTCATCTTCTTCCAGCACAGTTCTTTTTTTTTCCACTACTCTATAGTTATTTTTCTTTATCCTACTTCTTCCTCGACGGACATAAGAGAAATACTGGTGTACGTATCTCTTCTGGTATATCGGCTTGCATCATCGGAGTTCTCAAGGAGGAGCTTCCAGAAGTATATATGTATACATATACATGTATTGAAGAAGCGGAGAAAGATCAAGTGGAAACTACAGAAAAAGGGGCAAAAAAAAGAAAATATCACAGTGCTTTGAACTGTCCTATACGTTTTATGCTTCGACGGCAGATCTGGAATGAATTCACAACCGATGGAAGGTTTTCCCTGGTATCGGTAGTGTACACGATTGCTACGTCGAAGTTGAGAATCACGGTAGCCGCGTAACCCATTCGAACCCCCTAATACGACAATCTCAACTTCTATCCCAACCCCTGACTTTCTTACGACCCCTTAGGTAGTCGTCTCTTTTTATATACCCCCCTCGGTGTTATCCCCGGTACGCTCGTATCTTTACCGCGACGACGCTACGTATTTCCTTCCTTCGCTTCCTTCCTTTCCCCTACTATTCCGCAATTTTTATGCTACGCCTCCGCAGCGAATACGACTTGTTACAGGACAAACATTCTTTTCTTTCATCGTTTCGACTTAAAGCGTCTCGTATCTCCTTGAGATGGAAAACTATGCCGTGTGAAATATCGTTTTCTTGCCTCTATAAACCGATTCGTATTTCGTGGGGAGCAGATACAATGGCTAAATAGTATATACTTTGGTTATTGTCGATAGAATTCGATACAAATTAATGGCGAAATGTTGATACTGGAAGTCGAGGCAATATCGACTGGATGGATTTATTTAAATGGCTCGATGGCTTGAAAAAAAACGCATATTTACGATCACCAATTTTTCACGATTACCCGTAATCGAGGATATTTTGGAAAGTGTTGGGCGAACCAGCGAGGGAGGAAGTATAACTATAAAGAACAAAAGTATAGAGTATTATTTTCTATCCCTATCGTGCCACTAGAATAAAAAGTATCTCGTTTCCTCAGCATCTTTGTCTTTATTTTCTTCCTTACATTCTCTCTATCTTTTCCTCTCCTGTACCATTGCTTCGAGAAAATTGAGACTCTTAACGTCTTCGCGGCCTGTCTTGTTAGACTTTGCGCGCCCCTCCCTCTAACACGTGCCATTATTTCTTCTTATGTACGAAAGAAAAAAAAAAGGCGTTGAAAAGATCCGTCCTGTTATACTCCCTGTACACATTGCCGCACTATGAATCCCTCTTTCTTCGCGTCCATTTAATTCGCCATCCCTCAGCGCAAGCTCTCTTCCGCTTCATCCCCACGGTCTCTTCGGCCGTTTGAGAAATGAAGCTTAAGCTCGATCGCAACTGCCTATATCCTTCGGTGTGCGTCCGTGTATATAGGGTGAAACGAGAGACTCGCCCTAAAAGGGGCTACATTCGCGATATTACAGACCCCTGACGGCGAAAGAATTTCCATCGTTCTGTTTTCGGATACAACGCCAATGCACCGCTTTTCGTCGCCCTTTCTTCGAGTCTCGTCTATTGCTATGCGCCCGATATATATCTTCTCGCGACAAATTGTACGAACAACGACGTCTATTCGAGCGGCTCGCCAACCCCTCTGACATCGCTTTCCAGATGTCGCCGATTTGTTTTTTTCTTTTTTTTCTTCGACCAAAGTATGCCGATACATCCACCGGTATTCTTCGTATATGCGCATCGTCCAGTTGCATTATTCAAGAGCTTCGGGTCCTAACAGATTAGTTAGGGATTCAGTGACAAAATATCGAAAGAATTTATCAACGACGTTAATGTAGTGTATCAAAGGCTTTTTTTTTTGTCTATTCGTAAGATATTCTGTCCCTTATTCCTGCGCAGCGCTAACTGGTCTTCGACATTTGACGCAGAAGATTCGATCTCTCTGGTCATACCGACGAAGCTAAAATTCACGTGTCAGACACAATTATCTTCTCGATGATCGTGACAAGCCAAAGGGTCAACGAAGAGGGGGAGGTCAATCAAAAGATGACGTGTTCGCCATTCGACTTCTTCCACGACTCCCGTTCAAATACGGGAGACGAAAGAAGGGAGAATATCCTGAAAGTTGCATAGAAAAGGGTTCACGAGAATGAGAGAAACGTGATCGCAAGAAGATTGAAGGGATGAACTCATGTAGATCGAGATGGAATACTCGTCGCTTGATTGGCATCGATCGGAAGACTGTATGGAGTGGTTGGTCTCATATCTCAGATAAAACTCCGTCGATTCCAATTTGTTTTACCTCATTTCGAATCCAACTCTGACTTACGCTCGAGTAACGAGATATGCGAGAATTCCTTACGTGATCAATGGATGAAACAAAAATAAAGAATAAACATTTTTCAGAAAATCTCCGACTGAAAAGTGTCTGAATTGCAAGAAGTTCAAGATAATTTCAAACGCGAATAAAATAATTTAACAGGCGTCCCCCCGAGTGCCTCGAAGATTTATTTTCTAATCTGTGAAAGTTTAGAGAACTTTTCGTAGATTAACCACTTTTTAGTCGGATCTGTTTTACTTGTGGGTCATTTTACGCGTTCTGTTCAGCGGCTTAGATGGTAGAAAAACGTCAATACAAGAAGGATATCTTCACGGCAATGTTGAACGCATAATCCTTCTATTCTGCTCAGTGTTGAAAAATAAGAGTTTTTTCATCATTTTCAACTACCCTGAAGAGCTAATTGTTGTCCTGAACCTAAGTCACCGATGTGTTTAATTGTGGGCTAATGACTAATCACAAGGGTAGTTTGTTTGGTAGTTAGTTGAAATGTAACTTCGTACGGTAATAATGTAATGAAATGTGTAACCAGCTGCGAGATTACCGTGATGCAGGCCATCGACAATGCTGTCATCAGCGACTCAGTAGTTTCCGCATTTACGAACCAGTTCTCCGTTCTTGTTACATCTCGCGTCCGCGATGCTCTCGCTTATTACACGTTAGGATGTACACAGCTTCCCACGGGTTTATACATTATACATTCGAGTACATAGTAACGAGATGAGGATGGAAGCTCCAGGATCTGAGAAAGTTTGACTTGATGCACTACATCGCACTGCTGCTGCTGCTGCTGCTGCTGCTGGTAGCCCTGAACTACCAGCGGAGTTCATGCTGCCGCTTCCTCTGGAAGGGCTTAAACTTTTCACGGCGCCTGGTAGCGCTACCTTGCAGCTAGCTGTTATCTACCATCGTCGAGTTCCTCGCTTGAGTTTGCATCAGGTCAAAATTTTGATGGTACGAAGCTCTCCAGTTGAGTCACTTGGTACATGCGTTATTAGAGGAAATCCTTAATTACAGAACTAAATACACAGCTAATATTATTTGGGTGTATTATTGTGCAGACAGGTTCATCCTTCATCTGCGAATTTGCGAATCTTCGGTTAATCTCCAAAAGATGAATTATAGTTGTAAAATTAGTAAAAACTAAAAATGGCAAACACTCATAAATAAATGAAAAATTGTACCCTTACTCTCAACGCCGCAGTGTAATATTCCAATGTTTCGAAATGTAAAAAAAAAAGCCCAAAAAAAATGACTATGCTATCCGCGAAAAACGATTTGTCGAATACGAAAAAACCTCGTAGCGACCATGTGAAATATACGGGCAATACATGTACGCATAAAGTACCCTTTTCGAAGCATTCCAAGACCCTCGGGATGCGAAGTTATTTTTTTATTTTCTTCGAAACTCGATCGTAACGGCGAAAAAAAAAGCGTTACGCGAATAATTCAACCGTACGCGTCTCGTACATCAGTGAATATAACGCTTGCGTGATTTCCTATCTCGACGAAATTTATGATAAACGTTTGTAATTTCGAAAGTTCGCGGAAAGGTCCGACATAAAAAGTTTTAGTGCCGGCAAAGAAGACGGTAACGTCCTCTCTTTCGTCTTCGTTTCCTTTCGTTCGCAAATTTATATATCGCATCGCATGAGCGGCAGTTAGTCGTGCGGCAACATCCGTCGCAAAGCCCCCTATGTGCGCGACGTGCCGTAGATTCGCCACGAAACAAGTTGGCCAGCCGTTATCAACCGTTACGAAGATTATTCGAATTTTCCCTGTACGTTTTCCCTCATTAATTTCTGACTCCCTAATCCAATATTCCTTACCGCCACAGGCAACGATTTCGGAAAAAGTAATAAGCGCCTTCATTGCCGATGGTCATCCCGATGATAAGAAGGCCTTTCTCTTCGTTGTTTTTATTTCCCGGACGCAGTTCTTGAGACTGTGGGTAAACTACCGAGAGTGGTCCGGAAGCCCCTATTGTCGGGGTTTGTTGGAAGCTAAAACGGCCGAGAGGGCAGGGGGCGAGGCGGGGGCTGGGGATGTTAGGTCGGAAAAGCGGACAGCAAGGATTTCGCAACGGAAGTCGAGCCGCAGAGAGCAAAGATCCTTTGCCCGTATCTTCCACTCGGACTTACTTGTCGTCGACGAATCCTCTAGCAGTGCAAACCGACCGTCGACCGGTAGGACCAACCCATCCACGTCCACCACTGCACTCGTTCCCTTCCGGCTTGGTGTCTTTCAAAGCTCTCGACGATAGCGGACCGAGTGGTAGAGAAAGAGAACAAGAGAAACGTGTTGTCGTGGCTGAGTTTGAAAGGACAGCAAGTAGCGAATAGCTTGAAAAGGTCGCCAATGTGACTGCGCGAGAAACGTTTACCGTGGTTTAAAACGATTCATCCTCGTTTCTTACCCAACACCGGACCCAGTAAGTGCACTAAACCTGCATTAGGTCCATCATCCGCATAGCATGATGACATCATATTTATCCTTTTGATTTCCACGTATTTCTCTGTTTCTATCTATGAATTCGCGTTTAGTACCGATTAAAAGTTCAAAATAATTCATGGAATCGTTGAATTCCTGGAGAACTCTCTTTCTCCCGGTCGTGAGGCTGGTGTCGAAATTACAAAAGCGCGTCACGTACATCCGTCGGCTATGCCGTGACTCTCGGCATCGAGGAAGTTATAACCTCGGGAATTGCATTGTCCCGGAAATCCAGTCTCCCACCCGACGATGCACCGAGGCTTTTTCGTTCACCGACAAAATTTTGAATTACCCATATCCTGGCGGGACCTGGTGGTCAATGGCTGGATGTTACTGGGTACACTTGGGACGAGAGGGTTTGCGTTTGACCGTGTGTACGAGTGCCCCTCGTACACTCCTGTCCATCGATTCGATTTCGATATGCTTGAATATCGAAAGCTCAATAGGATTATTCTACTGACCCGGAGACTCTCCCCCTCTGCCTCCGCACCACCCCAGATCCTCTCTCGTCCACTTGTACCCGCGTCCGAGAGCTCTCTAGCGCGCGACACGGTCGTCACGGGCAACCCGAAGCGGATTAAAAGGTAACATTTGACAGGATGGTCCTTGAATTCGAAATGTAATTACGCTCTCGATGCATATAAATATATATGTATATAAATACATACATATCGATAGCTGAATGTAGATACTTGATAGGAAAATCCCTGATGGCGTAGAAACAACAAACAGCAAACAGACGAGACTTTTTGGTATCCGGAATAATTTCATTTCAAGGGCTTCCTATTTTGCTTTCATTATTCCGCAGGCTTCGTTCAGTTACAATGTCAACCCCTCGATGTTATACGATGAAAAGATTGAATAACATTGCAGCCTCCCCTCCCGTATTTTTTTTCCAAATATTACACTACTTGTGATTTCGGAAATTTCACTGATGAACAATACAGCGCCTGCCATAGAAAAAGCGCTTTTGGCCGACACAGCCAACTGCTTTGTGAAATTTGCCCCCTGCGATGAGTAAATTGGTTGTTACAATCGATTGCCCTGTCTGAACAACATTTCATTAATCAATTGGTTGTTATTATCAAATTTACTCGTATGCAGTGAATCCCACTATGGAATATGCTGTGACCTTTCCTTCCGCGATTTGTTATACGTTTTTCAATAGCAGAATTCGTCGAATGATCGACGCAGAACTTTGACGGAAGTCAAATTAGAGATAAAACTTGCAGACCAAAAAAGAATATGACAAAGGTAAGCCTTGCTATTGACTTCTGATCGCTCCTCTGTAGATTTAATGAATCGTATATGCGTTCTGGAATATAGAATACATTTCACTGATCCCCTGAGAGCCAGCATTGCAGGTGCAGCGACTATAAGTCCTTGTCGAATGCATTGTGAAGCCTACGGCTATATACACATTTAGTAGTAATAAATATCATCAAAGCGGTTTATGCATAGGGTTGAGGAAAGCCTATGAAGATCCATGGATAGACTTCCCTCGACTTCCTCTATAATATTCTGATGTCGTATATGTGTGTGTAAAATGGTAAAAAAAAAAATGAAAACGTTCCTAACAAAGATATCGGAGCGCGAGGTGGTTGTGTACACAAAAGAAGTCAAGAATTTTTATTATCCAAGTGCCAACATCAACACCTCGCGGATAACTTTCCAAAGGTCTTTTGCCGCCTCTGTCATCCTCTCTCTATACTCTCTCTCTCGCTATACTTTCTCACATCCTTCATCCAATCTCTTTTTTGCGTTTACGGCAACAGCCAGAGGCTTATAAATAGCGTTTATGACGATCGCACACCCGCGTCGCAAGTCACATCAATAATAACAAGAAGAAGGATACGAAAAACGGTGGAAAAAATAGTAATACTGAGCCGGAAACCTTTTTTATTTTATGGAAGAAACTCTATGCTTTACAGTCGTCCCAATCGCGTAATCGTATATTCATTTCTTTCCAAACTCTGCTCGTTCCTCGTTCTTCCCGCGATATATTTATCACGTAGCTCGAGGATATATATATCGCTTTACCCCTAGAAAATTATTCAACGAAAGATATCTTTGGTCGAAGTTACGCGAAGCATATTCGAGGGATTTCATTTCGGTCGCTGTACATGTGCGCCCGCGCAGGGTATGGAATGGGGATGATTCGCGCTGTTACGTTTCGCCATGTAACTCATAATATCCTTGCAAGGTGGATATATGGAGACGCTATATATAGTCATGGAAGTGGGGCCATGGATGTGCATCGGAGCAGACGTTCTTGGATCAGAGAATGAAGAACTGCACCAAGCGTTAGGGAAGGTAACTGCCGACTGATATACTCACTAGATCTGTGAGAGAAGTCCTTCTCCTCTCTTCGTGTCTTTTCTCTCTCCGGTAACATGTTCTGGAGGCTCTTCCTACACACTCCTCTCAGCCCTTGGGGCCCACGTAGGAACCTCAACCCCTCCGGGTTGAGATATAATGTATGACCTAATATAATATTCTTAGACGGAATGCGGGCTTGTGCTACGCGGTCTTCATCCTTCTTCATCTTCCGTCTCCCTTTCTCGTCATTCGTCCGTGGAATCGCGGCGGTTTTGCGCCGCCTCCTTCCCCTCCTCATAGAGGAAGTTTAATAGCAGGAAACGTTACGCAAGTCGAAGCCGGCGGATGAATAATAATGCGCTCACGTTGCCATTGCGAATTCTACGCTCATATACGACGAATAGAAGTCGGAGCTTCGCACACAACGGAGAGACAAAGGAGTCAGTCGGCCGGAGAGTAAAGTGGAGAAACCTTCCCGTTAAGATGCACGTCTGATACGTTCGAGTACTCTTACACTTTGCCAGTGACGTTATCCGTTCCTCTTCGTGCCCGAAGAGGGATGAAAACTCGTTGAGGGCTTCTCTCTCAGCTCTCGCCACTTATACTTCGTCGACCCAAAGTTTGCACTACCGCGAGTAGAAAAAAAAAACTTTACGGTAACTTCGAATGCTACGATGGCTCGAGAGTGGAAAATCGAGTTTGCATGGAAAAGTAAGAATAATTGATAGGAAAAAAAAAAAAAAAAAAAACGAAAGATCGTGAAGAAAAAGTTACTGAGAATTGTAATAACTGCAATACTGTTATCGAAGCTTTTACGAAGTAGACGCATCGCGAACGATTTATATTCTCGTATACTCGCGATGATCAGTTATTCTCATTGCAGAACCTTATCACTATATGTATATATATATATGGATATTAACGCCCAAAAGCAATAACGCAGGAGATAAGAAAGCAATATCGCGCACGCTTGTTACACATTGATTGGTAATATTGCCTTTTTTTCTAACGATTTCGCGAAATCGCCTGCGATGGTTTTATTCGACGAGACGAAAGGAAAAAAAAACTCCAAGGGATTATTTGGTCGAATAATATCGAAGAGAGGGAGAAAGAGAGAGAGACGCTCCTTCGAGTGGTGGTCGATCGAGAGCATTTCGCTGTGTGCGCTACGTGTATTCCGTTCACATCGTACCAGTCGTTTCGTGGCGAGCGTATATACGCTGTTTCCATGCGATCTTCTTCCGCTTCTTCGACAATCGAGAAACGATAGTCACCTCCCCTCCCCGCCCCTCTCCCTCCACGCTAAAGTTAGCCAAGAGTCGAAGAGAAAAATAGAAAAAGACAAAAACGATGGAATTGATACGGTGGGGTTATCGTTTAAGTCGCGTTTACGAATGTCGAATAATAATATTCGTCGCTCCCGTTTCGAAAACCATCCTTTCACGTTTTCCTGGATGGCGCTCTTACTTCTTCGACATTCCAATACCCACCGCGATCTTATCGCTTAAACGTAGAGAAAGGGAATTCGAAATGGGGAAGTAGCATCTTTGGTAAAGGCGAAAAAATAAATAAAATTTTATGACCCAAAGGCGAGCAGTGTGATAAAATCTAATTAATTGCTCAACGACTTTTTTTTTCTTTATCTTGCGGTCTATTTTGGCATAATTTTTCTCTGCCGAATAAAAACGGAGTATGGCAATTCGTTGGAAAATGTTCGGTTAAAGACTTCGAGACATATCGATATATTATCGCAGCATTTTTTCCCAAGAAATATTATACCCAACACAACAACAAACGATGAATTGGAAAAGCTAATTATTAGTTGGCACAAACCATTTTTTCCCGACTTCCGACTGCCCGCCGTGCAAAAGACGGGAGTTATGCGTTTCACCGTGAAATTTGACTTTTCGCGTTTTCTTAGTATCTGATGTTCTCCGGAACGACAAAAAATGTCTTAACAAAATTTGGCACATCTTTTCTTTGTACCGCGGACTGTGTCTTTTTTCAGGTTTCATTATGATCAAATGCGATTCGGTAGAGATAAAGTCGCTACAAAATAATGCGCTCGAATATATCGTAATTTCGTCGATATACGCCGCCATTATTGTTGTGCTTTCGCGGCTATACTTATACACCGTAGCGATGAATTTGAAATAATTATCATTTTTTAGTTAAAACAACAATTCATATTAAAAATAAATCAATGATTGTTGTAATATAAAAAATACGTTTTAATGAAACAAACAACAATAGAAAAACAATTCGTCGCGACGTATGGTGCGATTGTGGTTCTAAAAAGGATGAAATAAAAATAATTTTATAAAAATTAAAAAAACTCCCGACTGAAAAAAGAGTGATATATCAAATAATTATTCGCATATTATAATCAGGAGATTCCTGCACTCAACAGCGAATAAATCTCCCGACTATATGTGAATAATTATTTGTTATTTCACTCGTTTTTCAGTCGGGAGTTTTTAAAATTTTACAAAATTATTTTTCGTTTTAAACGTCGTTCGTCCTCAGTAACTTTTTGTTGTTCCGACTCATTATTCTTTTTTACTATATAACATCATACGTAATATTCCGAATTTTTCGTAAACGAATATAGTTAGAGAATGACTGGCGGCCGTCAGATGTACGCTTTATTAGCAGACCGGAAAATCCGGGATCCGGAGGATCTTTGTCGCTCGAACGTCTTTTCTCTCTACGTGATAGACCCGTGAATACAACGCATCGACGTAGACAAATGCCTATACCGGTTTTTGATCCACAAAATTACTCCGACTGAGTCTCGAAAGCTTCTTGCTATAGTAAGATAGAGTGCAGGTTAACAGAACCCGTCCGAAGCCCGAAGGACGTACTCGTCCATAGACTCCGGTTGTGTGGGAAGGGGAGAAGAGAGCCGCGAGCGTTATCGCTGCGTCAGACAGTTAGCTACGATTCCCGTACGGTCAGCATTGGTGCCACAAGTCACCGAAATCCTCTGGTTACCCTTTCACAAATCCTCAAATACTCTTGAGTTATATATATATATATATATAGATATATTCGGAACGAGGGTTCTCAAGGGATTTTAGGGACGATCACTGACGTATACAGTCCGACTTGTCTGGCCTTCCGGCAATTAAAGGTCCGACAAGCGTTTAGCAGATCGGCCGGAGCTGGAAGCTTAGGATTGACATCGCGATTTGTCAACTCTTGAAACACGATGCTTCAATGGTTGCTGCTCGAGTCTTCGTTGTACGGAGAAAAAGAAAAAAAAAAAGGTTGCAAAGCAGAATGTTGCAAATGGCTTTCGAATTATTTTCCATCTTTTAAAAAGCTCTCTCTATGAAAAAGTCTGGTAATGTTTATAAAAAAAAAAAATTCAGCCCACAGTCTCGACACTGCCAACAGATAAAACAGAAGCATTTTTCAAAAAAAGTTCGATATTCGGTGCATTTTGAATTTCTTGATGGATCCCGGGAAAATTGTACTCGAAACCATATTTAATAAATTCAATAAAAAAAAAAAAACTATATCCCTTTAATTACCTCGATTCTCATGGCAAACATTTTTCAACTTAAATAAAAACAGAATATTCATTGTAACTTTACTATACACCTGTTATAACGATTGTAATAATTAAAATCAATTATGCTTTACTTCTCCAAGAACAAAATGTTGCGTTTCTGCTCGAATGTTCCACGATAACAGTTGTTTCTTTCACGGGATTTAAAATGAGAACCGAGATAAAGATTGAGAGGGAATCGGGAGCATTGTATATCCCAGAAATTGCAGTTACAGATTATTTTGATTAAACACACCGATAGTAAAGCTACTCTCGTTGCGTTTCTCTTCGCCGTCATATAGCAGGGGGGCGGGGGGTGGCGCAGGGGGGGTGGAGGGTTTGGCTGACGGCAATACTCTCATCTATCCCCCGAGAAGCACATAGCCGTTGGATGGAAAGTCTTTGTACGCCGTATGTATAAACGAAAACATATGGATATATGTGAGGGAAGGTACAACGGCCAGTGGCCTTATTGCGGTTTGCAGATAGAACAGTAGCATAGGCGAAGCGCAAACGGCACAGCAAAGTGCAGGAGAGACAGAGAGTGAGCCTTGTGAACCTTTCTCGCTCTCCGTTTTATCTCGTTCGCCAAGGCCCCAGTTGTGGTGTCTCGACAGAGCTTCTGCTGCACTTGCAGTCCGCGAGAGGGGGATAGAACGAAGGAGAATCGAGATTATCTTACGCCCGGCCGCATGGTCACGTACGTCCCCTCTATCTGTTAATTATCTTTTAATTATCTTGTTTATCTTGGCCGGGAGCCCAAGCGATTTTATGCTATACAGTTCATGCCGCTAGCTTCTCGCGCCGGGCTTCCGTTTCTCTACAGCTTCTATGCATCTCTCGAGTCCTGCGACTGGTGCTTCACCTCGACCGTCGTGTAATTGCCGCTTAAAATTCCGCGCTGCGGCCTGTTCCGACGGTAACCTTCGTGCTGCGGCTGACGCGTCGCTTCCAAGTGCCGGAGAGGAGAGTCGACTAACCGCCACACTATAACACTATGTACTATATATAGCAGTATATTCTGTTGCGATAGAGAAAAAATTAATATGCATTATTCATGCGGTAGTTATATATATACGTATGTATATATAAATATCAGAGAGCGGAGATGGCGGAGCGGTGAGGGGGATGGATGGGGTTGGTTCGAGGGAAACGAAGAATATCCCAGAGCATTCAGTGCTTCAACAACGAAAGAGAATCTCTCGCTGCGAGAACACCGCTGGACAGCCAGGGGCTGTTTCCTCCAGAGGAAATGAAAATGGGTCTCGTACTAAAAACCTAATGAAGGGCCATTCGCTTGATATGCGCGCAGAGGGGAAAAAAAACCTATGTCAGGTTTCACTCGGTCGATGTAACGCCGGAGAGCGGTTACCCGCAATTCTTTTTTCTTCCCCTTCTTTTATTTTTTATTCCTTCTTCCTCTCATCCTCGAGCCCCGTGTTCGCTTATCCATCCGCTGAGCGAATATATGTATCGCAGTTCACACACGCATCCCTCGGGGAAACACGCGATAATTATTCTGCCCTCGTAACCATTATATATACATAAATGTTGAGGTTCAGTCAGAAAATTCTTTTCATGTGGTTCACAAAAGATTTTTTTTTTTTTTTCAATACTCCCACGTTGCGTTTACAATAGGGTACTAAGATGTCGATGGGGGGTGTGCGTAGCTCAATGGGCGCTTTTTGAGTGAAAAATAAAATTATTTTATCAAAAATTCTCGTCGCCGTGACATCGAAAGTGGTGGACTTTTGTTGACTCTTTCGATGTATATTGGTCAACTTTTATTTCCTATTGGTTATCGTCGGGAGGGAGTTTTTTTTATCCTCCAATGCAAGATGAATTGCACACGTTCATGGGCAACGTGGACTATGAATAAGACGCAGAATGTTTGTCGCAGGGGGAATGATTTTTCGGTCCGACAGTTTTATTGTCACGAGATTCTTAACAGTTTCGCGCAGAGTCACCCCCGAAGGTCGTTCTTATATCTCGAGTCACCGTGGGTTGAACCCCGGCGCTCTTGGTAAATGGGCTCGATGTATGGTGCAACAGAGAGAGTGTGGGTGCGCGCGAGCGCGTGTGAAGGGGGTGGGTCATGCATGACAATGTCTGCTAAAGCGTAGAAGGGGTTGCCGAACGACGCGAGCGGTTTCGTCGTCGTTTCTTCGTCCTTTCGTCGTCGTCTCTGTATCGAAGCAGTGGCCTCCATCCACCTCGTTTCACGCCACATTGCCCACCCGCGAAGGAATACGACGACGGCGAAGGAGTAAAGGGGCGCGAGGCAAAAGGATGAGGAAAAAAAAGGTATACGCGTTCCATATTTCGAAGTAGTACGAGGAAACACCAACGGGTCTAAGCCCCCTCAGGCGTCTTTCTTCACTCTCCCGTCCATTCTTCTTCTCTTCTCTCTTCGCTCAAACCCCCTTCCCCACCATTGGCCCATTTTATTCTACGGACTCGAATTTCGATATTTTCTGCAGAGGCCTCGTCGGATATACGTTTTATACTGTATATATATATATATACATGCTATACTCGAGTCTCACAGGTATTCTCAAAGAAGCCAATCTCCAACATCATCCCCCCAAGGCACATATTTCCGAAGGATTTCTTATTTATTTTTATTTTTTTTTTATACCGCGCTCGTTTCCGGCCTGTTTATGACGCCAGCGCGACGACACGCCGAGACTCCATAGAGGAGTTAAAAAAATCGAAGGGGTTCATCGTGTGGCGAGGTAAACGTGCGATATCGTTTCGTCTGATCAGTTTGCGACCTTTTCTACTGCGTTCGAAATATCGACGATCTCACTAGACAGCGTCGACAGCCCCTAATTGTTATGGGGCAACAGTATCCAATAAAAACCGATCATTTTTTTTTTCAAACTCAACTTTTTCGGAGAAAAATATGACCTCATTGGTTAAAATAAGATAATGGATCTTTCAGTTTAATGTAAATATATATATATTAATTCAAATGGTGTATTGACGGGAAATTGCATATACAACGGAAAGCTGTAATACGAGGGGATAATGGTACGTGACGGTGAACAGCGGTGAGGTGAAGGGGGTTCAGTAGTATTACCAGAGAACAGCGCTAGCTTTCTCTATATAGTATTACCAGAACATCGTATAGTTTGGACAATAGAGGAATCGTACCACGGCACAGACTACAAGCTGTTACCGAATTACAGCTACTGGCAATTCCCGGTGACCGGCGTCGGTGGCCATACGCGCTCGTATCCAAAGCTGCCTTTCCATAGTGCAGTACCAGAGCAACAGCACCACCACCAGCCATTAGACAAATTATGTACGTACGTGCTGCCGTTGTCGGCCACTACCGACAAACTAATACACACCTCTCACTCTGTCTAACGAAAATTTCCTCCCCCCACCAACCCTTCCTGCGCTCGAAGCTTCACGTGAAATTTAATCCTCAGCTAACTGCACTAATTTCTGGTAGTAATAGCTCCATACCCCTCGATCTTTCACGGTTAAGTACCCGACAGTAAACAGCAACAATAGTGCTACGGTAGCGAGCACATCGGCTCTCCAACGGAACAGCAGTATGCAGATCGCTTTCGTAACAGTTTTCGAATATACATGTTTGTGAAAAATGATTTCTTTCATCGAAAAGCGTACTAAAGTGGATGTCCCAGTAATCGTCAGTGTACCAGTAATAGTCAATCGTATGCTTTGAATATATATTTTGCTACAGTCAAAGCACACATTGACGATTACTGGTACACTGACGATGACTGGGACAGCCACCTTATATGTATATCTTCCGTTTTGATTGATAGAAACAAAAAATTGACGAAGAAATGCCTTATTTTATCGATGAACGCTTGCAGTACTGCAAATAAATAGGATAGAGTTCCACATGGAAAAAAGTGTATCGAAAATTTATCGATGATGTATGTCATATATTTTCGTCGAAAAATTCTATATTATTGATATATTGTAGAATATATTTCTGCAATTATAATATCAGAAAAATAAAAAAATAGCTACATGTATAACAGTTTATATTATTCATGATATATTGTTCGTATGTATTCCATATGGGCGATTTTTTTTTTCATTGTAAGCTTTCCAGACCGCTTTGCAGACTCAACAATTTCGATTTCGTTCGCAATTTTTGAAAAAAAAAAAAAAAAGTACATCATCATAGAAAAGTTGTTTCAGAAACTGGACTGTTCCTAAAAACTTCGTTTCTCGCGAGGTAAGCTCTTCAAAGCCCCGGGGTATAATAAGCAAACTCGTTATAACACTGACCCGAATTTTAACCCCGAGGCTTTTGTAACAGTCGGCGAGGAGATTCTCTACGTTGAACAGAGGAGAGAAATTCATCCTCAATCTCCCCGGAGTTCTTGTTCGCAGCCCAAGTGGTAACTACTTTCTCTCTTTGTTTATATTGCAAGAAGAGTGAAAGAGACTCGGGAGTGGTGACGAGTGGTACTCTCTGCTTTTCGCGCTATTAAAGCGTCAGAATCGGATAAAGAAAATGAGAGAACAGAAGAAAGTGGAGGGAGAGCCCAAGAAATGAAACGAAGGAGAAGAGAGGAGGCAGAGGTCCACTTCTCGCGCGTCACTCGCAGCGGCTATCCCAAACGACGAACTTCATCGCTCGGTTCCCGATACCCCGAGACCCCGAAACTTTTCTTAATTCATTCAATCCGACAACGCTGAAAAGGGGATAAGGGACAGCGATAAGGAAAAGTTGCTGACGTTCGCCCAGCGCTCTAACGTCCTCTCGAGCAACGCCCGTTCTCCCGCCCCGCTTCCCGCCGCTCGTCTTGAAAATGAATTAAACAGTTTGATAAATGATGCTTTATATTGCCCTCTACGGATAACTGAGAGAGCGGCTCACGGCGCATTTAATCCTCCATAATAAACCATTTTAAACTCCGTCGATTAATTAACAATCGGTGCATTGATTCTATACGAGAACGGTACGTATGAAAAACGGATGGGTGTGTGTATCAAGTGAAAGAGAGGGAGTGGATGGGTTTTGGCGGATTATTTAAGCGATTGTTTATGATATCGACAGTTATATATACTACATTTGGATTATCCACTATATAATGTATCGGCATAATAAATTTCAATCATCTCGAAAAACGTTATATACGTATTTATCGGTAACCGCCAGTTTCCGTCGGTGCACCGAGAGAAATTCGATAAGTATCGATCGGTTATATAGGTGCCCCGCAGAGGGGCTTTGGGGGTTTTCCGAGAGTGTCGTCGACGAATGAGCCAAGGGGTTGTACGCTTGCATCCTCGATATCAGGGAGCTCGGGAATTGACGAACGAAAATTAATTTAGTTGGTGCATATCGCGGCAAGCGGAGGGGGTTGGCATTTACCGGTTTAGGAAGGAATCATCTGGGAGCGATACATTTAACTATCTACTAATTACATATATGATACTTGGCGGTTTATACGATCGAACAGTTCCGGAGTTCAAAGCAAGTATATTGGCTCGTATGACGAAACTAATCGAATCACTATATCGTTTATTACCACAACGTTTATAGTTAATTCGATGCATCGATCACCCTGTGTAATTTAATTCACCGATCTCAGAAAAAAGAAACTTTCTTCATATTCATTGCGCAATTTCAAATAAAAATAAATTAATTGTACGATTACATTAATAATAATAATAATAATGAAAACAATAATAATAATAATTATTATTATTTATTAATAATAATGCGCCGTCAGCTTTCTTCGAGAATGCAATTTTTTTAATTCACTTTTTTTTTGAGGAAATATAATCCCTTCTATGATAATGTCTTGTTCTCGCAAGTACACGACCGTACCGCTAACATCTGAATCTCACGGGGAAAAAAAGCCAATTAATTTCTTTCGTTGGTAAACATGTGCCTGCGGGCAATACAGTTGCTATAATATCGAAGAAAAAC
This sequence comes from Cryptus armator, assembly GCA_963971235.1. NCBI lineage: Eukaryota > Metazoa > Arthropoda > Insecta > Hymenoptera > Ichneumonidae > Cryptus > Cryptus armator. Next base: position 12,490,496 of record OZ020242.1, on the reverse strand, counting down.
CGAAGGAAAACAAGGCTTGGCACGAGGCCGTTGTGTATACCTTGCAAATGGTTTCTCGATGCGGTTGCCGAAAGCACGTTTGTTAATTAGGCGTAGCGCAGCTACGAAGAGAGTTTTCTCTCCTTCCCCATGCGCGCACACGTTTATTAGTAAATCCGAAGTGAGCGTTGCTATTGTTTCGTACGCTCTGATGAACTCTCAGTACCGCGAACTAATATTCGAGACATATACACAACGAGACGCGAAACAGGCAGCACAAACTGGATGCGAAGAGAGAAGAGAGCGAGATAACTACAAAATTAGTCTATCAAACTAATACCAACTTGGTACGAGATTGCCGGGTCCATGTGGGACCAATCGATCGATCGTATCACCTTCCCTTCTCCACTATATTCCGCACGCCATTCTATTCAACCCCTATGCACGCCACACCCCCGCTTCACCGTCACGCTTAAACGAGATGCTCTTGTTTGCTCGGCGATAAATTCCTGCGGTCAAATCGAGAGACCCTCATACCCCGCCACAATTTTCACGCATAATCGCGCTCTTTGTTATTTGCGCGGTTGCGGATCAGCGAAGTTTTGTTGATTTTTTAAATCCTTTTTCGCGCGACAAATTGTTCTGAAAAAATTCTCGATTTATTATCGTTAAACATTTTTTTTACTCTATTTTCGAAAAATTATCTATGCACTTTGATGAAACGATGTCTATATAATAATTAATCTTCGACTGCAAGAAACCCTTCGCAAGCTTCTACGTGTCCCTCGAGGATTTATTTCTCGTTAAAAATATCCGGCAAAGAGGTTCTGTGGGGGAATGATGGCTTATCCGAGATCGTAGAGGTAATTAGCCCCCGTGAATCCGTGACCGGTTGGCGAATCTCGGCAAGGATGAAATTATATACCCCGAAGCCGGAACACCTCACGGTATACGATTCCCCGAGGTAGAATAAGGCGTATTAATAATTTCTTCGGACGTTCTCGTAGCCTCCCCCCCCCCAACGGCACGTCTTGCCGCTCTCCAACCTCATCAGCGTCTACATATATAGAACTTAACAGGTTTCGTAGTAGTAGCAGTACTTATAGTGGTTGATGCGACGAACAAGTGTGCGAAAGGTGAATTCTTTTCCTTATTCTCGCCAGCGGCGGGGAAGGAAAAAAATTCGGTACATTAATCACCCTCAGCCGCAACGAAGCGAAGGGGGCAAAGGAGAAGAGAACGAGAGAGGTGAGCTATATACCGCAAGGGCTGCGTGACCTGACTGACTCTGCCGAAATTTGTCGAGCGAGCGAGAGATCTCCGCGTAAAAGTATATTGTTCGCTCCGTCGCACAAAACTACCCCTCGTCGCCTGCCTATACGACTCGAGTTTCCCGATGTTCGTCGCAGCACTTGGCTCTTTCGCGTCGATAAGTTTAAGCCGCGAGATAACAAAGATTTTTTTTTTTTTTTTAACAGCGAAACATTGTTTTTTCTCCCTCGGTAATTAAAGCGTGAAAGGCCAAAGGTCTGGGACACTGTCCGCGGTATAGAATGAACCAACGTTAAAATTCTTTTGTTTCGTGAAATTTATTTTTCGTGTATAGTTCGCAAGGGAGTTTACGAATTTAAGACTCCCGCGAGGATTTTATTGAATTTTTTTTTTTTTTTACTATTGTAATGATAAAAAGAAAAGTTTAATAACAGCCGTTGATCGCGGCGATTTTTCGCGATTTTCTTTTTTTTTTTTTTTTCTTTTAGGAGCTTCTCTACTATTTATCGACTAAAAAGAAAAAAAAGATACAATATCGGAGACTCTATTATTCATGAATTGTTATAGCAAATCTATACCCGAATCGTTCATTTATCGTTATCACTTTTGCTCAACGTTCGCAGCTTGGACATAAAAATAAAACAAGTCGTATATAAGACGAGTTACGTCGCCTCGACAAAATCGTTCAACTCTTCTCCTCGAGTTATTTTATATGCTCTGTGTACACAGTTATCGACGTTTATTCTCCAAAGAATTCGTTCACCGTTCCCTACCCCTCTTTCCACTGAGTATATTTTCGTTTTCATTGCGCGACATCTTTTCACGGTTGCGTTATTTCTTTTCACCGACTTTAACGTGCATATACGCGGCAGCTACTACGCGAGTTCATGAGTCCGAGAGGTAAAGGAGTTCTGTATGCACCTGTACGCTTTATCCACTCGATGATATACCGTCGAGTATTTCTGAAGGGATAACGAGGTCACGCTTCCGGGATTTTCATGTCATCCGGATGTAAAAGGAGTGGGTCATCGATAACGATCTATGTATTTATATGTATACATATATGTACTCATGTATAGATCTGTTTGCGTATGCAGTGCTTTGGAACATTCCGAAATTAACGCGCGCGAATGTGAATAATATAAAAGAGAAAACGCGCGCGATTCACTGGGCTTTTATAGTTACTATATCGACTGTATAAACTATGCGTAAATAAATCTCTATATATATAAACGAGAGTCTCTGAAAAAATGTCTGTCTGCGTCACTCACAGACACTCACAGACACTCACAGGCACTCTCGCCGACGCTCATAGCACTCACACATGACTCATATACACTCACATACGCTCTCATAGACACTCCCGGACACTCACTCATTTAGTCTAAGTCCCTTAGACTAACACTCCGTTCGACAGACTCAAATACTCGACAAACAAAAACACTCAATTCGACAGACTCAGATTACTCAGGTCCCGAAAATCAGGTGCCTTAGGTGCCTCAGGTGCCTCTGGATCCCGAAAATAAGACCTGCCCAGGAATATCTGTAGTGATTAACTGTTAACCATTCGTTAAAATAGTTGAAAACGCAATGCGAGTGCGCGAAGCGCGCGAGCCACTATAACCTGCTAGTAGTTATGTATATACAGTGTCTCGGACGGTCAAACGGACGGTATGTAATATTTGCCAATCGACGAAACGTGGAATATGCATTCGCTTTTCCGGTTCCAAAGGTACTTTAATGCCCGTCGGTAACTTTATATACTGTATATGTATACCGCCCTTCCGTCGTTCCTTTCTTTTGCCATCAACGAACCTTCGCGATACCGCGATAAGCCTCGATATTTGTCATAAACAAGTTTACGATACTTGGACTTTAACACGCTAACCCGCTGGCGCGCGGAGCGATCCGCAGCGAAAACGATCGTTCGTGTTCGCACTCCCTATTCGCGTTACCTCCAAGTACAGTCGAACTTCTCACAATTTATTTATGTCAACGTTAACCACTAATAAATTCTTTTATTTACGCAATTTATTTCTCATAAAAATGCCGTTCGTCGTGTTCCCAACGTAAAATATTATAAATTAAATTCCTTAGAATAATACAAATTCTGTTGTAAAAAAAAAAATAATAGTCATTGGTAATAAATGACTATATTTTGAAATATATGAAATAACAAAAAAAAATATTGATTAAAAAAAATAATAGGATTATAATTATATTTTTTAATAATTGCAAAATTCTTTCTTATCTGTAAAAAAAATAAAATCGTCTTAATTTTTGGCATAAGTTGAGTGATTATTTAAAAAAACGGATGTACCAGATAAAGATTTTTTGGAACTGTAATCGACGATCTTACGACACAATATGTCCGAGTTGTGTGTGTCTTACGAGAGATTTTACTGTACGCAATGCGCGACATAGTAGACGAAAGGTACCACTATGTTAGGTACTAACGTACTGTATCGGTTCTCGCTGTGCTTTCGAAGCAACGCATTGGGGAAACTCCTATGGCCGAGCGGATGAGAGTTATAGGTTTCGTATTTAATGATGGATAGAGAGAGTATGAGAAGGGGGGTGAGTAGTACGTTGTGCACGAGTGCGCGGATCTAGAAGCATTAAGAACGAACGTTACTTTATGATCAACCGCCCACCACCATCACGCTCGTCTGGATCCATCAACGTTTTATTACTCCTCGAGGAAGAGTGAGTGCACAGAGGTGAAACTAAACTCGAGTATCTGCTCGCTCCTGTTCTCGTTCCTCTCCTGCTATTGTACGATATTGCGCAACGTTTTCCCTCAAACTCCACCCCCATCCCCTTCGTCACTATGTTCCTCTGCTGCTCTCGAATCTCGCTTTCGCTGTGATTGATTCAATTCCCCGAGTATACATTGTCTCGAGACTCGCGTGGTCCTCTTATTTTCGTATAACGAATATATTGTAACGAACGAGCGAATGAATAACACGCGTATTTGCTTTTGTGGCGGATATTATTAATAATAAGAAACGTTAATTATCCCGATCATGAAATGTCACACGTTTGCTCGCTTTGAAAGTCCCGTCAAGACTTTTTGTCATGACGATCGATCTCGTATCGTTACATATTCGTTACAATATTATAAAATTTTCTATGCCATTCAAGATCCCCGTACTCGGCGCACCGCGTTACGAACACAGTGAAGACCACAAAAGCGAATACCGAACAAAAAAAAGATCGCGAGAACATTGTTAGCAACGACGAAAAAAAAAAAAAAAAGAAAAATCCGATGAACAAAAACTCCGAGGATAATCCTTCAGCGAGATTTGCTTCACGATCTTTCCTCTCCGCAAATGGATTATCGTTGAATCTTCATTGTGTCCGTTATCCTCGAATGCGCAACGAATGCGATAAGAAAAGTAGAACGGGATGACGAGGTAGGTTCCCTCCCTATTGACAAGGACTAATTGTCAACGTGTGGAGCGAAGGGCCGAAAAAAAAGTATAATAAAACAAAAAAAAAAGGTTCGTCGGTGCGCGGTTGGCGAATGAGCGGGAAGTACGTCGGTTAGTTTTTCCCGGGTGAAAAATTTCACCGGAAGTAGTCTCTTCCCGTGAACGAACGAACGGAAGGTGGGTGTCTATCGCTTCTCGTGGACTGCGTTCTACCCCTCCGCGTCGCCCTTTCTCCTATAGCACGATCTATGCCCGGCGCTATCTCTTTCTGGCTTCAACGACGTCGAGAGGAGTAGCAAACGGTCTGACCGAAAGAGCGGCCAAACCACCGGCGTTGAGAATCGATTTTCTCCCGGACAATGCCACTATCTATTATCCGTTATCTATTGGTAGATTCGGGATTGGCAGTGATGCCACCGGACAGAATGGGCTATAGCTTTCAAGCTCTCGGCGTATATAGATGAGGATATACATATATATCGTTTGGCTTGAAAGTGTCAGTAAAGAGTTAGCGCGCCAGAGACCGGAGAGAAGCTCGCCGTATCGTTTTTGCACCTCCACGCGAGAAACAGCTCGACCGAATCCTTTGGCTGCCCCGACCGTCGATCGGCTTCTCGTCGTTTACGCTCTCCTCGTTCTTCTCTACTTACTCAGCTACCGAAGCCCCGTCGAGACGTCACCGGGAAGCGAGACGCTCGAATCGAGACTTCATCCATACGTATACGCTGGATTTGGAACTGCCTTGCGCGATAGACTCCTATCCACTTCACGGGTATCTTTACGCAGGCTTCACTTTCTTCGAATTTACGAGATCTTTCCAGTGATTTATTCCGTGGACAGTTGACTCGATCTTCGCGATCGTAAGTTTACGGCAGATCCATAGAAACTTTTATTTGTCCGTTGTCTCTGCGAATCTGAGCTCCGGAGCCATTGATTTCGTGTTTTTCTATAGACGACTCACATGTTAATCGAATATATGTAAAAAAATATAAGAAATATATTCGAAAGTATATCTGCAGTATATAATATTTAGACGAAAATGTATTGCATATATAATTTTTCCATCGAGCGAACGACGGCGGATATTATTAATTACAATTATGTCTAATTATTCCGATCACGAAATGTTACTTCCCCTTCCAATGACTCGTTAAGACTCAAAGTGATGATGTTCGATCTTCATAAAAAAAAAATAATTGTATCGAACAATTTAAAATATGGAAAAGAAATGCTCAATGATATGATTGTTGCTCGTTGTGTCCTCGTATTTAACGAAAACAAAGGAAACTCCGAGGATGTTATTTTTCGAATCTTTCCATCGTGAATTTGAATAAGTAAAATTGCGACGTTAAGAGAAATGTAGAAAGTACGATAGGGTCTTAAAGAGCGCGTTGAGAAAAAAAAAAAAGAAGGAAATAGAGAATTTCAAAGCCGTATAATTGCCGGCTAATTGGGACCCGTTAAGAATAATATCATAGAAACGAAGATAAAGTTTCGAGCGTTGAGACATGACGGATTCGTAAAATTATTCAGGTTGTTATAATTTTATAACGTGGCGGCTTATAACAGTCCCGCGGTTGGTTTTCGACGAGGCAATGAGAGACCGAAGAGAGGCAAGAGAAGGAGAAAAGTGAAAACGTGGACAACGTAAAATGTACCTGTAAAGGACTGGGTGGAGGGATAACGAGGTACGAAATAAGGAAAAGCGATGACGAAAACCCAAAGAAGAAGGATAGAAGGCAATGAGAAAAGAGGAGAAACAGGCGGGCACTTTTCTCTCTCACTCTCTCGACCTCGCAGTTAAAGCTTTCCTAACGAAGAAATGGAGCGTCTAATGAAGAACTCCTCTACGGCAACCGCCGAGATATATTACGACTGTATCCGTGCGGAGTTTCGCTCTCTCATTCGTCGTCGTCGCTGTCGTTGAAACTCTGTCTAGAGAGGGTAGTGGGTTGAGACGACCGAGACGACCTTAGTGATCTTTCCACGCCAGGAACGATCCCGGGTTTCGTTTTCTTCTCCTTCTGTCTTCACCCCGTTGCCTTCTCGACTCGCGCTCACTTCGTTCCTCTTGCCTTATCACGAAATTTAACGAATGCGTTTATCGTCCGAACTAATTACTTGTCCGTAATCAACCGTGTGTTAAGGTTCCTACACTATAGACACGTATTTCTCGCTGCACTATAACCCACGTCATCCCGCTATATACCTATGTATCTGAATTTATATGGCAGCGTGCATTATTCGACGCGGCAAAGCTTCGGCTTCAATGTGTCAAACAGAAATCTACCAAATTTCTCGCGTGTTTCGCATAAATTCCATTTTCCGGTGGTAGATATGCCGTTCTATTAATCCGAGCGTATCGTACAAAAGCCCTCCCCATCCCCTCTTTCTCACATTCGTTTGGCGAGATAACAATTCTATACAAAGGACTTGCTTCACTCTGTTACATTCGTCGCACGTGTGTTTTGTTCGTAACGCTAAGAACAACATTCCCGAGTGTATTGTTCGGAGAAATTGTACAACGCGGAAGGTTCAGAAAGATGAGGAATTCTGTTGGAATGATCAAAGCAACGGAAGATCTCTGATTCGATAAAACAATCTCTACTCGTAACGACGCTGTGGCTTGCGACGTGAAATGGAATTTTCCACGCAGACGTAATGTGACTTGAAGAAAAGTACGAACGGGAACGGCAAAGACGAGATAAAATTTTGCAGCACGTTATTAAATTTGCTTGTTATTAAATACACGTTTAATAAATGCATGTGTCGTGGAGGAAAATCTTTTACTCACCCTTATGCGGTGACAATTTTTATTTGTAGATCTTTAGTAATCAACAATTATATATATAGTATAAAATATTTAAATTACATTTTTTTTATTAGCATTTTTAATTTCACGGCCTTTGATTTTTCGATGAAGGAACTATCATGTATAGAAAATTTAGACCGATGAATCTATTTATTCGAAAACCGTCCCCTCCGATATTCGTGGATTTGTATCTCAAACTCGAATCTCGCGTACATTCCATGGGAAAACCCGGTTGAACCACTTCGTTATACGAGACGCGGTTTCTCGTTCCAAAGCCCTAAGTTCGTTGGAATTCGTCAGCGTAAAGCGCAGCGCACCGGGAATTCCATTACTGCAAATATCAACTAAGCGCTCATCTATACACCCCCACATGCAAACTCGAGATCCTTTGGGATCCATACGTGCGCATACGTGCCATGAATAAAATTCATTTTAGATTCGTCCGCAAAACGTTTTTGTACACGCTTCGAATAGCAAGAGATGTAATCTCTAGTCTCGCTGAGCCAACCCATCCTGCGCTCTTGCCGTGTGCACCAAGGGACACCGAAACGAACGCGACGAAACTTTCTCTCTCTACCGTTAATCCCGCGAGCTTAATTCGTTATATTCAAATATTATATCCGTCCGGCGGTTGTACAAGCTTTTAATTCATTATTTCTTTCACTTCAATGTAGCGAGGAAGGACGATATGAAAAAAGCTTCAAAACACAGGGCTTTTTCTACCGAGTGGTTTTCAGGGGTTATTTTTTTTATGATAACGTCGGTTCACGAGATTTTTTTCTTGTTTTTTTTTTTTTTTTTCAAATTTCGAGAGATTAATTCGAAAAGGCAACACGAAGAGCATGAATTGGAAAAAAAAACGGGATGCAAAAATAATGCCAATAGCTTGAATTCAACTTAAAGTGCCAATTACTGTATCGTTTATTCGGGGATTCGCCCCCCGAACCACGGAAGTCCTGGACATTGACACAGAATCGAGAATTTCACGACACAGAAAAGCCACCATCGGTGATGTTTCGGCTCTGCCGGTACAGCTTCTCCACAGGAGCACTATCGTGCCCTCATTTCTCCGGTCCGCCGAGCTACACCGACTCGAAGCAATTCCGCTCTTAGCATTAATACTTGATGTACTTAATATTTCAGATACGCCCAGCGGGCAACCAAAAGCTTCTCGTATTCCTGTGAGCTCCGGTAGGACCGCATATACCTACTAAAGCCACCCTTCGCCCCAACGGTTGCCTTTTGCCCCCGAAAATTCTGTCGGTAGCCTTCCGAATAACCCTTCTGCTGTATAATGCGGCGACCAAACCTATTACAAACTTGTACTGAGTAATGCATCAAAGTACCCACCCCTTGCAGGGTTCCATCTATCCAAATGTATGGGAAGCCTATTTGTCCTCAGAGATATCTCAAATGAAAAATTCCGCTGTTACCACTTAGCCGTAGATGTTGACAGAACGTGACCCGAGACACCTTTCCGTAGCCCGCAGTTTTCCGACACATTAGTCAGCCCATAGATAACAAAGCTTTCAGCGTTTAGGTGAGGATGTGTAGTGAGCAAAAACACGAAAGGAAAGGACCATTTACCTTCTGATGTTCATCAGTATTAACATTAATATTTAACATAGAAAATGAGTTTCATTTTTTTTTGTTAATTAAATGATCAGCTTTTTCTTCGTCGACAATAATTCTCCCCAACGTGTGTTAGTACATCGTGCGAGTTTCGCGTTAATTACGAAACAGCGGTAAACCCTTAGATTGGCCAAGCCTCTTCCATTATACCCAACTTGAGTAACAATCGACGGAAGTCACCCACGTTCTGCACTCGAGACTACGCCGAAGCGTTTCACTCGGTTGTCCCCCTCCGCGCACGTCGTCCTTTCATCGATATCCGAGGCGACGAGACGACGACTCCCCGCCTCCGTCATTTCAACACTCGACAATATAAAGGAACGATGAAGAGGCGGTGGGGTAGTTCCCAGAAGCGGGTGACATCAATTCATCGTCAAGAACTCGGCTACACCATAATTACCAATGTAACGCGTGTTGTAAACTGTACAATAATTATTTCGAATACGCTTGATAGAAAGGACACGAGGAGACTCAACTTCACTGATGATCATAACACAAACGCGATTCAAGACATGTGAAGCTTTGTGATACTTGCGTCGTACTGCATAATGTTTGAAAAGGTTTTGAGCGTCAAATTCTCATCATCGTTGCCAGTCCCCGGCCTTGTTGTCACTTCAACAACCTACCAGGCATTGTTTTAAACGAATAATACCACGTTGTTATAATGGCCCTGGGAGAGGGGTTGAAGTATGCAAAGGTGAGTTTGTTATACTCGATGGAAGGTTGAATAAAAGGGAGACGTGACAGGTACTCTCGACAACAAGTCGTCGTCGGGTGTTTCGCATCCCACCTCTCCGATTTCCTTGTCGCTGCATCAACCGGCTTGCACTCGGCAAGTTCGCCCAGCAAGAGTTGTAAACCGAGCCAACCTATCACCTAACACGACATGACCTTATTTGTTGGTTGCTCTTCGCTCTTACCACTCTTGTATACACTATATAGTTAAGGTAAATGTGTATTATAGTACACATTGTTGTGAAACGCTATGTGTATATGTATACATACGCTGGGGGAGGGACAGGAGGTATAGGGGAAGGTCGCTTTCGCCTCGTACACGACCTCCACTGTCGCCCGACTTCTTCGTCCCTGGAAAGTTGTATATATTTTTTTATATCCCCTTCATTCCTCCGCTCCGTTTCAACTGGTCCGTTGTTTCTCCGCGCCACTGCTCGATTCTCGGGTGACCCGCAAACTTTGCGTGCACACTGATATGTATAATAACCGTGGAACAAATACAAACAGATACATATTTGTGTTTTGTGTGGAAAGCGTGAAGAGATATAGAAAGAGAAACGCACGCACACACCGGAGATTTCGAACAATATCTGGGAGGCTTGGCTTGGCGGCTATTTCCCGTTCCGGTCACCGCACCACTTTTGTTTTCCCCTTCATCTCCGGTTCGCTTTCTACTCTGGGATGGATACTCCAGTGGAGATGGTACATCCACCAACACCCCATCTTGCTACGATGTTCGTTTCTCTTTTTCTCCTGACCATTTCTGCATATACTATTCTGCGTGAGCGAATCTTCTATGTGTGTGGCATTTCTGACCTCTCCTCGACGGTAACCGTTCCTCGTACCGTAGCTGCTCTCAGTACATTCTCTGTGCCCTATCACTCCACTGGCTCCGACAAACTCACGGTGGTAGTTGCAGTATAGCGGGCTACCAACCGGACGTTACCTACAACGGACTCATTCATTCGTGATGGGCGGATGTTGGAGAAGCGAAAATTTTTGCGGCGAACGGCCCGCCTGTCGTCCCGTTTTGCCCGCGAAATAAAACTTTCCCGGTATACCACTGGACAGTCAACGACGCAGACCCCACAACCGCACTGTCGACCGCCACAAACGCTGCGAACTAGTTATCGTGGACTCGTGCCTTTTTATTTTTAGACGACGTTCATTCGCCTCGACGACCCAGGTAGGACGTCTACCCAACCGAAATTTTAACTAGACGAGACTACGTAAAGTGGAAATGTCGCAAAAGTTGAAGACATCCCAATAGTCTCATATTTAACTGGGACTTTTTCATTCTCGACATCGAACTTTTCTTTGCATGAAAATATACATCGGCGACCTTAATTGGTTGTTATGAAATAAAAAGAAACTCCGATATTATAATGATAATTAATATTTGTAGCAAAGTTAATAATTGCTCGGAGAATCTCCGATATAGCTTCATATGAAAAGTTGCCTGTGTAAGTCAGAAATTAGGTAAGGTCCCAGTGGCTAATGGCTGGCTCTTCGAGAACACGTGACGAAAGTTGCTTCCACTCTCCTTTGGTTGCCTTTCTCCGTCTCTCGCGCCCGAGAACTTTTCCAATAATTAACGAAATCGTTCGAGAGACGTCGAGAGGACGCAGAGTAGAAGCGCAGAGAAGGAAGGTGGAGAGGGCGAAGTTTACTCGAAAATTGAATTTCTCCCTCTAAGGTTTCGCTGCAGCACACAGTTTTCCAGCTGCGCAAGCGACCTTTCTCTTTCATTTCCCGGCGAACCTTTCCTGTGAGGAATGTTTTTGTCCTTCTACCCGTAGCTGAAGCTGGTGTAAGGGAGTGGACCACTCACGTCGAGGGATTTCAATTAGGTCACTGCATTTTTCGAGTCCAGAAGATCGGAGTCCGGTGGAAAAAGGAGTTCAAAAAATAAACGGTAAGATGGGAAAAAGTTAACAAATCCAATCGACAGCCTCACCAATAGACCTAACTTCGCTGCGATTCTTGAACTGTGACTAGGAAAGTGCAGCGTACTGTTTATTTGAGATTAGGGTTACTCTCTTTGGCGTGCCATTTCTGGACCAATGCGCATAGTCGATTCTATCCCTGAAAGCTATTCAGCCAGCCACTCTCGCCGCCTCATTCTCTGATGCTCAAACTGAATGGACAAATTGAACGTGTCTGATTCGCATACCATAGTCGCCCCACACGTTCGCAGACAATTTCATCCCTGGTTAGAGCCGTCTGAATTAGGCTCTATGATTGCAGGTGTGACTTCTCACAGTTCTCCTGAATGTCCCCTCGTCTTATACTCCAAAGTCATCCTGAAATCCCAAGAACTAGTACGACACGTACGCACCCTTCTGCTATAACTGCAGTCGGTGAACCGGGAGTTTCTATGGCTTCTACTGAAAATCCACCGGTTTACCAACCTCTTCCTACAGTATGGTCTCAGCTTACCTAACCGGATATTTCATTGCTATCGGAACATCTCATGCAATCTGTTAAGGACTTTCCGTTTTATGAAGGTATTTGAAAGTTTTATTCTCGCTTCTCGATTGGTAAACATTAGTTGATGAAGAAATGAATTGTTAAGTCGTAAAACATTCGACAACAGCAAGAAGTCTTCAATTCAATAGAACGCAAATAAAAACCTGCATCTTAATGACTATTCATTTGTCCGTTTCTTCTCAAGTAACACTGTCGCGATCGTTCGATCTGAATTTCCGGTTCGACGATCACAGGCAAAAGCCCAATCGCAGACAATCGTATTCATAGATGTCTGAATATTTGTCCACCGATCTGCGTTCAATTTCAATATTATATTTCGATTTTTTATTTGTGATGAATTGCAGTGCTGTACATCGCAAATTTGCCTGCTGGCCTGGCGGAAAGTTTAAGTTTTTCTTCTAGCACTCTTACTCAACTATACCCACAATCCAACGAACAATACTAGTATCAGTGTCAAGTTCGCCTGGATCTCCGGTACTTCGGTTAGCCAACTATATCCGAGAAGTTGCCGGAAATTCACAAACTTCCTCTTCCACTTTGTTATTGTCACGGTTCTCCTCATCCTATACTTAGTTTCACGCCTCGAAGTCGGTTTACAGGTTCTCAGTTGTAAACATCTCTCACAAAGAGAGATTTGACTGAGAAGGCTGAAGGGAGATGCATGCTCGCGGAAACAGGATGCGTCGTATTAACCGGTACCGGTCACCCGGGTGAGGCCCCCGGAGTAGGCAAGCAAGTGGCGAGGGCAACCAAGTGAGGTTGTAATTATGCCGGCACAGAGCGTCGGACCGTGACGCTAGGACAATGTACTTGCGCGGAGCATTAAGCCTCCTCCGTTCGCGTACTATCTAACCCGTAACAGGCGTTAATGCCCCGATCGCGCGGCTTGTACCGAACTGACGGTACCAAACTCCCGGCCTTCAAGCACGGAATCTGTGGATGCTTCGGGGAATCATGGACGATCCACTCGCTCGCTGTAGCACGAGCCGAACAGCGATCTACTGGGGATCGTCGCCCCGACTCTGGGGGAGGGTTCCTAACCGCGTTGATACTGGTTCTCTCTACTCTGGGCTGCACATGCTATGGGTCCATGTCTGGACCACGGGAGGTGAATCGAACACGCGCACGCATGTAAACGCGTGCATCCACGCATCAAAACCGGCGGGCGTGAGCTGCCTATGTAACGTCGATGAGGACAAGGGGGAGGTATATACTGTCGACCGATAGATGTATAGCTAGATGGGTAGACCAGGATAGGCTAACACTGGCAGTTGCACGTTACGTGTTTAGGAGAGGATGTCAAGGTCCGGATGAGTAGAGTGTGTCGATGACGATCCCCGTTGGGGTAGCCAATGCCAGTCGTCGTTCCATGCACGAGGCGACAGGGAACATCGACACAATTTTCGATCTCATGTCATCATATTCATGTTCGTCGCTTGAGTATTACGCATCGAGGCTGGCTTTCGGCGTACCTCGTCGACCAATTTGTTATTAATTAATTCTCTTTAACGACCATGTAGCATCCATGCAGTTCTATAGCATATGTTAATGTGGACTGAGTGAGTCTCTGTTGAGGCAACATGTATTATTATCGCCGTTTAACATCAATTATTGTCGAAACTTCGTAAAATTGTAGTATCACGATGAGGCTTCGTGTTTATTTATTCATATAAAAATCCCACTTCCAAGGTAATGACAGCTTTGAATATATTGAAGAGCCCATCATGCATCACGGAATTTTCAAACTGTACCCCGGCAACCACGATATTAGGTAGCCTGCAGGCATTTGATATCATTTGAAACTATTTTCTTATTTTGCTTTCTGCCGCTTTCGTTATCGCTTCATATCTACTCTCGTCTCGTATATTAAAAAAAAGTCGAAGATTAAAGGAAAAAACTGTTGACGAATTTTTAAAACAATATTAATCGCGAGCACGTGTACACTGAGTAGCTCGGTAAAGAGGCCGCCGAGTCTGAAGATAGCGACTGAAACAGAGAGGTTTGGGGAAGTTGATCGATTTCCATGTCTCTTATTTTCACTCTCACTCCCTCTGTGCACCGTGCTCTGTATGAATCGGTGTGGTGCCTCTCTCGTCTCTTTCGGTCTACGAATTGAAATGATATAGACCAGGGGTTTGCCTCTTCGCGTTCTATTTCACTTGGTTGATGGGTTCTCTCTCGGCGCCGCGTCGGTCCGTTAGTTCGTGGCCGGTTTGCCTCTGCCGCGGCCCACGGCCAGACGACGCAGCAGACGTAGGGGATGCTCCCAAACCCCGCCCCCTCCGTCTCTTCGCGCTCTCGGGCAAACCGGTAATACTTCAATCTTCCTTTTCCAATGAGAATTAGCGATGCGTGAATTAAAAATTGAATTTCAATCATGCCTGCCGCGGGGTCTGCTCTGCCGTTTCTGGCTGCTCTTCGTACCACAGCTTTTTCTCAACGTTCAAACTGGTACACATGTATACCGTACTACTGTTACTCCTCGACACGTTACGTAACTCACATGGATATACTCGACCCTCCGAGCCGTTCTCCAAACTCACGACTTCGAGTACTATATCTGTATATCTCGACGGTGTCCTCCGTATACATGTGAGTGTTATATGTATGTTTATATCTATATATGAACTGTGTGTGGCTTTGGGTTATATGGCGCTATGTACTGTACCGTACCCAAGGCGCGGCTGTACACGTGCTACGTGTACAGAGAGATAGATAGGTGTATGATGGTTGCATTTGTGTGCGATACACGCCCCACGGGCTACTAGTTTAGCGAAGCGCAATGCATAAGGGTAGGGTATTGCAATAATTCAACAATTGAATTCGTCATGCGAACTGCCGTCACCGTCCTACAACAGAATCGACGTCGTTACCAAGTACGATGGGCCATCGTAGTCTGCTTGTCTCAAAGACATTTCTATCTTATTCCACAATTGCGTATAATTACTGTAGGCAGAGATATACGACGATCGTTCTTTTGAAACACGGTGAACAGTGCGTGTATTATTGTAGCTTTATACTACAAAAGATCCCGCTTTATAGATAAACATAAGAGAGTTTCTGTTCTGTTCTAAAAACATATAGTAAATGTAGGGAAGTTACCTTCCATGCGGAAATTTTTTTTGTTTACGATATCGATAATCCGAATACAACGACTTTCTGTTACTTACTCTTGTACCCATGTTACAAACAATTGAGAAGAAGAAAAAAAAATGTACCCTTTTCTCCCGTTGTCTTGTATTTCGATGAATAATAAATCTCTATTCCGACTCACCTGAAACAAAAAAAAATAATTTTTTTAGATTTGGAATATTTCGTGCATCGTTCATATTTTCGCGTAATTCGTGGCGTAACGTAATTCGCATACGCATTTCGTTAGCAATTCGCAATGATGTTTCCATAATAATTTCCTCATATATTTGTACTCTACATTCGTGTAATTGTCTTATTATTCAATGTCAATAAGTTTGTCAGTTTATCGACAATTTATGTCTGTCACTTTATCGACTATTTTTACGCGAGCGTATTCTAATATAATAATAAATAAAGGATGCATTTGGTTGCACATATAATGTGATAATAGTCGGCAGCATCTTCTCCCTTAAACGAACGTGCGGAGAGCAAAGCTAGGTGATGAGATTGTGCGTGCACCCGTCAAGATGATACATATATACTCTACACACCAGTAACGCCATTATAGTTGCGAAGTATAGTCACTGAAGCCTGAAGAACGGTTAACCGAGATAAACACCTCGTAACGGGGGCGTGTGGTCTCGGCGTCTTCGAGGCCCAAGAGAGGACGAACAAGAAGCTTTCTCCTTGCTGCGCTCAATGTACACTCCTATATAGCCTTGGCGCACGTAGCACAGAGCCAAGACGCGCTCGCGGGGTATTCAGCGAGCGTTGATGAACGAGCGGTAGAACCCAACGGGGTCTACTTTATTACCTTGCCATACCCATTCTGCTTCCACTCGCACGTATACAATACCTGTACATATAAGTGTAGTACATAGTGGAAGCTTTCCTCACCCGGCAACTACTGTTTTATTTTGCCCAACGTCGGCTTCCCGGCGCTTGTAGCTGGAGCTTTCAAGTTACTTCGCTATACCATCGACCGAGTTTCCTTCCACTGGTGTGGATCCTCGAACTATCGTTTCGCGAAAAATATTGCTTTACGGGCTCTGATGCTATCCAAGCGAGAGAAAAGGCTACTGTATATACACAAAGGGCGTCGAAAGAGGTGAGGCTTTGAACGTTTATCGTGAGAATTATGACGATAATGAACTCTTGCAAAGATTAATCGGGCTTAGGGATGAACGAATAACGATTAACGACCTCGCCTTCACCAATGTAACATATTATACGGCGAAATCTGTATACAATTGTTAGCCATTCTTTTCCATTTTCGTTTAAGAACATCTTTTTAAATAAAATTACTGTAATTACGCAGAGGCTTGACATATGCGGATGTTACCGGTAATTGTAAATCTCAGCATCCTGTGGTTTCAATCAACGATCTCGCGAGGGATGAATGTTAAAAAAAATGGAGGAAAAAAATTGAAGGCGTTCAGTCGAGTTTAACTTGTCTTCGGACTTACTAATGGATTGGTACTTTCATCGTCAGGGTCTTTCTCCCGTTCGCCATACCACCCCCGCTACTGTTATTCCCGCAACTTTTCAGCCTCGCTGACTCTTCCACCCCTCTTGTCTGATATACTAAACGACGTACTGACAGCCCTCGCGGTTGCATCCACTAAGACCCATCGTAAATTAAATTTGCCTCTCCGGTAAAAGAAAAAGAAAGTGCCTTCGGGACCAACACAGCGCGTCTCAGGCGTATATGCGAAATTCAGCTTCGTCGAACAGGGTGTACGTTAATTTAAAGAAAAAAAAAAGTACGTCACCAGGGAAATTAATACAAGTGTATTCGCGTCGATGGTGGAGATTAAAATGCAATGCTTGTAAATAAAACAGTTCGATATTTGATGAAAAAGAAAAATGTTAAACATAAACAGTAACCGTGACCGGCATCGAGAAAATACATTGAGTCGGGGTACAGTGATGTCGATAGCTAAAATTTCGCACGGATTTCATCAAACGGAATTCCGTCACAGTTCTGTGGGTCGAATTCGTGGCATTTAACTTGTTGAGTAAGCTAAAAAAAAATTCTCTACCATCCGATCCTTAATCAAAAGGTCAAACGAGATCGTGTTCATCGCGGTTCTAGTTTATCGCCCAATTTTCTCAACTACGGTTAGGAGACTTGTTCCCGGAAAAAAAAAAAAAAGAAAAAGTATACTAGAGGAGAAACGACGGAGAGACAACGAGAGAGAGAGGAAAATGAAAATAGAAAAGTGGAACGAAACGGTAGAGTTCTCTAAATTACACGACACAGAGAGCGACGAGAGTTCCAATTTTACTCCCCCTCGTGTAGCAGCGTCCCCGATTAACTCGAGCTCCGGTGAAGCTAGAGCACACCGAGGATTAAGTGTGACAACGGTTTTCGGGGATTTGCCCCGTTTACGCCGTTGTCCGTTGGGCCGGAAGGTTCACCGACAGACAGACAGACAGACGTACAGACAGGAGTCTGCGAAACTCTGGGCATTTCTATTCCCTCCCGGAAAAGCTGTAGTTTTATCCCAACAGTGGGAGGAAAAGAGAAAGAATAAAAAAAAAAAAAGAGGAAAAGGAAAAAAGCATTGCGCGAGGGTAGGAGAGGGGTACGACGAGAACACGGTGAGAGTGGAAAAGCCTCGAGTGAGAGAAAAAGGGTCGTCGAGGTTCAAAGGCACTAGTATTTAATCAGGCCTTTCATCCGTCGTCGCTTCCGTGCCGAGTCATTTGAATGAAGCCTAATTCTTATATTGGGGTCGAGTGGTGCTGGCCGTGCGGACGGGTACTACTTCTATCTCACCCTTAGCTTCCTCCCTTCCGGCCCCTCCCTCTCTCCACCCCCCGTCTTTGCCCCGTTATCCATCCTGCCTCGTTCTTTCGCTGCTTTTTTTATTTTCACCTCGTCGCACGCTGCTTTGCCCGCTTGGGTGTATACAGCGCTCTCTTGCGCCACTTCACTCTCTCTTGATGCTTGGAACCAGCCAGCACCAGGTCGGCCCATTCTTCGAGCTTTCGTCAAAGAACTCGGTGAGACACATAGCCGAGGCTAAAGCCTAGGCTTACAGAACTGTTGCCTAGGCTTGGAGGATTCTCGAGTCACGCGACTTAACCACTACGACAAGTACTCGAATAATTTCTGAAACACGTCGAGGTCTCTCCCCCCATTCCGGGAAGAGCGCGCCCCGTGTGTTACTCCTGCCAAGACGTCGACACTGGACTACTTCGTGTCGTACTTGTGTCCGTAGTTTTGTATGACACAAAGTACCGGGTGCTATTCAACGGCCAACTGCTGAAGACTGTGAAACATATACGTATAACTGGTACTCAAGTACCGTCAATGCGTGTGCTTGGAGCGTTGAAATTTCTCCACGGTAACTCAACGTTTCGGTGGTTGCGTAATACACGGATAGATATGAATAAAAATTGCGAAGGTTTTAGTGTCAGAATAGACATTACACTACCTTATCACAGATAGTGTGATGAAATGAAGAGTCCATTGTCAAATGAAGTAGTCTATACAATTCTTGAATTACAATTCCGATCTGATCAATACTTAGTAAATCTATAAAGCTTTTCAATTATTGAATTAGTTCTCATACGTAATATCTAGATGCTGTTCGGTAATTTCAGCATACATCTCAAAATCGTCAATTGCGCTAAATAATGTTCAATCATGTTGTGTACCCGATGTTTCGAAAATTTAACTCCGAAACATGTGCATACATTGTGAACAAAAAACGCATGCGTAGAAGCATTTAGGTGAGTACAGACCAAGCTCACTAGACATTTTGGGACTCCTCGGTTTGCCGTTGAATCCTACTACTGGTATTTGGCGTTGTGTACTCGTCTCTCTCTGTGAGCTCGTATATTTAGCCGAATGTCAGTACTTTGTCTGACCGAATGAATGGCTTGGGTATAGGGAT
Organism: Cryptus armator; assembly: GCA_963971235.1. Taxonomy (NCBI): domain Eukaryota; kingdom Metazoa; phylum Arthropoda; class Insecta; order Hymenoptera; family Ichneumonidae; genus Cryptus; species Cryptus armator. The sequence continues at coordinate 12,471,105 of OZ020242.1, read as the reverse complement.
AGAGGGTGAGAAGAGAGCGAGAGGGGAAGTGAGCAGCGCCGTTGCACACCGGATGTTGGTGGTAGGTACTGGCTACCCAGCTAGCAATAGCTCCAGTGTACCAGGAGTACCAGTAGCAATAAAGGACAGAGACAGAAGTATGTTGCCGCAGTCGACTGGATGTCTGTCCGTGTGCCCCGGTCCCGCCCCCATCTCTCTCTTCCCAGCGTTAACCATGCGTCCATGTGTCTGTTTCACCGGGGTACGTCGCTCGGTAGTTTCTGTCTGCAAGCAACCAGCGACAGCCCCTATTCTAGTCTCTCTTCGTTCGGTTTCGCCAGTGTGTAACGTTTAACGGTGTGTTCCAGTGAACTCGTCGCGTGGCTGACGAGCCTTGTGTGCGCGGGAATATCGCGTAGAACGACGATGAGCGTATAGTCCGGCATTATAGTTGTTACAGATACAGTCAACGGTGGAACACGTTATGGAACTTTCGGTATAGATGACACTCTGTTGTATACACGAGAGTGTGTAGTATAACTCACACGAGCAAAGCAAACTCCAGTAGTCCAATGTCTGCGCGTTGAGAGTTGCACTACGTTGGAGCTTTCATCGCCTTGTTCCAACCCCTCACCCTTGGCCCCTTCCTTTGTCTTTGCTGCTATACTTACTCTCAGCGAACGACAGCGTTCCTGGACGACGGGCATTGACCTTGTGAATGAAAAGACGCTGGAAAAAGCAACCGGAGAATTGAGAGAAAAGTTTGTTGCATCTGAATTCGGAACACTCAAGAGGACGGAGGTTCGCGAAAGGGGGGAGGGGGGGCGTCGTTGGCGAGCTGTACAGTTCAGATTACCGCGCTTTGATTCATTTCTTTGAAGCGAGAAATTTCACCCGGTAGGAGTATTAAATCTTTGAATATTCTTCGTTCGCTCGCTTTTCTTCGGGTTCAACGTTATTCTCCGCTCAAGAATGGGTCGGTAGATGGAGATTTGTATGGATATTAATAACGCTATTCTGACAATGAGTCTGATTATAATGCGGTGTCGGTATGCGGGGATTGGCAGACGATGGGCGACAGCGATATTTGAATGCAACCCCAAGTGTTACGCAACTCGGTACATCTCACGCTCTGCCGGACTAGGCAAGCCGTTAAATGCCCCCCGTACCATGGTTTTCACTCTTCCATACCCTTCCTTTCTCCCCTCCCTCTACCTACTCCTGTCTTAAGAGAGACGTATATAATGAAGGCTTCTAACAGTGCAGAAGACTTCAAGTACGCACGCTCGTTGCGACGCGATAAATGAAATAACGAAAGATCCTCTCACTATATATATTTGCTGAACGGCCCGTGAAGCGCCACCTCTTTAGTCGTTGATTCTCTTCAACCATCGGGTTACGCTTTTCTCATCGCCCTTTGTTTTGCCGATGTTGGATTATACACAATGCTTCGGAGAGTTTTTTTTTTCGCAGACGACGGGGATGGGTTTGGACTTCCGGAAATGATCCGCATCAACCCCACCTCTGTCTCGATGCGATAACGTTGGGTGGGGGGGATCTAACGTCACTTTAATAAATCTCGGAAACTTTATCAAGACTTATAAAGTCATCGTCGAACAAACTTGAAGTATTCTTATTTTTTTTTCTCAACGATACCATCGCAATAGGGCGGAAGAAAAAAAAAAGAAAAATTATTATTCCGCCGGTTGAATATTTGCCGAGGATAAAATGCATAATGCTATGAACATTGAATTATAATGTTACTCCGAAGCAATCGCCTTGCACCGGCTCTTTTTATGATGCGACAACTTTTCAACGAGAAGAGGGGGCTACCGGCAACAGATAAGAAGAATTAATTCCATTTATTATTATCAGTCTGGTTTTTCTTTTTTCTTCTTTTTCCGCTATCGAAGCTCGAAAGAGGATGTTTTGTCCGTTGTAGAGCGGAATGATGGGAAATGCATCTCTGAATCTTTCTCGCCCAACCTCTCCTTCTGCAGTGCCTGCCTCCATCCGACGAAGACAAGATTAATTTCTCTTCCTTTCAGCCGCGGCCCGTTCGTAATAAGATCGTTCCGTACTTTAAAGACCAGATTGCATTTTCTACGACGAATATTCCGGTCGTCTCTTCTTGCTATGCAGACATAAGATTCACTATTTTTTTTAGTTACGATTTTTACAACGATTTGCAGTAATTTTCAATTGTTCGTTTCATTTTGCAAGACATTTCTTCCGTTATTATTTAAAGACGCAAAATTATCGATCGACGTTGGATCTAAAATATAATCGCGTAATTATTGTGTTAGAGTTTTTTCTTTTTTAACCGTATAAAAATAGTGCACACTTTTTTTACATTTTTTCAATTTCGTATACGAAGACCGGGGCATAATTTTGTTTTTCTTTAATATGTAAAATGTCTACTTGCCCGAGGTCAATGCCTATTTTAATTTTTTTACGGCGACCCTAGATTTGTCTTCACATTTTCATTTCTTTTATTGTTAAATACTAAAAAGATAGAAGAAAAGCACAGACCGAGTATAACAAGAGAATGTCCCATTGTCCAAATACATATACTCTTCGTTTCGCGGAGTCTGAGAGAAAAGTTTCAAGTAGAAAATGTCGGTTTTCCGATCTTGGAGGCCAACGTTGAAGAAGCCTTCAACGTTGGATATTCTACGTTCTCTGGCCACTGCTCTTTCTCGACTGTTCTCGCTATCTTGCTATTTTTATATTACCAGATCGGGCGGGTAGTTGCCAAAAGTTTCGCGGAGAACTGCGGGGAGCGAGAAAGGGCGCCAAAGGGAAAGACAGAGAAAAGGGTGAGATAGAAAGGGTAGAGGAGAAAGAGGGGCGAGGGGTAGAGTGGTTCGGACAAACTTGAGCGAATTGAGTGGTAAAAGTGTGATTTGCCAACGAGCAATAAAAAAGTCACAAGTTCCGCGCGGAGGATCGCTGGCAAGTAGGAAACGGGGGACCCCTTTCTCCCCATCTCCCTCCGGTTGAAATTTCGTTCCGAAAATTCAGAGCGTTGTGTTCCACGGCCACGGATAAGAAGTCGTTAGTAAGTGCAATTATCTCTTATCGCGAGCACTACCAGCTCGAGATCTATACCACCTTTCTCTGCCCCCACCTTTTTTTTTGTTTTTAATCTCTCTTTCTCCGCACGTACGGACTTTCGCATTTTCCCAACAGAAAAAGTTCTCGGGGGTCAAACGAGAAAAATCGACGGATCCCAGAGCGATTGCCAAAATTTCCCGGCGAACATGACACATGTTTTTGTTCCGAGCCAATCGAGGCGTTTGATTTTTCTTCTACAAATATCTTTTTTTTTACGATTGAAATATTGAATCAACATTTTTTTTGCGAAAAGAAAAAAGAAAACCGAGTGTACCAAGTCAAATAAATTTAATTTTTTATACGCATATTTACCCTCGTATGACCTACATATTACGATGGTATCGCTTCACGCGGTCCTACATGTATGCATCAACAGGATATTCCATGAATTCTCCATTCATCCCTCTCGCTATGCAAAGCACAGTAATATTTCATGCAAAACTGTGTTCCCACACCCACACACGCAGGTTTAGTCGATATCTTTTGTAAATTTTTAATTGGCTATGGTTTCTGTACGATCGGGTGAATTCCTGTTCATGTTTTACTTCCGCGATCGCAGGACTCCGGAACACACGGAGCGGACGTACGGTGCAAAGTCCCGGCAGAGTTTTGCACGAGTCCGATATGACGGTGATATATGCGTATATGTTTCATGCATATATATATATATATGTATATAGTATATATATAACGTAAACACAGTGTTGAGACCACGAAGCATCGTGCAATAGCACCAGCAGCCAAGGCAGTATATCGTCAAACGCAACTCGATGTTCCGCTGTACGCTCTCGTGCTACATAATCGTGCATAATAATTATGACGTCATCAATTAGAGCCCACCAGTCAGTGACATTAATGTGGGTTGGAGAGCTCTGGCTCGGCAGTACTACCTACAAACCCAACGCAACTGGGGGATAGAGATCCTTGCGGTCGCGAACCGCAACCGAGCATTGCTCGAGTAGTTTAACGGAAACGCGACGGTTCTCTCGCTCCTACTCCCCGGTGGGTATCTATATGTATATATATATATAACGTAATGAGTTTACCATCCGATAGCACAGCATATTACCCGTAAAAATAATTACACACGCGTCGTGGTAATCCTTTGACATGAGCTTTTGTTTTTTTTTTATTATCATATTCGAGTGACGCACGGGTGAGAAACTCATGGAGATTCGGGACAATCTTCGATCCATTTGTGTCGATAATATTTTTTTTGTAACACATGCACAAAAAGTCCCCCTTTTCGTTCCTGTAAAGTGTGGCAAAAGTGGCGCATTTCGGTATGGTATCCCGAGTCAAAATTTGCAAATTTTGCCAAATTTGGCATATGACAACAAAAATAATAAATCGCATGCGCAAATCGCGCACTTTTGTATTTATAACACGCTAGTGATTATTCAGAAGCGTTGACACGTAGGTTATTTTTCATGGACTTGCACCACACTTTACAGGTACGAAAGAGTTTTTGTACAATGTAAGGACTACACGGTCGCCGAATGAGCGGTTTTAATTCCAGAATATCGCGTACGTAATTCCAGAATACCGCGTTTTACAATAATTTAAAAACTCCCGACTACAAAAAGAATGAAATAACAATTAATTATTCACATGAGCGAGCGATTTCTATGTCATTAAGTATGGAAATCCCCGACTATAACATGTGAATAATTAATTGTTATTTCATTCTTTTTGTAGTCGGGAGTTTTTAAATTTATGTAAATTTTTTGTATTTCATCCTTTTTAAAGACAATGTTTTCACTGACACCTATGCTTCCGCGAATTTGAGGTTATATCGCACGGAGATCGAGCGCCTTGCGAGCCACCGGGATACGAAAAAAATATATCGCGGATAATGGCGCTCAATCTTCGATACATTCGATAGACTATTTAGAAAATCGCTTTTATTTATACCGATATTCAACGGATCGAAATTTTATTTTGCAAACGACATTGACTATGCGTCATAGAATCAATGTATAAAATTTTGCCAAGTAATTTTCAGCCGTTTCCGAGAACATTCCGGACAACGAAATCGCTCGTCGCTGTGAAACGCATAACTCCCGTCTTTTTGCCCTGGCGGGCAGTCGGGAGTTAAAAATTATAGAAATAGCACGGGCTTTTTAAAGGACTTAAAACTAAGTTTTTTTTTAATACGTGATTGTCTTGAAACGGTTCATTTCCGGTAAACCCATGTGGGGTGTTTTATGGATAAACTAATTCAAAATATGAAATGGATGGTACAGCGACTATTGTGTGATGCTGATTAAAATAAAGGGAAAGAAAGGGGGTCATTCAGCATCCGGCGCTCATCGTGTTAAGGCAGATGGAGGATCCGCAGTTCCGAGGCTTTCTCCTGCGGAGGACCTAATAATTTATGGATGTTCTCGTGGTGGACGCCGCAAGTAAGGTAACAGATTGGCCGTGTCAGAGGGTTGAGCAAGGACGCGTTAGGGATTAGCGGGGACGCTCGGCTCGATGATTTAAACCACTTCGCGAAGGACAATCCTGGCGGATGGGGCTCTCTGGCTGCTACCGCTGGCGTTCCCTTCTCTCCCCCAGTCGTACGTACTGTCACACCGCTCGTTCATATCCGAAGCTTAGAATGGTCGAGCGTGTTACTCCATGCCGTTGACGTTTCCATGCGCCCATTGGCCATGCAACTTCGTAATTCGCCTAATAGTTGCACGCTGCGAGACCCCATTGCCATAGACGACGAGCGGCGTGGGCGCTATCCCGACGACAGCGACATAACTACTTGGACATTTCGCTTCACTTGATTACCCAACCTTGTACCTTCTACGCAAATATTCTGCGATAATAGCTGTCACCGCATTCCACGCGCGCTAGTGGCATGTTTCGCATTTTTGAAAATTCTCTAATATTAGACATCATTTTGGTAATTATTCTGTACATTCAAAAAATAATTTTTTTTTTAAGTATTAATAACTACGGGCGAAGAAATGCACTGTTCAGGTTTCGAAAATCTCCTTGTCGACACTGGTGAGTTAGTTCATGAATAAACCCATTTTTTATCATCAGTCAGACAAACTACGAAGTATATAAATTGGCAACATTAAACATTCTTTGTCAGTAATTGGTTTGAGAAACCGATGGATTCCAAGTCCAATGGTTCCAATGGTTTTTGGATGGATCCTTTGGTTCACCAATGTATGGGTTTGGTGATTGGTTGGAGAAATATGGTAAGCCATATTTCTTGGAAAATCTCCACGTCTCTTACATCCTCGCCAATTTCACGCTTTGTATCGCATCTCAACTATTATTCTTAACTATTAACCGTATCGTAACGATGCATATTATGCACCGTTGCATGTAAACGATGCAATTGTAGTTGTATCGGATAACCCGCAGGCTATTTTCAATACTAGTGATGACGGAGCTGCGCCGCGCGCGCCCTTAACCACTTCGTAGAACTCAATCAATCCCGACACGGATAAAGCAACAATAATCAGAATCCCGCATCCTCCCCGAAAGCGTTCGTGAGTAACGATATTTTATCTCGACAATATCGAAATTCGAAATTTTAATGGTTGTCGCTTTATCCGTTTCCTGATTGGCTGTCGCATTATTCTGTAGCACTATTCGCAATTCAACTAAAGTCGAAAGAAAAAACTGAATGGAGAGATAAGGATTGCTGCCATCAAAAAATAAAAAACTAAATAGAGAGTTAAAGATACGCACGCGAAGTGCTAGTGCGATTAAAAACTTCGAAACTTCGATAATTTCGAGATAAAATATCGTGACATACCAACTTTTTAAGAGTGCGAATAGGCGATAACGAGTGCTCTTACCTGTGTATAAATTAATTAATCCTTTGAAATAAAGTTTTCCAACGAGCAATGAGGGGGAGAGGGGGGGGGGTGGAATACGATCCACTCTAATTGTGGATAATACAAGCTCTGCGACGATGCGTCTTGCGCCATATATGTTTCATGGAACTTTTGGCTCCTAAAGGGGTTTACGTTATAGCAGCACGTTCTCTACACGAGAGCACCATCGTCTCGTGACCGTAGTAGCGCGACAAACTTTTACGAGGGAGTTACAAGACCCTCGGCTCGTTTTCTTAACATTGCTTTTTCGAGGCTCATTCGCGAAACGACGTTTGTCTCACGATCGTCCAAGCTGTGGCCTGTCCGCCGCGGTTAAAAGTTTCTTTTCTCTTAGCGGCGACTCCTCGTTTTCTCATATTTCCCAACTACCGAACGAGAAACATTTTCGTAAAAAAAAAAAAATAAAAGTTGCGAAGATAAGTGTAAAAGAGAAAAAAAGTTGTGTCTTTTTTTTTATAGATTTTGTTCACTTATAGTGTTTTTTTCCCGGCCGGTACTTTTTTACGATGATTCGGCTCAAGAATAAATGAATTTCGGTCAACGCTTTTGTCCTTCCGTCGGAAATCGAAAATCGATTGAAAAACCTTGATAGCCTTACGCTAGTAGCGTAACTTTGTTAATAACTTGTTCATCGACCGCACTCCCGGTCCCACTGGAGTACTGTCTCGAGGACTCCGAGTACACGGCACCGGAAACTTCGAGGCTTTATTTCACTCAGACTCTTGAACAACTACGAACATCCTCACCGGAATCGATAATTCACAAAGCACTTTCTATTCCGGGTATCAATTGATTCCATTTAGATTGGCAAATCTTGATAAAAAATTTCATTCCGTAGAATTCACTTGGATCGATGTAAGAGGATAAAAAATGTTTTTTTTTTTCTAACATAAAATTCTAACTTAACATGGGTGGGTAACATTTTTTTAGTGAAGGGATTCAGATACTTTGGAATGAATTGCCCCTCTCGAAATATATTCCGCAGGGTACAGTTTTTCGCGGGGAAAAAATGTTTGTAACAATTTCGATGTAAAATTCTATACTCGTGTGCGCGTCAGTGAAAACGCACTACCGCGCATCCGCAGCAAACTGGTATTCTAATTTTCGACCATATCCGTCCTTCTCCAGTTGTGTTCAAGACAGACGATCTCCCCTTTCCACGTATCTTCCGATTTCTATAGCTACGACTATCGGAATTTCGTAAGTCGTTGCCGATCTGCCTCGGTCACCGGGTATATCGACTAACGGTACAAGAACGAGCTTTTGAATCGGAAACCCAGTCGAAAGGTGAACGCCGCAGGGTCAGTCGTCGTCGTTCGCTCATTTAAGTGGAACTCCCGAGGTGGAAGATCGATTCCAATTTCTCTTACTGTATACCAACTTGCCGTCGAGTTGACAGCAAGAGTTCTCGACTCTACTAGCAGTTTCTCCGATTTTAATGTTTTCTCCATTTCATTGCCCGCCCTTTTGCCCTTTTAATCTCTATGCTCGTTTATTACAAATTTTACCAAATGGCCACGCGATGTAATAAATATCATTTTATTGCATACTAATTATAACCCTTTATGTTAAAATTTGAATCACGAATCAAGAGACGCGGTAGCGTCTCGACGCCAAGTACCAGTAAAAAGTAATAAGTCTCCGCAGCAAGCGTATACCGGTCGAGCGCTACCAAGTAGTTATATGCGAATATTGGGTACCCTCATGTTCCAACGTTTTGTTCTCGTCAATTACTGAATAAGTTGAAAAAACAATGGATCTTTTAAAATATACATCGAGTACCAACTTTTGAACGAGCTTTTCAGGATCCCTATTCGTTCACGCGTTCTCGTGATATGATAATGTCGCCCAAAAAGAATAGAAATTCCCTACTGGTTAGTTTAAATAATAGAAATTCACTACTAATTTCATTAAAAAATCGAAATACATTTCTAATTTGTTTTAATAGTAGATAGTCACTACTGATTAGTTGAAAAAAACGAAATTCATTATTAATTTGTTTAAATAATTGAAATATACTTGTAATTTGTTGAAACAATAGAAATGCAATACTGAGTAGTTTAAAAAATCGAAATTCACGCAGATTTCAAAAAGAATGAAATAAAAAATTTCAACATTTTTCTTGCGAAAAATAGTCAAAAAAACGCCGCCAAGTACCATGAACGCGAGAGCTTTTTCGTTATTCGCGTATACCATTCACGTTCGTAGAAAGCCCCCAAGAGATGGCGGGGCGGGGGGGGGGGGGGAAGAGAGCTTTGGCCAACGCCAGTAAAGGAGAACGGGTGCAGGGCGCCGTGATGGTACCCACCGTTGGCGCTGGTGGATTGGGCAAACGGGAGTTGGTGGTCGTAGCCTTGTAGCCGGATGCGATAGCCGGACGTGAAACAAAAGGAGAATGAGGCGCTCCTGGTATATCCGAAAACAATACATTTTACTCTGACCGACTGGCGCACTACCCGGCTACATAAATATCTCTTCTCCTCCCTCTTCTCTCTGCTTCTCTCTTCTTGTCTCCTTCGCAGCCCATCCGCGTTCGTTGCCTCCCGCAAAATTCTCCTTTCGTATAACCGTTATAGTCTCGCCGTACGGAGAGCATCTCTCTCACCCTCTCTCGAGCACTTCGCCTCGTTGCGAAATGTCCAATTCGAGATCGTGAACACAGTGGCCACGCGAATTCGCGGGTTATTGTTTCCACTGTACATGGAAGTAAACCGTCTATCTAGAAAACCACACAACCCCTGCCATTCAAACATTTGTGCCGAAAGAACTTAAGGCACTATGAATATATGTTGGGCGCGAACGAAGTGAGAATCCTCGGGTTTCATTTTTGTTCTGATTCGTTAATAAGCGCCTATTAGGGCCGCGTACGAGGCACTAACAATACTTGATAACTATTGGAAAATAAAAATATAATATCATCTAAATAATAATAATAATAATCATTTTCTCGAGCTATATACCAATTTCCTGATATCCTGACTCTTGAAATCATTGAATATAGGATATGCCGTTGCGTTGAGTCTACGTAATCCATACCAAAAATCGATCTATCCGTTACCCGGTAATTGAATACCTTTATTCGCTTCATTATAGCAAAGCGTATATCGTGAGAAAAAAAAATTGTAGCAAAAATAATAAAGTTTTACATGTATATGTATGTATATGTATATGTACTAGAGGTTCCCCGGGCTCGCGCGCTTCGCGCGCTTGCATTCCTTTTATCGACATTATAAAAATATCTCATTACCGTCGCAACTTTTCACCAACTGGCGCCGCCGCCGCTGTTTTTTTGTATTTTACTTAGACAGTCCCCTCTAAAGGTACTTAGAATATTTCGGGAATATTTCGGAATTTTTCTAAGTTCCTCTAAGGGGGACTTATATATGTAATATTTATATTATATTAATATTATATATTTGTAATATTTTTCTCTCCCCTTCCCCTTACCCCTTCGACCAAAAATATTCTAAGTCCCGCTTAGAGGAACTTAGAATATTTTTCTGATCGGTCTCATATACCGGATGTCTCATAAGTAGGTATCAATTCTTGTACACAGCGGCGGCGGCGGCGGCGATGGCGGCGACAGCGGCGAAATGTTTTTATATATATAGAGAGATATAAAGTATGGTTCGGACAGATTTTTTTTTAAATAATAAATCTCCGTATTTTTTTCGCGCCATTTCGACGACCCAGAAAATCAGAGATCCGTGAAGTTTCGTCGGAAGTAAGAGGGTGAGAAAAAGAGCTGTTGGTACGCCGACTTTGTTGAGCAATTCCGGAGTTAAAAGCTGAGATCGTCTATCAAAAAAATAAAAAAATAAACGGTGGATATTTGCGCCCCAAATATGCCGATCGTTATTAATCCATAATTGGATGGAAATTCAGCGGAAATATCATGCAGGCGGGCTGTTTAGTACGAGCGTCTCACTAGAATACACACAAACGGTATTATATCGTCGCTTGTCATACCGGCGTTTGCCGTTGTTTCTCACCGATGGTGTGTGTTGGGCTTGAAAACGAGTTGAAAATAATGTATTCGCTTGGGGAACGTGAAAAAAAAAAAAACATCGTCAAGCGCGCGATGAAAAAGTAAAAGGTTCCATGGAAGCGAGTCGAGAATGGAGCAAGACATGCTGATTCGCTGCCGTGAAGGGGGAGGATGGGAGGGGGTATGAAAACCAGAGGGATAAAGAGAGTGACGAGAATGAAGGTAACTACGTAACAGTGAATTGCTGGGGGACTGATGGTATAGAGGGATGATGAGACGAACCCCTGTAAGGTACGTACGCTGCACAATAATACTCACGATGGTATCCCTAATGAGCGTCGCAGAGTGTTATTTTCTGAATTCTCAATGGATTCATAGTAATTATTTCATTGTTCGACCGGACTTTTGCCTCTTTCGAAAATAAAGACACAGAGCACCAGTATTTAGTCACTGTCTTCAGATGATTTTTTTACGTACAAATTTTTTTTTTTTAATTTTGATCATAAACCTCTGTTATTGTTATGACGGTAAATATTGTATTTCGGTTCGCGATCTTTGATGCCATCGCACAGAATCCGATATTATTATTACCGAAAAAGGAGTCCAATCACCAGATGCATTTTCTTTGTACGAGGAAGTTCGTCGTATAAAGTTTAACCCTGACCGGAAGTTCGATTTTCCATTGTTTTGCACTTTTCGGTACGATACGTTTCGATGGAACCCCCAGTGGGATGAGCTATTCGTCTTGTCGGTCGTTCACAGTCTGCTTCGAATATCCTGATTTTCTTTGGCTTCTGTCTCGTACCGAAAGACACATCGATAAATAATCGATTTTCCATTTGGCAAATCATCATGTTACCAGCGCCGGTGCGTTGGTTCCAATTTGGCGGATGAGTTACCGTTTCACGAAGGGGAAGATGTGAAATAATTTTCGTAAGAATTAAAAATTAATTATTCGCGGAACGGCGGGAATTGATGGTCGTAATTCGGGTCCCGTTGTTGCCGACCGGTTCCGATTTCCGTGATTCCCGAGTCGAGATAGCCCGGTCAAAGAAAACATACGATAAGTAAGGTAAAACAGTTTATTTCACCCCGAATTTATACGAAGAAATGGAAGATTATAAATAGTGAAATAGGAACAGTTTTATTACATAATGTTAAGAATTAAAATATTTACAAAGAGTTATTTGGATTGTTTATCGCGGCGCGCGAAAACGACGATTTTATGGCCATCAGGGACGGTGGCGTTTTATCGCACCTGAGACGGTGGATTTTTATCGCACCAGGGACGGTGGAGTAGATTGCTCGCGGAGCTAACAATAGTTGTATACGCAGTTCGATCGGCGATCGTGCCTAGCGCTTCTCCTGAGGGGGGGCGGAGATCCCCGTGCCACCAGAGACGGTGGCGTAAGCCCTGAGTCGGCGTTCGGCTCGGCTTCTTAAGGAAGTCGCGAGACCCTTTCGTTCGTGAGAAACTTTCGGCAAATCGCCACCTAGCGGCGGATAGAGGAACTGTTCGTGTTTCGAATGTATGATGGCCTCGGTAGGCGCTGTACCGAGAGTTGAAAAAAGTGATTTTGAAAAAAGTTAGTCGCGGCGTTAAATCGAGATGATTGTTCGCTTAGCGCTCTCCTGAGGGGCGGAGATCCCCGATGCCACCAGAGGCGGTGGCGTACGCCCTGAGTCGGCGTTCGGCTCGGCTTCTTAAGGAAGTCGCGAGACCCTTTCGTTCACGAGAAACTTTCGGCAAATCGCCACCTAGCGGCGGATAGAGGAACTATCCCCGTGGTGCCAGTGGCGCGAGATTTGAATAGCCGGTTTTCGCCGAACGAACGTGAATTGGTATAAAAATGCCAGTATTATGGCACTATTAAAATATAAAGATAGTTAAATTAATATTAATTACATGTTTTTGAGATATGCCGCGGACCGAACGAGCGGAAAAAAGTATGTCGCAAATAGGCGGCGTACAACAATCAAACAACCCCCGTAATCGTCAGATTGACAACTACCAACGTTCTCAATTTATACGAACCTTCGAGAGGTTCATGAAGCTCGGTGCAAATAGATTCATCCACACAATAATTCATTTGCACGCCAAATCGACATTTATCTCTCCTAAACTCGTTGTATTCGGGAATTTTCGATATTCGACAATCACGAGACGCAGATGATCGCAATTAACAGGATCGATGGAACGCCAACGATAATTAACACACGAGTATCGCGTATAAATTTATATTCTCATCTGCCCTCCCCTCCCACGTTTCTGCCCTCTGCTCTTACCCGCTTGAACTATATGCGGCTCATCCGTCTGCGATACGTCAATTTTTGTTTTCCCTCGTAAATTAAAGCTCAGCCACCGCAATTTGTCATCGTAGTTCCGAGAGTATATGGTTGACCGACGAATGAAAAAAAAAAAAAGCGCGAGGCTATGCAGGAAAAAAAATGTGACTGAAAAGCCTAGACGTACGAGCGCGGGATGGGATAAATAAACACAAAAAAAAACCTAAAAAATCGAACAGTCGCGTTCACGTTCGAACGGATGTGAAACTGCCTTACTCATGAAATATCGTTGTTGATGTTACCGCCGCGGAACATTCCTCCCACCCTCTCGTCAATCCCCCTATTCGCTCGCTCTCACTCCGGTTGGGTTGACGCAAACGAGTTCGAAGATGTTTATCGAACGTTCGCGTGCAAAATTAATTATCGTTGCTACCCGTGTTATGGGGTTGGCTGTTGATGCGATACTTACCAACGAGGATGTAAACGGGATGCTGGCTGTTGTAACCCCGCGGAAGGGTTGTAAAACCAGAGGGAAAACGCGGTAGATCGTGGCTCGAGTTCGCTGTATGGGTCCTTATCGGGAAATTTATACGAGAAACTTGGAGTGGCTGGTGTGGGAAGTGCTTCAAAATTGAGGTATAATCTGTGGATAGGTGGGATAGTATTAGAGAGGCATAGAAAAGGGGTTAGAAGGGGGTGAGAACGGCTGAGAGTAGGATAAAATTGAAGAGGCGTGTGCATCCAGAGAGGGTGGCGACGCGCAAGATTCAGGATCTCTCGTGAAACGATTCGCAGTTCGCCCACTCGTCGTTGAATCGTTTCAATCTTCGTAGTGCAGAAAAAAATACGTAGAGAGAAAAAAAACTGAGAAAAAAGGAAAAAGCAAAGGACTGAGGTAGAAAGAAGAAATGAAGTTCGGGTCGCCAACGATCTGCACAGTGGACGGACAGTCTTATCAGGGGCAATCGAGTCGATAGGTTTCTCCTTTATCGTGTTTTTCTCACAATGTCGATTTCACAGAAATTCTGTCCCATGTAGGGAACGATACAGATAGCGCATTGTATCTAAGTGCATCGTGATCTCGTCGAGTTTCTCTTTACGATTGTAAACGCAAACCACTTTGCCGCTTTACTGCTATCGTCTTGGCTCCGGAAGACCACTCAAATTTCGTTCACTCACGCAGACACACACAACAGAGGATGATTCTTTGGGTAGAAGTAAGAAATTACTTTGCTCGTAGTCAAAAACACAGTGATAAAAGCAACGAATAAATAAACAAAATATTTTATTTCGGTGAACAATTAATTCAACGAACAGATGAATTGCCCCCACAAATAATGAATATTTGGCGGATTGAATTTTTTTTTTTTCTATGAAAGTTTTAACCCATTAGAACATGTTGGGAATGCGAAAGGCGACATTAACTCGTTCGAGTGTCCAAAAGCTGTTGCGAATTGTGTAGAGCGTGCGGCCGAGTCGCGGTCGGATATGTGGTTTTCGGTGAATTCGATAGCCAACCCCTCGGGGTCTTCGTGCGCTGGCGAATCAACGAACCACCCCCGTTGCTGTCCGTAACCTACGTTGAGTTCTATCTAATCGGGGTGGGTGACGATATAACGAGAGCGATGTTTTACAGTGAGTCGCTTCAACGTGAGCGCCACATAGGAGGTTCGGTCGCTAGTAGACCGGTAGAGTCTGTAACCCCCGCCGCTAGTAATCTGTGAAAACAACGCGGGCTTCGAAGGCTAATGGTCCGCAAAGTCACCGTGACTAACAGTTAATTTGCAATACAATGGCCCACAAAACGATTCATCAGTACGTATTTAAATGGTAAATGGAGAACGCAACACTCGGTAGTTTGTTGAACAGGAGAGAGCAAGAGAGACGATCCGGATGCGCTTTGCTCGCGCGGCCTGCCCGCCCGCTCTACATTGCTTCGAAACGTTAAAGCAAAAACCGACCCCGTTATAGCGTAGAGACTGGTGGTACATTATAGTATGCAAAAAAATAAATTCGAGCTCCGCGGTTCACAGAGAGAATGTGCTCTGTCGTACATCGTACCGAAGTTAATATTCTATTTTTCGCATTTCGCTGTTTAACAATTCACGTCGGGCTATTCAAAATTTGTTTGTTTCGCTTGGTGCCTCTGTATAAATGGTTTTTTGCACACGAATAATTAATTTGTTTCCTATTATTTTGTTTTTATGCACGGTGAGAATTTTTTTTTAACGAATAACGGGTCAGTTAAACGTAAATTATTGCCTCAAGGCTGATAATTGGACATTGTCAAAAAAATTGTTTTTTAAATCTCTATAATTTATTTAGTTATAAAATATTTTTTTTAAAATCCTATAAAATTTTATCCGTGTATCTTTCGGCTCGTTATTGTTAACTCGGAGCTTTTGTTTATTCGTCAATCGATAGTGAAACACACAGCAAGCGCATGAGTCGTTCAAACGCGAAAGCTATTATGTGTTGTCCAATTGGCAAATTGATTCGGACAATTAAAAATAACATACCATCGGCTAACAGAGTTAACGGTCAACATTCGCGAATTGCGCGCATACGAAAGCACAAATAGATGTGTTATAACATCCACTCGTTTGCTCGTTCTCATTAACCATCCTCGTGTTCGCCTTCTTCATTATCTACCTTGCAATATATTACAGAAACGCCTGATATTGGCATTCGGCAATTACAAATTTTCCGCTAATTTTCCCCGGTCACTATTAACGAATTGATTATATTCAACGTGTTCGACACTTTCCCGTATTTTATTGACTTCGATGAGCTCATCGATTAGCGTTATTTATACACCAACGTTTATTTGTCTATACTAACTTTACCTTTTGATAAAACAACAAATTGCGTCACTGGAGAAAAAATTACCTCCGTAACTATTTGCGTATCGATTTACTTCCTTGTGTAACACGATGAATAGTCGTCCAGATTACTTTTCAGGAAAGTTTCGCAAACAACAAAAATACATGTGAAAATACAACCGAAATATTTTTCACGCATGCATTAGAAATCTACTATGGATCCGAATTGGGGTTGATGAATGGATGTGAGTATTCTGTTTTTTTTTTCCACGTCTATCGCTCAGCCGAAACAGAAAATACATCCATCGCCTTTCATCCAATATGTATATTCCCGCGTGTAGTTGTGTAGTTGTGCAGTGTAGTCATACATACAACACAGCAAATATATACATTATTGCAAGCTACTCGCAATCTTATGAATAATCGCGAGGCTATTTCGCCGTTCGAATAAACCCAATAATTTATCAGCCAACAGTGTATTATCGATATGGCTCCGGGCACTCGCAGCTGTGTCCCGGTGATTTCTCAGGCGGCTTGTGCGTACGTTTTTATTATTTGTCCGGGAAATCCCAACGGTGACCGGGGGCGGGTTGAATATGTTTATTATTTATCAGGTAAAAAAAACAATGTGTCGGAGCGTCACAGAAGAAAGGATAGACGTTAACTTGATACGAACGCAAGTTGATCTGCCAAAAACAACGAAACCCTTGTCATCCGTTGAGTGAACTTCACGGCGTTTTAAATCCGTTATGCATAATCGTAAAGAGCAATGACGCATCAGAAGGTCGTTTATAACGTGACATCAAAAACCGTGTGTATATGAAAGCATAATATACATCGCGGTATGTGTGTGTTACGTTGGTTATACGATATATCTAAATGCGAAAGAGACGATTTTCCCTATGCGCGAGGTGAACGTAACTCACGGTATTTGGTCGTGGTATCCACTTTATTTTCACCGTTTCGCGGGGCTTAACTGGCATTTACGAGAAATGCGCCCCTTTCCGCCCCTCCCCCCCACCCTCCGCAAAAGTATGCAATACTGCGGCTCTATGTATGCACGAGAGACTTGCGGGGGAAAAAGAGGAAAAGGATTAGAAAGGTATAAACTGTACGAATGCCGCCGTTCTCACGAATGCGAAGCTGCCGGCTTAAAGTATACTGGTATACTTTCGTAACGAACATGCAAAACACACGGATCCTCTCCTCTATGTGTGTCGTATGCCTGTGGGAACCCGAAAAATGTATATTCCTTTCGTACATTGTCCCGCGTTCCATATTGTGATTCAGAAAAAAACGGCATTTTTTTGTGCACCTGGATACGCATTTTATGAGATGGTTTCGACAAATTCTCCTTCGACAAAAAAAAAAGAATTTTACGAAAAAATTTGTCGATCTTAACCGATGAGATTACGAATTTGAAGTTTTGGAAGACCTTAAAATTCAACAATTTTTTTGTAAATTTTATTATTTTTCTTACGATCAACTTCATCGTTCAATGTACCATAATAGTGATTTTACTTTCGTTTTCTTTGTAGCGTGTCTTTGTACAAAAATAGTAACAAAATAAGAATAAGATTCCAGCATTGGCTGCATCGTCAGTAACTTTTTTGCGTATAATATTTTTAGCCGTACGCATATCGAACGCCGCCATCGTATTCCAACCGATGCTGCCGGTACGTAGAATTTTGCAAAGCCCGTATGGATTTCATAGCCATTCGTTAATTTGCGCTGTTGCGTAAAATCCCGGAAAAGCCATAGACCATGATGGCTATTCGGTGAGTTGTGGCCGCGACGAGTCAGACTCGATGTCCGGAAAGCTTTTATGGCTTACAGATAATAAAGGTGGAGCGCATCGTGTAGGAAAGATTCGATTCTGTTCACAGTTTGTGTGTGTTTTTTTTATTAATAAGTACCCTCTGTGGACATGTAGGAGCGAATGGTAACTATATACGGAATGCAGGTGATTGCAGTAGCATGGCGAGTTAGATCTATTTTTTCAATATTTCTTCAAAGCTTAAAGCTTATTTTTAATAATCATTCTAACCATTAAGTACTAAAAAAAATCGTTTATCAACTCGTTTCGATCTTATCCATCACTAAGTCGACCAAGACTTTGGATTCCCGGCACAACGATGTGCAGCAGCCGTTTAAATTTTATGGTTTACAAATAATGGAGGGAAAGCGCTATAGTCCCGGCGCTCCTTTTATCGTGACTTGACTTGAATCCGCTTCGCCCACTGTATTCACAGTGTTCGTTTTCTTTTCAACTATTCGACAAAATCTCCCATTCCCCCACCAATTTTCATTCCATCGTTGTACTTCACATCCTCCATTACGGTTGCTCTGAAATCCTTCCGAACATCACCGCTAGAAGCATCTTCTTCCACCAGTTAACTATCCCGTTCTACTACGAGTTCGTGCAGTCATTCCTCTTCCGCCAACCCCCTTCACCCGTTCGTGCCATGTGTGTATTCATTACTCTCACACATCTACCTCACGACTGTATCCTCTTGCTGGATCTACATTATGATCGCGCCCTGAAGGGATATACCGACTCCATTACATACCGGGTGTTTGCTCTTTGAAAGCGAGAAGGAACCGCAGAGTGTGAAGGAGGAATCCGGGCGCTAGCGCGAGCTATCATAGAAGTCTGCTCGATATATCAACCAGCAAAGAGGACTCAATGTCGTCCGTATCCTAGGATAGTTCGTAGGCTTTCTCTTCTCTCACTGGGACCATTACTGTAAGCGGGGTTTCACCTTGGATCTGCGTTAAACTGAACATTTGTCGTTTACGGTGAGCTCTTGCTCCACCGATCCTTTGCAGTATCCTTACCTCAACCGTAGATCGCTGTACATACACCGAACTGAAGTCTATAAATTAGACAATCATTGTTTTCCAATGTTTAAGTTGCGAAGAGAACGAAATACGTTGCTTTGTATGACGAATAAACCTGATAACGAATGCTATTCGTATACATTTGTTTACTCTACAAACAGTACGACAAGTCGAAACATGGTAAACTTCATATACTAAAAGATTTTCTATATATATTTAGGCCTGTCATTATATCCAGCAAATTGATTTTTTACAGTTCTATTTTTTCATGAAAAAACACAATTTGCATTTCATAAAGAAGAGCCATTTATGTTCAAACAAACCCTTTTTCATTAATCGTAAACACAAATGATAACTACGGGGATACGCTGTAACGTGATGAAATTCCAAACGTCCTTGATTCAATTGTCTATGAATTATCCTGAAAAGTGCGAGTGCGCAGCAAGAGTACGGCGTCGGTGGAGCGTTGCAGAAGTCCCGGGGATGGAGTTCGTTGGTTGCTGCTCGGTATAATGGATTAACTCCCGGGAAGGCTGAAAGCGGCCAGGGCCTGCAAAAGCGTAGGATTCAGCGGGATAGCGTTGGAGGATAGGATAGTAGATGAGCGATAAAGGAGAGGAAAATGAAAAGTAAAACGAAACAGCGCCGGGGCATAGGATGAGAGAGAGGTTGACAGTTCTTCGTTATCCGCTTACCGCGTAAACCAGCAGGTCCACCGGGTACAGTGGCGAATGAGTATATGGGGTTTTTGCCGGAGCAACATCGAGAAGATGAGAAGTGGCTATAGCGTTGATGCCGTCGTTGTTGCGCGATGCATGTATTTTGCTAACTGAGGAAAAGTGTGCACTGCCACCGGAGATGGGTTTGGATGTAGTGCTTTTACACTATGAAACTGTTCATCAAGGTGAACTAAGCACCAACACAGTCTTGGTTCGTCCAGATGCATGTGGTTGTGGGTTGTACATACACGTATACGGTGGTACGTATATACCATCTGTACTTCAAGAGCTTCGCTTCTGTTCCATGTATAATCGCGAGGGCTCGCATCCTCCCGTGGGAAATGATGCGTAGTGCATAATGCAGCGGTGCATAAGTGATGCCGGCTCGTACATTGTCAATGTGAGGTTGACGGGAGCGTTAACCGATATCGGTGTATCTAACGGCGTTAGCCATGCTACACGGAGTTATTAGTGCCGACCCTGATGCTGCTCCTCGATTGTCTCTTCTTGTTGGCTTCTCTCAATCATTAGTCCACTCTACTGTGGCCTGCATGTTTAGTAGGGACGAAATGCAATATTTATCTAATGTTAGGGATCTTCAACGGCAGTTTACTGACCCACGACTGCTTACAAAGTAAACCCATGGCCTTTCCTATTCCGGCGAGCAATAGATCATCAGCGATTTGCGAAAACATTCATCTTTCATCTTTACCACGGAGCCGTCTATGACGCTGCAGGCACTTGTAATATGTGCTCCAGCCATCACATCCTTATTACTGTCAACATCGCTAATCGAATAGATACACCATACACGGTAGTCTTAAATTCTCAAACAAGCTCATCAATAATTTTCACCCATCACATGGCCGTCGGTGAAGTAATGTCGACCTCCTTCCCTCACGTCCCTCAAGTGGGATAAATTGTGCAACACGATCTCTATCCTGGCCTTCGCAGGACGAAGAAAATAATTAATGAGCGTCGGCCCGTAGGGGGTCACGTATTGTCCGATCGAGCCCGACCGCGTCGGTAGCTCGACTTCACACTGCTACAGGGGTGATTGATTGTTTCGTGGTTTATCGAAAACCCTTGGCTATGTCCCTTGTTCCTCTGACCTCGTTCATTCGGAGCTTCCGCGTTCGCCACTTCTCGACATTGTTCATTGACTGTTCGCGGTTGACGAAACATTTGTGTACGTCCAGTAGCAACGGCAGTATCATCGATGGAACGATACCGATTTCGATATTGATCGAATTTCCGAATCTCAACGAAACCTCATTCGCTTCACTAGTAAATCTACATCGTTTGTGTCGTTTATTTATAACTTGCGGTTTCGTGCACTCAGCCTTTTGCGTTCTGTTAACTCTATCGATGACTTTCAGTTAGCTCTTTCGTCGACTAATTGGTACGTGCGGTGATCATCCCAAAGGTCAGGGGAGTCTCATCGTCTGAAGATCTATATCTCTGTTATACTATCACACCTTCGTGTACCATCGACCTTTATGCGCACGGGAAGTTTGGAACTTAAACATTCGAATTTGTCCGGAAATCTCCTCGCGCGATCGTATCTCTTCCTAATACCTAGTAACATTGGAAACCACAGGTAGGTAGGGCACTGTGGATTCGAGCTTTACTTGGCGACTAGACTTTGGTCCAATAGTAACTTGTGCCATCGCACAAATATTAGTCCAAAACGTTCAATAGTTTCATGACCCACGATTGAATTAAAAAAAAAGACATGCCTCGCAAATGTAAAAAGTGTCTGCTACAGGAAGGTTAGGAACGAAAATCCTGCACACCTGGCTTTCTTCAGTAGCACATACAGTTCAACCTCCGTATTCTTAACTCCTTTTAACTCAACCGCTCCCTTATTTCAACTCGTTACCCTCGGCACCCCTACTCGCAGCAACTGACCGGGAGTAGGGACGGTGGGAGAAATGCAAAAATGGGAAGGTGTCCGGTTCCGTCGAGTTAAGAATACGGGATACGGGAATACGTTCTTTTCTCCACCTATTTCTGAGAGGACTTAACCAGTCATACACCAGGTTTAGTATAATGAAATCTTTTATGTTTTGACGGCAAAATATATGAAAAAAAATCGTGTTAGTGTTGCTTGTATGGCGCACGCGTCTGCGCTGTTTCCTATTTATTCATCGAAAACGTGAAGGCATGCAGGTCGTGCAACTTGAAAAGTCAATTTCACAGCACTCGCATAACTGTATACTTCTTTCGATAGCGCTCCTGTATCCATCTCCTACTTCCTCGCTATTCTCGTACCGTTATACACATACGCGTATTCTCAGCTGTTAAGCGAGTTCGTAGACGTTACCTCTTAACCGGTACCAATCTCTTCGATAACCTACC
Source organism: Cryptus armator (assembly GCA_963971235.1). Taxonomy (NCBI): domain Eukaryota; kingdom Metazoa; phylum Arthropoda; class Insecta; order Hymenoptera; family Ichneumonidae; genus Cryptus; species Cryptus armator. Next base: position 12,449,141 of record OZ020242.1, on the reverse strand, counting down.
AGGCTAAACGACCCACTCCTGTCAGCCTCGTTCAAGCATACAACTATACACTTGGAAAACGATTTCTTTTTTAATCTATTTCTTTCAGGATTTTCTCCGGTACAACTCGGCTATACTGTTACATATATATACGAATACAAATTGATCGTCAACGTGCTTCGGGTTTCCCGGAAAGAAATCGAATTTTTCAACACGACAAATTTTTCGCTTAATCTTTCTGGTACTTAAAAAAAAACGAAATGTAAAGCTTATAAATTGAAGCTTTTCTGTTGTTGTTTGCTGGTTAATGGAACGACGTATTTTTCGTTTCTTGGAGCGAAAAACGCGTATGTTTACCTCCAGCTTATGGAAAGGAAAAATCAGGGTATTTGTGCGTTGATGAATTGTAGTTACCGTGGAACACGCAGCTATTACGGGATGCAGAGACGATATCAGACTGTGGGATCTTGTTATCCATAACCAAAAACGCTCGGACGCCCCTCGCATGAGCTCGCCTCCCGCGCTCGCGGCTTTTGCCTCAGAGTTATGACTCGCCGGGCCTTCTTTCACTGTGTGCTAAACTCGCTGCTGGTTACATCGAATGACGCTGGAAACGGGGACGTATTGTTCTGGCGCTAACATGCACACACACTGAGCGTATACCGCCGGAAATATCTGCGCTTTTACCGTTATTCGTTTATCTCGGCTTGCACTCACCTATCCTCCCCCGCATCTCGTCCGTGTTACCTCCACCTCCGGCTATACTACCGTTAACTCTCTCGTACCCAAAATTCTCTGTAATTATTCGCCGGGTAGTCGCTGTACGAGCGACCGTGTACTGTATATAGATAACGCAGCGCAGTACATTTAATTAAAAATAGTACCTTTGTCGTTACGCACCTCTCGCCCGCGCTAATTCATATCGTTTTTTTTTTAATTACTCTTTTGTCATATTTCATTACGCGACATAGCTTTATGATATTCCGCATTATCTCGAGTAACATAGGCACATATATTATCGTACATACAGATTTTCTTTCTTTGGTCAGAGTCCACAAAAATTGAAATATATGAATCACAATTTATTCTGTGACTGCGACGATTCGATTAATTGTGTCTATTACGAAAAATCTTTTTCTATTAATTAGAAAAATGATGGAGACATTTTTTTGTCGTATCAACATTTAGTCGATGTAGTCGAAATTTTCCTTTCAATCTTTTTCGTATCCATTACAGAATTTTTTTTCTAGCTGCATTTTCCTCTTTTTCGAAACGTTAGACTTTTTTTTGTTTCTCGATTCGGATATCAATTTCTCCAAGTCCCAAATAATAGGATGTGATCAAAAAACGCACTGTGCAAAATTCCCACTAAGCCGGTTTCATTAGAAGATGATGAATCGTTCGAACACAAGATGTCGCATCTCTCATGAGTCCCACGGGAAGTCCAGTTTTTGGGGGGTGAAACGGTTTGTACGTGTACCAAACGTGTTTCTCTGTCTCTCGCTCAATAAAGGAGAATTCTCGTTTCTGGTTCCGAACGATTGCCAGAACAGCGCGCCTAAGATTGTTCGAGGGGTTGCGAGGCGACGGGCCGATCGGTGGGTTGGGGGTCGAGAGAATTCAACGCTAAAAACGTAATGCCCTGGGATAAAGGTTGCCCATAACTGCCAAAATGCGGTCTCGAGCTATTCCCACACGATTGTACTTGGTGTGTATGAGGATATAGAATCATATAGAAAAACCGTGGCAGACACTAATGCCCGGTCTCGTTGGACAGTGGTTATAAGTACGAGGAGGTCCGTTTCTGGGTGGGACGGGCAGTGAAGGGCTACGGTCGACTGTGGTTGGCGGCTTTCCGGTTAGCTTTTCTTGCGACCGGCGGAAAATGTCCAACGGACTCCGGTACGAGAGAGAAAAGTATGGAGAAGCTTCCCTCGCGTGTTCTCGCCAAAACATGTAAGTAGTCCATGGCCCCTCGGTATTCCGCGAGATAGCAGAGAGCCCAGGCAGTAGCAAAGTGACACACGGGCGTACGTGTTTTGTCTCTGCGTTCTCGTGCTCCATGTCTCGCATCTTTCAACTCCCCTCACGACCTCCCTCTCTCGCTCGGCTTCTTCCATAACCGCGGACCGACACGCTTTCACCCGCTCTCATCCCTGTGTCCCATCGTGGACGTATACATAGCACCCCCTGTAGCGTTTTCATCCGCCATCCCTCTGCCCCGCCATCCGCAACACAACACTGACAAGAAACAAAAGCCGCCGCTCGCGCGCCAGGGTCGAAAGATAAAATGGAAATGTAGGTATGTTGTATATACTAACTGTATATATAACTGGCATAACCGGGCGTGAGGCGTGTACTGCTTTGGCATCGCGTATATCGCATTCCCGTGCCAGTTATCCAAACTGCGGGGGAAGTGTGTTATGCAAACTCGTAGTTGCAATGCTTTTATATCTCGTTCATACGAGAGCGTTAGACGCGACGTTAATGGATCTGTGCGCCCGCGTTTCCTTGAATTACAGATTCATGGATCAATTTTTATAGCGATTTTCGAGATATCAATTGTTGCTTCTATTTTATTTTTTCTGATTTCTTTCGCTGGATTTGTGAAATTATAAGTGCCTTGTACTTCGCGTTTCAGATGTGGGAGGCATTAAAAGAATTTTAGTCAACAATTATTATTTAATTTTTTTTTTTTTTTTTTCAAATAATTGCAATAAAGCTTAATAATAATTTTGAAAGGTCGATTCTCGAGTTAATTGATCCGCCTTCACCACTGCATGAGAATGACTTTAAAAACTTCGAGAGTTCGATGAAAAATAGTACATTATGCTACAAGGGATGGAAGTGCGTGTTTTTCGCCGAGTGTGAAGTTTGCTGCCCGAGCGAACCAAGGGCTCAAATCACACGAGTAAAGCACTCCCTCCCGAGTAGCATATTACACTTTTTTTCTGGTTACGTTAAAAAATGACCATATTTTTATGCTTGCAACGTTAGTAGAAAAACGCGATTTGTTTCTAATTTTTCTCGTTCGGAGTTCTTTTCTTCCCGCGAAAATCACTTGTTTACCCGCAAATTTACTTTTTTGCCCGCAAAATTTACTTTTTCGTCCGCAAATTTACGTTTTTGTCAGCAAATTCACTTTTTCGTCAGCAAATTTACTTTTTTGCCCGCAAATTTATTTTTTTCCCTTCCGATAAAAAATTGGCAACTTTAGACCCGCGTTGCAGGCATGGAATATGATAATTTTAGCATAATTGAGAAAAAATATATTTTCATATTTCGACTTTGTGGTAATTATTACGCGTATTATTTGAGATGATGAAAAAATAATATAGTTTAAATTCAAGAATCGTTAATGATCTCGAGAAATTAAAACGATGCTATTCTGAGCGAAATCGAAAAATCATTTCTCGCGCGAGAAGTGGTACTCCATAAATTTTCTCGGTATCACCGTATGCCGGATGTAGTACACGAAGCATATTTCATTCGTTATAATTAATTTCCGGCTGTGTAAAGAGGGACAAGGGGTGGAAGTGACGTGGAGAGAACGGCATTCCGTCCGTGCGTTTAATTAAAATGCAGTTTCGCGGCGGTGCAATCGGAAAGTAATAATTTTTTTTTCACAATGTGTTCGACGAAGTATACGGTATTAACATGGTTAAAATTATTTCGCGTACAGTTAACATTGATGAAGAATAATAGTCAATGGTGTTTTTTTTCTTTTTTTCTTTTTCACTCACCGCATTGATATAAAAGAGTCGTCGAGCGAATTACGATGATCCCATTTTGCACGGATTAACGAATTTTCATTAAATATAAAAATGAATGATTGATATTCGAACCACGCACCTTTTCAAACCTGTCATATATGGCATGTACATTGTTCTGAGTATTGTTGTATTGAGTGAAAAAAAAAATTAAAAATTCATTTTATACCGTACGATTAAGGTACCGATCCGTATGGTCTGCTTTGAATGGAAATCGAGTAACATGGACGACAGAAGTGGGGCAAAAAGGAAATTCAATAATTTTAGGAATACCCGGGTCTGTGTACTGATAGATTTTTTTCACTGCAGAAAGTTCTCTTTCCGTCTATTACGTTTTCCGAAAAAGTCAGCACACGTTCTCAATATTCGGCTCAAAGGTATAGCAGTCCCGCGGCACTAACAGTAGCGGGTTATACTATATCTCGCTTGGATAACGAGAAAAAAAAAAGTCGATGAAGAAGAAAAAAAAATGATGTTTTTTACCCGCAGGCATCACAGACCGCGGTAGTTCCCGCTTTCGAAATGAGTCGCCGAATTTTTTTTATCTACTTTTTTCATTTTGTACGTTATATACTGTATTGACAGTCGAGAACCGGCAGGGGCGGAGCTTTCGTGTCAAAAAAGATTCGAGGGAAAAGTCATTCTTCGAACCCTTCGCCACTTCGAGCATTTCATCCGAAGAGAGTTCAACATCACATGGGAATATAGATTCAGGATAAAATGAATAAGAAAAAAAGTCCGTCAGACATTTTTCGGATGGAGGGTTATCCCTCGCGGAATAAAATATACGTCAATAAGAAAATTTTATTCGACTCTAAAATATCCGCGACTTATGAAAGGCACATGCGGGTTAAAATTTAACAGAACATTTTTGGAAAATGTTGAAAAATTTCATTTCATCGGTTCAATCCGACGTCGATATTTTTTTAAGTAGTCGGTTTATCGTTGTTGCGTTCAAGTTCGTTTATAATTGGTACTCGTGCGGTCGGCAATTACCGTGGCGATTTTTCGACGCAAATTGATCCTTTAAATCGGTTGCACGGAGTACCCACGCGAGATCGAGAAGAGGAGGTGGGAGGAGGACGCAGTCTCCGGTATCTACGACCAGGTCAGCGCATCAGGGCGAAAGAAGATCCCCGGAAGAATCGTTCGTCCGTTAAGCTCGTTAGAGTCAATTTTCAATGGCTTCGTCCCTGAACCATTGACTATATATCTTCGCCTTAGCTGCCGTCGTGCCTCGAGTGCAAAACCACTCCGAAATGCTTCAGGATAAACCGCTTTTTCTCTTCGCTTCATTTGTTTCTCTTCTCGTCCATCGGATCACCTGGGTTCTTCGATTTTTCAACATAATTTTTTCGAATAATTTGTACAACAAATATTCAGACCTTGAGACTGAGCGCTGAGTCGCAAACCATACAAGACTCGAAGAAAACAATATTTTAGTTTCGAAATAAATTTTTCATACAAATAACCTAAAAATAACATAAAAAGTTATTATCCGAAATTTTTTTATTCAGATTTTTTAAATGAATTTTCCATAAAAATAACTCTATATTTTTGGTCAGATTTTTTAAAACCATTTTCCATAAAAATAATTGGTTATCGTATCTATTTATTTGGCGAATTTTTTAAATCCTTTTTTCATAAAGATAACGAAAGATCGACCGAATTTTTTTTAACGAACTATGGAAATTTATTTTCCCTAAAAATAACTAGTTATTGCCCCAATTTTTTCGTTTGGATTTTTGACATTAATTTTCCATAAAAATATTGAGTTATTGTCTCAATTTTTTCGCTCAAACGTAATCGAAGCCTGCAGTGATTCCGATAAAAATAATAACATCGCGTATAGAATGGATGGAATGTACGTTACATATCGAACATTTTAGACGAAGCTTACATCATCCTCGTCGGATAGAAGGTTAAGTATCCTTTAGATTCGGTATCTTAAAGTGTCGGGAATAATTATTAGGCTCTAGTGATCCCGATGCGGGATCCCTTATCCCTGTATCTAACTATACAACATTGCATGCATACTGCGCCTGTGGACCAGATTCATGGATCCAAAGTCATCGAACGCACGATAAATCTACCGCTCTAAACGACTAATCCCGTTCCCTATTCACGTTGTATCGCTAACAAAGCTGCTTCCGACCTGTTCCTACGCTGCTTCCGCTGGATATACCCGCTTCTTCGTCCCTCGCCTTAACCCCTTCGTGCGTATTAATCTCCCCTCATCCCTTCTGTCTCTCCCTTCTCTCGAATGTGTCTAATTGATTATCGAGTTATCGCGAGACGGCTAAACCCGCCCCGTGCGAGATCGGCTGGTGAATCGGTTAACCAACATCGGCAGCCTAAGTTCATCGTTCGCCTCGGAGCATAACGCCCTCATGAAACCCATCGCTACTTGCCCCGGCGCCTCGGTGTTATCCGCTTAGGCATATATCCGTTGACAATCGAAGGCCTCGTAAGCTCGATTGGAAAGGGACGGCGAATGACGAAGCGTCCATCGATCGGATTCTGTTCTCTTGTGTTATTTCGATACCCCTTTCAATCCCTTTGAAAAACCTTCCCTGCAATTCCGTATATCGCTCAACATCGTGTTCTTCGACTGATGAACTCTGTACTGAAGATCATTCAAAGTCCGATCGCATACACACCAATACTACTTGAATTTATTCCACAGGTGTGATTCGATGTATCGAAATTCCGGGCATCGGCAATAGTTACGTCGGTGGTTTGGTCAATAGGTACAAACTGAATGCAATCTGTGTAGTAACAAGTGACACAAATATCGAGCCTAACGAAAATGCGAGCTGTGGAACAATTGGTCATTGCGTTCATTTAATTCACTGATTTGTTACGAATTCCCATTTACTTCGCCATTGATTCGCATTTAAAAATCGATATTGCTAAAATTATCGTATTTCGTGCGATGTTACGATATACATAATCAGTATAAGTAATAATATTAGAGTATTGTTCTCAGTCTAATTCGGCATGAAAATAAAAATCTGACCTGAAATATAAATATTTAAAAAATATCGATAACTTGTTTATATTAATTTAAAAAAAATGTCTTGTTTATATATACAAAATTATATTAGATTAACCTCAGCAATAACTTGGGATCAACAGAGTGTCGTAATATTGTGCATAATTGTCCCTCACATTGTGATTATCCTCATTTGAAGAACATAATGAGAGACGTTTTGAATATACAGGACGAAATGTATAGTTTCCATGAGATGGGAAGGGGTTAGTGAAAGTTCCATTCACCGAGTTTGACCAAAGTTTTCCTCGTTGCTGCTAGCGTCGAGTTAATATTCAGGATGATTCTCAGCGCCAAACGAGAGAACCGTATAAATGTGTGGGGTATATAACTCCGTACAATGTTGTATACATATACTATATGTACATATGCAGACATACACCGACAAAGCGTACACATTGCCCGTAAGTACGTAGGGTGGGTTCAGAAGCTCGTGAGCTACGAACCAAACATTTTGGCCGCGTTTCTCTACACAATGCGAAGTCGGGACTCGCGGAGTAAAATCCTCACGGACCGAAACCAGTCGCCGAGGATTTGAAACTATCCTCTGTATCATCTCTCACTGGTCCGGCAACATTTCTCCCCTTCCATCCCTCACACCGTGTGTATCTACGATCCTCGCACGTATCTCGTCACTTGCCCGGCAACATCGCTTTTATCTCTTCCCCTGACCACCGTGATATCATATCACCGTTACGTTTTGACGAATTCAGACAAATATCTCCGATGTTGCATCAAATTTGGATAACTATTGCCGCTTCCGCTGTTAGAAACATCATCGTACTGTTTGCGAGTCAATATTATTACAAACTATGATCCTCCGAATTTCCTTACGATGCAGCGAACAATCGTGGAATTTCAATTTTAACCGCCGAATATCTATAGTCGTGAATTTCATTTTCCACATACACCCGATTTTACGACGGATTTGTCTTCGTATCCGCTCAATAGATTGACAATGGCGTCGGTGGAAAACTCTACTTCCTCACGTTTTATCAATCACATTTCATCGTTATTCCAAATCCGATGTTTTTTTTAATGAAACATTTTTAATTTTATGTTTGATTTTATATTTACCGTTCGTCGAAAATAGATTTTTTTTATTGACTGTTATCGGCGAGATATATAAAACGAGCTGTAGAACGAGAAAATCGCAAAAGTCGAGATTTACGATACAACCTTTACTCCTAAAACTACGGCGATACAAACCCGATTACAAAATTGTTTACTGAATTTTTGTATTTTACAATGTTCAATATTTTTTTATTTAAATTTTTTTCACGAATTATTTTCAATCCACAAACGTGTTACACGCGAATTTTTTTGTTATGTACCGAGTGCAATAAAATTGATTGCTGACGCGCGGAGTACAGAGCGAAGGGGTTACCACGTTGGATCCTCGATATCTGACATAGTATCGGCATGCATCGAGCTCTCCGTACATATATATATGTAGAATCGATAGAAGCGGCAACGAGTTTAGCGATATATATAGTTTAGTATACTACGTGTGTGTGTGTGCCATAGAGTGGGTGGAAAGCGAGATAAACGACGTCGAGCGCTGCTAGAAAGTGATGTATCGTCACGCGCTGATTCTCCATCTAGAATATTGGACCTTTGATCGACGTTAGCACGTCGTGTTCCGTAATCCTCTATCGTCTCTCAAAATCGTAGGTTTTCTCTCTCTTTCGTTTCTCTTCCATTCTCGACAACGGCGTTCGTTCGCACACTTTCTCGTTAGTTCGCGGTCGGCCGCGATAGTTATCGAATGAATACTGATATATCCCTGACAGTTCGAGAGGCAGCATTCGAGAACGTCGACGCCTGTTGGAAGCTTCGACGTCGGTTATTCCGTCGAGCGTCGACGGTCGCGACCGACAAAGGAGTCTTCATCCAAAAGCTGCAATTAGTTCTGCTCAATAAAGTAACAGGGAAAGGCTCTTAGCGAAAATGCATTGGCCGCAAAACGGGAACCACCGCAGTGCGCGAACGGCGCGTCGACCGGTCAGAAACTTGGACGGACCCGAGAGGCAAAACGTAAAGGGGGAGTGTGGGTAGGGGGCGGGGAATCCCCGGCGTAACTGCTCGTGCGAGTATTCGCGAGTCGGATGCCAATTAGCGGGGATACTGAACGATCGCGGAAGATAATAGCCTTTTGTATTTGACAGCGTATGCATTCTTCGGCGTGAATCGCTCATTAAATAACGACGTTTCAGCGATCGTGAAAATTTGAATTCAATTTTTCCATTATCCATCGGCATCATCGCCGAAAAGACGTGCATTGAATTAGTGAGGTAAAAACGGCCAACAACCGGCCTCACGATTAAAAAAAAATATAATTATTCTTTGCTTAAATTCGCTGAAATATTAAGGTTAATTGAATAAATGGAAAATAGTGAAAATTGTTTTGGTCAGAATATGAATGCATTTAGAAATATGCATTTTCAAGTTATATTAATTCAACGAGATTGTTTGTTTTTCTTTCGTTTTAAAAATGAATAATGCCAATGATCGATAGAGAGGTATCGATCTATATGGCTATATTACGGGAGTTACGGTTGCGTTCAACTTTACAACATCGTTTCATGGTATATATATCATTAAATTAATTAATATACATCGCTGTTATAATTGGCAGGTGTTGCACAGAATTCATATTCATACAGACAGTGGGAGTGGTGATAGACTGCTTTTACGCGCAATTGTTTGCGTTTGTTGAACGCAGTGAGTGAATGCTTGTGAGCCTCTCTCGCGTTTGCATCCTGCCGAATTGTTAATCTGGAAATGGGTTGAGTTGATAAAGGAAAAGAGGAAAGGGCAAACTTCCGCATTGCGAATTCGATACTTGCCGGGCATCGGTTCGATTGATATCGTGATTCGTACTTGCGAATCGGGTATTACAATTTTTTTTTTAATTCATCAAATCGAATAATTCCGCTTTTCCTTTTTTTTTTATCAACTTTCCAATAGAAATCATACAGCAGTCGGGCGCCGTTATAGGTGATAATAATTTCCGATGCGATCCTTCGAGTCGATCAAACGTCTTTGAGGAACTTCGATATTATCGATGCGCAGCTGTTTTCACTACAATGGTTACACGTTGGGTGGACGTTAATCAGTGTCCAATCGCAGGGGAGAACGATTTTGATGCAACTACGAAATGACATGAAGCGAACGCACAGTAATGTGTAGCGATGGGCGCAATCGTATAGGACCACTTAAGTGACATTCCAACTGAGCCAATTACCGAGGAGATTTCGTGGTACCTATCAAAGCATTGCATCCTCTCTGTTGTGCATCACCTTGCATCCTGACCGTTAACCACCCTGCATAATTAAACGCGATGCAAACCGTAGCGAATCGTTGTTTAAATACAAGAATGCGACTGCTTTTCTTTCTCATTTACGATTTTTGGGACATTTTCCGATAAGAATTTTTCGACAAATTGATATTTATTAGAGCTCAATAGTGATAATGATGTGTAATTAATTTTTTTATTCGTATTGTTCAACATCATTTCTAAAAACCAAACTTTTAATATTGAAATGTTATTTTGAAAAAGCATTGCTCTACGTACGCGTGAACGATAATCTTTAATGCTTATGCTTATTATGCAAGGACATTTTTTTTTTAACATAATAATTTAATAGAATACATCGAACAGTTGTTTCGGAAGAACAAATGCAATAATTGCTGAAAAAGCTATTTTCCAAAGAAAATTCGAAAACCTTAACCAAGTTATGCTTTTATGCAATACATACGAGAGACTGAATGCGAATGGACATTATTTGCTGCGTGGGGAGAGCAGAGAGATCGGAGAAATGGTTTCCTTTGCAGCGGTGCGCAGTCTTCATAGCATTTGCATTACTGTAGTATAAAAAGCTTTGGACATGCGGAAGCTTCGCCACGAGCTTCAAGATCAAACGCAAGGAATTCCAACAGACCGTGAGTCGATATATATGTGCTGCCGAGCGGCAGCTGGTATCCCGTATCTATACCCAATGGAAGACCGCACATATAGTATCGATCCCGTGCGTGGATTCCGTCGATTAACCAAAGTGGCTGTGGCACTCGTGACTTATCCCGCAAGTCAAACTGATGCACGAGGGAATCCGCTGTCTAATATCGATGCCCACTATGTTTCGTGGGTCAACCGCAGTTAATCGATTTCCAGCGTTAATCGACAGGAGATAAGATAAATCAGCTCAGTGACTCGTCGATGACAACTACCTTGAGTTACCCACCCAAATAATTACAAATCGAAATCTATGGACGTTCCGTGTTGACAGTAAGAGTACAGAGCAATGTGTTATATACAAAAAAATATGTTCTTCATATATATAATTTTCTTTATTTCATTTTAGTATTTTTTTTATACGATTTTCACTTGTTGACATTGTTTGTCAAATAAAAATCAATATACGATATAAATTTCTACGTTAACAATTGACGATAAAAATTTGTATAAAATCGAGCCCTCTATTACTTTTCATTTTCAATCAAATAGAAAGGTGAAATTGCGTTACTACCCCTCATCTCTCCGTTTGTAACAGTACAATGTCTGCGTATCATCGAATAACCGTTATCGGCATCGCAGATTGCTTTTTTTTTGTTTTAATTTTCTCGTTCTCCGCGCTATGTATATAAAAAAAGAAAAAAAAAATCTGCAAGTCCAAAAGTGCGCACGTAGTAAATTATACAATGCTGATAGTAATAGTATACCTTCCGCTGGTACCCATCATTCTGTCGCTTCTGAATTCCAATGTCCGAGCTCTGTATGGAAATGCTAAACAAAAACGTTCAGCTCGTCGTTCTTTTTTTTTCTTTTTTTTTTCACGGTGCATGTCCCATCCGTATCGTGCAAAAAGGGATGACTATAGGGATAGGGCGGAGCTGGAAGAGTTGGCTGGTTGGCGATCGTTTGCTGTATATAATATAGGTATAGTAGTCGAGGGGAGTTGGTCCCGGATAGAGGGTGTACGAGAGGGGTGAACTCGTAGCGGCGCGCGCCTATACACTATCGTCGTATCTTGCGCACGGAAAACCGGGAAACCGAGCATTACGAACGAGCGAGTATTCAAACAATGGCACATCACGCTTCGGCTAACGCATACATTTATAGCCTCGCTTCGGTTCTGCTTCTCTATGCATCCTTCCTATCCTGCGAACTGGGCTGCGATGTTACCATCTCTGTTACACCTTCTGACGATTGCGAACGTTTACCACCCCCCCCCCCCCCCCCCGCCTTCCTCTTTCACTTGTATCATAGGTACTCATCCCAGTTCTCGGCTGATACTCGATGATGCCTGATTACACATGACGACCATTGGTCACTCACTGCCTGCCTATTTGCCTTTGTTTTATTGAGGCCGGCGTACCAACCTACAACGATACACCGGGTCATATACATATGCCGTATGTATACCGACAGAGAAGGGCGAGGAGTCACGCTTCTGTATCCTCTCGGCATCTACGCCCCTCCTTCGTTCCATGTATAGGTTAAAGTACAGACTATAGTCAAAACCGACAGCCCGAACGGGTAATCTTCGGTTCCCTATCCGGTTCGTTGTATACACCGAAAATTACAGTTTCAGCAAACGATACTAGGACGTCCAGTTCGTACAACAGCGATACACCAATAACGATTTCCAACTCGCTGTTCTATCTTCTATCGCGCTACTGATAATGCGTATCCGCTTTAAGCACAAATCGATTGAAGCGAAATGGTTAGCATTGTTGGAAAGTGACCATTCTCGTTTGGGCAATGGGCCTTTTTTGTGCAGTGGATCAGTTGCGAGAGTCAAGAGGGTTCTGATAGAAGGAGACTCAGACGAGCGGAGAGGCATCAAGCAGATTTTGATTCGCAGTGAAACTGTTTAAGATTAGGAACATCATTTTTGGGTTCTTTCATCTAATTGATGAAGACCCGACTGCTCGCCAAAGCAAAGTTATAGTAAACTGAAAGATTTACTGGTCGTCGTCCATTCACTGATCCGATAACCTTATGCCTGTCATTTGGGTCTTGTGATTTTGCGATTTTCGTTTCCATGTACGTTTGCCCAGACGGCTTAATTTCTTATCAAAATTTGCTACATCAGAACTTTGAACAAACTTGCCGAAACTTTATTCAGATATATCGAATCGTCACCGCAATTTTTTCACGCCATAGTCTATGACTCACTTCAGACTGCGTACAACAGATACGACGATTCCTGTTTACATCGTCTCGTCTAACTTGGTCATCATATAGTACAACATTAATTCCGCGAAGTAATATGCTTATTATTATTAATTTGTTTATAATAATAACTTCTCTTCTGTTACTTTTACATAAAAAAAAATGAAATATAAACATTTTTATCGAAATTTCAAAAGTCGCGAATAAGAAAGGAATGTAACGAAGAAATTATATTAAAAAAATGAATAAAATAACAGATTAACGATTACCACCATCATGCGAGTTATCACTATGACGAATCGTCCGGCTGTAATATGCAAATAATAATTCGTAATTTTACACTTTGTTGTTAATATATTGTTTGTATTATACTCTTTTTTTTTAGTCCGAAGCTTTTTAAATTTTGACAAATTTTTTTGTAGCATCCATCAAGAATTAGAAGACTTTTGGGATCAATTTTTCGACAGTCTAGACTTTCGCGATAGTCATATTCTGGAAAATAAATCGACATTCGCCAGACGCATCTGGCTATATGAGTTAAATTGAACGATAAAATATTGAAGATTGAAGTGGAAGAGGGCATTTTGCCATTTTTAGTGATATTGATACATCCAACCGTCCCAAGCAGTATAGTGATGTCTGACGCTGAACGAGAGGAATAGAACGAGCGGTACCGCCGAGCTCTGGGAAATAAATAATATATCAGGCATCGGTCGATACCTATATATCCGTTTGCCGTGTTGCAAACGTGAACTAGATATTTTTCAGATATATTATGAACACTCTACGGTATACGGTTATCCATGAGAATTCCGAGGGGTTTTCACAGTCGCGGATAGGAGTGGGAGGGGGGAGGGGAGTTAAGTCGCTTCTGCGCCTCGATAACACATTCAATACCCCCGAACGGTGGGGGTTTTATGAGTCTAAAAAAAGTATCGTCACACCATTTTTACAATATCAAATTGATTTCTGTTTTCGTTCATCTGTAGTTATCAGTTACAGATTTGTTGTGACATCGCTAGACGTTAAAACAAATTGTAAATTCGCCATCGGACGGCGATCGACGATGTTTGTATAGCACACACACGATACTTTAATCAACGGTTAATCGAATCAATCGGTTTAATTATTTAGATTAGAATTACGTATCGGTAGCACTGTTGGGAATTATTATATATTATATCCATTATTTTTTTGTCAAACAAGTGTCACAGGTCATTCCGTAGGGACGTTACTTTCCACCATCGTTTTTTTTTTTCGCTCCCTCTCTGTCTCGGATGTTTTCATAATCTTCGAGTTCGGATCGAAATTACACGTTATTCTCACAGTTTCGGCATTTGCCGAACGAACGAAAACGCTTATGTTTTTTCACCGCCTGATCTTTCGAGGGCTACACGACGATCAAATTTTCATACGATTGAAACATTGAATAGAATTGAAAGGTTATAGCGTATCCAATTTTTTAAACAATTTTTTTTTAAATATCAGGTTAACAGATGTTAGCATTATATTTGTTAGGTAGGAAAATTTAAATCGATCTTTCATGAATAAAAACGAAAAATGTTACCTTTTATTGACTGTGTCAGTGCTATTTTATCGTTCTAATGAATTTACACGTGATTACTCGCATTAGTTCCATATCCTTTAGTCAAAGGGCTCCAATCTTCTTATTGCGTTGTAACCCGGCAGCATAAATAGCGTGTCGCTTGGTCCAAGTCGGTCTTTAATCTGCACGAAAATCTCTCTATAATTCCGTATCGCGACCTGCCATTGCTGTGCACAATTCCCGAGCTCCCCTGGTCAACCCTCCGTGTAAAAACCGGCCACACAGGGGAGTTGATATAACGAACGCGGAAGGGTTAATAATCTGCAATGCGGTCTCGTGTTCAGCATTTTTTATGTAATACAAAAAAAAACACTTCGCCACGAAGCTCGTACTGATTGCTATTACGAGCGTACGAGGAAGTTTCATAAGTGAACGAAAATACACATCAAAGCGATGCCCTCTACTCGAGGTTCATTAAGATTCTCTTGGGAAAGATATAGAAAGCAAAAATAATTTACCGCTCTTTTGGAGCGCCAGGGACTCGAGAACGCGGTCTTTGAGATCTCGTAGCTGGATAAAAAAAAAACATTTTGTTTTCTTTTTTGCGATTTTACGAAAGACTCATTCGTGGACGATGATATATATATATATATATATTTTTATTAATTTATTTTTTTGACGCTAAAGTTCACTGAAACGTATTACAGAAGACAGTTGAAGTATTTTTCCTTTAGTCAGTCCTTTGAAGCCTGCGAATTGCAATATGTGGAATATGTGCGAAAGAAGCGCACTTCGCGTATATCTTTTCCGTCTGAATGAAACGAGAGCGGAGCGTGTTTAGAGCGGTGGGGAGGGCCATGAGGGTTGACAGGGTGAAAGTGAGGACAAAGTGCTCGCGAAAAACGCAGAGGGATTCAAATGCGACGCGCCAGCTGTGTACCCCATCGTCTCTCCTTCCCCTCTACCTACGAGTATAATACACACACACACACACACATGTCGAGTATAGAGCTCAGTTACCGGCTCGTGTTCCTTGAAAAATGCATCAGCAGCGGGGCGCCAACCCTGCCGACCCCGGGCACCAGAAAAGGAACACGGATGAAGCGCATACGTAATCTGACTTAACGACCGTGCAATTTTCGGTACCCTCTTGGATAAATGATGCCGGTACGGAATCCTAGACGAAGCACACGGAGAAAAAGATCAACCGTGGTGAGAGGGAAACAGGGGAAAGAGCGAAGCAGGATACATCTCCACACATAGTGTGTTACCCTGTACCCTGTATATGATATTCCGGGGTCTTGGAATTGAGGTGACCTGCATTTTTCATCGCAACCCCAGAGTCTTATTACAACCTACTCTCCCAAATTTCATTCATTCTTCACTCTGTTTCCCTTTTTTTCCTCTCTCCCTTTTCTCGCTTTCGTCCGAACTTTATGCTTTCACTCGGTATCTCATTTTTACAACTCTTATCTCACGTTTTTTTCTAATATGCGAATTTTTGAGAACATTTGCTTTGCTTCCACGTTTATCATGCGTTTTGCCCTCTTTCGCAATACGCCTTTTCATCTCTAATTCAATTGAATTCTCCTAGTTTAGGGAGGGAATTATTTTTTTTAGATATCAGACACATAGATTGCAAAAATTAAAAAAAAACGGTATCGTAAAAGTAGAAAAACACAAAAATGAATGCACGTCTATCTAGTAAAGGGTTATCGTCAGTCGTGAAAAGCACTATTAACCAGGAAATTTCATGCAATTTACCTTTGTAAATAACTCGTAATAGTGTTCACGGTATTTCTCTTTTCGCCTTGTTTTTCGTCGTCGGAACGCGCGGCGACACGATGCAGTCGATTAAATTTATTGTTACGAAACAAAGTTACGTTATCGCAAGGGAGCGATCAATCTCTTAGGGAAATGCATGGACTGCTATATACGGCGAATATGGAAAATAGAGGATGATGTAAATTACGCAAAGAGATTGCAATAACGGTATTACAGCTGTGACTTTGTACACAGTACGCCGTACTCCAGTCGACGTTAACGCAGTTGCCTACTGCATCCACGAGTTTTGTATAGCGGTGACCGAAGGTTTTTATAGGAAAAAAAATGTGTCACGTGAATGAGTCATTCTTCGATGTCAGGGATGCATCAGCGTGTCTCTCGTCACGATCGCACGAGAGACTCATTCGCTTTAATTTATACCCAACAACGTTAATTTATTAACGCGCCTGTCGCATAATTGCTCCCCTTCCATCTCTGCCACACCCCGCGAACGACCTATATGCTCTGCCATACATGCGTTTTAACGGATTGCATCGAAATACCGGGTAGCGTGAGAGCTCACGATAGTTGGGCGCGGTTTTGCGAAAATTCCTCACGGTCACCGGGCCACCTCTCTCCTCCCTCGATCCTTCGGATATTTAGACCGAAAACCACCGATGAAAATTCCACGAATTCCGCGATGCAATTGTGAGATACCACTATCGGCAAGCAAAACATCGATGAAGATATCCCTTTTATTTAAATATATACTTTTTGATTTTTTATCTTTCAACTGGAAAAACGGAGTGTTATGTGTTTGACATTACCATGAAGTTATCCCTTTTGTGTCCGTACTCTGCTATCGTCTAATTCGCTAAACAGATCGTGAAATACTTCACAGATAAAATGATCAGAATTCTTTGCTAACGTTTGTTAGTCCGATAGTTTATTGATTCGTTAATTTGCTCGTTCGCATAAAGGTCCATTTAGTCGCGCATCGAGACAACGATTTGAACATCGTAATGAAAAAGTACAAAAAACATATCCATATTTATATGTATATCAGTGATAGTTGGTAGGTTTTGTAAATAACCGGACCGATGCAAGGATTAAATGAAAGTCGCATTGAATAAAGGTAAATATCGAATACACGATAAAAGCAAAAAAATAAAAAGCAGAATAAACATTTTGCCCAAAACCCTCGATTAAAAAGTGATTAGTTTGCACAAAGTTTTAAATAATTTTACGAATTCGGAAAGAGTTTCCGATGCAGTCAAGGGAACGCCTGTTGAATTTTGTACTTCCGTTCCCCAACTGCATCGGAGACCTTTTCCTAATTCGTAAAATTATTTAAAACTTTTTGCAAACTAATCACTCTTTAGTCGTGAGTTTGGGGCGAAATTTCTATTTTGCTTTTAATTTTTTCGTTTTTATTGTGTATTTGATATTTATTAATATATATATAATTTACATTGCATCGTATTACATGCGTCACACGGTTATTCAATTTTTTTCGCAAACGTTGATACACCTCGTTTGTTTGAATGATCGAATTAAGATGCTTGATCGATGATGCAGAACTTTCTTTTTTCTACTCCCCCTCGTAAATGAGCAATCGATAATCTCGATTAATTACACTTTAAGATTAAAGAAGCTGTAAGTTGCCGAGATTCGATATCCGAAGTTGTTTGCGTATCGAGACGAAAAAAAAAAAAAAAAAAAACCTCGCGCGCGTAAAATATATTTATCTCAACGGCATTGGTATCCGCCCGTTAGATTTTCTTATTTTCTGTCTTCCAACGTTCTGCTGCAACGAGAAACGGTAATTGCGAGATAATTAAAGAATTCAATACTACTTTTCATTTAATTAATCTAACCAACGCCGTTGTATCGAAGAGGTAGAAAGAAAACATTTGTCTGCAAATTCATTAAACTCGAAGGACATATTGGGGATCGTTTATTTAATTTAGTTTATTTTCAAATATTTTTTTACTGTCCTCTTCGGCGTACGAGTTTGCGAGTGAACGGTAAATCGAGCAGAGGTTACGAGCTATGCGAGACTATACAGGCTATCGCTGTATGAAGCACGAACCCTTCGGCGCAAAAGCGGCAAAGAAACACAACAAGAGAAAAGTAGAAGAAGACGAAGAAGAAGCGGAGGAGTGAGGGTGGTCCGAAACCTTCCTAGTAATCCATACTCTTTGTTTACTTCGCTCGAACAAACTTACGTTCCGCGAACCGTTAAGTCGTTAAGCACCCTACAACGCTGAGTTCGGAATCTCGCAGTACCGAAACCTCCCCAAACCTCCCTTGTCCTCGTTGCTGTTCCCCTCCTCCCCTCCCCCCGACGCACGAGTCCGTGCGTCCGCGAGTTACTCGGAGACTCTCGAAACGTCTTTCCGATATATATCTTAGCTGTGTGTTACAGGAATTTCGTTTACCTCCGGTTGCGATATATCGAACGATTCTTTCCTCACGCTTTCAGTGATTTGTGCGATTCGAGGAGAAGGAAACGCAGTCTTTTTTTTTTATTCGCCTTTCCAAGCGCTATATTCTTTTATCAATCTCTAACCCTTTCGTACTCGCGGATATCCCCCGAAGAATTTGTTCAATCGTCCATTGAAATAACCAGCAATTTATCGATGACACATTCCGAGAGAATATTTTTCGATACAAAAATTGAATGAAAAATGTATTCATCTGCCAGATGTAATATAGAGTTTCGTAAGTTAAATCCTGTTCGTTCGATGTGCGCCGATGAAAAGTGGTAAAATAAACATATTTCGGCAAAGTAAGCAACTCGAGATTCCTGGAAGCATGCATTTTTTTTCCATTTTAGAATTTTGTGTCATATGTTTTTCTTGTATTTATAAAAGCCTCAAAAAAATCAGATATAAATAAAAAATACATCGAAAATATATTTAATTCGATGTTTTTAAACATAAGAATCACATAAGTTGTTGTATATTTTGTGACATATATTTACAGAAATACGTTCTAAAATATATATATGTAATATACAATTTTTTTATAAAAATATATTTCATATATCCGTCGAAATTTTTGCAAACAGCAAAAAAAAATTTGTTAAACTTATTTAACAGAAGATAAATATTAAATTCAAATTTTATCTTCGTCGCACCGTCGTCGCTAATGAATGTTTATCAGTTTTTGGCTGCCCGGGCGGAAAAGTTTTATATAGACTATGTATAACTTATGTAAAAAATCGCATAGATGTAATCAATATATATCCTGCAGTATAGAGCAGGGGTAAATCCACAGGGGGCCTGGGGGGGGGGGGGTCCTGTAGGAGAGTGGTGCTATCCTGTAGTATAGAGTAAAGTAGAATAAAGTAGTAGAGTAGGACTACTCGTACCAAGTAGTATATTCTATAATAAAGTATATACATTTACTATATACATATACGGATTATCATGTATATATAGTGTGACATAAAAAGATTCGCTCGAATTTCACGAGCATTAAGTAGTTTTCGAGACTCTGAGGATATTAAATTTTACTGTCTACTGAGCACCGAGCGCGCGATGTTGCGATGTGACACGAGGATGAAATCTGAGATAGAACTTAGGTAAAATAGGTGACGGGGAAAACTGTGGCGAAAGCTGTAGAAACGGTGAAATATTTCATGCCACGCACAGCCTTGAATTTGCAATATTATATTCCTTAAGAGGGCGGAAAGGGGGAGGGGGTGTGCACTTCACCTTGGTGTGCCACATCCGCGGTTACTTGGGTCGAGGTTAACCGCGTGAATTTGTCTCACTTGGTTACTCTCATCATCGGGGTGGTGCCTACCCCTCTTTCCTCGAAGCGTCATTTCTAAGTGCACCTTGCCGTAGATTTTCCACGTAACATACGTTGCCTTTATAGCCTCAACCTCCTTTTCACCGTTCCCGTTTCTCGCGAGTACACCCACTTCGACCATTTAGCTCTTTGGATTTCACCCTCTCGCATTTTAACATTTTCCCCGTTTTTTTTCCTCAATTTTATATCCCCGTTTATTTATTTTTCGTCGACTCGCCAAGGAAATTCGGTAATCTGGTTCTCTTCAAATCTACTTTGCCACGTTGCCGACGAATGAAATCGCGATTCTCATTGAAGCTCTCGCGCTTAATTTAAAGTAAAAATAGCACTTGACCGGATTCATGGAACGTGTAGCGCCGCCGTTTTATACCACTGGGTTTCACGGTCGACAATGGAAAGTTTAACCCCGCCGAGTTATTTTTTTTTATTATTTTTTTTCCTCGTTGTTAAAGGGCGAACGGGTCAGTCCGAGATTTACTTTTCTAGTAGCCTCTCCACTCTCGGAGAAACCAATAACTTTTGCCAAACGTTGAGTGCGCGGGCCAACCTCCTATGCTCTTCTCATTCTATCCTCTTCACCACCCCACCCCGTTCACTTTTACCTCTTTTCCGGCTTCTCGTTCTATTTCGCTCACTACCAAACTACGGATAAAATTCTACCTTGTCCGAAATTCACCGTGCGGCTTCGAGTTATTCGGTATCGTACCGAGAATTTCCCCATTTCCGGTTGGAAACTCACTGTGCAGTCGTAGCGTCCGGCACGTAACTGCAATTGCTCGCATTCCTTTCGTTCCTATACGCTTTCTCACCGGCGAAGCGTAAGTTTCGATCGCCGGGCAAATGCATATTCTGAGGTAAAATAAAGCTTTGAGTTTGGAAAAAAAAAATTAAAACATTCTCAGCCGTTCGTCCTAATTACCAATAGACTCATTGATTGTTTAGCTAATTAGAGAATGGAGAGAAATCACGATCTCATTTATTGAAGTTTCAAAAAGTATGTCCGAAATTAGATCCACGAAAAAAACTTTCCCCTGAAAATCCCTGCGGTGAACCCTCGTAAAAAAAAAGTGCCGATAAAAATACGACTTATGATAAATTGATCCTTTATGTGAAAACGGGAATCAACACTTTACGGCTTTCAAGTGGTATTAATGGTCGGTTTAGTGATATATATCAAGTTAAAAGAAAACGGAAAGATTTTTATTATGAGAACAAACGTGACATTCGTACAAATAAAAGTTATTTCGATAAAATGTCTTTTAATCTTATATAAAAAAAGCTATAAAATGTGTACGTTGAAGTCGAATTTGCACTGTTGACCCTTCACCTACGGATTGTTCTTCGCCGGGAATTAACAGCTTTTTCCCTTTTTCGTTATTTATAACATCGATATGGACTTTTATTATAAACTTATTTCTGTTCTGAACGAAGAAAAAAGCTCTTCAACGCCACTCCACGGTTTATTTTATTTGTTTCACAATTCTTTTCATTATATTTTGTGAAAGAAAATACTTGGAAGGTTCAAAATGACCAATTCTAAATCCTGATTAAAGGAATGCCGAAAAAATTTTTGAAATTTATTTTTAGCATTTTTTACTGCGTATTTATGACTTAAAACACTTTTTAATTTTTTTTTTCCACGTGAAATGTTAAGGGAACAAATGATCCGTGTAACTTTTTTTTCTTCCAACAAACAAACAATTGCTTAATGAACACCGCCTCCGTAATTTCTGAAAAAAATGCACGAGAATGTTTCACCATTTTATTCTGTTTTTTACCGTCCGTTGCATATATACAGATATGCGATATGTAGTATACGTATATCAGTGAAGCCCGAGTCACGGTAAACGTGGGTAATTCTCGAGCGAACGAAGCGTGAGATCTTGGTGGGAAGGTGGATTTTTTTTTTCTGGGTGAAAGCCAACAGAACGACGAAAGGTCGCGTGAGAACGGTAAGAACGAGACGCTTCGTCCGAGGGTGGTCTTTTCTTCTTTAGCTGGTGGGAAGGGTTGACGTACGATTACTGTCGTACGTTGGCAGTAAACGGGGTTGCTTTGCTACCGGGTGGCATCAGCATAAGGCAGAACGGCCGTGAACAACCATCCTCGATCTCTCGAAAATTCTAGCTCGGCGATCTTCTACGCTCCGCCTCACCATCTTTGGTAGATATATAGGAAAAACGAGAAAGTGGTAAAAAAAAAGAAAAAAAAAAAAAAAAAAAACGATTTTGCCTGCAAAGTGATGAGGGTCTTAGTAGAAAAAGTAATATTCGGTCCGACGAGAGTGCGAACAGAGTGTGTTGCTGGATTTGCCGTGGGGGATGCGCGATATTTCGAAAGCCAGACGATAAAAAAAAAGAACGGACCAGATGGAAGGTCACCGAGTCGAGTTTACGAAGTGGACTATGCGTAAACGAGAAGGTAAGTGGAAAAGGGAAAGAAACAAGTAGAAGATGACTCCTCTGTCTGGGTATATTGCTCTCAGCGTCGAAGAAGGACTAAACGGAACAGACGGTGTCTAATCAGCCGGAAGAGTTTGCACAAGGCGACACGTGCCGTCGTATACGAACGAGCGAAGTATCTTCACCCTTGACTGTCCTCCTTCACTTCTCGAGGCAACACCCACCTCCCCCCGCTGCCACGCTACGCAACATCACAGTTCGAGGCTTCTTTCTTCTTCAGTTCGTTTCTTTTTTATTTGTTCTTTCTCGTGGAAAAGGGAGCAAAAGTATCAGGGCGCACGTGCAACCGAGTGGTTGCGCGTTTCACGGTTAGCATCGGAGGGATGAAAAGAAATTTGGTGATATTCGAAGCTTCATTTCAAATCTCGGCAATAGTGGTTCTCTCGATGACCAAAAAATAAAAAAAACCGACGAAAAAAAAAAAAAATTAGGTCAACAGGGAAATTGATGGTCGTTGCGGCACCAATGGGTTCGCTCGCGGAAGCTTTGGAGACCTTAATTGCTGAACTTCTCTCACTCACTCGTTCCTTCCGCATATCACTCATTTCAAGAACTAGAGAATTCAGCACGAATCTCCAATTTGTCAATGGATAATTATGGCCCATATCGTGGCTGGACTGGACCGCGAGCTTCCGCAACGTAGACATTCAATAATTGGATTCTAATTAAGGCTCTTGACCCCGTTTCCATGAGTACTATATAAAGCCAACATATATTCTATGAAACCGTATACTATACAGCAATCGCATCAACAATGCCCAAAGCCTTATTGATGGGGATCGAACGAATTCGGATATCATTCAGCATTTTCACTGCGATGACGATGATACGATGAAAAATAACGAATCGACCGAATAGCCAATAAAATTTAACATTGTTTTTTTTTC
The DNA here is from genome assembly GCA_963971235.1 of Cryptus armator. Taxonomy (NCBI): domain Eukaryota; kingdom Metazoa; phylum Arthropoda; class Insecta; order Hymenoptera; family Ichneumonidae; genus Cryptus; species Cryptus armator. Next base: position 12,425,681 of record OZ020242.1, on the reverse strand, counting down.
CTATCAATCTAACGAATGGAGGCTTCCATTATAACGGAAATGCTGTTATCGCAATGTCAATAATGAATCGATTAAACGACCGGAGAGATATTTCAATAACTACACGGTCGTACGAAACAAATCACAGTCTCGAAACGTTTCGCCCAATCACATTTTTCTGCCGCAGCGTCGAATTTTCTCTATACATCCGACAAATTCGGAGCTACTATAGGTTATTTTACTCGAGCAAAAAAAAAAAATTTGTTTATGATGAAAATAATTTGAGGGGCAGCAAATAGATTTATTGAAAAAGAAAAAAATTGCGAAAAAAACTGGTTTTTTTTTGTTAATTATAATATTGTTCCTAATTTTTTTCTTGAAAGTTACAGTTCCGTCAATAATTGTGCAAATTGTATGTTTTTTTTTGTATCGCGAAAAAAAAAAAAAATTGATCGAGCTATCGAGTTTCTTGTCGAGAGAGTAAATGCCCCGAGGAACTTGCGTGTCAAAGAAAGCTTGAGCTGTCGCTTAGGTTGCAACGGAGGCAAAAGGCTTTGCTTCCAGTTTCTCGGCTTAATAGGAGCTCAATTGATGAACCTCTGGCTGCCAGCACTTTGCGAGGAGTTGCACTAACCCGCTCTTTCCTCACGCTACTGAGTAAAGCGCCTTGAAAAAAAAGGCGTTAGCCTTACGGCGCTTCTTACCGTCCGTCGAGTAACTTCAATCAATCTTTTTTTTATCTTGCTTTCTTCCACCTCCTCCTCCTCCTCCCCTTTCCCGCCTATCTACACAGTCCTTGATTCGAGCTTTTCGTCTACGGGTTCTTTTACCCGGCAAGCGTCAGCCTCATTCCGCGAGCGGAGAGCTTATCGAATCTACCAAAGATCCGAACGGTAATTTTATTCAGTCCGTCGAATCACAGTGGCAAAGTGTCCTGATTTAATATGCCTACAGATAATGGATTTTCTTTGAGCATCAAATTAACTTATTTCAAAACAAGGCAACGTAGTTTCCAAATAATTAACGATCGCGGAGTCTTTGCTACGCATTGGCATTAACAGCAGAAATTCCTCAATTTCCAGAGTGGTGCGTTCCTTCAAATATATAAAATGTTCAAGATATTTTCTCGCCCCTTGATCAACGACTCTACAGTCTTTTTATTCCTGAGAACCAAAAAATTCTTCGGTTGCGCAGTGATTAAGGTTTGCACTGCGAAACTTTAGAACCATATTAGCGGTGTCCTCGAGTTTTTCTAATTTGTGTATAAAAGTGTTGTCTCTTGCAAGTAGTTGCAACACGGCAAGAGCGGTTTCCCGATGCCGAATGCCCGACGGTGGTCCGGACTTTGACGGTAAAACTTAATTTAAGTTGAAAAGTAAAGGCGAAATCCCAAGCGCGGTAACGCGGAAACTGATGAAGAAAAAAAAAAAAAAAAAAACGCGGACGAACCTCAAACACAGAACCATGGAATTGTGACCGGTGAACGGCGATGATTTTTGTGAGACCGGTTGGCGAATCAAACTCCAACGTAAAATGCTTCGGCTACTGTATTTGTGACGATTCGCGTGTTCATATCGTCTGTCATATACGTATGTATATATCTGTCTCCCTGGAAACTCGTTACACGGTAACACCCACACGCGTAGTTCACGCAAATCGCGTATGGCAAATCCATCGGCAAATATCCCGCGGGCCGAATTCGGTACGCGTGAGAATGCTAATTTGTCGTTACGTCGCTGTACCCTTCTCGTCGGGATTCCCTTTCCCATCGCGTCAACGCCGCGAATCCGCGCCCTATTCCGAAGGGTTTATCGACCGTTACAACACTCGGTGGTTCTCATAATCAACGGGCATTGCAATGGGTACACACGTTGAGAAGCTATATTCTCCAGAACTAAAACGCGGTCGCTGAACCAACCGAATCATACCGAATATTCACAATTCATATTGACCGTTGATGATTAATTTTGTCAACTAATATTCGGTATTAGTCAGTGAATTAGTTGATGATTATTCCTTTGACTCCTCGTGTAAATAATAATTTAACCATTCCTCACGTTTTAGAGGATCTTTTTTATTGTTTACGATAGTTGGGCATTTCCTTGAAACACGATTTTTCGCCATTTTCAAATATTCTCAACACGTTTTTATAAAAAATTTCAGCATTTTTTTTCCATCACTTTTTTCGTTAATTCAGTTATGTAGTTAGTTTGATGAAAAATAATTCTGTTATAGTAGTGAAAATAATAACAATATTACCAATAATTAATTATTATTATTAATATTTTTTATTAATATTAGTAATATCAGTATTATTCTTAAAACAAAGTCTTAAAATGAGGAAATAAAATCAACTGTTTGAAGATAAAATCTTCTGTGGTGTATAAAACGGCCAGCGGGTGTAATTAAACATTTCCGAAAACTAACGTAGGTTGTAGTCGTACTAAACATTGCGAATTGCGAAGTCTTTTGCCACTGCCGAGCATTAACTGTTGCGAAAAAACCAACACAAGGCGCCCGGAAACTCCCCGAGTAGTCTTACTAAACATGCAACAAATATACGATATTTCCGGAATGAAGACTAACGCGTATACGTACCGGATGTGAGATTTCACTTAAACTTCGTTTGAAAAAACCTCGCCGTGTCAAGCATTAAAATTCTATTCGCGTAAGAGCTTTTAGTTCACGAGCTCCTTGTCCATTCACGGTTCTTTATCCTTATTCATTCATTTACACATCGTGTGTGACTCTTTTTTTTTTCTTCACGACAAATACAGAGACAAAGTGTGTGAAGCAACCTTGGGACTGCTACGGCGGTCAGAGTGGACAGCAATGTACGTGTCTGCAACAGAACGGGAATGACCACGGGCGCGTCTTTTATTCGCTAGCGTTGGTCCAGCGAACGCAGAACGACGAGCGAGGAAAAGAGATAGCGAGCTTCGCTTTAGCACTCGTGTGGTAGGGATAAAAGAACTTCCGGGGATTCACACGGTTGTCGCCGCGTTTCCAGAATTCACGATGAAGGAAAAATGCCCAACGGCGAGTTTGCTTCTCCGTGCTCTCGGACGCTTGGAAGCTATGGCCGGAGACTCCATTTTCTATTCGAAAAATGCACATCGCTCTTCTCCAGCGTTCTCCGGATATTGAACGTGGAACAAAAAAAAGCTCTTCACCTATCTTCTTCCACGTTTCATTAGTTTTTCTGCGCTTATGTAAGCCGAAGTAGTTTTTTTCATTGCGAATACACATCGCTCCTTGAAAAAAATGTAAAAAAAAAAAAGAACTTTGGTTAGAATTCTCAGTGCAACCGGTTGAGACATTTTCACCACAAATTGTTCGAATGATCTCGTTACCGAGTGTAATTCGAGAGCAATGACAATAATATAAACGTTTCCACGAAACGCGATGAGCAAAATAGTATTTATGGACCTAAGACATTTCACCGAGATCTCTCACACAGGTTGAGTCGGAATTTTACGTGTGTATGGGAGATCGGGGGCGTCGAGTCTCGTTTAACGAAAACGTGACGGTGTCGTTTCTCCAAAAGATTTAGAGGCTCGTTGCCAAATGTCAGAGCGAACTAGGGGCCCACCCGACCCAGTAATTAAGTTTACTCCAACAAGCACGAGCCGTTACGCGTTCACTCGACGATTCTAAGGGTGTCGGAGGCAAGAGGCTCTTTCTCTTTCTCTCGATTTGGCTGGAATTCCCTTTTGCCAAGTCTTTACTCTCTTCTCTCTACCATGTTGTCCTTTCTCACTGGGCTTCCAGAAGCTTTCACGCGGTATATACTCGTATTATATCCTATATAAGTACATATGTATAGTATATACCTATATATGTAAATATAACACGTGCATTGGTGAACAGTTTCTCGTTTGCCACAATGAAATACTGTTAAATGCCGAAACGTTGCATTTTAACTGCACCCACTGGCAATTACAGCGGATGTGCAAAACTTGCCGAGTCTACTCCTGCGAAAGCATATGAAAACTTTCAGATATATGCTGAGAACAGTGAAGACAAAGAGCTTTGATAGTCTTCCAAGAGTTGACCTATTTAGTAACTTTACAAACTAACGACATTTTTGTCGATTGATCGATCAAATTGGCGAAACGCTCGTGATCTATACTCATCTCAATAGCAGACCCGTTTGCCTGAAGATAATAAACCAGCAGCAATTTAAACGACAGACAGGGAAGTTAGTTATTGCCACTCCGCAGTGATGAAGTATCCAGTAGTAATAGCAAGTTTCGATCAGACGTGACATTGGATCGAATTTGCAAATCACGAGGTTTATATCGGCGTTACTTATCCGTATACATTCATTTCGACTATTAACATGGGTCGTGGCACGTTTGCGAATGAAATTTCTCGTAGCCACACCCAGGAGCATCGTTTTACGACGTTTCGAAACAGCAGTGAAGTTTAGCTTGTGACGAAGTGAAGTTCTCCCACGTCTAGACACGGAACGGGTTTGTGGAGGTTGTCGGGTGTCTACGGTTCGCAAGGTTTACATCGTTGTGTTCTGGCAAATGCTGGTAATTCTCGAGGCCAGAAAGCCACCACGATGGGTACACCGAAAGATGTACCATATGTGGGGACGGCGGGAGGAAGGGGTGTATGCGAAATCTCACGAGGGAGTATACACGCTCCAGAGGATCTGAAACTCCGAAGGACTCACAAACACGTGCCTTGTAATTAATTTGACGAATTAAATGATAATGAAGACGAAAGGAGCTACGACGACCGGGAAGCGACGACGGGACTTTGAAGTTTTGAAAAATTGCACACATTCGCGGGTTTATATTACTCCGGCACGTGATTGCAAGACCGCTGAGCTCTGGCTGTGTTGGCTACATGATTGTATAAGGGAGACGGTTTTTATAGTTCTTACATTTATAACACGACAACGGTATTTACTTCAACGAGAAAGAAGATCTGACCTTCTATAGAACTAGAACGTCGAGATGTTGAAAAAAAAAAAATTACAAAATTCGAAACAATAATAACACAAATGAAAATAAAAGAAAGTAGTTACGGCGTCGTCTGGGTCAACGGTTAACGGGGCAGAAGAAAAAAATACAAAAGCAAAAAAATAACTATCGATTACAATTCTACAACTCCCGGTTAGTCACGACGTGGGGAGTGGGGGTGGGGGGGAGATCTAGCAAGGGAAATGCAGTCAAAAGAACTAATAATCCTCCCGTCAACGCACTCGCTAAACAGAGACGCGAGGGGGAGGGCAGGGCGCTGGCTGGTGGGCGATACGAGGAGGGGTAGTCGAAGGGTAATGGCAAAAAATATACAATGTCAAAATCCTCTCACAGCCGTGAGTCACAATACAAAAAAAAAAAAAAATCTTAATTAATCGGTCGTATAATTACGATCCGAGCTCTATATTAAAACTACTCGTTATGACATGGAGGATGAACGCGGGGGAAAATAACGGTGATGAAAAGATGGCGACGTTTCCACGAGGCAACGGGATACTTGTCGTGTGACGTGCTCGCAAAGTAACGTGTGAAAAATACGGGAAATAATGATTGCGGGACTAGTGGGTGCGGGTGCTATTCGTCTGACAGTTTCTGTACGACAAAATATTTATAACAAATTCGGAACTCTAATGTTCTGGGCGCCAGCTACGAGACGGCGTAGAACCGGTAATTTTTTCTACGAGAAAGTGTAGAATAATCTCAAACGTTGTCGACTAGTCTCGGAATAGAGCTGAGGGGGCAAAATTCCGGTCTTTCGGCTTTAACAGTTGACTTCAATACAATTTTATGCCAAAGGGTGGCGGGGTGTTTCTGTTAGAAATCGACTATGAATATTGTACGATCTTTTCTTTGAATGGTTGTGCATTCGTTTGTTTTTCGTTAGAACTGTGTAACCGATCCTCGGGTCATGACGTTTGTAAAGCTTCCCTTTATAATTCGTTAATAAAAAATCTATTTCCGCGAGCAATACTTAGAAATCTCAACAGTTTCCGGTATTTTTTGGGGGTTTTTTGGAAACGGGAATCTCACTTAGAAAAGATAATGTACGGCTATTCGCCACTCACCACGCGCTCATACTTTTACCGATGTTCTTGCCGGGTAAAGGCGGTGATCGTAACCTCAAACAATTCCAACTATCTTCTAAGTCGATTCTCGTTAAATTCGGGGACCGGGGCTGGGGAAAAACACACTCTTTGTGACGAGGAAGGCTACGGCAATACGGTGATCACACCCACACAACATTTTGCACAGTTTCGCTAACAAAAATCTATTAAAATCAACATTCGATCACGCGCACAGGTGTGGTCGGGAGGAGGGATCTCGATCGAAGCTGGAGTCTCGCTGTCTCTCTCGGCTTTCTTCTCGAACAACAGGGTCGTGAGGGTTCTCGGCAGGTGAGAGAGTTCGGTACTCGGCTTCAGTCGATAATTCCGGCGATCGACGGACGTTACGTCGGAGGGTGGTAGCGGGACGATTAGATCGTCGCTCGATATTTTCAAGGCGACGACGGCAGGCGACGGGTGGCGGGCGACGGTAGCTATAGGCGAGGTAGCGGCAACTTAGCAGCGGTGGTGCGTAAAATGCTTTTCCCCTCGTCGATGCTCTCGTCATCTTCCTCGACTGTTTCGCTTGCTCTCTCCATCGTTGATCTGTTGATGATGCTGTTCTCGTTGCTTCGCTGTTGCTGGACATCGCGGCTCGCACGGGGGTTGGGGGAGGAGGTCGCGGGGAATAAACTGAACTTATTGCTACCTATCTGACGCGGTGAGTGGCGGGTTCGACTGGAAATGGTTAGAGGGTCCTGTAGCGATGTTACATCGTTACAATGTATATTTAAAATCAAAAGAATTTTTATAATTATTAATTAACAATATTAATTATTGATATATAATGGATTATTTCATCTTATTAAAGTTATTTAATTTTAGGAGTTTTTATTTAATAGATCGTGACTTTATTCACAGTAGGGAACCTTTTTATAAAAATTCAATTTGTTTATATTTAATCCTTTTTGACAGTTTTTGTGATTAGACTCGCCTGAGGGGCATTCAAGACGTAAAAAAAATTGTCAAATGCGAGAACGCCGTTACTCTGCAAAGTGCTTTAAACCGAAGGGTCTCACGTGTCAAATAGCATTTATACAAACAGAAGGCGGAGAAGCGGTTAGGTGACACGTTGCGCGAGGATTGTCTCGTCGGCTCCGAACTAAAAGCCATTCCAGAAGCTCCGACGATTCTGGTTTCGTTGTAATACCATCGTTAGACGAGAGATTCCAAAGAGGTCAACGATCTCGCATTATCTCCACCTACGTCACTTTGGCTCGTGTCTTATTACACGAAGGCTCAGCGCGCGGGCCTGTAGACGGTTCGAGTAAAAGCTCAGTAGCTTCCGACGCTTCTGCCGTTTGTACATCGTTGCCCGCCCTCGCCTGACGGTTAACCAGAATCTGCCCTAACGTTAAACACACAACGTGGGAAGCTTCACTCTCATTTGCTTTGTGTGATGTTTTCTCGCTAACGCACACGAGGTCAAAAGTTCGTTCCTCGTGTAGAGCTGTCCATAGACGTTAGCCGTTTTAGTTCCCTGCGTTCAAAGACCTCTGCCCCTCCCCCCTTTTCATCCCGTCCCACTTTCCGCACTCATTTCAAATGGGGTGAGTGAGAGTTGCATGGTCAAAAGTCTTCCCGACGATGTGTATGTACGCTATGCACCAACGCGGTGAGTTTCGTCTGTACACGAACCGTGTGTATATGTTTATGTTAGTTTCCTAACGGTGAAGCTTTCTGTATGCTACAGCCTCTTCTTTCACGGGCGCGTCTTGCTGCGCTTACTCATCCCATTCGGTTCTCCTTCCGCTTTTACCACCCTTACCTTCATCATCGTCGTCGTCGTGTCTTCATTCAAAGAGAACGGCGGCAAAAGAAAAGTTGAAAGGCCACATTCACGGTAATTTTATCTTGACGCCTTATCGCAAATAAGGCTCTCTCACGTCGGCCGCGTTTCGCTTCTCCTATTCGGGGGATTAAGTTTCTATGACGCGAAGTAACGCACAAAGGCGCAGATAGCGGGTGGGGGGACAGGTTAAAGAGTTGTCGGGAAACGGTGAACGTAACTTTCGCATTTTTCTTTTCTTTCATCTTGTCTATTACATTGTACGGCGTTTCAACAGAGTCCTTTACGAGAATCTGCAACATAGTGGAGCTTCTCGTGGCTCCCTGAAGCCTCTGCAGCCTTTTCTCGAATTGAATGCGCTTCTTTATCTGTGAACTTTCGCGAAGGAATGCGAAAGACTGTGGCAGAAATAAGTTATTTTTGGTTTACGTTGTAAAATAGCAAAATTGAAAAAAAAATCAAATAAAAAAGCAATTCGTTAAATGAATATGATGAATGTACTCATCTGAAGTACCAAAGTACAGATGAGACGAATTTTTTATTAGATACAAATATGGATTCTATCAAAAGCTAGGAGTCTGTTCGGTAGCTTCAAATTTAAATGAACAATTGCCGCATCACGTTTATTAGCGCAATATTCTTCTCGATAATAAGTTTCCTCCAAGATTTTCCTCCGAACTCGCCAATGAATTTACTTCGTTCGTCGAAAGTTTCGAGAAAACTTTTCTGCGATAATAATTACGACGCGCAGGCCGCGCGACGATTTGATGCTTCAAAAATAAAAAGTTCTTCATCCTGGAATTTTATGCAATAATGTTGAGAGTAGAGAGGGGTGAATGAGGGCGAAGAGCTCGGAAATCTTGTCGAAGTTGACGCAGGCTTCGAAGCAAAAGCTTCCCGTTAGAATGTTCATTGGAGCTCAACCACAAGAATAGCAAGCTTCGATACTGATGAAGAGAGGTGGAACCGAGAAGCAGAAGAGAGAGAGAGAGAGAGAGTGAGAGAGCGTGGAATAACGTCTCGTGTTATTCCGAAGAAAGTTCGGTCGGCGGGTGGAGTTTGCAGCGTGGAAATTTAGTCTACGAAATCTTCTCCTTTACTCTTAGAATGCAGTGCCACAAGACTCTTGTGAAACCCCTTCCGTCTCCGCCCCTCACCAGAGGTGGTAAGAATATTTACCGTGCGTCATGTGTTATTGTAGCTCGGGGTGTACGACTGGGGTGCGCGAGAATTCGAGAGACGAAGCAAAAAGCACGAAAGGAGCAGAGGGTGGAGGGATGGAAGGAAGCCTTTACCAAACTTCAACGTAGAAGGAAAGTTGTCCGGAGGAGGTTCGAAAAGCGGAAGTCTCTTCGGTACGTTGTGAATTCTGAGCTTTGAACGAAAAATCAAACTCAACATCATTGTTGTTGAATATGTAATGTTTACCTCCAACTATATAACAGCGATTTTCTGTTGTCTTTGTATGGCATAACATAGCTATCGATGTATATACAATCTCGAAGAGATTCTACGGAATATTCGTCCTTTCGATATCTCCGGAATATACAAATTCCTTGATCCGGATAATCTTCAGACCGTGAAAATAAAAAAGTTTAAATATAATACGTTCCAATGTTTTTATATGACATATTTTTTTGTTTTTTTTTCTTTTCATTTTCTTCAACATTACGACAGAACTTATTTCCGTCAGAAAAAATGAATAAATCAATAAAACATTTTAAGGAGGTTCGGTGGCTGAGAGTTCGTTTCGCATAAGTTCGAGAAAAATGAGAGAGAATTGCAACTACTTCTCGATGGTATAAAAATCTGAAAAAATTCAGGCATATTTAAGGTACTAAAAAGATTAATTTTGCACAATAATAATTCCAAAAAGTTATTAACAAATTCATGAAAAAAAAACTTGTTAAACAAATTAACGGTAACTCAACTTTTTTTTTATGAAAATGATTCTTTCATTTTTCTGAAATTTTTTTTTTTTTTACACATTTTTTCCATATAAAAAATTTTTTTTTTCAGATTATTATCTTGGGTTTGAATTTTTTCTTTTTCTACACATTTTTTCCAGATAAAAAAAAATTCAAACCCAAGATAAAAATATGAAAAAATTCATACGTGTTAAGAAAAATGAAAGAATCATTTTCATAAAAAAAAAGTTGAGTCACCGTTAATTTGTTTAACAAGTTTTTTTTTCATGAATTTGTTAATAACTTTTTGGAATTATTATTATGCAAAATTAATCTTTTCAGTACCTTAAATATTCCTGAAATTTTTCAGATTTTTATACCATCGAGAAGTAGTTGCAATTCTCTCTCATTTTTCTCGAACTTATGCGAAACGAACTCTCAGCCACCGAACCTCCTTAACCAGTTTCGGAAAACTCTCTAAATTAATATGGTGATTGTACCTAAAAATTCAAGTATTGGTGATGGAATTTCAATGACATTTTTCTAATTCTCGCTGTAAAAAATTCAGAATTTTTTTATTGCAACGTAAATGTTTTTGAAAAACTTTCAATAGCGGTTATCGATTTCCGAGAAAATATTTTTTACACCGTACCTTTGATGACAGAAAAATTAATTTTTCTCGTGTTGCACCCCATAACGAAAATTCTAATATCTGATGCCGAGCCACCTCACGATTTTCTTATCGGGAAATGGATAAGTGAAATTCAGAATCGATCAATCTATCGCATCTATTGCACGTCGAGAGGCGACATCGTCCTTTCAACATGTATATTCAGCCTGTACCGTTTATCCGACAGCCCCATACACACTGTCATTTTATTTCTTCACTGCCGTACCCAGTGCTCCGATCTACCTAGATATACCTAAAGGCAAAGTGGTTTCGGATAACGTTAGAACGTGCAGACACAGAGTAGGAGAGAGAGAGAGACTTCTATGTCGGAAGTGTGAGCGAGTCTTGTAGTCGGCTAGCGAGGCACTAACCATATTTCGTCTCGATAACTTTGTTCCCGGGATGGTGTCCCCGGTGCTGTGATGCTCCGGCAAATGCTGCTGCCCCTCCTGCCGTTGAACAGGGTACGATCGATGCACGCGCCCGTTTGAAGCCGGAGTCATGAATCCGCGCGGCAATTCCCGGCGCCCCATTATTATAGCGACGATCCTCTCGTACGCTTTCCTCCCCCATCTTCTACACCTAACCGCGGTTATCGCGCCAGGATACTTTGAATATAAAAAGACGCTTGCTCCTCGCGGTAATTTAGTTCTTTTTCTTCGTGGACGACGTCGACGCTGAGAAAGCGAAGGCCCGAGGCTTTCTGACGACATCATCGTGGTCGTCTTTTTTTTTCATCAACAATCCCAGGAGCTCCAGAGAATTATCCGCACCCTTCGTCCGCCCCGTTCCGTCATTACTGTATCCTGTTCAAGACAAAACAGCAGGCAAACTTAATCGTAACCCGAAGAGGCACGAAGCTTCGCGATGTAAACGACGATGTGTGGGAGGTATTTTAAGAGTGTTTTTCAGTAGTAGGAAGATAGAGGTTAAGGGTATGAAGGAGGTTAGGTGTGTAGGCGAGATAGCGACGAGTCTCATTCTCGTCTCTCCAGCATTTAAGTCTGAAGCCTGAAGCGCATTGGGGTTATAAGTCTTGACCCCCGTAGGCGGTTCTGCGTCCATTTCGACGGTAAAGGGAGAGACAACAGGATAGATGCTCGAACGAAAAAGATTCGAGAAGAGTCGCCCTATCGGAAATTCCACCGTAGGCAGAGTTCTATTCGGCATTACTTTCAATCCCACAATCCTTCGAGTACCGTGAACAATCCCCTCGACATCGGGCCTAAAAGGTTGCTGTGGTGTGTGTGTGTCGATGTGCCCGGGCAAGAGACTCGAGGGTGAAGACAGCGTAAAACAGCCGCATAGTGTGTGTGGATTGCCGCATCCGTTAGAACTTGGAACTAGGGGGTTGCCTTGCAACATGGAGGGAGAAAGACACGATCGGGGTTTGTGGGCCCGGTGAAGATAGAAGCGAAAGAAAAACAAACCGCAGAGATAAGCCTGAACTCGCGGAACCCTTTTAAAGAAAATACAAAGTGCGAAGAAGCATTCCAGTTGCTCGGCTGGTGGTGAACCACCAGCAACATCATAGCTTATGTTGCGGATGATCCTCCAACGTGCCCTAGTACTGGATGGTACAATGTTCCCTTGAAACTCCGACTCTTTTTTTAGCTTTTTTTTTTTTCTTTTTCTTACTCTCTCCTGTACTAGGTCCGTTGGGAAACTCACGTGCGAGAAAGAATACGAAGAAAATGAAAGAAAAGTTTTTCGTTACTGTGTAACTAGGAGCAGTTTTACCTCTGTCGATGCTTTTTAGACCTCCCCAAGACTTCTTTCTTCTCGCAACGAAGTATACGAGTGGAGTATATAAATTGGTACGAGTTGTTTTGCATCGGGTATAGTCGAAGTGAGGTGAATACTGATACGAGAAACTCTTCAGCCAGGCATGCCCTCCTCCCATGGAAATATATATCGCATTGGTTCTTTTTCTCTTTTGCGTTTCCTCTTTTTTTATCCATTGCACCGACGCGCACCCCCCTTGGTGACCACTTCATCGAGACGACAATTCATAGCACCGGGGCGCCCGGATACCGGCGCACACTCAACGCTTTTTAATTAACGCTGGCATATCCCTTTCGTCTGAAATAATGACGTCGTTTCCACTATTCAATCCTACTCCCCCCCTTCCCACACCGTATACCGTCGCCGCTTTCCCACGCGCGCACCCCGTCGTGACTCCACAACGCAAACCCTCGTTACCCGCCTGCTCTCTTGTTACCCTGGCAGTGACGAATATTGTTTTCGTCACAGCGGGTAGGTACGATTTAATTGTAAGACTTTGCCACCCGGTAGCGTTGAAAATGAAGAGGGCTTGTGGCACGAGATGAGACTGAAGCAGCCAAGAAAGTGCTTGTTGAGCCCGCTAGTAGGTACAAAAATTTCGCAAAATTGTCGTGTTGCGCAGACAAAAATAAAGACATTAACCTTATCTCCGAGCGGTAACTCGTATTTATTGTTCTGCGTGAAAAATAATAACTTTTCTTGATTAGCTAAACATAGAGCACCGTTCTTCTTGCATGAAAAAAAGGTATGTCACGAAAATATACTTACAACACATGCAATACATTTCTGTCGAGAAGTGGGATATCGCGGATAAATTTTGGAATATATTACTGCAAATATGTGATACTAAATGTAGAACAATTTTTTTGTAGACAATATGCTATTTTTCAACGAAAATATATTGGATATATCATGTTTTGCGATATACTTTTTTTCGATGTGGCGATCGAACAACGAACTCTGAGCAGTGAGTTTCGTCGCGCTAAATAATGGTTCATCAATATAACTTGTTGTTTCGCATATTTTATAGTTAAGTGCGCCACGGTACGAATTGCAAAGTATCAAAATACGTGCTTCGAGTTGACAAATTATTTGTCAAATGTATACCGTGGTAAACATTATTAGTGTAATGCCGCGATTCATTGATCATGCGCGATGCGTAATGCTCGGAACTTTACGGATTGATTTACAATGTTTGTTCATTATCCTTAATTAACCAGCTGATTAAAATGAAAATTCGGTGACAATACTCTCAGCCTTTGGGATGTATTGTGAATACAATGTGAGTGCAGAGAACGTCTGCATTCATAGTTTTCATTAATGCCTCGACTATTCGAAAAATATGGTGTTGCAAAATCTGCATACATACCATTAAGTTAAAAAACATATATCCATTGAATATTCATATTAATTTTCACGTGTATCGCCGGAGGATCGCTGTATTTGGTTTACAACAATTATCAACCGAATTAAATTTTGTTCGATAAAATTATGCTTTCTCTCGTCACAGAATTTCAGAAAAATGTTAAAAAAAACGTCGCCAAATAGTTAAAAAAATAGTTTTTAAATAATTTTTTGAACATAAAAAACTAAAAAAAAAAAATCACCATCAAATGAAAATAAAAAAACTTTGCTCGTCTTTTCTTTTGATGTAACGACATCGATTTGTGTGTGGTAACTATTTAGAATTGGGGCTTTTCCCAAATTGCGAGTAAAATTTAATATTTGAAAACAATTTTTAAACTACTTGGCGACGTTTTTTACATTTTTTGCAAAATTATTTATTTTTTATTTTTTAGTTCATTTTTTTTAATTAATTTTTTTATTATTAGTTATTAAAAAAAATGATTTATTAGTTTATAACGTTACGAAGTCACACGACATGATTTCTTTTGTATCGCACCAACGACCCATTTTTTTAACCGCACAAGAGGTTGTTTTTTACTAACTTTCATGAAAACAAAATTATAGATACCCTCACAATTTAACCTTTATTTCGATCACACAGTATGAGCGTACTATTCGCGGATCACAGATACGGATATCACCAGTTGCAGTGTTCACCAACTCACACATGGAAAAATTAAAAACATATTTGATAGTTCGTTTCTTATACCGTTTTGTATGCACAGCTCACGCTTGGGGTTACGAACGTAACACACAGGCATCGCAGGCATCACAGGACATCGGACAAACGGGACAGACTTAACATTATTTTATCGCGAAAACGTGAACTTTTCGGGCGACATAATGATATCTCATCATTGCATGCACCGATCGGGCTGATTCTGGGCTCATTGTAAAGCTTGTATTTTATTTATATCGTAAAAGTGTCATTGAAATTTTTATTCGATGTCCCGTTTCCAAGATAAAAACTGTTGAACATTGGGCGGCGCAATATTGGCGTATAAGGACTCGGTAGCGCTCGACGCGCGCGGGCTCCCCGCGCGGACTTTTTTCTTTAAAGTATTTGACTTCGATATATTGATATGTCTGTGGGCTTTGAAAAGTCATAAAAACGTTTACATGACAGTAGAGGCCTACAGCGCCCGTGAATATGTTCAGATGTCAAAACCCAATTAGGATGCAATATCGAATTATTCAAAAATATATAAATAAAAATTCCGCAAGCATTCGACTTGAATAATCGCATAGCTAATAAAAGTCGTTTTGTTTTCGGTATCCCGCGACTATATTCATGCTGAATTGCGCACATGGGAGGTAAAAAAAAAACATGCGTACGCGGAAAACGGTCGCGCGGGCGTTAAGTGGAGGGAATTTATCACCGCCTCGGTAACACGTGTCTCTTTCGTCGTCCTCTCAAGAATAAAAAGCTTACCGGCGTGCCGTAAAATAAAGTGAAGGGATATTGTCACCAGTGTTCGTGAAGGTCGTAAAGATTCTTGAATCCTTAACGTCGTCTAAAGAATAAAACGAGATATCGTTGAGGAAATGAATTGAAGATTCTGAATCTCCAGCCGATGCTGATTAAACGCTGTAAACTTTTGTTTTTATAGCACCGATTTCTTTTTGCGTGAACACTTGTAAATGGAGAAGTAAATTATGCATACATTTGTATTAATATTGATTCAAAGTGGAATAAAAAATTCAATTGTTGCCGTTAAAAAATATTCTTCTTTAGTCCCATTGAAGCATACATAGAATAATTAGTAGAAAGCTAAGCAATTGTTTTACTGTAACGTGATATTACAATTAAAAAAAAACTCCAGTTTTTTTTTACGAAAGCGCTATAAATAGGTTTCCGTATCGATTCCTCATTATTTCAGTCTGTCAAACGCTCGAAAATAGCGAGATTGCAAAAAAAAAAAAAAGTAATTCGCGTAAACGAGACTTCTTTCTTCGTGAGAAAGCAAAAAATTGATGAAGAACGAATGATTTCTACCCCGAACTAGTTACGGTATGAAACGATAGCGAGATGAAATTCGATGGAAAATTCAATTGCCCAACGGCGTGTCGTGAAAAATTATTGTGACGGTGTCTGCTTGTTAATCCCGGCCACGTAACGCGAGCTGCGTTAAATTATTTCTCATTCTTTCGTCGTACGTGGTTGGAGCGTGGACCGCGTAATAACGCCCGCCGAGCAATTCTCTCCGGGTCAACGAGGGGTGAGAATTTTTAAACCCTTTAGGTTCTGTACTCGTGATTCCGTCCACGTAATAATATTTATATCTGCGGTTCTCGCGTCTACTTGTGTAAACATACAAAACCGTATACGGAAGAAAAACGTCACAGAAGAAATGCCGATAATTTATCCATTATTTCGCAATGTTTTGATGGAATTTTCAGTACGGTAGAATCGCGGGAACTGAGAAATTGCTATTTCCACCAGTGATAGATATGAAAACAAAGTTATTCATTATTTATGTCAATCACTTTTTTAAAAATATTTTTATAGGTTAGTTTAGGTAGTGTTCCCCGTATTCCGCCGTATACCCTTCCGGGGTGTTACGGTTCCCCCCCTCTTAACATTGACTACCCGCACTCAGCTAATCTACCTAACCTTTCATGTGCGTCCGCAGCCGACTTAGCTACACTGTACCGCATTTGCCGGGGACACGGGAAAATTGCGGAAAATCCGTGCCGGTACAGACGCCCATATTCTGCTGATTCTTCAGTATTTTTTGCACTTGTGTAAAGTGCAGAGAGCACCAAAGTCTCAGAAGAATGAGCCTCCCGCTCAATGATTAATGCGACAGCCAGCGCGCGGCTAAGCGGTCACCCATCCACGTACTGCCCGCGAACATATATGCCTGCTTGACTTGGGCGATCAACGGAGCTGCGCGCCAATCGCGCATTATTTGATTTATTATTCTTTTATTTTTTTAATAATTTCCAAACGTCATCCAAAATATTGCACTTTTATGACGAATGAATTAATTTAATTGATGATTTGAATTGACTAATTGACTCCACTTAGGAATCACATTCAAGCTAAAGAAATGTTGATTACTATTAATCCAATCAGCCATAACTCTCTTATTTCTTTTTTACTTCTCCAAACACGCACCGGCTGCCCACCTCGATCGAGAAACTCATTAGTACCAGATGTTTAGGCTACAACTTATGACTATTTAATAAATCATACTAAATCTCGTTACGCAGTTAAAGTCGTCCGAATGTATAACTCACGCGTTTTGAATCTCATCGCGGCGTCTGTAAGCTCGAGTGAAAAGCTTGTACGCGAAAGCTTTCCCCTCGTATGCGTGGTACGCGGTCGAAGGTGCTTAATGTGCCGTTTTCGAGGTCCGTAGATACAGTCAAACTTTGCGAAAGTTGCTTCTCATACCATTATAGAATTTCTAATGATGTCTCAGTTAAAGTTTCGTACGATAATAAACAACGTATTTGACTGCTACCGAAGCTCGTTGGTGCTGTGAACACGTCTGGCCCGGGCGGCGGACGAGACGAGACAGGGTGCAAAGAAGGAAGGTGCACTGGCCCGTCGTTGAATAATTTGTAGCTTCAGCCCGAGGAGGGAGGTGTAGGAAACTACTAAACTAGAAGCTCGCCGAGCTGTTCCTCGTCGGGAGCAATTCATCAAAGCTTCCCTTTACATTAAAGTCTATTCAAGGGCGGCGACTCACCCCTCCCATTCGATGTTCGCCGGTGGCTCCTTAATTTCAGCCCAACGCCTACGAATTAAGGACAAACCAGGGGAGGGAACAGACGACGAGAAAGCGAGGAGGAAAACGACGATGAAGCCGAACGGGAGAAGGCGATCGCAGTGAACGTCGACGAGGTCGTATTGGACACATTTTGGTGTACTTCCCACGGTACCGAGCATCAAATTGTTACCTTCCTCTCACACATTTACAGTAATGTTATCATTATCGTTGTTGTTATTATTGGAATTATTATTAGCACAGAACGTGTAGAAGGAATTTCCGGTAACTCACCCTCTTAAACTATTACCAAAGTGTGGAATTGGGAGGGGGGAGAGGAATGGGGATAGGGCATGGTGCCCGGTCTCTTGCGCTAATTGTTTCTTACGTCGATGCCCGAGACATGGCCTGATTAAACTAGTTTTGGGTAGGCGGCGAGAGAGAAAGCGAATACCGTGAGCTTGCGAACGTAAGCCATCCGGTAGCGACGACGAGCGCCTAGATGAGAACACCACAGAAATTCATGCAAGTTTATAGAGTTTGCACCACCTCTATCGTTGAGGTGTTGAAGCGGTTCGGGTTAGACGCCAACGAAACAAGCCCAGTTGCACGCGCCTTGACATTTAGTCTAAGGAAGTCGGGGCAATTTCCTTTTTCGGCATTTCCTTGAGAATTTAACTTTGGAATAAGATCCTTGATGCACACGAATAGAATTAATATTAAATCTGGAAGCTGTTTGTTTGTTGGAGAACAAAAAACGTAAAAGACCCGAAGGCGATCGAAGATACACATGCGCGCGGAAGGTCACAATACGAGGATTAGCCGGATTCGGGATAAACTCGAGCGAGCCTACGTGTCCGCTTGTTTACACCTTCGTTTGCGTTTACACGACAGTTTGCGGTACTCCGTCCGTTCGCATGTTTGAACACGAGAAACAGAGAGAGGTCGTCATGCGTCAAAGTCCATGGTGATATTCGTCGACGTGCGGTTGTTTGCACGACCGAACAGCTTCTCGCCTACCGCCCCTCCGTGAAATCGCCTATTTCGGTGATTTTATATGAAATTAAATCTTGACAAATTGACGATTCGTTCGTTCAGTCAAAATGTATAAATATCGAAGCGCGCGTTTCGAATTTATTCAAAGTGATTTTATTATTGAAATATTATACCGAGGGAGCAATACATATGGCGCTGTGTAAACATTCCGCTTTCGCGTTCATTGAATTTTCATTAATTATATTTAATAAAGTTCTATTTTCGTCACACAAAACTCTCACGAGTTGCCAAACGCCGATGAGCGCGTACATTGTCTTTGTTTAATTAACAGTGAAAACCTCGATTAATCCGAGAGCTTTTCACGGAAAACCGGATAACATTCATCCTTTCATATTTATTTTTGTTTAGTGGCAATATTTTTTTACGAAAAATATATAAAACAAATACAAATTTTTTTTTTACATATAAAAAAAAATGGATTTCACAAAATTCTTCATCAAAAATATAATTTCGCGCATCGATAATATATCTTGCATAAACTTTTTTTGTCTCTATTGCGAATCGATTATTCTCATTTTTAATATTGAAATAATAAATTGATACCCACGTGGGATATGATAGACGAGAATATGGCTGTCGTAAACTATGCGTGTGAAAATGATATCACGTAAGAAATACATTATTCCGCGTGATATTTTTCCTGGCGTTGAGAAGATCTCGTCGCCATCTCCGTGCAGCCCCTATATTCGAGGATTGATCAGAGGGGTTGTGCCAGAACATTCATCTGTTGGTCTCAACGACGCAGCCCTGTCCTCTCGCGAGCGCGAGTCTCCCTCTCTCCACGTGCCGTATTATCATATTTTTGCATAATGGAATCAGCCAACACATCGCGAATCACGGTAACGTCCCATCCTCCATGTAACCCGTATTCCGGAACCCCCTTTCTCGACACTGCTCGCGATACAAGTCACTATTATACATATGTATATAACTATGGCCATAGTTTCGCGTTCAAAAATAACATGGCGTATTGAAAACCGTGTAGACTATGCGCGGCTATACGATACCCATAAAACATCCACACTCGGGGTAAAAACAGTATCCGCAGTAACGATACCCAATGGTGATTTTACCCGCAATCCTAAAATTTATTCGGTACTCGATTAATTTTCAAGCTTTGTTTCGACATTTCTACCCTGGCGAAAACTCCGGATGTGCCTCGCATTCTGCGAAAATCCCACGCTCTTTTCATCTACCGCACTGCCCTCTGCTATTCTCGTTTCATTTATCCGGTTAGAAAAGGTATTCTCATAAATTTCACGCTTGTGAA
Organism: Cryptus armator; assembly: GCA_963971235.1. Classification (NCBI taxonomy): domain Eukaryota; kingdom Metazoa; phylum Arthropoda; class Insecta; order Hymenoptera; family Ichneumonidae; genus Cryptus; species Cryptus armator. The sequence continues at coordinate 12,406,002 of OZ020242.1, read as the reverse complement.
TTTCCACGATAAATATATATATATATACATATATATATGGTCCATGCATCCCGAGAGTATCTCGAAGGAAAGTGTGGGTACCATAGATTCGTGACCAGGTGAACCGAGGATATCGCGAGTAAGAAGCAAATTGTGAAAATAACAAGCAACCATTAGTTATCGGACCGGGAAGAATAGACGGCATCCATGTAGTGCTCTCTGTTCGAAAGACATCGAGGTGTTTCCATCAGAAATATCAAACCTCTACCGCTATCGTCCATTTGCCAACGATGCGTCGGGCGTGAGTGTCGAGATTCGTAGTTCATCCGTAGCCTGGAAGCTTTTTAAAAAAAGGGGCTAGAAATGCAAACTATGTGTCGCAATTCCACAAAAGGAGTAAATGATGGAGTAAGAGCGCCGCGAGGATTGCGCAATAAGCTCCCGCGGGCCACACGAGGATTAGACGAGGAACTAACGAGATTGAATGTTCGAATCATCGTAATGAATTTGCACTGTTATCGCCGTTAATATATTCGGAAACTGCGTTTGCAACTTCGAATACGTTGGCGAATTGATGATGACGGCGGGTATTAATCGCGTGGGAAATAGGTGGGGTCGACAAATGTTGCCGACCTACGGTGGAACAGTAATAATCAAACCAAACCTTCCCCTCCGCCTTTCCAGGCGCAACTCTCTCGCATTGTACTATCCCGTCATCGCATAGAATATCCAAATGGCAAAACGGTTATAATGCCCGTGTTTGCCATTCCGCTCACAGTCACAAGCGGATTCTAAATTATTCACTTGCAAAATTGGATTATTCGTTTATAGTTTGTATATTGGAATATGTATATTCGGTAATAGTTTGTTCGTAAACAGGTTTAACACATTGGATCGTGAATGTGTACAATCTTTGTCGTTACAAATTTCTATTATTTCCCGAAGAACCATAAATTATCTGGTTGTAATAATGAAACCAATAATTCCAAAGGTTTTTCATTATTAATTAACGGGGAAGAGGGTTTCGTGGAATCTGGTGCTATTTTGATAAGGATGAATGAGTTTCGGCACGATTGTGGTCAAGCAGTAGCCCATCGTCATTATTGTCATCAACATGATAATGTGGAGAGGACCACGCCGATTCCGTACATAATCCATACTGATCTATCATCAGCATAGTCACGGCCAACTTGCCAAACCGAGTTTAGTGCACTATGTCCGTCTCTCCCCTCCCCCAAACCCCCTGCTCCGTTCATCCCCTTTGGGCATCGTCGTAGTGTACATAGGCATAGCCAACTCCTCGGGGTTACCCAGGAGAGTTTGACGAGAGATATCGATGGGCGCGGGGTTTCAAGGAGGCGAGGGTGTCCAAGAGGGAACGGAGAGATGGAGGATTCGCGTGTATCAACCCTCTCATACCGCTGCCCCCTCCTCCCCCTCCCCCACCCCTCGCGGTGTATCTATTTGCTCTGAATTCAATTAAACCGAGATTAAACAAACGCACTGGGTCGTGTATACGTAGTATATACGCTATTAGGATAGTTCGATAAGGGCTTCCAGAACTACTAGTGGTAGTGCATCTTGGCATCGTGCTAAACAGGGCAATGGTACTTGGAGGGTATATTGTGTTACAAGCGTAAATGCCAGACTCCAAAGGTCTCAGCCGTCAAGTCTCAAAGTTAAGCTCGGGTCAGCGTGCTTCGCCATCCGCCTGGCTTTACTTAAAGGTCACGACTACTCGCTAAGGGTTTCGGGCTGTGGTATGGCTGCTGGTCGTGACCACTGCGAGCATGAGATCAGACATCCGTTCCTACAGTGGATACTACATGCTGTCTGGATACCACTGCCCTCACATATATACATATATATATATTTGCGGTATATCGTCATGAGCTTTCGCAGCTGAGTACACAGAGCAACTGAAGTCGAACGAGCTTTATGCTCATGCACTCGTTCGTGGAAGAGACGAATCCACGGTACCGACAAAGTAATCTTTTGCTCATCCCTTTCGCGCTGTTTGGTTATCGAAACTCACCGAATAGTCATGTAAGTCGGACCCGATATACTCTGCCTTAGGATTTTGGGGGTTTCAGCGCTTGTTGAGTAAACTCGTCGTGTTTCTAATTCTATTTCAATGGTTGAGAAGCAGAAAAGCGTTTCCTACAACTTATTGAATGGTAAACTGTTTGGGATACGTGTTTACGTTTCTTAGAGATCAATGCAAACACTGGATCTGTCTTTAATTTGTCAGTAAAAATAGTTAAAATTGATACTGGAAAGTAAAGCGCTGCAAGTCGATAAATCGCGAATTTTTATGAATTTCCCATACTTGCGTTCAAATGATTTTGCCTCCAATGTGTCTTCGGGGATTTTGGACTCACCTGAAACAGAAACAAAACCATTTTATTGGCTAAAAATTTTTACTTACAGGGCTGATGTAAGGGCGGGTCTCGGGGGACCCGAAAATATCAGATTTCGATCCATTCTTATTTAAACCCTTTTGTGTAGAAAAGGTCTGTAGTTTTAAGGACATTGAAACAGCACAATTTTATCTTTTTCATCCATCATCTTGTTATTATTGCATGAAAAAATAATGTAGTTCGTCGTTTTGCGTTTAAAAAATTCCGCGTTTTTTTTAATCGTATTGTATAAACATGAACGACGCGAACAAACAGGACCTGAATATATATTTTTTAATCTCAAACTGTAGAATATGGATGAATCATTGAACAATTTTGGTGGAGGAATATTTATTTTAGTTATTTACAAAAGAATTGACACGACAAGCTACCGTGATACTGTACAGCCTTTATTTGTTGAATGTTCGACTACCGTACCTTTCGGCTTGCGCAATTTTTATCCAGATTCATGATACATCGATTTCGGGCATTCTGTTTCGTATTTTCATGAATGCCGTGCGGTTCAGTTCGCCATTCAAACGGTGTTTCGCCATACGTATTTTGTAAAATGGTATCGATGCATCATACACGCCGAAAGTACACATATATTTCGGCAAGTAGATCGGTGTTGGCGGTCGCGAAAGAAAGGGGGTATGGGGATGAGAACGGTGTGGTCGTTTGTAGCTTGAATCGAAAGCGTGTATTAGAGCGAAGCGCGAACATTGCGGTATGGTATACCGTAGCCTATGCAGCTACGGAGAGAGGGAGGGAGGGCGAGAGTGTCGGGAGAGGAGGGGGGATAGACGTGCCGAGAACGAATAGAATTTAGCCTGCATCGCTCCTGGTTCAATTCAGATAGCCTTTCAGTCGGCATATTAAATTTATGGTATGCACGCCGCACATAACTCAGGTTTGCGGTGGGAGTTGGGTCGCCGGGGGTGCAACCTCCCTCGCGCTTTACCTACCCTCCCGAGAGTCGTACGGAGGTAAAGCTTGGCCCCCGAGGGTTGTGCATTGCATGGTGAGAGGGAGAGTGAGAGAACCTCCCTCCCCAAGAGGGTTTGCGCACCCCATAGGATCAAGAACGGCCAGGAATACCGCGGAGAGTAGCATACTGCGTGAACTATAGCGGAACTATGACCCTCGTACTGTGTATGGGTTTTCTTATGATGCGTCTGTATTCAAGCGATACAACAGGCGCGGCCTCAATGTATGTACATTCGGCTACATGTCGTGAACCCCATCCACCGAACCCTCGTAAATTCGACCTCACGAAAGTTCAGATTCGCAGAAAGTAATTACATTTTGAAGAATAACAGTAATCTTCGTATTTAGGTGATCGAGGCCTGCGAGATTATGTCAAATTATTTTAATCAGTTAATCCTACGATGTATCACAGCAAAAAAAATGAACCTACTTTGCTTTAATAGTTTTTCTAGATAATTGACGAGAAGAAGTACTGTATAAATGATTACACTATACGAGGCCCACGGCGGTACGAACGTACAAATGGATAATGGAAGGCCTTAGTAATTAATTACTACTAATTATCGTTACTGTTATTACTTACTGAATGATGATGTTGATGGTGATTCGAATAATTCGATATTTGTTTTACATTGTATACTCATCTCAACGTGCTTTAGAATTTTATTAAAAATCCAACTATTCTAGTAAAAGTCTGAAACATGTGATGCATTTTTTTTTAAATTTGATATTCTCGTTCTTATTTCTACTATTATACGACGAAACAAGTTTCCCATTGATACATATATCGCGATAAGATATTTGTTTGCTACTTTGGTTACTACTACATCGTCGTATTACTACATCGATATACCCCAAAATTTGTCGTACAATGCAGATGCGATACGAGAACTGTCATCCATACCGAAATCGAGATAATTTATTCTGGAACACAAAAGAAGAGATCGAAGGGTTGAATATCGCAGGTTTCACCCACTCGAGTTTCTTTTGGAATAGAGTGCAAACAAGGGACGAGAGAAGAGAACAGAAATTGAGTGATAGAAGAGGGAAAGATTCACGGATACTCCGAACAATCAATCTTTCGAAATTCTCGTCAAAGCACCCACTCGATACAGCCAACTCCGAATAAATAGACATCCAAACTCGTCTCGTTGCATGCAAGAGAGCTTTCTTTTCATGAAATGTCTATCATTATTATTCGTTTATGAGAATTTTCCATTAGGTGTGCTCGAGGGGTGAAATCAGACCCCTCGTTTGCGATCCGAGTCCCTTTAGTCCTCGGGCCAAAGGAGATGCGGGGAAAAAACGGAACAGAGCGTACGTTTCACTATTATCCGATGTTCCTATCTGACGCGCTCTCGCTATATACACCCTTGTAGTACACCGTACTTCGGTTCTTGTAATCAAGGGTACCATTGCATCGCGACGCTCGCAGGGGACACGACTCTACCCGACGCAAATCCGTGCAGTTGATGCCAACGTCATTATTTCGAAACGTCGTCCTACCTTCGTGTAGTTTGAAATAGCTATATGTGTGTGAGTGCGGTTCTACTCCGTAGTATCCGTGTTTAGAGTTACATCTGTGTGCGCAAGAACTCACAGATCCGGTATACCGAATAGTCTCGAGTACGTTGTGAGTCGTTGGATAACTGCGCACTGGTTACAGCTTGCACGGTGCACTGATGTAGTGAAACCTCCCGTTCCATCTACTATACCGCGGGGCACACAGACTCGGCTATCCTCCTGGGATCCTCCAGGCCGAAGGGAAACTGTTCGCTTCGCAGCCTCGACCGGCGGGGAGGCTTACAACAGCGAAGCGAATCCGAGCGAAACAGCGGAGGAAACATGAGAAAGGCATATATATATAGCATCAGGTTGAAAGGGAGATGACGACACACGACAGAGGAATGAGAGAAATTGCAGAATTTCACTCGACCGTTTTACCTCACTGAGACTTCTCTCCGTTTGTCAGTGTTCGTTCTTATATGTAGCGACATAATCACCCTTGTATCTGCTTCGACACAAATGTCGATGAAACGACGACAATTACTGTAGTACCGATCTGACCGGTGGATCCAATTGGACACGTTGAATCGTCGCTTGGAAACGTGTCATCGGTAGAAACTAATGAATCGGTTGGACAATTTGCCGCATTGGTGAACGATACAAGTGATGCTTACTGCTTTCTCGTCCTTTCCGACTTCTTCTTTACATTTGTCACTTTTTAATTTCTGCAATTGATTGCTGGCCTTTCATAGTATCTCTTGGGTTGTCGGAGAACCTTTTAGAGTTGCGAATATTATGTTTTTCGTTATATATTGTTTTTTATTTAAAGAAATAGTTCGGCACGTGGACGTTTTTTTAAATCTACGAATGCAGTTTGCAATGGTAAACAACGGGCAATAATTGTTTTTTGTCTTTTTTTTTTAACAAAATCGTTTACTCGTTTTAGAAAAAAAATGAGAGAAAAAAAAATGTGAAAAACGTTGGATACAGTGTTAAGACTTTACTTTTTCGCGAATTTTACAATAGAAAATTCCCGAAACAAAACGAAACGTAACTATTCTTAACAACAGCGCATTGCTGAGAAGCAGCGAAGAAGCACCCGCCGATATGATTTCTCGTATAGCTACCAAAAAGACAAAGATCTGAATAGCCAGGAATGAAGTTTCCGGCATACTTAGCGATCACAAAATCCCTACGCATGGCGTGGAGTTCGTACCTCGAAACTGCAGAATCCCAAACGCTGCGAGACCGTCTCCTTTCGCTCTTCTGAAGATCGAGAAGATCGTCGCAATAGTGCGGATTCAATGACGCCACCTGTCGAAAATTACGAGAACTATGCGAATTTCTACCATAGAATATGGTAAAAATCCCCATAAATGTGGTAAAAATTCTCGTAATGTCGAGTATTTTCGTCATAGGTGGCGCCACCGTCAAATTTTACCAGATGGCATATTAATTTCTAGTAGATCCTTCTCTCCGTGTAGTAGCTGTAGTATCGGGAACGTAGCTTCGCGAGTGCGTTTCATAGTGGTGTAAATTGGTTTGAATAATTATAAGTGAAACAACTAACGATATAAAGACTCTGTAGAGACAGTAGGAATCCAACGTTCGACGGCTCGTGTTCCGGTCGATGATACAGAGACATCAACTGTAAGTACGTGAATGTGCGTGTGGTATGTATAAATGGATAAATGAGTGTAACCATGAACTTTGTACATAATTCTTGATATCCAAAATCTATAGCTCTTGTAAATTCTGATTATTTAATAACCCTCTACTTTATTCAATATATTTTCATACTTCTGTGTTTGCAAAATCCTTTTAATACTTTTTATTCGGAGAGCCCCCTGATCCCTTTTTACAGGTATCGAAAAACCGACCCCGTTTAAGGGCGGAGCAAAGCGTCTGCGTAAAAATAAATAATAAATTCGGCGCTTCACGCGGGGATTAACTTGAAACGCGCGCGAGCGGGGTTCTCTCTCTCTCTCTCTCCGTCTGTCTCGTACGTCACAACATTAGTATCTATTTTTTTTTGCAAGAAATCAACGAATCCCAAACAATAGTGATTTCTGCAATAATATATATATACATTTTTTTTTGTTTTCGTTTTTGGAGCAAATAACGTTCCTTATGAATTGTTCACGTTAAGTTTCATATGACAGCCAATCGGCGAACGAATAAATCGGAGATAATCATATATTTTCGATTATTTTGGTGTTATGTTTTTTTTTTACACAATAGAATGTATCATATATCTACTCTGAAGCGAATGCCCTCGGCATCGCAGATAATTTTGATGCCGACAGCCACAATGAGATTTTGAAAAAAAAAAAAGAGTTAAAAAAAAGCGTCACTTGAGGTATCCTTTGACGATGATTATTCATTGGTGATCGATTTACTAGAAAATTGAATTACCCACTCGCCACTCTAGCCTCGTCATATAGTTTCACGAATGAATGTCTCTCCACTCGACAAAGTCAAATCGACTGCTCCTATAACGCGAAGAGGTGTACCAACCAGCGAGCGTTACATCCCATCGGGGAACTACAGAGAAAACGATTTACAATAAAAAAAAAAAAGGGAAATCGTGTTCGCGTCAGTCACCCTTCGGCGTTTCGCTTGTTAAGCTGACGATAGAATGTCTGTGCGAGAGAGCAAGAGAAAAAGATTAAACAAGAAAAAAACACTCACGAACGGGCTGCGATCCGGACCGGTCGCCCAGTGCTTCAACAATTCTCGATAGCCGTTTTTGATTCCACTGCTACTCCACTGATCCCGGCCACTCGTTAGACCATTCGATCCAGCGATCGAATCGAAATGTCACCAAAGTGTATACGTCATACTCGTAGAATTCAACGATTTTCACATCCATGAGGCGGCTTTTTAGTTCTGGAAAACCAATCTACCCCGCGTGCGCTGCTGCCTCTATCTACCATCTTGACCTTAATCGACGATACCGCGATATCGGATTCGACTCGCAATTATCATTCGTCGTTATTCTAACCAATTAGGACAACTCGAAAATGAAATTTCATATAATAAAGAACTGAGTAAACATTATTTCTTTTTTTTTTAAATACATCGTAGTGTATTATAGTTTACGTATCTATTTTCCCTCAAGCGTTAACCGATAGTCGGTAATTAATGTCGCTGCAATAGTTCGGTGTAAAAGTGGCTTTTTAGTGAAACTCTCGACGGGTAGAGAAACTATGTACACAGCTGTAACTAGTCGCAGGTGTATTAAGTAAATTTATAACAAAGGTGAAAGCCAGACGAAGTTGGAAATTCGCGTCGAAGCTTAATCACGGATATCCAGCTGAAGCCCTTCGAGTTCAGCGGTATCTCCGTCAGTTCCATCTCTATCTCTCTATATTACGCCCTCCCCCCCCCCTCTCTTCCCCCACCTTCGTCCCTAACGAGTGTGTAATTGCTTTTCAAAATTGATTAAAAAGCGATCGGTCTTGTCGCGACTAGTCGTTATAGTACGATGAGACCCGGCGGTATGGCGCGGGCTTCACCCAACAAGGCCACCAACACTCCGTTGTTCGTCTCTGGTAAAGTGTGACAGCGGAAATGTTCGGGCGGTCGAAGCTTTCGAAGAGCTTGCGAGTCCCTCGCTGCGAAGCGGAGTTAGTCGATGTAGTCCGAGCCTTTCGTGATGCGAAACGAGACGAACCCTACTGCGGACCCTCGTTTTCAACCCTTTTTTTCCATTTTTTCCTTTTTTTTCACCCCTTTCAGAACGCACCGTGAACGGCTAACCGCGTACAGTTACCGACCCTCGCAATAGCAACGCGACCTCGTCGAAAAAAAGATAGCGAAAACACACGTTGCCGTCGACGGCATAGTGCTTTTTCCGGAAATCAAATGTGATCGTTTCTTTTTTTTATTTTTTTTTACTCCCGAAACAGCAACATCGGTATCAAGGAAGATAAAAACTGCAAAGTTGAACTCGCTTGACACGGCGAGGTTGAAAAAATAAATAGAAGAAACATATCATAACAAATTTATTTCGAAAATATTGACGGTGAAAGCGTGGAGTGAATGTCGCAGTAAAAACACGTTGAATGGAAAAAAATAGAGAATAAAAAACTCTTTGATTCTGTAGTATCGCCGCGAGAAAGCGACAACGATGGGCGATGCTAAATCGTTAATCCGATTTATTGCGAGTCCGACAATCGTTCTATAGCCCGCAGTCATTGGCTACGGTGCGACTCCTCGCCAAGTATATTCCATCTCTGACTCCGCGACTCCGTCGCTCAACGCTCTCTGCAAGCTTTAGGAAAATATTAAAGCGTTTGCTAAGCTTCTTTCGCGCTTCGCGTTCAGTTTTACGTCTTCTCGCGTCTTTTCACCACACCTCTGACTACCTTTCTCTCATCGGTGGAGCTTTCTGTTCCCCGAGGAGGACCTCGCGATTCTTCCTCACTGTTTTCGGGCCCTTCTCGTGTTCTTCATCCTTTCGTTTGTTTTTTCTCAACCGCTGCTCTGCAGCACTCTGTATAGCTGTATACTTATTTTTTTCTTCTTCTCAATTCCACGATTTCTCTGTCTCTTCGCTTTTATGATTCTTGTGGGTCTCGTGAATCCGATGAGCTCCCGCTTCTTCGTCCCGCCAAGCAATTACTTTCAGTTGAAAAAAAGCTTAATAAGATTTTTTCGAAAAAGCTCCAATGGGTAAGTAGTCAATCCGCAAACAGTTGAAAATGATTTAACGGATTAGGATAAAACTCTTCTATGTAGCTAGGGAACGGCAAAAAAGAATTCAACAGGCATTCTACCGTTTTTTTTTTTTTTTGAGATGTGGATGAAGATGGGGTTGGAATCACTGAATGGTGACACGGCCCTAAATTTGTATTTTCAGTCGTCTTTTTTATTTATCCGTTAGGCGGTTTATTCCTTCGTCGTTATATTTTGTCGCGTCTATACCTTTTTGCATTTTTTTACGATTGCAAGCGACGTAGATAACGAGGAGACAAAAAAAAATGCGTCTCTTCGTCTCGTTAACCATGCGTCATCCCACGAAGGCGTCATCTCTCGATCGATCTGACGTGGCGGAGCCGAGAGTACTAGTGGTTCCCCCGCACGGCTAGCTGCCGTGTGCGACTGATAGAGGATGACAGAATGCGAAAAAGTCGAAGAATAAAAGAAGGAGCGAGAAGAAGCCACGTCGCGCTACGACATACAAGAGGCCAGGTACATCCTACGACCCTCGAAGGGACACCAGTCGTCAACGTCTCCCCCAACTACTTCGGGGTCTGACCAAATATTGGATATACCACTTGACTCTTACTCGTTTTTCGTGTTCTTTTTATCTCTGACGCGTAAGAAAGAAAAAAAAGCACCAGACAGAGCAAAAAGTAAAGTAAAAGCGATAAGTAGAAAAAAGAGAGCTCTTTTTTTTGTCGAATCTTTCCGTCATGGTAACAAAGTTAACAATTTTCATATTTGGTATTTATAGCGCCGATGATAAAATAAGTTAAAAAAACAACAAAAAATTATTAAAAAATTCGCGACACTAAAAACATCGTAATCAAAAAAATGATTTTAATTTGTTACAAAAATAAAATAAAAACTCCTGATTAAAAAAGAAGTGTAATAAAGAAATTGGATTAGCAGAAAAGAGTGATATACCGATTGATTATTCACATATTATAGTCGGGCAATTTTTTTATCATTGAATCGGGAAATCTCCCGACTATAATATCCGAATAATGAATTGTTGTGTGAATATGCGAATAATGAAAAAAAAAAAAAAAAAAACCACCCGAGAGTCCTGAAATGATAAAATAAATAAAAAATAATCTTCCGCGTCAAGAAACTCGTTTTTTTAATAGAGCGAAATCAAGAAAGCTACGCAGACTCCAAAAAATCGGACCGCATTTTTCGACAAAAGTGTTTCATTGCGATCGATTGAAGCTTTCATTCAAATTGCAATTAATCTCATTAAAGCTCCCGTCTGTTTGATTGCTAATGGAAGATTACCGACCCGCACTCGAGTGCAATCGTGCATGCAAAACCATTGAAGCGCGTCAAACCGGTTGTATTACATTATTAATTAGTTCAATAATAACTCGTTTGGTTCTCTCATTACTATTGTCGATGGCAAACATAGACGGTACAATATTTTTGTGAGGTAATACGAATAATTAGATAATCGCTGTGTATGCGTCTGCGTACGTATATGAAAATTGGATGATATTCTCGGGAATGGGTCGTGTTTGTACCGGAACTCTCGTGAATTCGATCGAATGGCTCGATAATTAGCATTTGCACAATATTGCAATAGCGTTTGCTAGTTCGGTGCCGAGATTGGAATAAGAGTGAAAAGAGAGTTTCCAAAGAGGGTTGGGGTTGGAGGTGCGCGTTGCGCAACATTTCGAACGAAATATTTCAATGCTGAGTTATCGACGACCAATCAAACTAGCTACTGGGCATCGTTGAAAATGATGTATTTTCAAATTACGAAATTGCTCGATAATTTATTCCTCGGATACATTGGAGTTAACGGTAGAGCAACGTTGTTGCAAAATATAACATTCATGCGCGAAGTACGTACGTATATACAACTCTGTATATAAATTGTGGTACGCGGTACGCTGCCACTCATTATTATCGACGAGCTTACCACGGGCGATGGATAGTAGCGCCGGTAATTAGAATAATAATTGATACAGTACGGAAGAGAGTTGGAGGAGCCTTCGTTAAAAAAAATTACACGCAATTGTCGAGCAACCAATATTTAACGGTGGATGCTCACAAAAACGTAGTACCATCGCGTTATTTACATACACGTTCACGCATAGTTACACGAACAAATATCGACAGCCCATAATTGGACAGTAGGAAAGATATTAATGATGTAGGAAATATTTTTATATAATAATAATAAGTGTCGTGTATCATATAATACAAATTATTGTTGTCGGTAAATCGTGATTATTATTGATCAATTTTTTAAATAAAAAATGCTTAATCGATTTTAGAGTAGAAAAGCATGTAGGGGAGAGCGGGGCGAGTTGATACATGGGGATGCGTATTTAACTAGCATACTAATTATTAAAAATAGCGGAAAATAAAGAAATTTCAGTGAATTTCGTCCCTATTTGCCGTTGTCCGTCAAAAATTCAATTTGCCAGTCTCGAAAAAGTGAGGGGGTGAGGGATAATATTGCAATTTGACCCAAATGTGTCTTTAAGTGGGTCAATCACTGCAACGTTTGTCTTTCCATAGGAAAACAGCATAGGTACACATGTGTTCGAAGTTTCACGAGCAAACATCGATAACGCGCATTCCCTATCGTCGTTAGCCTTGTGATTGGACATCGAGAAAGTATTAATGACCCGAAGGAAACGCCTGTAACGAGTTACGAGATAGTAACCGCAGGAGAACGGAAGGAGTACGAGCAAAAGCGGATCGGTATAACGCTCAGCTTGTTGGAAATTCTTCGTGAACGATTCATTCTCAAGTTGGTCAGTTCGAATGATGCCAGACCGCGGTAGTGACCTCGGAATAGTTGTAACCCTCTCTTTCATTTCTCTTGCTCCCTTTCGCTCATTCGATTTTCCTATAATGTTTCCCTCCGGCGCGCTCCCACCCTCGGCTCTCTTTATCCTTCTAGGTTTACGTGCATACCACCCTTCACTCCTCGCCTCCCTGCCCTTCGATCCTTATGGTCTTCCGCCGATCTCTAAACGTGTTCAATCTTACATCGCCCCCCCCCCCGCCCCTGCCCTGTCCCTTGGTGCTCCGCTTCTATGCTGCTGCTGTTCGATGGCCGCACCAAAGTTTCGAGATAAATCGAGACTCGGAATCGGGATCGTCTCCGGCGGACGTCCTCGTCGTTATATTACTTCTCGAACTCGACGTACCCGTACCAGCCAACGGTATACCAATCGTCGGCGTTTCTCTTCGTTCCCCTTCCCTCTTCTCCTATATCCTCCCGTTTTCACCTCGAACGTTTCACAAAGAAACATATGAGATATACATCGGCAATACTTTTTTGAAAGCTCGAAGAAGAGGCAATGGAACGAGAGAAATGTACACAACGATGAAAAAGTAATGGTGCACGCTGCATCTGAGGCTTTAATGAGTACCACGTGCCATTCGCATGAGTTGCCAGCCTGCACGCTAGATACCAAGAGAGTCTCTCGAATTCCTTTCGCTATATCTTAGTTTGTTGGTAGCTACGTCGCGCGATCGTTTCGCACCGGAATTTCTTGCCTCCTTCACTCCGTGTGTCCCGAAGTAAAATTCCTTGGATCGTTGAGTCAACGCACCTGATGTCGGTAATTACTGGCCAATGTTTCGATAGGTCTGCTACATAATTTTTTTTCTAGCATTGTTCTATATGCCGTTCCTTTCGTGAAAAAATCTTCACGAAACAAGAATTTAAAAAAAGGTTATACATAAATAAATAACATGAAACATTTCAGGGCAAAAAGACGGTAGTTAAGCGTTTCACGAAGACGAGCGATTTCGTTGTCCGGTATGTTCTCAAAAATGGCTAAATTACTTAACAGAATTTGATACAGCGATTCTATGACGTACGGTCAATGTTGTTTGCAATGCAGAATTTAAATTAGTTGAATATTCATAGAGAAAAAAGCATTTTACGGAATAGTCCTTTAGATATATCGAAGATTGCGCGCCATTTTCCGCGATATATTTTTTTTTACTCTTGGTGGCTCACGAGGCGCTCGATCTCTGTGCGGTATAACCTCAAATCCACGGAGGTCTTAGTCACAATTTATCTTCTTTAAAAAGGATGAAATAAAAAAATGTTATAAAAATTAAAAAACTCCCGACTGAAAAAAAGAGTGAAATAAAAATTAATTATTCACATGTTATAGTCAGGAGATTTCCATACTCAATGACGAAGAAATCGCACGTCTATAAGATGTGAATAATAAATTTTTATTTTACTCTTTTTTTCAGTATCACGACAAAAAAATCAAGTCGCGTCGAGTTTCGGTCGTGGTATCCACCACGACTATCGCGCAACTGCTATTGCGCAATCATTCTCGTGGATTCGGGATACAACACCACGTAACACATACGAGGGTTGTCGACGTACCGGCCAAAGCAAATGTCGCGATATGTGAAGAAGAAACCGGAGGCGGAAAGCCCGACGGAATTATTCGTTGCGTAAATACACGTCCCGGTCGCGTCTTTTATTTCCCTCGTGAATTTCGTTGTAGAAATTCAAATTCCCGTGGCAGTAGAAATAACGGTGCACGCCGCGAAGCACAAGTCCTAACGAGATACACACGTGCGGATACGTGGTTTTGTTACCCAACAAACGCGACTTCTTCTCGAGTCCGACTTGACGAAGGTTGCGTGTTCGCCAAAACCGGAAAATAACGAAGGGGTTCATCCGTGAAACCGAGAAATATTCAGAAGATATAAAAAAAAGGGAGACCGGGCGTGGGAACGTGCCGACAAAATTGCATTAAGATCACTATACTAGCGCGAGACTCGTTGCGTCTCAAGGGTACGCTGGTCGTTTTTTGCTTGGAGAAAATCTCTTCACCTTTCTTATTTATTACCGCCAAGGGAAGTGAAAAAAAAAACTAAAAAACAAAAATAATCAAAAGATTTTTCTTCTTTTTTCTTCCGAACTGACGACGATCCCAGTACACTCCCTGCGCGTATACACAATTTTATTATATCCGTCCGACAAGATTTATCATTATAATTTTTTTTCTTTGAGGATCTCGAGATGAAGGACGAATTTGCGTTTTCTCACGAGACGAAGACAAATGTCTGCGTCGTGGGGGCGCATGTTCGTTGACGAACGAAAATAGCGTGCATGTTTTACTCTTAGTCCGTGTTGTATCCTCGCGTTTCTCCGCTTCGCTCGTCGCACGCTGGAGCCACGGAGTATCACGATGGAAAACCATACGTGCGGTTGAGACTTCGAGGATTGTATGCTAGTGAGAGGGTAGGAAGCGCTCTCGGGACAAGCACAAGCGTCGGGGGTTTAGCTCCGGCGCTGGGTAAGCTCCGCGCGCGTACACGCGAAGAAGATTCTCCCAGCGTCAGCGTTGACGTGATCGATGGCTCTGCCGAGTGGAAAGTTCCTTTTATTTGGTCTAAGAGTCTAGCCGCCACTCGCACTCCTTCGTTTTCTTTTCTACCACTGGTGAGGTCAGGTGTACCAATGGAGTACGGAGACCACGATCGTTCTTTTCATTTCCCTTTTTTTTTTGTTCATCACTATCCCCAACATCGCTCTGTCTTCATTAGTATCCAATTGTTACAGTATCAATACTAAACCGGTTCGGCTGGTGACAGAATGGAGACAAAAAAATCTGAAAGAATTCATGGAGATTACTTAGAGTGTCGTTTACTTAAAAGCACAGATAAAAATTGATTATACAAACTCGTGGCGATAGACTCTGTAAAGTCTCACTATCTGCGATATATTTCTTATTAATAGAAATAATAATAATAATTGGTAAGTTTCCAACAAATTTTTGCGAATTATACAAATATTTTTGGGATGTTTGCGGAATAAAAAAAAATGTGTTAAAAGTACAAACATTTTTTGTTGTGTCTTTCAGACTACCGCTCAATAATTTCGTATACGTTTTTCTCAATGGAATCGGAAAGAAACAATTTGAATTTACTTGGCGCAACTTTTGCAACGAACATGTTTTTTGTTATGAAACAGATTTTACAGCTGACAGACAGCAACATGATTTCATATCTCGTACTTGAAGCTTTCGCAAATCCATTCAAATAAGATGATCGAATGACAGCATCCATAAATGAGATCAAATCGGGCCGTACGTGCTTCAAGCATCACGCGTCCTTTTTTTTTTTTTACCAAAATGCAGAATCGAAAAAAAACATACAAATTGATAAAAAAATGAATACACAGCGACGGGGTACGACGGGAGTAAAAAAAATATATCCAAAAAATGAAGGTGCAGCGCTCTTCTTCTCTAAATTCGTTTACCGCTTTATAAATTCTTTGTAACATATATATTTTTTTTAAGCCTCGAAGCCCTCTTTTCGCTTCGAGCGTTTCGCTCTATCTCCACGACTACCTTGTAGGCGCGCTGTGCCGTGTAAACATTTTTTTTTCTATTTTTTTTATCCACATTCTGCTCGGCGTCGCGAGCGCAAGCGTTGCTGTGAACTGCTACTACGAGCGCGTCGGCAAGCTCCTCGGGTCTCTCTAGTCGGCTTGGAAACTTCATTTACGCTCATTTCGACCTCAGCGGAGCCTTTGAGGAGAAACGAGCGCTTGCGCTCATACTCGGAGGTCCCTTGATACAATCTGTATAGCTTGAAGGCAAACACGGAGCTAGAAGAGTGAGTTTCCGCATAGCGATAGAAGCGCGCACCTAGGAAAGTTTCCGCATAGCGAGAAGCGGTCAAAGGGACGACGAGATATAGACAGCACATAATTCGACGTCGGAAAAATAAAAAGACGAACGATTCGTATATATACGTAGTGAATCCTGTGGCACGGTGAAATTTATTGCAGTATATACCGAGCATGAGGACAGCGTAAGACAGTGGAACAGGACGAGGACAACTTGAGAATTAAGCGGTAGAAGAGACGAAGACGGATAAAAAAAAAAAGTAAATGCGAAAGAAAATCTTGCGCAATCAGCTTCTTTCTTGACTCTCGAGGCGTTGAGCATCTCAAGTCTTCTTACAGTCACACCAACCGATAAACCTTAACGAGTTCGTTTTCTGCAAAATGAGGTTTCACCGTTTTTCCCTCTTTTTCATGAATTCTTTT
Source organism: Cryptus armator (assembly GCA_963971235.1). Lineage (NCBI taxonomy): Eukaryota > Metazoa > Arthropoda > Insecta > Hymenoptera > Ichneumonidae > Cryptus > Cryptus armator. The sequence continues at coordinate 12,389,373 of OZ020242.1, read as the reverse complement.
ATATGCTCGATGGAAAAGGATTTCTATTCGTGATTATAGGTCGGTTCGCATCCCGCACCTCCCAGACTCGTGAATCTGTTATGGCGAATAATTTTTGTCGTTTGCAAATCGTTAGTTTATAAATTCTAACGCAATACCTAAAAATGCTGCTTTGTTAAAATTGCAAACAAACGATAACCGGTCAGGTCAGGACAACAAAATCTTTCAGTATTTTAAAAAAAGGAAAATGAATCAATTCTGCAAGATTTGCGGTTGGAAAAGTTTCTTCCGTCATCGCGCGACAGGTTTATATTTTTTACGAAACCATTAAACGGTGCGCGCAAATTTTATTATTTCTTTCACTGTCCGCGAGTGTGAAAATCGTCGTTACGAGCAATGATACTAATTAATTATGAATTGTATTCTCGATAAACGAGCGGAGGAAAAGGGTGCTGTTTGAAATTCTATTCCGTGCGTGCAACGGTCGTTGGTATAAATTGTTATTTTCATTTTATCGTCTCTGTTCAGTGTTTGCGAATGTTCATCGAACCTCGTTGTGCGCCATCGTAGCCGTATCGCTTTCATACGAAATTACCTGTACGGATGTTGTATATAGCGTAATGAAAAAAAAAAAAAAAACCGCAATAGGGAGCTCTTTCTCTCTGTATGGTAACATTTATATATTATTTGCGTTGGTAGAATGTCAGCAGACGATTTCTCATTGGTAGAGCAAAAGAACTCCGTATACCTCTCTCGGACAGTTACGTCGGACGCACATTTGTTTCCTTCTTCACTGGTCAGTTTCAGTCGTGGCTGCACCGTCGCTCTCGCTTCATGCTTGTTTTACACTTCTATTTGCCTCTTATAAACGCGACGCAGAAAACTCTGGCGAAACGGTACACTCAGACAACAGGGAATGGATCAGCAACGCGCGGTAACAGCATGTTTTTTCATGCGGTCTTCCGTTTCGCTGGACTCTTCCCTCGTTTCCTTTCTCGAGAACTGATATTTCTTCGTGTTTTTCAACTCGCTTTCGTATGGAAACTCCAAAAAATTAAAGAAAAAACCGGGATTGTTCCGACGGGCATGAATTCAGGACGTTCTATAATAAGTTACGAAAGGAAGAGAAAAATGCGAAAGAATAATTGCTGTATATGCGCCGTTTGGGATAATGAATAAACCGCTGTCTTACAATTTTCTGTTTCGCATATGATATTTGCTTTATTAATTTTCAACACATCAGCAAAGTAACTGATGAATGAATTGGTCATTTTCTGATACGAGATAAATTTGAAAAAAAAATTCTGAACGGTGAGAGAAGCATTGAAAAATCAAAGCATTCAATGAAAAATATTAAATTATAGAGAATCGTTTTTTCCATGCATGGTGTTGATATTTATCGTTGGGGAAAATGCGGAATGATGAGTTTTATTCGAATAAATGTTATTTATTATTTTTTGTACAAATTATAGAACTGTCCGATTGGAACTGAAATTTTTTGCAAAAATAAAATATTAAAAATATTAATCACTTTAATTTTATGCATTAAGACGATTGTTTTTTTTTTTCGTTGCTTTTAGCCATTTGGGAAATTCGCTAATAACATTAAATAATTTGGGCCAAAGCTTTAATTCAGAATTTACCGCGTTCCTCGGCGAATTTATACAGACTGATTCCGCACCGAGCGCATCGCATGATTGGACCGAAGGATAAGAGATTTTGCACCCTAAACCTGATCTTCGCTCTCAAAAGCTCGAAAGCTCGTCGGGAGCTGCCGACCGCTTTGTTACTTTCCGAGCTCTCGGTCGTTCATTTTTTCATTCTTTTTTACTCCTCCGAATGCGATTCGCTAATCTTCATAGGTGCGGTCGCTCCACCGCGCATTGTTCGATCCTATTTCCCCCCCACCGGTGACAAAAGTCCATAGACATTTCGCGATTACGACGACAATGAATCGTTTGAGATTCTCTTTGTGAATCTCTCGACGAACTAACCGGAAACAGTGCACAGCGAAATTGGTCACCGTCGCATTGAGGTAAATTCAATCAGGAGGTACAGAACGATTTAACGGGATTTTCGACACTCAATCTCAATAATGAAACGCGATTCTGCAGATTAACACAGAGACTCGGCGTATATGTAATTTGGGACGCTCCTCGAGATTTTTCTTTGTCGCTCGGTGGAGCAATGAACGACGCGCTGACGAGTTTCAGAGATTGAAACTTCGAGGGTGGAAAAAATGTATTTCAAACATTTTGCAGGGCGACGAAACCTTTGTTTTTTTTATTCGCGTGATTTCGAGTTTTTGAGAATAAAAAAAATTATTATTTTTTTTTGGAATGTTTTTTAGAAAAAAAAAAATGTTCGAATTGTTATTCGAAATAAAAAAGTTTTTTTTTTCACCTATCTTAGCGAAAGCAAAGCGAATGAATTGCCGTATTTCGAATGGTGTTTCAGGTTATGTTGCGCATTGTACAGTTGAATCCACTCACAGCTTTGTAAATTATTCTTTTTTTGCCCATCCCATTGCGGTTCGTTTATTTTTAAAGTAGTAGAGAGCAGCAGAACTGCTCAACCGCACATCGCTCGCTCGACACATTTGTTCACGCCATTTCCATTATTAAAATCGGGAACGTTTAGCGTTGCTGTTAGCGAGAAGTAACTAACATACGGTCAAAATTGGTTGTGTCTCGTCGCTGTGTTACACAGACGGCACAACTACTTTACCGGATAAATAGCAGTAAAGTTTCCACCGGAATCCACGTTTAATTGGGGTTTAACGATATTCGTGTATTATTACCGCGACAACAAGACCGGAGATCGTTAAATGTACTATTTCCGCCGTTGAACTTTGCTACACGGCCTTTTGCAATTACCCCTTATGCCGTACATTTGCTGTAAGCTGTTATTATATGAATCACACATGTATAACGGTTGGCCTTCTCTTCATTATGAGAGTTTCTCAACTTTTCTTCACTGTTTTTTAGCGTTGCATATAATTATTTTGCTTCCTCATAGAAAGAGGATACTTTGTTTTTATCGAAACATTCTGTTTCCAGACGCCAATGGAAATGTATTCGGAATGTTTCAGAAAGTCGAAAGACACATTTAGAGCAAATATCTGAATATAGCTGTGTGTTAAGTTTGATAAATTGGAACCTTCCCACGTGGAAACCAAATAGATCCAAAAAAATATATAATAAATATATTACATTCAGTGTTTTTAAACATATAATTAATATACTGTTTTTATAAATTGTTATACATTGGATGAGATATTTACAGAAGTATATTGTAAAAAATATCCGTAATATAGGATGGACTTTTCGACGGAAATATATTGCATATATTGTGTATAGATATATTTTCGATATACTTTTTTGCATGTGGAAAAAATAATATCAAGAATGTCCAGTTTAGTTATCCAGTTGAAATTTACAAGGCAAGTAGAGGGGTCGCTTCTCGTTGTTCATTTCAATTTTTATTGAAATCTTTACAGATGTTAACTTCTGAATTTTTTCCTTGTTATTAAAAAGATTACTGTCAGCGCGATAACTCTTACTATTTTTGAGATATCGTGCTACAAATTTCGACAATAAATTCTTACTATCCGGTGATTGGCACTGGTTTTTTCGGTAATATTTGAAAATAGACTGCGATGTTACGAAAAACTAATGAAAGATCACATCGGTCGGTCGTCGGTTGATGCACGTCATTCAATTCTTTTTGTTTTATTTGAAATTACTAAAAATGTTCATCTGACGTTACCGTTACATTCGTCATGTCTAAATAGAAGTATAGAATAAACAGAAAATCCGCGTTCACGCGGGAGTAATAAAATATTCTGCGTAATGTAAAATAACCAGAAACGATCAGTATCTCTTATAAAACGCATCGAATACTTGGGCCGTCAATCATTTATAGATGGAAAAGATAAGTGGTCGACGAGAGTGATTTATACCGTAGGGTAGAGTACGCTAGACCCGCGTGCGTGCCAGTCGGTACGAGGAGTTTGCGATTTTCTGCGTTCATTCCGATCTATTAATTGCTGTATTGTTAAGGCCTCTTTTTTTGCTGCGCTCTGATCGATCCTAGTATTTCCTGGAATTCGATCACGAAACGCTATAACGAGCAGTCGTTACACGAGACCTTCCTCTGTCCTTCAATATTATTTTCCGTTTCTCTCTCATCCACTCGTAGATACTGTATGAAAATACCGGGAAAAAATGGAAATTGACCCAATTATACAACGATTTTGCACTTGCGACGCTTACTTTTTCCGTTACACAATCATTTCAGTCGTATCAGGTTTCGATGGAATGTATCATAATAATCGTTACCATTGATTAGAATAAATCGAATGATGTAAAGATAAAAAAGTTAAGTTTTCAATTAAATACAATAAGCTCGTGAGTATTAACTTTTTACATTCAACCTTTGAACTTTTGTTAAGAAAATCATTATTGTAAAACACTACTGACGTCAAAAGTTCTTATAAACGAATTGAGTTGGTATCGAAATGATTGACTTTGCTAAATAGCTCTAATACTGTGATTATATAATTACTGCATAATTGCTATTTTGTAAACTACTTTTTCCTATGATTAGTAGTTCTCGGATGTTATTGGTTATCATTTGTCAGTGTATATTTTTTAATAGCAGGCCTATCATTCGACGAAGTATTCTAATAATAGTGCGCGGAACGCTCGTATGTGTAGTTGAGATGCAGACATTGTCACTGAAATCGCAGGATATTTTTCTTGTTGAAATTGATGTCAGCGGCGTTTTTTTTTACATGTCGCACTATCACGCAAAAATGACGAGAATCATCGAAGCAAAACTCGATGGATTGTGTAATGGGAATGAGGATTGTGTTGGCGTGTAGCAAGGACTGGAATTGGCCAGAGGTTACCAACATTTTTTGCTCGTCAGATAAATATAATCGCCAGATGGGTGCCAAAAAAACAAATTGATTCGTCGTAAACCGCAGTTCAACAGATTAATTTATTCATGGCATGTTTTCTGACACACGCGGCATAAACGCAAAAGCTCGATGTACACGCGTTAAATCGAAGTTGCAACAAGAAGTTTTACAATGAGAGCCGAAATGATTTCGGCGATTGTTACATGCTTTTCGGCGTTGCCATTGCAGGTTGATTCACAGCTTCTACCACTTTCTCCGTTGGGTTAAGTTCTATTAGTGTCGCCAGCGCCAATTTTTTTCTCAGTACATTTATGACAATTGATTGCCACACTTTGCAGCATATCGTTTATTCGAATGATAATAGAATAAAAAGAAATTTTATTGGAACTCGGGATACCCCCCCTAAAAATTAAATGACGGAGTTAGAATGTGAACTATCAATCAACGATGAATAACCTGTACCAATTATGTTTCTTAATGTATGAAACTAAGATTGTTCTTTCTGTACTTAGCAATGATTCAAATTGTCGTACTGGGGCATTTTTGATATGGCTGATTACAAATGTGAATCCAAACTTTTTTTATTCAAAATGGTGGATCCAATATGGCGGACCAAAATTTAAAATGTCACCTGATTTCGATAGGTACTCAGTACTCAGGGTCCATTGAAGTCTCTATTTTTGAAGATGGACTGTGATGCAGCAAAATTTAAAACCAAAACCAGATGTTTAAATGCATTGATGATGCGATCAGGGTGTTGTCATATTGGTCTTAACAGGAATTAAGAATCAATAAGTCAGGGTTCCGTACGTATGCCTTATCAGGACCTCAACAGGGCTTCATCCGGCGGACCTCATTAGGAATCAGGGCCATTGAGTCAGGTTTCCCTACGTGTACCACATCAGGCCCTCGTCAGGGTTACATCAGACTTGCCAGATCAGGCGCCCCTTGGCCATACCTTAGCAGCGCCTGATAGGGCATCAGGCAGCCTGACGTCAATTTCTGATCAGGTTCGTCTTAAGCAAAAAAAGTTCTGTAATACAATTAATAAATAAATAGAAATCTGTATGGTTACTTCGGCAGAACAAATCATCGCAGCACCAGTGTTTCTGTGTACATCGTTGACGAAAATACAAAAAATGTTGGTTTTACTTTTTTAAACTTAAAAAGCAAGATTCGTTATTCGATATTCCCGAAGCGATTGTTTATTGGCGGATGCGGCATCTATATTACATCTCGTTTCAACCGTAGCTCTCGACGCCTAGAAGCACCTCCTTTCTCAACGGCAATAGAATGAAACTCCTACAGTGCATAGTATGTGTGTGTATGTGTGTTAAGATTGGCTTTTCGATATACCCCAGTGGGATCCTTGTTTTCTCTCCGCTCTGGCAATACGTTGCACGTGCCGCAAAATGCCTACGATAATGCATACACTTTCCTATGTGCTCGAGCACTCGCCTGGCGTACCTACCATGGAGTCTCCAACTGCAATAGGAATTTCTTTGCTTCACAAATTAGCACCGAAGCTGTAGAATCTCAATACAATGGTAATAGACTTTCTACCCTGTGTCGGCAATAGTAAACAAAACTTTACGATTCTCTTATAGACTTCGCGATAAAAACAATAAATATAATTTTGAAGAAACGAATTATATGGTTATGACCTTCTGACAGCTTCCTTTGATTACTTCAAAATACCAAGAAAGCTTTTTCGACGTTGTAAAACAGGAAAAATATCGTGTTTGGTCATCATCCATACATTTATTTCTTGACCCACATAGTAATCCAATACATGCAAAGCAGAGCTGGGCAGTACTTCAAGTACCAGGTACTTTGGAGGTACTTGAAGTACAGTACTTGAAGTACAAAGTACTTCGAAATTACTTCAAGTATTGTACTTGAATTTTCAAGTACTTTTTCTGTACTTCAAGTACTTTTTTTTTCATTCAAGTACCAAGTATCAAGTACTTTTAATAAGAATTTTGAAATTGATATATAGGCTAAAGTTACACAAAAAACGCACAACGTTGACTTGGATACTCCGGCGAATTTCAAGATGCACGTAAAATTTCAGTACAAACTCAACATTTCGTTACAACGTCAAACGTGCTCATTGAGAATTCTTTGTAAGCATTTTTTTCTCGGATTTCTGCTCCAATGATTTATTAAATGAACAGCGTTTACTTATTTATACATAATTTGACAATATGTTGATTTTTTTTAATATAGTCAAAGCGGTCATCTTCCTTTTACGTTTTATCGATATTAGTTTTCAAAGTTGCCGAGATCGTCGAATAGAGGCGCCACAGTGCGTCGTACCGCACGAACTTCGACGGGGTTGGCGGGGACGAGCTTTTAAGCTGCGGAACGTGGGAGGCTCCAACTATTGATGGCGCCATTATGGCATTGTCGGTGGACTGCTTCTACGCCTAACTGTAATACCTAACCTCGAAAAGCTTTTTTACGAGTGCAAGTGCATCGAGTGAAAGTGTGATTGACGTTTGATTAAACGCGACATGAAATCGACATCTCTCAGTCCGGTGGTTACGATGCCACGGCGGAAAGTTATTTCTCTACGACTGCCCTCAAAAAAAAAAACCAAGATATCCGATTCCACAGTTCCTCCTGAAGAGTCTCCGCGTGGAGAAAATAACAATGACCGCACAAACGCCGAGTACGAAGTTCTCAGCTCCCTTTCGGCACGTAAGTAATTCGTATCAAATAAATATTGTCAGAAGTCCAGTTTTCTACGAATCAGCACAGAATAATTTCGTAAATTAATTGTGGCACTCCTTATTGAACAAGGATTAATCATAAGTCAAGAAGTTCCCGGCGACACATCAACCAAAGAAAACGATATTCTGGATGAAAATCTCGGTCCGTCTACCAGTCATTTCGCTCCAACAAGTGTAGCATCAAAAGAAGCCGGTTTCGAATCCCATTCGCCTGGTAAGCTATGAAAATATATTGAAAAAAATATCTCTATTGGCCAAAATTACCACGATCTTTACTTATGTACCAAGATCTTTACTTGTGTAGACTCTAAAACGATGTACATTGTGATAGAAACAAATTATAAAATACCCCGTCTTATTTTTCGATCGTTAATCAATATCGATCTAGGAAAACTTGCTCCAAAATTTTAGATCAGAATGTAAAATTGTTAAGCAAACAATGGCATTAGCTTTTCGAACAACATTCAATTATAACTAAATGATATTAGCGTAGCTGGTAGCATTTTCTTCTGCAGATATTTTATTGGAATACTTTACTAGCAGTAATCGTAAATGATGGTAGGTGAGAAGAGTATTACTTGAAGACGGAGATGCTGCTGCTGTCAATATGTTGTTGAAACCTATTCTTTCTTTAACTCAAATGATCGTCGAAGACTAGCTTTCGGTAAAAAAAAAAAAATCCGTACATTAATAGAAACCCAGATCATACACATTAAATCAATGATATGTTTCTACGAATAGTTAAAACGATGGAATGCGTATAGGAGCTGTACAAATAAATGAAACGACTTCACAATTCTAGCGGAGTTTTCGTCGCCAATATTGAAGCTAAGGAGGTCTGTAAACAGAACTTTGGTCGTATCGTCAAGTTCGAGTGATTCGGAAACTGGACCTCGAAGTTTAACATTTTCCAAGGAAAAAGAATCACAATGCCCATCACAGCGTCGTATTGGATCGAAACGCCATCGTAGTCACCAGGAGCCAATGCCTGAAGTCGATGCTCCGCCGCAGATACCTGCTGTTGAACTATATGCCACACCAGATATACAACAGAAGCTTAATAGTAGCGCTATGTTCGATGGCAGGTTCTTCAAAGTATGTGAGAAAATTCAAGATATCGAGCACATAAAGGTGACCTGCCAGTCATGTCCGGACAAAAAAATACTAATAGGATCTTTGCTGGTGTCCACAAACCTCGTAAAGCATCTGAAACGTTCTCATCCTGAGGCTCATCAAGATTACTTGCTGTACAAAAAAGAGAAAAAAGGTGCCAAGAGACAAATAAATTCTACGAACCCTGAAAACGAACCAGCGCTGAAGCGGAGGAAGAAAACCCAGAAAGAAGTTGCAGATCAAAAAACTTTCGAAGAACGATTGCTTAATTTCGTCGTCGAGACAATATCACCGCTATCAATTGTCGATCAACCGAGTTTCAGGAAACTTTTCAGCGACGTTGAAGTCAATCCTATAAGCAGACGAACGATTTCGCGACGTCTGACGGAAATGGACCTACAACGATACAAAACAACTAAAGACTGGATCTCAAAAGCTTGCTACGTTTGCACGACCGCAGATGTCTGGTCTGCAAAACGTAGGAGTTTCATTGGAGTAACCTGCCATTACATCGACGAAGAGTTCACGCGTCGATCTTTTCCACTGGCTTGTCGACGTTTCAAAGGGTCTCATACGCATGATCGTATCGCTGAAATATTAGGGGATATTCATGCACAGTATGAACTGAATAATGAAAAGATCGTAGCGACTATTACTGATAACGCAAGAAACTTTGTTAAGGCGTTTCAAGAGTTCGGAGTTCAGCTCGACTCATCGATGCTCCAAAGATCGCGCGATGGAGATGACAGAGTTGAAGATGAATTGAACGATCCATTGGAGTCAGATGCAGAGGAGTCAAGTTCATCTGATGAGGAAGCTTTAGAAACAACGCATTTATTGCCACAGCATCTACGGTGTAGTTCGCACACGCTAAATTTGGTAGCGACGAGCGATTTGATGAGCGCTTTGAAAAGTAATGAGCCGTTGTACAGCCGTCACTTAAAAGTGATCGGGAAATGTTCGACACTGTGGCATAAGGCCGCCTTACCTAAATCTGCGGAGATCATCCTCACTGCCGTGAATCATACATTCAGCTACCCAATAGTGACCAGATGGAACTCACTGTACGATTCCTTAGTACAGATTCTAAAGAACAAATCGGAGGTGCCATTATTATTTAATTTATTGGACCTACAAGATACGCTAACTGCCAACGATATTAGCTACATGGAGGATTATTGCCGCGTAATGAAACCCATCGCCCGAGCTTTGGATCTGCTTCAGGGTGAGAACAGAGTATACTACGGGATACTTCTACCGACTCTACTCATCCTTCGGTACAAGCTTGAGAAACTTTCTGCCGATGATAGTTCAAGGAACGGTCGATTTTTAGCTGATGCGTGCTTAACCGGCCTGCAAAAAAGATTCGCAAGCATTCTGTCGTTGGACGATGCAGCGATTGATGCTATTCTCGCGACTATCTCTCATCCTGCCTTTAAATTAAAGTGGTTCCACACAGCCAGTAGCACTTACAAACTAAAACTACCACTCGCAGAAATGAAATCCACATTCATAAATGGCTGTGAAGCTTTACGAATAAAGACAGTCACCGAATCTCCGGACAACCAAAACTCGGGCTCGATTTGTTCGTTCTTAAAAGTTACGAGCGACGGATCCCAACGAAGCAAATCAGGTAGTGGAAGCAGCGAAAAGGAAGAAGATACGAACGTAGATGACATCGAGCTCCAGGTATTGTGCTATTTGAAGGACAAGAGGACGAATTTCTCGATGTTAAACGAGTACCCGATCGTGAAAAAAATGTTCTTCCGATACAACACCTCGCTCACATCATCGGCTCCCGTCGAGAGATTATTCTCCTTTGCGAGCATCACAAATGCCCCAAAACGGAACTCTCTGTCTGACAAAAATTTCGAAAGACTCGTACTTTTGAAAAGTTTTTCTAAAACGAAAATAGCATTGAAGTAGCTGTAAACGATACTCCAGATGTAACTCTTATCATGTTTTCTTTTTCTGAGATGAATAAATCTTCGTTATTATTGAATATGTCATTCTTTTTTTTTAATCCGAGTCTGTGCATATTGCATTCTAAACGCAGGTCGCACTATTTTTTTTTTACTCAGGGATGATAGTTTATAACTCTGAAATATATCAACTTGAAACAATAATTCCAATATCTAATGCTTATTATCATTGAATTAGGCGATTTACGAAAAATACTTGAAAAAGTACTTGAAACGTCAAGTACAAGTACTTGAAGTACCGAAAAGTACTTGTTACTGCAAGTACGTATGTACTTCAAGTACTTTCAGTACTTTGTACTTTGTACTTTGTACTTGATTTAGTACTTTGCCCAGCTCTGATGCAAAGATATATAAGTAATATATTAGTAAAGTCAATCTGTATACATCTGTTGACATATATTTGTAGAAATATATTTTCAGTATTCTTTTTTTCTATTTAGAAACATTGAATTGACTCGTCACATGAAAAAAAAGTACAACATATTTCAAAGGCCTTCATGGAAGGGTTAATGTAAATTTTGAAGTGCCATCGCAAGAGAGACACGCCATTTTTTTATAAAGCACAGAAAAGAATAAAGAATTTATCTTTAAATTACCTCATCCTATAGAGAGGATTTTGCAGCTGTTTATTGAATTCTTGTAATTTATATTTCACTTTCTGAACGTTGATATAAAACTCGTCACCTTTGTTGATTCAAAGGATAATAATTATTTATGACAATATTGTCACGCCACCGGCCGTATTATAAGCTGAACCTTTAATTACACAGTTTTTTTCTCAACGTCGTAACAACGCAATACATCGATTACGCATAACTGCTACTTTGAGTACTTTTTCCTCTATTTTTATCAATCAACTTGTGCTTCTGGGATCACGATCGCGTGAGATCAATTCCGCTTCAATGTTTGCCACAGTAATAATTTATTTTTAAATTGTTTATTTTTTTTTAAATATGTTCTTAATTGGTTGGAATCTTTGGGACAGACGAGATGTCTATGCGCTGCGGCATTTCACAAAAATATTAAGAGTTATCGAATCAAAACCCTACGAATGGTGTAAGACGAAAGAGAACCCCCGCAGCCGTATACGGGTGTAACAAACAATCTAATGAGGCAGAAGGTTCCAGAATGATTTGATGAACATATTAATATTATCGTCAGATATCTGTTAACGAATAAATTCATTCCTTGTATACCAGCATTGGGAGGGCGCTGCGCGCGTCCGTAACCTCCTTTCAAATCTCGACCAATCACGGCACGAATAAACCGACAACAATAGTTTCGATATAAAATCTCGCAATTCGATATATTTTCGAGATAACACATGACATACCAACTTTTTAAGAGCGCGAACGACTTTTTCGAAAAAAATTGTTTAATTCAATAAAATTTGGTTAGTTTGGTTTTTTTCAAGTCTTCTTGATTTTCGATCATTAAAATTTGCGCAAAGCTGCTTGGGATAAGAAGCTTTTCATTCGAGGTTACATTTTCTGGGAGATAAACAGTTTTTGTTTGTTTAACAGATCATTTAATGTTGCCAGAGTTTTCCGTACATGTATACAATTCAACACCAGTGTGACTTATACAAGAGCTTAATTGTTACGCGTTAATTCGAAGGTTCATAACGATTTTGCAATTTGAATTCGAAAGATTTACATTGCTCCTGCATTCTTCATAGCTTTGGCGTCTTCGATGAGCTTGGCGACGAGTGCCTCCCACTTTTCCAATTGATTGACAGTGTACCATTCTATTAGCTCTGCGAACATTGCCTTTTGTTTCTCAGTACATCTCTCACATTTTGTCACGATACTTTCCGGAAAGTTGGCTGTTTGGATAGTAACAGAAACATCGGAGTTAAGATACAAACGATCAACGTTGAAAATGCGATTTTTTTAAATATAATGTTCCGATCGCGGAGCTTCAATCCTCTTCGATCGTGTACCCCGATGACTATGAAAGAGTTGTGTGAAAATAGAACCCAATTTTGGGATACATTAGGCACGTTTAATTAAAATAAGGCGGATATAGCTATTCGGCGATGAACATAACCCCTTGGCGCTTTTGATAGTTGCCTCGGCGTGAGAGCTGAGAAAACTGTTACAACTTTGCAACGTTTCAAACTTCACCGCTATGTATATTTGCGATGTTTTCAGTGACTTCGATTAATGTTGTTAAAAGAAAATGATTATGAAAATAAATACAAATATTGTATATTGGTTCAAAAGTTATTCACTGATAAAGAGTTTGTTTTTTGTTGTTTTTTTTTTAATACCTTTAAAGAATTTTGCGTCCGGCGTAACGCACGGTGCTGTGTCCATGAAACAATCGTAATATTGTTCCCTCAGACGATCGTTCTCTAAAATGCCTTTGACGTCGATGTAGTCGTACTTGTCGGAGTAAAGTTCGACATCAGCGGCAGCGACGTACGTTAACACCACTGCAGCAACGAGTATCAGTTCGCGGAACATTTTTCCGTAACGTCTCAGTGAGAGAAGATTCAATGCGTGAAGAGATTCAAACGATTTATGAACCGTCGTGATCGACGATCGGAGGTATAAATACCCTCCGTGCAGCGCGTTCATCTGTTCGTTACCTGTATTACGATGTTGCACGATCATTAAATTAGAGGCGTCTATCATTTGAATACCAATGAGAAAAATGACGCATTGAAATTATGATTTTGTTATGACGAAAACGGAAGTTTTTTCATTTCATACTACTTCTCATCACCAATCTATTGGTTTCTTTTACTCATAAAAACAATGCGCCAGTGCCTAGAAAATATCTCTATGCACCATCAAATAAAAAACACTTCGAGGTTATGACAATTTGTTTTTTCCACCACTTTTTCACGATAATTTATCCTGAAGTGGACAGTTGGACAGCAATGACGGATCAAAAACGTCGGGTCCATATTTGCGATACTTGTGACTAACGATTTAAGTGTGTTGACGCTGGTCAAGCCGCGCAATTTCCTACATTTTTTTCAACAAACATACATTTTTTGTGCCACAAAGTGATCGGGAAAGAATGGTCTCTGATTGTAACCTGTCAATGACCATTCGCGACGATATTTTCCAGTGTACGGGTCATTTAACGAGGTATAAACGAGATGCGATCGCTAATTCGCACCTTTTCACAAGTGCCGACTACTTGCATTCTCGATTCTGCTAGCTTCTCGAATGCAAAAACATCGTTAGCGAGGCGAAGTAAAGTGTCTTCTTACAGCGTTACGGCGTTTCTGGAAATTGAGTAAAAAAAAATGTAAAGTATCCTGAAGAAGTACTGTCAAAAGTACTGTAGTAGCAGAAAAAGTATTGACAATTTACTCCCGATTTTTTTTGCATTTGCCAACCCTCTTTAATCGGTCTAACTATTTAAATATGTTTGTTTTTACAGCATTTGCGACCTCTTCATATCGTATCGTGACCCGTTTGGCGCAAATTTTACCGGTGACGTTCCCGTTTTAACCGATCTATTCGCAAAACCGTCGAAACGTAAGTACTACAGCTGAATATTTTGCCACCACTATATCGTCGATACTAAGATTTGACGTGAAGTCATCCAGCCTCGAGCGGTCTCTTGCGAACTCTCTTCCTCTCTCGCATTCGCGATGATTATTTCTCATGCGTCGATCGTTATTTTTGGTGAAAAAAAATCTATAAAGACTGTCTTTTCGAATACACACTTCAGATTTCTCTACCATTTTACTATAATTCGCACTGAGCGGGAATCTAAATGGCCCGTACTCTCAGCAACAATACCGTGGCAACCGCTAAAACTCCATCGATCGTTGATTGTTTAAACTCCACAATATGCTGTACGCGACCCCCGAGCCGACTGGTTGCAACAGCTAAATGATACATATATTCTAGCGATTTATGCCGGTTTTTCACGAAGCTTCAGAATTTCTATCATGCGAATTTTCGTTTAAAAAAAAATTGAAACCCTAAACGATGCCTTCAGAAAATGTTATCTTCGACCAATGGACCGTTTCTCTATTTTTTTTCTGTTTTTCGTGCAACATTCAATCGAGCGTTAACGACTCATATCCCGAAACAATGAGATAGCCTGGTTCTTCCGACATTGAAGCGAGTATAGGGCGCGCAACCGTTTAGCATCAATGGCCTTCCCGTTCACATGAATGGTTATCGGTTTGATGCAAAACAAAAAAAAAATAAAGATCGAAGAAAATTAATAACTCGACAGGGTATTTGCCCGATCGTTTGATAGAAATGGGTGGAAGGAATAAATTAAATAAACGACGAGAGTACGATTTCGGTGGAGAGTCGCAAAATTGGACTGATAGATTTCGAACGTTCGTCGAAGGGAGGATGTTTGGTCGACGGATCTCCACGCCGGTCCCATATAACGCTGCCGTTGCTGTGGAATTCAGGTTAATGGAACGAATGAAATCCTGCTCGACGTTCGCCACTCGAAACGTTCGGAATTCGCGAGAGCGAACGCGATACATTCGGAGAAACTGAAGGGAGACTGTGAGAGGGGATTGCGAGGAAAACCGCTTATACGGCAAAAAAAAATAACTTCAATTGAACAAGAATCTTCGGAGGTTCGGCAGAGATGAGATTGAACAGGAGAACGTACTAATGAAAGAGAAGGATCCCGGATGGCCAATGCCTGGGCAAACGAACGATCATTACTCTGGCAAAAATTAAATTAAAAAATGATCTACAGAATGAAATTTCTTAAAAAAAAAAGTCGTCTCACGTTTCCAAGCTAATAATAATTTTTAACACGATATCATTTAAAATAAAAAATCTTGTCGATGTAAAATTTTTGCCCGAAAGCAAAATAAGAAAGTGCATTTTAGTCGAAACATTTTTTCTTATAGCCGATAATGGAAATTCATTAACACTCCAAATTAAAATATTTCCCTGAAAAAAAAAGAAAAATAATAATAATAATGATTATTATTATTATTGTAGATAATTTTTCCTCAGGCAAATTATTCCAATTAAAAGACGCCGTTGATGGAGCTGAATTTATTCGCGATGATAGCCAAGTAAAAGTTTATTATAGATAGAACTCACTTTGCACAGTATGCAGAGTACAATATCTCAAATGCAAGTTTTAATCATATTTTTCCCATTTTTCATTTTCATATATTTTCGTATTTCATTTCTCTCCTTCCGCACCTTTTTTTACGTTATTTCGTGTGTCGCTTGCTTCGTGCAGCCCGGAAGTGCAGAGTCAGCCGGAGGGGCAGCACGGCGTAGGGTATACATGCAATTGACAAGTGGCAGCTCGGTAATAAGTTTACCGTACCAAGGCCGGGTACAAAATGGCCACGTTCGGCACTGTTCGGCTTGCATACTCATCTACCCGACTCCCTTTTCCCAGTCTTTGCCGCTGCGCTTCGTACACGAATATACATATATATGGAAAATGTTTCATGGTCCGTGTTCGTTCGGAAGCTACAGTAGGCGAGCGGATAGAGAGAAATGGGAAACAGCGAGTGAGAAAGAAATGGGAACGATAGGTGGGAAAGGGCGAAGGTAGAAAAGGCTTGTATAGCTATCAGCAGAGCCTCGCTTTACCGGTGTTCTCCGAGCATCGGCCAGAGAGAAAATACCGGAAAGGCGAATTTACATTGGAGGCACGAACGCTTGATCGAATTGTCTCAGCCAGCGCAAACTTGTTTCGTTCCACCATGTAGTTTTCTCGATCTCGCACCATACACCGACCCGGTTCTCCTCGTTGGCCAGTGCGAAGTTAGCGCGCACCCCTGCGAGCTTCGACCGCCGCCTCTGTGTATCCAAACCCCCGTTGCACCCCGTTCGTCCGCCTCAGTCGGTAACAACACCGCGAGGGCCTCCGAAAGCTCGCTTGTTTTTTTCATTATTATTCCCACGCCTTATTGCACCCTCGGCGCTATTTTTATTTTTTTTTTTTACTATCTCGTCCCCTATATCTATCTACTCGTTGTTCGTTGCGATGTTCACGTTACACGTTGCTTCTCGTGACTGTGCACACACGAGATATTTTTTTTTTTCGCCTCTTTTTTCGCGTTTCTACTTTCACGCTTTCGCCGGGTTCGTTCGTTCGCGCTTCACATCGGCGTGAAATATTTACGGGGTAGCGCCGATGGAATAGCGGTGTGCCGGTGGCGAGAGGAACGAATGAAAGGGAGAAAGCCTCCCCGCGACCTTACGAGAGTGACGAGGAGAGGGTTCGCACGGGCCAAGTTCAAAGCACCAACGATTTTTATACAGCCAAGCGAAAGCAACCCCCCAAGAGCGTTTGAATCATTCAAACGAATCGTCTCTGAAGAGAAAGTAGGAGCGAGCGCGATCGACGTAAAGGGAAAAAAAAGAATAAAAATAAATAAAAAAACTAACAAGAAGGACGGAGAAGCGAGAGTTCCGAGGTTGTATGAGATTTGCGAGACCTACGAGAATCACACGATAGAGCGCAGAGTGTTGGGGTATTCTACGAAAAATACTGCCACGGGGGAGGACGCTGAGAAAGAGAGAGGGTAACGGAGAAAGAGCGAATGGATGGGCGACGCTCGATCGATGACAGAGAAAGAAAGAGTTCCTTGGAAACGAAAGAGATCGAGATTCCGCGATAAAGAATCCTTTCTGTCGTCGCAATTCGCTTTTTTTTACATCGCAATATCGAGAGTGCTAGAATATTCTTTGTTATTTTCTTCAGAGTATTGTGCGCGAACAAAAAAATGTTTCGTCGCAAAAAAAAAAAAAGCTGCTGCGCCGATCTAATGGGTTATTGATCGGTATAAATCAATAGGGCTTCTGGTTAATCATGTTAACAACGATTCTGTATTAAAACTATATTTCGATTACTAAAAGTCAAAATTATAATGCGACTTCGACGGCTAAAAATCAAAAAGCCGTAATTTAATATCCTTTGATCGTAATAATTGATATGATATTTCCATGGTCTTTGGCCACTTTTTTTTATATAAATACCTGCGTTATCTCGTTCCCCATGCATACGAATTTCGAATATCGCGTTCGTTATATTTAACTCACCTGTAAAAACCAAAAAGAACATTCATTTACTCGAATGAATAAATTTGAATCAATAAATAATTAAATTTATTAATTATTTAACAAAGCAAACGAAAATCGTATAGAAATCAATGAATATAATAACGCGCTTGCCACGTAAAATATAAATTAATTACAACGGTAATTCGCGTTTCTATAGTTTTCTGTCGGGCGCTATCGTCGACATTCGTGTATCTAACACACGTTCAGAGGCAATGGGCGTTTCCGAGGATAGTCCCGAATGGTCGTAGATGAGCCTCGAAGGCAAGAACTCAGGGCATCTTGCCCAAGGGTGGTATTCACCGGTATAGTCTCCCCTTCAACGTCGCGGCGTTTTTCTCCATCGTAGCGAAAATCGATAGAAAGAAATTGCTAAGAGAGACGACGAGACCACACAGGAGTAGAGCGCAGCGTCGTGAGGACAGTCCGTAGAATGCCTAGCGGGCTTTACGTCGGGAAGGGAACAGAGAGTGGAGTCTAGAATTCGACCGACAACGACCGGGGGAACCGTCAACGTTGGTGGCAGGCCTCGGTAATTGCTAAGATCCCGCCGGCTACGACGACGCTCAGGCCGACAAGCGAGAGTCTTCGAGATTGTCGAGGTCACGAGACTTCCCACACAGCGGATAATCGCCTTTTTCTATTTTATTTTTATCTCGCGTATCTCACAATGTTTATATCGCAAAAATATCGTCATCGTTACCGTTGTGAAATACGCATTTTTTCGCTTTACCGTGACTCTCAATCGTGTTTTATGCAAAAATATCATCAGTAGATCCCCGACGACACAAAAAATAACACGAGTGCGAAACGTAAATTCACTATACTCGATCTATAGATGAAACTGTTTGACTGCGTTTGGCGATTCGATACCATCAAATCTGTAAAGGTTTACATTTTTCTTCCGCTGAAATTTTCTCGATCTATAGATAAAAAGGTTTGGCTGCGTTTGGCGATTCGATATCATCAAATTTCTAAAGGTTTATATTTTTCTTCCGGTGAGATTTTCTTTTTCTTCAAATCATCGGTAACTATTATATATACGTAAAAAAAAACTGAAAGGCTCGGACATCGTGTGGAGTTACGCGAAAATCGGCGAATGCCAATGTCAATGTAAAAGGAATCAAAAGAAAAATGAGAGAATAGAGGAAACGAAAAAGATCGAAGGCAGTTGAGACAGTGGGAGACGAGAAAGAAAAAAAGTATCGGAATGTATGAAAGAGGGACCAACGTATAGCGGAGTTTTGTGAGAAACCCGAGATCTCGAATGATTCTGTTCTGTGGGTTCTGTACGCTATTATATATCGCACCAGTGATTTTCCTTTGGCGTAGCGGTCTGCTTTGACGACGAAGAACGAAACAATAGTAATTTCCTCATCGACTACACTTCTTTACACTTTGTCCATTGAGCGCTCGCCAACGGCTTAACTAACGCCGCTTAGTTGAAAAGCTTTATAAGACCAGTTGAGTCGACTTGCTTGTCGGCACATCGATTCACTATTCACCATTTACTTACACTGTATATCTAAATACACGGCATTCATTATTGTAGATAGCTGTAACGAGTATAGCTACAGAAAAAAAAATTGAGGGAACGAGGAAAGGAAAGTAGGAGATGAATCGATCCAACACCCCACTTTACGTGGCGTCTTGTTGCACTGTGTGCTACTTGGGTACCACGTAACTGCACAATTTCACCGAAGTAGAAGGGTTACGGGTGCTCGTAAAGAGATGCTACCGTATATCGTGTATTAGATTTCTCAGAAAAAAAATTACGTTGCTCCGTAAAAAGCAACTCTTAAATTTTGTTACATCTCAAAATTTCTCAACCGCTTCACGCAGATACCGATTAAATGTTTGTTTTTTAAACCACTTATTATTATTGGTGAATATAGTTTTTTTTTTACGAAATTTCTCTTCATCTTTAATCGATTGTTCTACGGAGATAGCAAAATTTTTTAAGTTATTCGAAACTTTTATCGGCAAAAAATGAACGAAGAAACAATTAGGTGGAGTAGCATCTCGTAGGACAGTTTTTAAATACTGTGCGCAACAATTCACTGTCTTGTTTCCTTTTTTTTTTTCGAAAAGTGGAATAAATAAATGAAAGAACGTTGAGCCGTTTCACGGCGCCTGGAGTTACTTAGTATAGGAAAACAGCAGGTGGTCCAATGCCCGAGAGTAAAAGGGAGGTGATGAGGTGGAGGATGAGGAGGAAACTTTACTCTCCCGTACGTGGTCGGTGTTGAACTCACGTGCTGCGTTCGTTAAGCCATATTAGTCTGATTAAAAAATCCGTACCCGCACGGTGTGCGAGGGCTTTTAATTAAAATGTCGCGTGAGAGAAACTCTCACAGTCACCCTCTCTCCTCTGTGTTACCTTATTCTATCCTGAAATTTGGTCGATATTCCTGGCACGGCTTTTGGACTCTTTCTTTCTATTTCTTTCGTTCATCCCTTACGTTTTTTTTGTTCCTGCTCGGCATGGTCTGCGTTCTTTTAAAAGCTCGTTATCCCAATCGAGAATAAAATAACGCATACAAAAAAAATTCCCAAAAAGTTTCTACTCGAATTTTAAGGCATTTTCCGCCAATTTCACATCACGCATTGTATCTCAAACAAAGCAGTTCTTACTGTTTCTTAAATTTAATCGTTAAGTTTCATTGATTCGTCAAACGACGTTTTTCTCATTAAAAATCGTTCAACGCATCATAGCTTTAACGTTGATCTCGATCTGAAAAGCAATTTGAAAGTCCATTATTTTTTTTTTGCTTTTTTTTCCTGTTTTTTAATAGGCAACAATCACTTGAGGATTTACAGGATCATATTTCTGACTTATAAGTATAGCCATAACAGGACGAGAGAGTAATACAGAAGAGAATTGTTGAACAAGCTGTTGCAGAGACTTGCGTACTCCACAGTTACGCGAGGAGTTTATATTTTATCGCATAAAGTCCCTTTCCGCATAGTGCGAGAGCGCGAGCGCGCGCGCGTGAGCTTTGCAAGCTCCACCGAGCGAGAGGTTGGCTTCCTGAGACTAAAGGCCAGCTTACCCGATGACAGTTACTGCCCGGACATTCCGTAACTAAAGTTACATTCTACTACTAGTACTACTACTACTACTACTATCACTGCCGCCACTACTGCTACCGCTACTACACCTTTTCTACTGCACAGGGAGTTTCTCGTACAACGTCACTGCACTGAACGTGTTTAATACCACAGCAGAGTCCCGACCGACTTTTCTCTCTCTCTCTCTCTCTTCCTCCTCGTTTCCTCGTTCGCCGGACGACACGAGTCCTCTCGTTAAACGACGGTAACTTTGACGATTACCACCGTGAGCTGCCCGCAGGGATGGCCCAACCACTTTCAACCATCGAGCCTCCGAAACCAGCCGGATGATCGGTCATCACTGCTATTTACCCGCCTTCTCTACTTTCATTTTGTACCGCGTTTATTTGAGTTAACTTTTAGTACAGCTAAACAAATTGAAAAAGAACTTCCGACACAGAGAAAAGTAAAATAAATATATTTTATTAATAAAATAGAGTGAAATAACAATTTATTAATCGCATATTATAGTCGGGAGATTCGTTCGTATTTTTGGACGAAAATTTGCCGAGTAAAATATGCGAATAATAATTTGTTATTTCACTTTTTTTTATTTATACTTTTTTTTTATTATACCCGTTTTTCAATCGGGATTTTTTTTTTTTTCTTGGAAAATTATGTTTGTTTCTTGTTGAAGAAATACGCATCACGCGTGGCGTCCGATGTGATCATCGATCGGTTGTGTAATCATCTATTAATAATTTTTCTCGCAATCAGTTTATAGCGTTTTGCAATCGTTTTTATTGCAAAACATTTCCATTCGTAAATAAAAAAACCCATTAAAGAAATTTACAAACGATGATTACTATTTTCATTGGAGAATCGAGATAATAACTGTCGATTGACATACACGGGTCTGTTATTTTATCAGTATTAACATTATCCACATACGTGCCAAATATGGTCCTCCGCAAATATGTTCGTGATTAAAGTCTATTCCGTCTAACTCTGTTATATTCTCATATTTATCTTATGAATTGTGTGCCTCGATTAAATTATTTCCGCGCGCTCGATGTTACATTGTTCGTCCTATTTGCCCACAGCGACGAGGGCAGCCGGAGGCTTGTTCTCTCTGTCAATCCCGGAAGTAACCCGAGTTTGTTCGAAAATCGAGTACGCAGAGTTACGCACACATCTGTACACTAGAAGTGCAAACGTTGAAATCGCAATATTATTAAAAAGCATGAAGTTTAACCGTCAAAAAACAATGTTCTTTACATATACCGAGCCGATGAAAATATTTTTGTTTTGTCTTTTTCATTCGCGGTGAAATACGCATCCGAGTTACACAAACAACGAAGCGTTCTCCCCACCGAACTCTCGGCAAGTCACATGGGAATCCGAGTTTTATTTCGCAACCAAGTATACATTTTTCATACGCTATGCCCGGATGCTGCACGCGGCTCCAGGTGTTATAAAGTATACAGTAAGCTCGGATTTTACAGGGTCGTTGCAATTTATTTAATTTGCTTTCGCATTACTTTTTATATCGCGCGAATGGTTAGCGGACGCGTGGGAATTTGCTAAGGGGTAAAACTGGACTAATACAGAAAGCAAGCGGAGAAAATTCATACTTCGAAGGACTCGAAAGGTACGCGCTACGCGAAAAAGTTGATTATTCAAACAAATATTCTCCGTTATTATGGAGAAAGTTTCGGGCCCTCTTAGCTTCGAAGCTTTTCGTTAAAAGCCAACAGCGAAAAACGTTTCAGGGAATACAATGACCGTCTGGTGCATGAAATACGAAAGATATTTTAATAGTCCCAACTTCGATTTTTCGTTTTGCACTTTATTCAAGAATTGCTGTAATACTTTTTATTTATCTCGAATACACGAAATATCGAATGTTTTTATTGACATAAATTTGTTGTGTTACGAAGTAAGGAAAGCGGAAAAAAAAAGTAGTTATAATATAACTCATGCGGTGGCTGCAACGGGATAAAATGAGTTCCGATCAAAAGAGAAACTGCGACTGCGATCTCTCGACAAAGCACGTTAGCGTCTATTTTATGACTGACGGGGTCAGAAGGGTGAAAGAAAGAAAGCGAAGAAACGCGGTTTCGATATTATCCCTTTCTTTTTTTCTCCCCTTCCTAACTCGATCGTCCGGTCGTCAACTTTTTTTTTCTTCCCCTACCGGATCAGCCACATCGAATTATTCAACCCCTGCGGACCTCATCATTCATCTTCGATTTCGTGACCCTGTCGGATTAGTTCGAGCTTTGTATAGGATCGAAATCGATATAAAAGTTGAAGCCCCACGGGCTATATGATTCTTTCCGAAATAATTCTTTCGTTCCATCTGTATAACATGCTGAAACTCTTATCGTCTAATATATTGTGAGAAAAAAAAGAATTATCCTTAATCCGAAAAACGATAGCGTTTTTACCGTCTCCCACACCCAACGTGTTACATTTTTTCTTTCGAATGCATTTCTATCAATAATGCACTGTTACAAATTCTTTTTCACGATATATTTTTCTAGAATGATGAAAAAAAAATCGACATACGTCATCAATAAAGTTTTTCACAGTCGGATAAAATAGTTTCTCTATTTTCTTTTTTTTTTGCGAACAACGCATGTCAACAGGGTCGCGTCAAAGAGCGACCGAAAAAAGCACATAGAGTGCATGTAGCGAATTCTCAGTACACCACAGATACAAAAATATTACCTGTTTCAATTTAGCACGCAGTACACTTTTTTTTTTTTCTTCTTTTCACCAACAGCTTTTTCTATAACACCACCTGTCGACTTTAATAAATGTTGAACATTTTTGCGTAAACGAGTTCGCGAACGATCTCTCGACACCGGCAGTACGAGCAATACACTGCACATTGTACATTGTACCGGCAAGCCCACGGCAATCAGCTGCACGTCGTAGGCAATTACGACGAGTCAGTGGATACCGAAGCGTCTGGCTAATAGCCCCGCGAGCGGGGTTTTTCTCGCTCTACCGTCCTCGTTCGCTCGCTTCACCCTTCTGTTTTTTTTTTTTGCGTTTTTGTTTTTTTTTTTTGTAAAAACTCGTAACGCCCCGCGGCGGGCCACTGTCGCCGTATCGATAAAACAAATTACAACGCGGCCCGTTCGGCTTTCGCGGTGCGCGACCTGCTCCACGGTATACATACAACGAAAACGAGGTCGTCGGATTCCCCGAGGGTTGGAGACCGTATTTTTACTATCCCTGTACGTCGCCTGCTAGCGCGTAGTACGTGTCACTCTCTCTACATTCTGCGTGAAAAGAACAAACCAATGTTTTTTTTTTTTATTTTGCTTTTTTTTTTTTTTTTCACCAACGATTTTTTTTTAACCATCACCGATACTTCATCATCCCTGAACTATTTTTTTTTGTGTCTTTTGTTATCCACGCATTCGACCGTCAGATATGTTCGAATTACACGAATCCGAAGTGTTTCGTCGACGGTAGCGTATTCTTTTTTTTTGGTGCTCCACGTAGCGTTACTGTTGAGAGAAAAGTTTGTGAACCAATTACGTTTTCCACGAGCTTCCCAATTACGGGAACGCCCTGTTCTCCGCCTCTCCGGTGGAAAACCAAGCCAAAGGGCTCGCGAAAGGATGGAGAGGTGAGAGGGGTTGCAGTGGAACAAAAAAAATCGAAAAATAAAAGTCTTGACCCGGCAGCGCAGCACCCGCACAGGAATGACAGTACTCTACTGTACGAAATATTTACAGAGATGTAACTGATGCGGAAATTCCGTGGAAATCTGTTTTAATTTTAATTTTTTTTTTTATACAAATATTTCGCTCGAACCAAAGGCCAAAGTCAATTGCTCTTTAGCTTTGAACTCGAGTGTAAAATGATTCGTCATCAACCTCTATCAAGTTTTCATTGATCTCGAATGACGAGCGTATGGATAACGCAAATCAATGCGGAGTGAGTGATATTTTATTCATCTATGAAACTTTTGCAGTGAAGTGTTTTTATATTCTATTGAAATATTTGCGGGTCGTACGATGAATTTACCTGCAATCGATGGACTGATTCAGAAAAAAATCATATTTAGCTGATAAATAATGAGTGATTGACTGAAATATTTGCGAATCGCACGAGGAATATACCTGCAATCGATGGACCGATTCAGAAAAAAATCATATTTAGCTGATAAATAATTAGTGATCGACTAAAGTAGAAATGAATTTGTAGATAATTATTCGCCATTTTGACCAGTAAAATTTAAAAAATGTTGAGTGACCGACATTTCGCACTGATCATTTGAAAATTCATTGATGCAGTCCGGAGAAAAAGCTTTGCGTCTTTTCCATTGGTACTTTCGGGGTGATGCCGAGAGGCGCGTGCATAAAAAGTCGAAGGAGCCGTGTCGACTGTTGGAGGCTTGTGAAACAGTACGATGGAACGTTGTGGAGTATACTTTTAGTCGGTGGCAAGCTTCCGAGATTGGGATTCCGCAGAGTGCTGCTGCCTTGGGTTTGCGTGGAAACGCGCGAGTGTAAGACGGGCAAAAACGTAAAGTCTACTCGGGAGCCCCGAAGCTCGAGACGTAGAGAAAAATACAGGAAAAGAGGGTTGGGCGGCGGTGTGCTGCGCAGAGGAGAGAATGGATAAGGATAGTAGGATAGGAAACGCAGAGTGGCTCGAGACCGCCGCCGGCTCTGCGGTTACAACGCGACGGAGCAGAGATTTTCTCTGCTCTGCTAGAAGAACGGGAGAGAAAAAGTGAGCGAGAGATAGAAAAAAAATAGAGAAAAGGCAAAGAATGAAGAAGAAGAAGTGTAAGAGGAACGAGATCCTTTCGTCGTCGTGCTAAAAATGCATTAGCCCACATTCGAGGAATTACACTCTGATACGCGAAAGCAAAGGACAGAGTAAAAGATCCACGGCAACGCTGTTTCTTGATCCTCATCCAGATTTTCTTATACGATCTCCTTGATGTGTTACAAGTGTGCGTAGTTTGTATTTTGAGGACCTTGTAGTTCGTTATTGATGCGCAACATTTTTTTCTCTATTGTTGAAACGTGAATAATTTATGAAAAATTAAAAATATATCCGTATTTTATATATATAAAATATATCTTATATATATATTATTACGGATATATTTTTAATTTTCCATAAATTATTCACGTTTCAACAATAGAGAAAAAAATGTAATAATAATAATAATAATTATTTCGGTTGTTAATTATTGAAAAATAAAAAAACACTCGACTGACAAACGAGTGTGTTAAAGAAATAATGATAAAAAAAAATCTGAAATAACAATGATTATTCGAGTATAACCCGGTCATAGGTAATATAAGAATAATTATTTATTATTTTCCTCTAATCTTTTTGGAAGTATAAATAACAGAACAATAATTATTATTATGAACGAATAAATAATAGTAACAGATTAATATTGTATCACACATTATACACATATAATGTGTATAAATGCATAAATATGCATAACTAATAATAATAATGCATAATAATAATATGCATATATATGTACGTATATGCATAAATTACAAATTAATATTAAAGCAATACAGTGATATCAGGATAGAATTTCGTACTAAATGCCGGAATTATGATTTTAAGAAAAAAAATAAAAATGTCCACCGTCAGAAACACGGCAGAGCTCACCAATGGACGTAATACAATAGAATAAAACAATAAATAAAAAAAATATAGATATGGCCTCGAAAAAACAACGATATGACATCAACCTTTGATAAATTCTACATGAATTATAATTCATAATGTAAAAGCAATTCCAAGTTCAGTAATGAAAGCCTATTCGTGTCGGCACTTGCTCTCTCCCATCTCCTCGCGGTATTCATGAATAGAAACGAAACAAAGCCGGCCCTTATTATTTAACTCAACGGCGTCACTGCGAAACCCTTTCCACTTTCTTTTTAATTTTTTTTTATAATACTACCTCTCGCGTTCGCCCGTTCTTTCTCTCGCTTTGGCCAGAGACCCGTCACCTTTTTTCTTCGCCCAAATTTCAACCTACAGACCTCGCGAGAAAATTCGTGAAAAGATTGTAATTATTCGGGGCGAAGCGAGACGGTGAACTGCGAATACACGGGGTGAAGGCAAAAGCGTATAGCACACTCGGAGGGCTCTTCGTTCGTGTATAATGCGTACTCATATTTCTGGCCTGCGGTTGTGGAACACTGCTGTGGTAAAAGTAAAAGAGCGCGGGTCGGGGGTGGAAGGGGATAGGGTGGCAGGAAACGGAGAGAAGTTAAGCAAGAGGGACACGAAGTGTCGTATGCAGGGGCGGGATACGCACGTGAGTACATGAGTGCCGTCAGAATACATATAGTGCACATATGTGTGATGGCATACTCGTGAGTGCTCTAGACGGTGGTAAGCCTCCGTGAATCGGAGGCCAGTAACTCCACCAAGTCTCTTTATTTCTCTCTCTTTTTCTCTTCGCTTTTCAGTTCTCCTTTCACTCAGCTTCTTCTTCTTCTTCTATCTTGCCTCTCCGCTCGTTCCCGGTTAACCCCTTCTCGTTCACTACGACTCGCTCACTCCTACCTTGATAGTTCCTCGACAGTTCGAGGTATACATAAAAACCCTCACCCACTGTACGCTCTCCTCGCCGAGAGGCAGCCTTATCAATGGCGACAGCCAACTTACCCTTGCATATACGCGAATGCTAGCAGGTGAGCTACACTTCGAACGAACGAGGATCGTCGTCGTCGTCGTCGTCGAGAATTGGCGTCTGGGTACTTAGCCACCGCATTGCCTCACCGCCCACACTACACCCTCGACGCGATGACTCTCTCAATTTTCCAGATTTCCAGCTCCCGATTTGGCTTATCGTCGACTACTGGACGAGGGTATAACGTCCCCTAATATATACACGTCTCTGTTATATATCTACTCCCCTTAGCGCTGAGGCAACCCGTTAACGGGAAATATTGTATATTTTTCTCTGAATTATGATTTTTGTTTCATATGTTGAAAACAAAAAAATTGACAAATTGATATGAAAAAAAAATTATTTCAATAATATTTTTTATAGTTTCCTTCGAACATAATGTTACGTTTTCATTCAATTTGACGATTTTATGACAATTTTTATTGTTAAATAATTTCGTGTTATTATAATTTAATAATCCGCGGTGATCGACAAAACCCAATTGTTCGAAGAATTATTTCAAATTATGTATTGCGAATTTTTTCACATAATCAGCATTTTAGTTTTATATGTTGGAAACAAAAAAAAAATAACTAATTATTACAAACTAAATATTTGGAAGGCGTAGTTTTTAAATTATTTTGCTTCCTCAAGAAGCTTTGTTTTCGTGAAATTTTTTTTTTTTTAGATATTTATGTAAATGTGTTTAAAATGTTTCAAAACGTCGAAAAATGACTTTTTGAAAAACTGCCTTCCCGTATGTGTGTGTGTGTGCTCGTCATTCGACCTCATGGTTCGAGACGGCTTGAGATACCAGGCTGAAATTTACACCATATATTGAGGGGCCAAGTTTCCTTCTTTGGTCAAATTTTTAGCAACATCTATGGACTCGTTTAGTTTTTATGCCATTTTGAATTTTTCGAAAAATTGGTGATGGCGCTCTAAGTACCACATTTTTTGAGATATCGGGCTAAAATTTTGTACAAACGTATTTTTTTTTATTGGATAAGGTTTAGGATACTATTTCAATTGCCGCTTTTTTCGAATTTGGTTATGATTTGAAAAAAGCTTCTTGAGGAAGTCAAAAATGATGAATATACTTTCCTACAAACAAAACTGGGTACACTGTGTTAAAAGGAAGAGAGGAAGCAATATGCCAATGTAATTGGCACCATTTTTTAAAAATATTTTACTTCGAAAGTAATTATTACGCTTTTGATCATTTTATCAATGGCCGTGGCAATTTTTTAACTCCCGACTGCTCGCCAGGGCGAAAACGGGAGTTATGCGTTTTACTGCAATGGCCTACTTTCGCAACTTTTCAAAATGGCGAGTGTTCGTGAAAACGCCAAAATATTACTTGAACACATTTGGCGCTTCTATTATATGAAAAATGAGCAATGTTTGTGACCACAAATTTTCGATTTACGATGTAAACTCACGTTAACATAACCACATTTCCAACGGTATGGTGGTCAACAGACCGCCACATTAATTAAAAAAAAATAAAAAAATAACCCCATTTTGATAAACTGTTGATACTTCGCGGTGTCATATCGATGAGCCAATCAGAAAGTCACTACTGTGACACAGTGCGTGCGGCTGTTCGTATTTTCATTCTCGATATGAGAAAACATCGATTGGTTGTTTTCTACTTAACTTCAACTGGTGGTGCAGTTTTATTTTAAACAAATATTGTTTTTTTTTGTCGTGAATTTTCTTGACGTGCAAAACATCATGAATGTGTAAAATTTCGTTTTCCGGGATCTTGCTAACATCTTTTTTTTATGTTACATGTCGTAATAAAAATGCTGGGTAGGTATGCGTGTAGTATCATCGCGGTTTATCGAAAATATTAATCGAAAAATATGTCGAAACGTGTGAACGTAATTTCGTTTTTATCGTCAATCACTGGAATAACGTGTTACCTAAAATGTTTATTTAATGCAAGAAAATTTCAAACGTCAATCCTCGGTACGAAGTGTGAATAAATCAGATAAAAAAGTGTATCGTGTAACCATGCAAAGTATATTTAACTCTCTTCATTAACGAAAATATCTGTTATGTAATTTAAGGTCCGTTAGGAAAAGTTTAATTTCGTTTGCGATGATCCGAATCGAGGGAAAAATTTTCATCGATCGGGTTTAGATTACATCGGAATCATTTGTCCATTTTTGTGAATAATACCACAATTGGACCGAAGGGGTCCAATTATATTGCAGGTTTTTCGAAGAATGTACATTTTTCCAGTCGGTAGTTTTTTTTAATTATTATTTTTTATTTTATCGTGAAATAACTGCGCGTTAAAAATATTATTGTACGCGGCGGCGGACAAAAAAAAAACAATTGCCGAAAGAATTTTCGGTGGATCGCGCGTAGGAGTTTCGATAGTAGTTGTTTTGTTGACTGGAATGAATCGATGCAAATAAAGGCGTATATACAGTCGCCTGCTGATTCTGTTATCAAAATTATACACATATGAGTACCGCTTGCATGGCACAGTTTTTCATCATAGACTTTTATGCAATCTATTGTCCAATGACGAAGTAAATGGAACGTATAAACCGAATAACTCAATTGCGCGCGTTTACGCACCTGCGAGCCGGAGATACTACAAATTTTTATCCCTATTCAGACAGGAGTATGAGTGCATACTGGAAGCGTCTGAATGGAATTCACTTCTGCACGGTTGTGCTAAAATTCCCCAGGCAAGGGGCGGACCTTCAATCCCTAGCGGTATTAGGCGAGGGGACTATATGTTTGTACGTGTATATAGAGGGGTGCAATCACGCGAGTCTCGTTATCAGCACGTACCTACCGCTCTATCGGGTTAAATTTGAGTAGAGAACATTTTTTTTTCTTTTTTATATTACCTACGCGCAGCTCTATTACGCTCACCTCTTTCTGCGCACCGGAACTTTCCCTCATGTATTCCGTACGGTAGCCTGAAGCGACACTGAATACACGTTTTTTTCCCCGTAGCTGTAGAGGCAAAAGGGCTTTTCAGCTTATTTTTTTTTTCTATTTTTTTTCAGTACTCTAAAGTTCACTCGATGAATAATGAAACTGTTTATTGCTAACAATGCGCACATTAATGGATGCGTAATATATGTTCTCGGTGCTTCAAAAGTTTTTTTTTTTCTTTTTGACGTCACGAATTCCAATGTTTTTCACTGCCAAATTTATTTACAATGAGAAAAAGAATTTCCAGAATTTTTTTTATGTTTCTCATATTTTCATTTAATATTCACTTACATACATACATACGTACATTCATACATTCATACATTCATTATTTAGAAACAGAAAGAACAGAAACTCTCACAATGAATCTCATAGATAAACATAATGCGTAGAGGATAATATTTTTTTTACTGTACGCCCGTGAGCATTTTTCTACATCTTGCCAATTAAAAAAAAAAAAAAAAAAAACAAGATTAGTGTTATATATTATATACGAAGAATACGAAAATTCAGTAATATGAAAATATTATTGTAATAATATTGTTCTTATTATTATTGCCAGAATTGTAATCAGCTAGTAGAGCTTAACAACAGCAATCATACGATTTATCAGACTCAAGATACCATAGCAATCATAAGTACTTTCCAGTATTAGTCAATGCCAATGTCCAAATCCGTGTACACCTTAGCGTCACCTTAAAGCACAAAGCCTCCGTGTATAACTATTCTAATATCGAGGGTGAAAATAAAATGCGTCGAAAACGATGACGATGAATATTCCGGTTGTGCTGGAATTGTGGACATGACAAATCGGCTATAGGAATGTCGAGAATTCAAATATACGGAAAACTCAAGTCAATATGCGTTTCCCCCGTAAGCACAGTTCATCTCGCCGCATTTTTCTGCATGGGATCTCTGTGTACTCGTTCGCGAAGGGATTTTTCCGCCACGAATTCCAAAAAAAAAAAAAAAATCTTGATGTGCAAAAAGTGATGCGCAGAATTCCACAGGGGTTACATTGTTACAGTTATTTAAATTGGAAACACAAAAAACCTCGTTAAATCCTTTGGTTCACGTCCTCATATATGTTTCCATATAGATGGCTAATATATGTAGGTATTTTATAAATATGATGCATATAGAGGTCGAATATAAATATTCCACATTCATGAATCAGAATCACATAATAGCCATTCGAAATTTACGAATTATTGCAGAATTCGACAAAGTGTGCCGATAATGGCAGCAAATATGGCTCCGTAGTTTCATCCTGTTACTGAATCCGTTCAATAACATCGAGAAATAAAATCAATTTAGTTTTTCACAATATTTTCCACAAAATTCCGTGCGAGTATTACAGAGAATACGCGTGATCCATGCATGTGCAACAAGAGGCACGCTATTCCACACCTTTCGCGTGATCCCTACAAGTTTGTACGACTCTCCGGGCTTTAATGTACTCGAGGGAAAACCCAGGTGCGGCGCTAGAGAATCACACATTGCCCACGGGGAAACTCTGGTTTTCTTGTGTACGTGTGTATCTTAAGAAACCGGTGTAAGATTCGATGCAATTTCTCCCGAGTGGCACGATGTCTCTTCATTGCCGAACGAGAAAAAGGGAGCGAGAGTGAGAAGCGAAAGATTGTGTACAAGAGTGAGCAAAAACAAGGAGTCTGCTCCGTTCCTGCGAGACGAAATTACCTACAGGCCTCGCCTCTGCGTCTAAGTGACTGCGAATCGATAGAGCTCGCCAGAGAGCTCTGCAGTCGTTGGGAAACACAGAGGGAGTTGCATCGGGGCCTCCCAAGCTTCACACGAACAACGAAGATAGGAATTGTTGACTCCTCTACAAATTCCGAATATGAGATAAATTTTCCCTGTTTATTCGTCAGCTCGTATAGTAACTATCGCCCTCGATATCGATATCGATTTTTGCCACGATCTTTGCCAGTATTTCAAATAGAATATTCTGTTACAGGATTTTGTGAACTCTGAAACATTTTGATCGGCATGTTTACAATCACTCGTGTCTATTTGGGTAAAATCGATTGAAATTCGTTCGTTGGAGAGTTTGAGCGCACAATTGATACGGTTCATTAATTGGAATGAATTACTGAATTCGAGGGATATGTAACGGAAGAGCAAACACGCACGGCGCGGTAGTATTGTTGATGATTCCGCCCACCGATCATGCGATCTCATTATATCGTTGAGTTAAACAGGCCGCACATGCCGACAAAATAAATGAAATGAAACGCAACTAACCATTCTTTGAAATTTCGAATCAACATTTACGAAATTTTATGTCATCAAGGGGACCAGCTTGTTATTTCGTTTAAAAAAAATAAAATGTCTTGTTAGGGAGGGTGGGGTAAAACAGTCACCCGGGGTAAAATGGGCAGAAAAAAATAGAAAAAAAAATTAATAAAAATTCATATGTAATTTGAAATAAATTATTATATAACTAGGGGTTCTCCGGGCTCGTGCACTTCGCGCACTCCCGTTCCTTTTATCGACATTATAAAAATGTCTCATCACCGCCGTAACTTTTCACCAACCAGCGCCGCCGCCGCCGCCGCTTTTTTTTGTATTTTTACTTAGACAGTCCCCTCGAAAGGAACTTAGAATATTTCGGACCGCCGCTGCCGTCTTCAAGAATTGAGGGAGGGGAGGGGGGCTGAAATATTCATAGTCCCCCTTAGAGGGACTTAGAATATTTTGGTCTTCCCCTCCCATGACCGTCCCCGCCCCTCCCACGCTCCTCTCCCACTCCTCCCTCCCGGAAAGTATTCTAAGTCCCTCTTACCTAAGTTACCTCTAAGACGGACTTAGAATATTTTTCTCTCCTCTTAACCCTTACCTTTTCGACTGAAAATATTCTAAGTCCCTCTAAGGGGGGCCTAGAATATTTTTCTGAGGGGTCTCATACATATACCAGGTGTTTCATAAGTATGTATCGCCCCCCTTAATTCTTGAACACGGCGGCGGCGGCGACGGCGGCGAGATATTTTTATAATATAGAAAGATTAAAAAAAAATGAGATCGAATCTCTAAAAAATTAGATAAAATATCATAAAAATTGAGGTAAAATTTGAAACAAAATTGGGAACAAATTTGAGGAAACATTGAAATAAACTTTGAATTCGACTCGATCAACCACCACAAAAGCCGAAGGGATCGACCTCGAAGGCCAGTGACCAAAATGAAAATGAATATCTTTGATGCCCAAATATGTCGTTGTCCGATAAATGGTATATTATTCCTTGATCTTTGATCCAACGCGTCATTCAGGCGTAACGCAGAAGCCCTTCGCTGCTCGAAGTATATCTGTTTCTTCATATACATTCTCTAGTAGGCTCTTTGTATACGATATAGCATAAGGGATATATATATCGAATGACTTCGGCTCTCGGTGGTTTATTGAATTTTATTACTTCCGCGTATACGGAATGGTGCGAGTCGGTGGTTTATACGTTGTGGATGGATAAAGACGGTTGTGGATAAGGTTCAAGAGAGATCGACGAAGAGGAGAAGCCTTCATCCCTCCGGAGTCATATTCGTTCTATATAGTGCGAGGGCATGGGGTTGTGGTGCTAGCGTGGTGAGCATTTACTGCTTGGAATTCCAGACTCACCTCGCACGCCGGAGCAGTATACTTAAGTAAGTATTTCGGCGCGAGGGGAATGTGAGGGATCGTCGGTGGGGTTTTCTTGGAGGTTTGGGTTTGGGTTATGGGTGAGGATGGTGTCGGCGACCGGGAGGTAAGCCACCGGAGCTTAGGGCAGCTTTAGACTTCCGGCTAACCTCTTTCCACATTCGTTTCCGCACACTTCCCACCTTCTCGTTTTCTCTTTCGCTCTCTGTCTTCATCCCGTCATTCTCATTCCACGCTTGGGTCATCTCTTTCCCTCGAGGTGTTTCCTTCGGTAAGCGAACATCCGAGTCATCCCCCATCCCCCGTTCTCAAAACCCACCCCCAACTACTTTCCAACGGCGTCGATACTAACGCTAAGTGATTCCTACGAACTTGAAGTTCCCATACCGCGTTTTCTCTTTTCCGTCTTTTGCTTCCTATGGCCCTACACCGTCTCTCCGTTCGTTCTTCACAACTTCCCGGTAAAAGTATTGTCCCGAGCTGTGATGCAAGACGTGTAGAAGTTTGGCGGCGGCGTGAGGGGAGAATGGGGGTAGAGCTCCCGCTATTTATTAAGCGAAACTTGTAAGCCGTTTAGTCACACGCGAGAGGATTATTCCGTCTACAGAGGGCTGTGTATACCCATGTTGCTCCCACCTCGACGACCACCTTTCTCAACCACCTATTTTGCCGCTCTTGGCCTCTTTATCCCTTCGCGTTTTCCTCCCTTTCTACAACTGCATTTTCCCGAATTCACCCGGCGCGCAATCAGACTACGAACTGAATTATTAAACCTCGACTCACTTGAAATTCTCCTGGGCTACCGGATAATGAGAAACAACGAGGAAAACAACGTTGCCGTTTCGCGAACGAGATAGTCGAAGCGACTCTATTCTAACTTCGCGAAATTGAGTAATTTTTTTTTTCTTCTTATTATTGAATCACACGACATTTTCGTCACAATTAATTAACCCTCATTCGTTCATTGGCCTTTGTAACGAAGTTGTCTTAAACAACTATACCAAAGAGGAATTATATCTTATTATCTCTTATTATATCTTATATATCTTATTATGTTTAAAAAAATGTTTGAAGGACTTGCTTTTTTTTCGAAATCGTCTCTGCATGTGCAGGCAGCGGTGGCACGGAGATTTCATATAGACTTCCTTCCGGTGTCGCACCTGTGCCAGCAAGAGAGAATTGAGAGGGGGAGTGGCCGTCCAGGGGGCTCGATTAAAAGCTCCGAAAAGTCCGAATTCAATCGGGCACATGGCGGTGTGATAAATTTCACACGGACTGTGGTACCCCGTCACGTTCCGTCCCACAATGCCAGCCGCTACCCTCGACCGTTCATATCGAATTGTCACACCGAGGCCACTGATCTCGTCACTCGCGAATGACGCTCGTGGTGGTCGAGAGCGGTTCGGCTCGTCAGTTTTCACTGCTCGCACGGTCATTCGTATACGAAATTTTACCGGCTGGGTGGATCCGTTGCACCCGTTGCCAGAGAAACTTCGCCCGGGATATCAACCCGGCCAGTTAGCTACGAGGATATCATTCTCTCGTGGACGAAAAAAAAAAAAAATAGACCCGGTTGCCCAGATAATCAACATCAATGAATTACGAACTTCGTATAAAAAAGATACTTTGAATGCGATTGCCCGGAATTCACCGTACACGGAACCAAGCATGGTGAGGTAAATTTAGCTCTGGGTAGAGGGCTATCCGGAATTTTACGAGACATTCCGCTTTTTTAGTTCGCTACCCCGGAACAAATTTTCGACCTTTCGGCTATCCCACGCGACACATAATAGGGTAGAACGTTGAGCCACAAGGTGTGTGTATGCGTGTCGACCTGTCCGAAAATGATTTCCCTGAGGACGGACGTAATATGAACACGGGCCGTATCCACTAGCTATACAATAGAGAAAAAAAACTCGTTACAATCGTTTCAGGTGCTCGGAGACCATTCAAAAACCTTCTACCGAGACTACCAGCTTTATTGAAAAAAATTAAATAAAATAAAAGATGAAAAGAATATCACAGGCAGAATTTTCCGATGTATAACGATTTGATGTTACGCATTGCGCTTAAAAATTGGTTTTGTTTTAATATGTACAACTTATCAACGAGTTACGTTCAGTTCCGCATTACGAAAAAATCATTTTCCAACAAATTAAAAAATTCCCGACTGAAAAAGGTATGTAACAAACAAAGTGTATTAAGAAAAAAGGGGGGGGGGGGTAACAGAATTACAGAGACTCAGTAGATGTGTAGCGATTCCGCTATTGACCACCCATATGAAATCAAATATATACGAGAAATATATTACAATTACAGTGGACAATTACATATATATTACAATTACAATTACACCTCCCGTATTTGACGCCATTTGACCAATGAGGTGCACGAAATGACGGTGGCGAGCCAATCGCTTAGCCAGCAGTTTGCCTCTCCCACTCGCCCTTGCAAGGCGGTTGCCATTAGCAGGGCTTTCGTCAAATACGAGAGCGTCAACTACGGGAGGTTTCACTGTATATTGAAAATATATTAAAGTTCGTTTTTGTTTATAATTGATATATTAACCTGCTACCGGCGAATACCGGTCCGCAATTAAGTGGCCTGGAATTGCGCGATTTTTACTCGCGCAGGTATGGGAGATCTTGATTTTAGCCCTAAAAAGAACCGATCAGCGCAACGGAGGTGGTGCCCTCTCCTTTTGAATGGGGTCAGACGATTTTCGGGCATAAACTATGCGCAGATGTTCGTTTCACCCTTTCATTTATTACAGTGGAACCTCTCGTATTTGGCGAGAGCTCTGCCTACTGGTATGCCAGTGAAACGAGCAGAAAAAATGTACGCCGGGAGTGCGCGTACAACAAACCATTGAAATTTATTTACGGTTCGCGGCTCATAGTTGCGAAAACATATTCCAAAATATTTCCGCAATATACAAATTTTCAACAAAAATATATTGCATATATCCTAAATATATTTTCGCTATCATTTTTTTTCCATGTGGATCGCAGTTAGAAACGGGAAAGAACGGGAAGAAGAATCGTGATATCTTCGATTTCTTCGGGATCTTTCGACTATTCTCGTCCTCGGTACAGGTAAGTTTACCGATAGATCTTTGACGACTCCTTTTCGTGCATCTTTCACTGACCAACGGATGGACTTGCAAGGCGAACGTGACTCCGGCCATCGGCATTGTCATTCTTATCGACAATAAAAAATGGACGGAAAATCAATTTCTTATTATCATTCGGTCCGTTGCCACAAAATTCTTGTTTATCCTCAATAACAAACGTGCGTTATCGTCTGCTCGGACCTCTTCGCAACGGTGAGATCTCCAATTTTTATTTGTTTAACTGCTGAACAAATAACTAATCGGCCAAAGCTCCGTACCGTGTGTAATCGAATAAATATCGTCGTCAAATAGCAGTTGGATTGAGCGATCGCTCGAGCCCCATTCAATTTTCGAAAGTAAATCTATTAACACTCCGTTGCGCAACGTAGCGTAAAAGCAGCTACGGCTCATACTCCCCGGGGAACGGTGGTCACGTCACTCGGGGGGTCGGAAATGAGAAAACAAAAATTGTGGTTATTTCGCACGAGGGTAGAGCAGGGGGAGAGCTGAGTGCCCACTCCCGCGTTATCAGCAACTGTAGCCGAAAGAGGCGTGTCGACGAGATTGAAGGGCTCCTGAATATCGGGTGTAACTCTGTTGACCGCAAATATTTGACAGGACAATAGTAACTTCTCAATAAAGGTCATACATCATATCGTTGACATTTGCCCGCGTCACACAGAAGCGGCGTCGAGAGTGTTCGCAATGGGCACACCCTGTGTAAATCTGGATTCGGCCGAATGCCCTCGACGAATTCACGAGTGCGTGAATTATCATTCAATTGGGTTAAAGTCAAACAGGGGATGAGAGAGGGCGAGATCGACGCTGGTACGCGCGTGCGAGAGCTCGAAGGCCATCCGGTTGCCACGGCTGTGGCCCCCGCAGCCGTTGCCAAATTTTCATGAAATACACATTTCGCAAACGGATAATCGGACAAATCAGTTTTCCATGCAGCAAACCTTTTATATATCTGGCCATTCACGGATTTGATATGTTGCCACACAAACTCGGGTGGGGATTGATTATATCATCGATATTTGAGTTAATAAACATAAAATAAAATTCGGTCAATTGAGTAGTCGTTATTTGATGAATGGGAAGAGATGCAATTTCAGACGCGAGATTCGAGAACCCTCGTCAAAGAGCCGCGTTATGTTGAGAGGACTCCATTGAAGGTTAAAGAGCAAGCAAAAGAGTTTCGTTGGTACTCGCACGCCCTCTCCGTACTCCAATCTGAATTACATAAGTGGAACGGAACGGCGCCGTTTAGAACCGCCGTTGTATACGAGACTCGCCGCAATATACGGCGGAAGTGGGCTTTTTACCTCCGACACCGGGCAGTAATTTATCTTTTCAAATTAACCGTACAACGGTGGGGGTTAATATTTAACCTTCGCGGAGGCGAAATACTGTCCGAACGACTAAGAGATTCTTTATTTATATTTTTCCGGCCTTCGTGCGTTTTCTCCGGCTTCACATTTCTTGTTGCTCACGGAAATAAAGGATTGGTTGATGAAGATCCACGTTGAGAGATAAACGAAGAGTGGAACGGAGGAACGGCGAAAAACAAAAAAAAAAAAGGAACAAAGAAGACGAAAGGGTGAAAACAAAAGATGGAGGGAAGAGAGAATGAGGAAAGGCGCAGGAGGGATGGAGAAACATTTTAACCGGTTATATGCAGTTTGAGCGGTTGCCAAAAAATATCAAAAATCTTTTGGCCAACGGCCAGCAACGTTGAGAGAGACGAAACGTGGGAGAGAAAAGGGGTAAAAGAGGAATCGGAGGGGAATGGAGAAACGTGAACACAAACCACCGACCACCACATACCCGCGTATATCCAACAAGCATGGCGGAGCGAGCTTCCCGGTTGGCGAATAATGGAACTTTATTGTTGAGCCATTCTGTGTCGGATCGTACACAAACCTGGACGATCTACGCCTCATGCAGTAGACCATATACATATACTATTTAAGTTATGCTTGGACACCCTCAGATTTATATATTACCGGCATCCTTAGAGTTTGTATAATTGAAAAAAAATCCATTTTTTTCTCTTTGATACCGCATAGAGAAAAAGTATATGCAAATCCATATGAAATTCGGTATTTTTAGATAATTAATCATACAATTTCTTATATACTTAAAGAAATATATCGGTTAGTTAGCATTTGTTATAGAAAATGTATTGAATTTATTATAGTTATATTTTGCGATGTACTTTTTCCAGGCGTAAAATAAGTATTTAACTGAATAAAATCGTTCGCATCATAAAAGTAGAAGTCATCAAGAAGTTGATAATATGAAAATTAAAAGAATAAAAATTTTAATAGTTTCTGAAAGCAAACAATTCACGTAAAAAAAAAACTCGCCATAATTGAATCGTCAATCATTCGCATCGCTGCATTTTCCGCAAAGTTTCATGCCGTTAACGAAGCTGCTGACCACACAACATAGGATGAGGCGCGCGTGTGTGGGGGGGGGGGGCGAAGAGATTTAATCCGTTGAAGCATATTCCACTAACTCCATTGATAATCGTCTTTCGTTCCTTTGACGCAGGCATTCCGTGAACAATTGGACAGCTCGTGTTCATCATCTGAATTGAGAGGTTTTGGCATAAGCCGCATATAGGGGAGACCGGGGCAAAATGGGCCATAGGTGCAAAACGCGCCCCCCAAATCGCATGTACCGATGGGGCCAAATGGATCACCCCAATCTTCAGTCAAAAATTAAATTCTAGAAACACGTTCAGATAGCGAAGGGAACAAAACGAGACATCAAACGCGATCTAGTAATGGAGAAAAAGAAAGGCTCCCCTATACGCGACCTACTGACGAGGTAAAACGGGCCGTCCTATTCAGATGTAGGAATGGGGCTACCCCAATTTTCAGTAAAAAATGAACTTGTAGAATGATCAAAAGTGATCTAGTGACAGGGCCCGTAAATCTGAGGTCGTGATAGGGCATCATGAACACCCTAACGCCCATGAACGCCGGATGAACGCCGCATTAAGACATACTTAATGAATATAAAAACACCTGGGTTGAACCATTGCGGTGAAAAATAAAAATCTAAAATTTGAAGGTGGCCCGTTTTGCCCCAGATAACATTTTATGGCGCATGCTCTTTAAGACCGGGTGAAATATAATTTTTAGGTTACCAGTAGATGATCTACGCTAATTGTAGGTCTCGATCACGTATTTCTGCTTAAGTGGCCCATTTTAGCCCACCCTTCCCTATATCATACCGTTCTGGAGAATGTTTTCGTGTTGATAGCGATGCAAATAGGATAGATGGAAAAATAGCGAGAAAAATTAATGCCGAGAGGCAAAAGCGAGATTAACAAAAAAAAAAAAAGGACAATGCATAAACGAAGAGTCGGTAGAATATACGGTGGTTCACAAAGCTCGCGTGACAAAAAAAAATACGGTAGAGTCTGTTGGGGTGCGGTTGGCCCGAAAACCAATGGCGCGCTTGGTTCGTGCG
Organism: Cryptus armator; assembly: GCA_963971235.1. Classification (NCBI taxonomy): domain Eukaryota; kingdom Metazoa; phylum Arthropoda; class Insecta; order Hymenoptera; family Ichneumonidae; genus Cryptus; species Cryptus armator. Next base: position 12,348,662 of record OZ020242.1, on the reverse strand, counting down.
GTCTCCGTCACCATCGCTGTGCCTCTTTTGCCGTTCCTCCTCTCTCTTCCTCTCGCGTCGGGGTTGCATGAGCTTTTCTCACTTCTCTCTTTACCGTCTCGTTTTCTACTAGCCCTCTACTTTTTATCTCCATACTCTTAGCAGAAGGTATACCCCTCGGGACAAACAGCTACTAATTATACGTACGCAGGTATATCCCCTTCTTTATGCCCATCTCTTTTCCTATGCTCGACGTGGCGGTACTGGCGGCAACTAGGCAGCACCAAGCTTTTCAGACTTCTTACCGCCTTCTCGAGTTACGTCATTATCCGCACTGCTGCGAGCTTCGCCCGACGTATACCCTCTCGGCCACGATTAACGCTATACGCTTTTCTTTTTCGTCCGTTCCTCCTTCCTTCGGGAATGCTCTCGAGCATTCATTTTTTTTTATCGTCCCTCTGCGCGATAATGACTCATGCACCGCTCTGACAATGTTCTAATTACAGAGACGAGCCCCCCTTTTTTTTCTTAATCCTTCTCTGGGACAAGGCTACTGAAAACGGTTTTGCCACATACGCAGTACCGATCTTGCAGTACACAAATAAAGATCCAGACGTAGGATAAGAAACTGTTTCAAGTCACACTTCGTCGAACGAAGGTTTTCGTCGAAGAAAAAAAAATTATAGTACGAATGAAGGTCAAATGGCGCACCAAGTATCTTTGCCAGTAGTACAAAAGTATGAAAAAAAAGAAAATGGGACAGAAGTTCTATGGAAAAAAAAGCTCAGAATCGTGCCAAGTTCGGCACCAAATATACAAACATAGTGTGTATGCCAGAGGGTCCGTTAGAGCCATCGTCATTATCGTGAAAGCCTCTTGTCATTCGTCCCTCGTACGCGCCATTCATTTCGACCCGCGCTCGCGCGCCACACTGTCGCTGATGTTTCTACTCCTGTTTCACTCCTTTCATCCCGCCATTCCACGCCTCGCAACGTCATTAAAGCGCGCTTGACGTTTTATTAAACAAAAAAAAAGACCCTCTGTTTTTCCATTACATTTTTCTTCCCTCGCCTGTGTGGTCCTCTGAGCAATTAGCCAGCGAGGGGGGCGGCGGGGGATACATAGCCGTTACAGAACGTAGCATAATGGATGTTGGTATGCAGGAGGTTGCGAGCTCCGGGAAGGTACCAGATCTGGTTCTGCTGCTATTGCCCTTCTGGTAAAGCTCAGTGAGTACGTCTGCTCGACGTCGAAGGGCAGAATTTCGACGCGTGCGGTTAGATCGATCGGCATTAACCTTTGTTATGTCCTTGCAACGTATCGCACCAACCGCAGAGAACTGTGGAACACGACGGGCTGTGGTACACGACACGATGGAGTCACGTAACGTACGTGACTCTGATTTCACTCCAAAGCGGAAGAAACAAAAAGGGCGCATACGCAAGAAGTCGACAGACCCCTAATATTGAAGGGATGGTTTTCTTGTGGCGCGAACTACTATATTCGGACGACCAACTTTTTGCTATAGTTGAGCACAAAGATGTTAAAACAGCCGGTCGGGATGTTGGCCAACAGCAGTTAGTTGGTCCATCAAGCGTAGCTTTTACAGGGCTATTTCTACTACTGGGCTTCCCTGGATGCTCTTCTTGCACTCCAAACGGTCGTTAGGTGCACGGCGTGGTTTTTTTTCCACTGCTGATATCCTTTTTAGGAAAAAAAGCTCACTAGTGAATGTCTTCTCGGGACCAACAAAGAAATGAGATTTTCGTTTTTGATGAGACGGGGGTTTAACAGAATGCTGATCTGACTCATTAACTCAAAGTTATACAGGATCCACGAATGTCTGCTTTCTTTGAAAGAGAACTGAAAATATCTTTGTTATTCATGTCGTCCATTATGGATATTCTTTGAATATGTGAGACCCATATTACCCGCACGATCGGAAGACAATCCTCGTCCCTTATCCAACATACAATTTCCTCTACACTTTCTATACCCGGTAATTTCGACGACGATCGTGTATTGCGATCACGTAGGTCGGTAACGAAGGTGGATGACGTTGGTTCACCGGCATACTATAGATGCTCCCACAGGGGGATGGAAGTGGTGTGTTTTATGCTCACGATCGTGAGAAAGCATCGCGGGAAAGCAGCAGAGAACCCCCGTAGCGGTAAGTCTGCTCCTAGAATACCGCTGTGAGCACAGGCCTGGTGGTCAGGGTTGCTGGTTTTAGTTCCACCGACCAGAGTAGTGGAAGGACCCCGCTCTCCATCTAGTCCGTTCGGCAAGTATCGCACTACCACTAACAGCTATACAACATGTATACCCATACTATGGATGTATAGATGTTCCATCGGAAGCAAAAGCAGACTAGGGATGCTCGCCAGGTCTATTTCACGAAATTTTTTTTTTTGTGTATATCCAACCCCTCCGACATTTGCATATGGATCCCTTGCAATCTCTCGGCACAAAAAGAGGCCGGCAACGCCCACCGTACTACAACACTAACGAGAAAGCCCTATCACTATCGCCAGCGGCACTGGAAATATAGCGAAAAACAGTCGAGATACGGATATAAATTTCTGACTGAATGTATCCCGTGAGCTATTTACGAAATCAGGATACATCCCGATGGCTCAACTCATATTTCTATTTATCCTAAAACTATCCGTTTCAATGGGATAGGTACTTCCAACAAACATTATCGACATCGATACGTAAAAATTAATGTGTGCAACGAAATTGGATAAACCAAAAAAGCGTGAAATAACAAAATATTGTTCGTTTATTATAGTCAGGAGACTCCAACACTCAGTGACGAATAAATCTCCCGACCATAATGTCCGAATTATTATTTTTTGTTCACACTTATTTGTCAACACATTAAGTGTATTTTCCGTTGTCAGTCGAGACCTTTTTTTTCTTTTACATTTTAATTTAACGAATGAAATAATGATAAAATTGATGTACTCGGAAATAAAAAAATTGGTAACAATCAAACATAAATCGAAAATTGAAATACCATAACCTATAAATTTACAAAAAAATTCCGAAATTAAAAAAATTAATTGTATGTGAATTACCAAATTTGACGTTATATCGCACGAAGTTGTTTAAAATTTCTACACACATTTGATTCAAATTTATTACAAAGTTCGTGCACAAGAGATTTCAGTACCGGTATTGCAAGTCATTTTTTCATTGTTCGTGTCAATAATGACGTAAATTATATTTAACTTAAATAAATTATTTCTAATCCGATAAATTTTGATCGAACAATCAATTTAATCGATACACGAATCTTACTTTATTATAGTCTAATGGATTAGTCTCAGATTTTTCACTTTTAAAAATATCGTAGTACCTCTTTGCTTTGTTCCGGCCGATGAAAGCCGTCATGCGTAATGTCTTTCATCATAAAAGTTTTACATTTTTATTGTAAATTGGTGTTAACCTTAGATGTCGTCACCGCTAATGTTCAAATCAAACACCGAATGCAAAAATTTGTTTTGGTACCAAACACACAGAATGCCGACTTTCACGATGTTCAAAGCTGACTGTTTCCATTTGTATGGTTCATATGGGGTTAACTGAAGCCCCTCGGGGTACAAAGGTCATGCATGAATCGCGAGAGAATTTTGATGTTTGTACAGTATCTACTTTGTGCGCTGTTCGTTATAGTGCCGCAAGTCCAAATAAACAACATTTCTATTTGTATACTATAGTTCGCGCTCGGCGTTCGCGAATAGGATCATCTAGTTTGGCCTCACGCGGGCTTGGAATAATATCAAGTGAATGGCGCTTCGACTATATAATATAGTTGGTGTATACCTACTGTAAGTCCCTACTGGAATAGTATATATGGACTTCGCGGAAGCCCTTGCCGTACCAAACGCTGACCGTAATCACTGGCCGACTGGCCGCTCGCTTCGCCGACGAGCAACGCCTGACCAATGTCGGTCTTTGTCCACTGGAAACGTTTATCTTTCACGATCCGCGTGGCCCGTTTCCGCTTGGTGATCACTTCACTGACTTGGACGAACTATCACGCGCAATTTCATTCTACAACAATTTTCATCTCAATTATCACCGTCGTAGCGCCTCACCGTAGCTCACGGTCATCGCCTCGCGTTCTAAATGATTTTCTAGTACAGTTAAACCAGCTATATCGCACATTTGCCGATTCAACTTTGTAATGTCGTCACTACGCAACTTTACCCACGAAGAAACTTTGTACACTAAAATATTACAGCCTCGGGCCACAGCCGAGAGATCGTTCGCCAAAATCAAATATATATGTATATGTACTGTTGAAGCTCTTTAATTAACATAATCACTGTGGCGTGCATTCTCTTGTCAGATGTGAAGTGTTTGCTTCTGCCAATTAAGACTTTTGTGGAAACCCGTACGCGAGGTAGAAGTTCGTATTTCATAATGTTACGCTTCAGAAATAATTATCCGGTGAGTTTGTTTTTGCACACATGAGAAAATAAATATTCATTGTCCTTCTTCGCCGTTTCGTTTGTACGCTTTTTCATGACTGTACGGACGTCTATCCGTTACGTTTGTTTCAATTTTCTTTTTTCAATTCTCTCTGTCGTTCTTTGTTAAAAATACGATGTTCTAAAGGCTTTTTTGGGTCGAGCGTGTCGGCAGCTACGTAACGTTTCACGCATTCGTGTTTCGTTTGGAATACGGAGACGCGGGTAAAAAAAAACGCAACGTACCTAGCGTCAAGACCTCAGCGATAATTAACAAAAATGGATTGTTCTACACGCGAAATAGAGTCAAAAATTATACTTCGTTCCGGGCTTTCATTGCACTTTTTTTTTTTTATGGAACGTAATCTAATTTGTGGCTCTCTTTTATTTCTCGCTAACTAGTTCCGCAAGGTACGTTGGTTGAAATGTGCTTTCTATTTTTTCTTTCTTCCGCTCCGTTTTAGTGTCTGTACAAGCTGTGTCTGGGTTCACGAATTCATGGCTCATTCGTCGGTGAAGTGCGAGGCAAAAGGTAACAAAAAGGAAAAAAAGAATGCGTTTTTGATAAATTAAACATAGCGGACAAGCGCGGTGAGGAGCAGAGAGAAAAATATGCGAGCGCAGGGCTGAGGTGTACGCGAGGGAAATAAGGCGCGAGACGCAGGTGTCGGCAACTCTCTCTCGGTGCTTGTAATATTTACGCTCGCAAGTTATATCGTTGCCGCTTTTGCTTCGGGTCCTGAGAAAAGGGAGTAGTGCATTTACCGCGTTGCTGCAACTCGTTAACAATTATACGTCTCGCAACTACGCTCCGGTACTGGTTTTCCTTTTTCTCGCCTCGCGTGCGTCTCTGTGTCTCCTCGCGGGACTTGCACGCGGATTAAGTCCGAAAGAGAAAGTTAACGTTGTTTTTTTCTTCGACGTTTTAACCACAGACACAGACGCAAAGTACCGCCGTCGCTTTGAAAGTTCTTGTGGCTAAAGAACTCCGCACAATTATAAAATTACCCGTATAACGCTGTCGGCAATCCAAGCGACACTGATGCGACGTTTATGCGCTCCCTTTGCCGAAGTAGAAGTAAAAATATTTCAGTATTACAAAGAAGCATTAAAATGTTAAGTAAATACCGGAATACAATTCGGAGAATTTTACGATTTTGAAATTCCTGCCCTCGTTATCGCGAGAAATAACTCTGCTCGACACGGGTATTCATCGTTATTACCAAGCGTGGATTTGCGGAATTTTACAACATCGGTATTTCTACGTTTATGTTTAATTTAGTTATTTATTCAACATTTTACCAATTTTCAACGTTCGATATTTTCCCCGATGAATACTGTGGCGAAATAAAAAAAAAATAAAGAAATTCTCAAATAACGCACGATAAAGATAATGTAAATTTAATGTACTGCTACTGAAAGTTTTTACGCATAAAGTGATATATTAAATTTAATGTCCGATGGACAGGAAATATTAAAGTGCCTTATAGTGAAATTAAAAGAAATTATTAAAAGTAAAGTGTTGACTGTAGTTTGTAATTAGATATCTATTCATTTTTCATTATAATTCTATATTAAATTCAATAAACCAATTTATGCACAAAGACTTCAACTACCACTACATCGAATTTTCAGCACATTTTTTTAAACTGCGTAACATTTCGGTGTCAATTATTAGTTTATTATTATTATGATTGTTAATTAATTTCGATAATTTTTAGGCATTGCTAAGCTTCGTCACAAACAGCTAATACCCTATTTCGCGCACTGAGCGAATTTCTATTTCAATTTCCAAGTTCATCCTTCCGCCTCGTGCTCAATGTATGTATTTAGAGAAGGGCCATCGGGGTAGCACGTTACAAAGTTTTCCCATGAAGCCAAAAGGCAATTTCTCGAATCGAAGGAGCTTCCTTCCGAACCCTCGAGCGGACGATTTCTCAGTCGGGTTCGGGAATGACGATAGATTTGCGTTGGAAAGCAAGTTTTGCAACTATCTTATCCTCCCAACGGTAATGATATCGATCATCGATACACCGATGGATAAAGTTGAAAACCGTTCAACGAAAAAAAAAAAAAAAAAAAAACAAACCGAGAAAAATGATGGGAACGATACTAGGAGGGAGTAAGTAGAAGAGAGAGATGCCGCCAACGAAATAACGTTGAAGATTCACTCGCGAATACGTTCCTCTTCGTACCGCACCAGTGAGTTTCGATTAAAGTGTTTCGAGGTCTTGAAAAACTCTTCCTTCCACCGTGACAAATAAATATTAAATTCCAGAAAAAGAAAACTTTCACCCGATTAATCGTCCACAACTGTACTTACATGTTTTTTTTTTTAACCCTCGTGGAAAACAGTTGGACGTTGAATGAATCTTTTTCTCCCCCGCAAATACGATATCACCGCGTATGCGCGCTAAATGCTCAATTTACATTCAAAAATTGACGATGAAAAATTCATTAACGAATTTTATTAGCACACATCACTGTCAGTTGCAAAAGGTTGGGAGCACTGGGGGGGAAAAAAACTCACTCAATTTATGTTTCCGCTACCAAAACGCCCTTAGGGTCAATTCTCGCACAGCGGAATCTCGGTACAGAATAAACGATGAATATTCAACAAATGTGTTAATTCCCGTTGCGTATTGGAAAAACTATATTTTGTATTCGTGAAGCGCCCTTGCGCAAAGTTCATCAAAGAATTAGCTTCCTGCGCACGCACACGCGTATACACATGGGGGTGGTGAATTTTCATGTATGATCAGACAATACCAAATATACATTGAAAATGGCATTGATAACGTTTGCAATGCCAAATATCCACACGGCAGTACTGTATCGCTGTCGACGGGTGATGAAAACGTTGCATCCGATGCCGAATCCGATTAACACTGCATCGATCGTTGCGATGTAGTGGGGGTGACAAACTTGGGTAGGGATCGCAAAATGCTAGCGTTTCATTTATGTCAACGCCTATATAACGAGGATTTCACGGAGAATCATCGACAGCAGGGCCGGTTTGAAATCCAAACGATTTGAGAGCGCACACAGCTTTAATACTAAACGTAGATCGATGAACCCAAAATTCTACGATGTAGCATTTGTCGGCAGTCCTCGATGGCAAGGGAGTTTCGAAGCCACGATAACGAGCATCAAACGAAGTCGCGCCGAACTGCGGGAATATCTATAGTCCCGATGAAACACGCGGGCGCGAAACTCGCGAGAGAACTGCCGACCTCGTTCGAACAGAATCCAAACGAGGCACGTCACTGATAATTGCACGTGACCCGGTGGCACTCTGCAATCCCGACGACAGTCCATACAGACTATGGAAAATGGAAAAACAAAAAAAAAAAACAAAAAAAGATAACAAAAGTGTCGACTACGAAACGACGAGGAAAGGAAAAGAATAAAAATTTGACGCTTTGCGCCGGTATTACAGCCGTAATACCGAGTTTTTGTGCTCTCGAGAGCCGCTGGTGAGCAGCTATTCGACAATCCAGAGTGCCTTTTGCTCCGCTGTTGGCAATCCCTTATACCGCTGCCCGTCTTTTTTCCCTCGTCCTGTGTGAATAACGGTGAAAAACGGTGGAAGAAAGTGTGAGAAGAAACGCCCCAAACGACCAAACGTGAGAAAAAGCTACGAATTTTACGATCCTTTGATCCGTCGAGCTGGAGGAGGTCTTAACTTAATGCTCGAGTCACCGGTAAGAATCGAAGCCCTGTCGCGCTTCTGTCTGTCAGTCGTGATACCTCGTAGCCGCGGCTTGGGCTGTACGAGAAAAAATGGAAGAGTCGAAGAAAAAAAGCTATCGAGGAATGGAAACGCTTGGTATAAACTTTCAAGCAATTTTCACGGGTCGGGAGTTAAATGCGAGACGAGTTGGGGACGAATGGACGAATGGAGCTATCCATATCATGGCATTGTTACATCGGTAGAGTTAGGAATGAGCTTCGGCCGTATGACTTTTCTTCTTTTCTCGATGCAGTTATACACCGTGGTATACAGAAACATCATCTTGTCCGAACGACGACGTCGCGGTCAGCTCTCTGGTCGTTTACGTGGATTCTCAACTGGAAACGCTATTTTCTTTTAACGGCAAACAATTTGTCGGGATTTCACGTTTGTGTGTGACAAAAGAAACGGCAAAGGAACTGAAGATATTTTGTATTATAGTAGCTGGAGTACGTATGGTTTGTATTACACAGATAGCGGGCGACAAGATTCGATTCTACACTTGGATGTGTGTGTAAACTTTCTACTACGATCCCATCCGGTTGTCTGGTCCTCAGCCTCGTCTCGCTTTGATTATGTCCGTACCAGAGGGGTTTGCAACTCTCATTCCCTATAGATATACGATAGCGGGCTCCCGGTACTCCCAACGCATTATCCTCTCAGCGGCTCACCTCCCATATCACCCACACCCTCTCGATTCACTACCATATACGCTACCCCGTTCTCGATCTAACATACATGCCGGACCGTCGACAATAACAAACTTTGACGACGCCATTTCAGTGCCGCACAAAATCGTTACCCCCGTTCCCGCCCCAAAGGCCACCCTGAGGATTCCGAGAAAGTTCATGCATCTTGGACGGTTTTGTAAGAGCTGATACGAGGACATAGATGCATCCAGAAGCCGAACAGCGAAAACGGAACAGGCAACAACATTCACAAGCTTACCAGCTCACTCCTGGGAACCCTCTCGTTCAACGAGCTTAAAGAGTTTTCGTCCAAATTGTAATTTTCACCGTACCCAGGCTCTCGGTTATCTTCAGGTCGAAACTTAAATTTCCGTTTCTTCTTTTGCCACATCCACGAGTTTTCTAACGCAATGGAAACTACACAAGCACCTTCGCTGCTCGACTTTCTTCCCCAGAATTTCTGCATCGCTGATCCTTCTCGCGCCGAGTAGATCCTTGCACGGGAAATAACGAGAGCCGCTTTCCCCGCGATATAGGGTAAATGGGGCCCCATATCGCCGTGGCTATGGTAATAGCGCGAAAGATGATACTAGTGATGCAAATGTATGACCGACCGCAACACAGTCGCGAGTAATATTGCGAAAGCCTGTGTTGTAAACATTCACGTGGTCTTTCATTAAGGATACAAGCTCTCCCGGCATGATATCCCAGAACATGGTTCTGCTATGTTGTACATTCCGCGGTCGTCTGCTATAAAACGCTATAAAAAGCCTCAGGTTTCAAGAGCTACTATCAAGTTTAATCAATACCATTCATCCAAATGATACCATGGCGACGGATGTTAGCAGACTGGAAACTCGATTACTATTCGTCGTTTCATCATATATTGATACATCATTGAATCAATGCCTACATGAATTAACCAAAGAGATCTAAATCGTTTTATCTACATGTGGTGGTTAGTCATCGTTGTACCTTGATAATTATTTTTTATAATCTACAGTAACAGGTAGAAGTACCGGTTTTCGTCAACTTTTGTCCATTTTTGGAAAGCTGAAAGTTGCGAATAAAATCGAATTAATATAACGGCGGGTTAATAATAAAAGAAAGTATAAGAATACTTTCAAAGTATTCAGATCCAAATACAAGCATACGACGATTTCACAGCAATTTCTCGTAAAAATGGTCATAACCGGTGCATCAAGCGTATGCAATTCGATTGTGTTGAAACGGAATGTTTGGGCAAATCGAAAGGAAGGATCAGTGCAGAAGAAACGATGATCCTAAGAGCCGACAATAAGCGGGAAGAATAAGAGGCCAAAAACTGTGAAAAGTCAACGAACGAGAATGGAATTTGGAACACGTGAGAAAGCTAGAAACCCCTACTTCCCTCGCTATCATGTCATGCGCGCGAGAATGTCGTTTGAGGTGGAAGAACGAAATGCGGAAATCCGTTTTTATACGGAGTGGAAATAAATACATTGGAGTTGGCTGGAGCGTTGGGTATATTGTCATCGTTCTCGAAGGGATGTAGAGAAAGAGAGTGAGGTACCTACGAGGGCAGTCGAGATGTCATGGTATCCAATTCTGTCTCGATAAAACCCTCCCCGGTTTCCAGTTCTCTGCGCCGGACTGTCCTTTCGCTCGCTCGCTTCGATTGCACAGCACACAGAACCACCGTTCTGCCCGGCAAACCCCTAAAAGCCAATCGTAGGGTGAGCAGATCTCTTGTAGATAGCATTGAACGCACGTCCCAACTATATTCGGTTTAGTTTATTTCACGCTCGTAAAATCGCCAGTTTGGACATCGCTGGCGCGGCCGAATATACGGTGACATACAGGGCGACACAAAATTGAGGCATCTTGAGGGCTGCCATTTTCGGTTATTAGAAAAGTTGTGTAAGTTGACACTCCAAAGATTGATGCGGTTCTTAACGAGCAAACGAAGAGAAGATTCTTGTCTACTTGTTTCTCGTTCAGATCAACTTGTTAGAATATTTTTACCAATCAATCAACGCGAATTCATTTTATTGATGCAATATCTCCGGAAATAAGGCAAAAATAGACAGATTTTATGCCTAAATGGGTGGATTTTTATTAACTCTGTGCACAACTCTGTGTGTTACGTTCGAACATCGAGTTGGGTCTCGGTATCGCCATCTGGAGTCAGCAATCTTTGTGCTTTTACGTGGCTCGTTCTAGAGACTACTTAGGAACGTCATAAAATTTGTTCACCATTCCACCCAAAGCTTGCCGCTAGTTCGTCCTTTTCTTCGCGTGCGCCTAGCACTTCAGCAATCTGAGTTGGCTGTTTTTCTTTTTTTGTGGCCCCCAACAAAAAGAACCCATCTAACCTCCCAGGTCAGTTTCCTTCTTCGGTTTATTTTATTTTTCCTCAGTTCTTTCAAGGTACGTTTGTTATTTTTCACTTTTTATCAGAGCGCAAACAGTGTAGTAGTTGTAGCAGTCTCGAACGAGGCGACCTGAGTGTCTCTTCATTCGGTGTTCCGGAGGATGAAGAGTTTTCCAGAATATACCCTTGCGAATGGTTGAATTCTGTGCTCCCTCTCCCTCTCCCCTCGCCCTTGTGAGTCTTTCACTCGTTTCTCTAACCCCTCTTCGACGGTGAAACCCGGATAGCAAGAGACTCTTTTCTCCACTCATATTTCTTCTTTAAGTTTTTCATCTCGTCGGGCGTCTCGTGACACACAGTTGTACGAGCTTCTGCTTTTTTTCCCTCGCAGATTCTTCGTGTAATTGAATCTTTGAATGTGTCTCATACCCCCTGTCACCCTTCCGTGCCCTTCGCTTCATTCCCGGAGGTTCTGCCCACCGCGACAAGTGAAATACGAGTCGAGAAAGCTGCGAATACGAGAAGAGTGATAAAAAAAAAGAACCGCAGAATGTTTCTACCGAGCTTTTTACATTGTGCGAAATATAGAGTACATCGTCGAGTTTCGAGTCACGGGGATATATAACTATAGACGGATACAACGTCTATATATATGTATAACTGTGCCACAAGGTACGCAATATTGGTGTGAATAAGAAAAGAAGAGTGGACACAGAACGATGTAGGTGGAGTCGAGAAAGAGTAGTCGCGATAATACTCGAGAAAATTTTACGCGACCCCCTTTTTTCGCCGGTGAACGGTTATGGAGAGAGGGGTTGTGTTCCTTAGCGAACTCGCCTCCTGACCCACATTTCTTGTCTTCGTTCCGTCGTCTTTTTCTTCTGGCAGGTCGTACACGAAGGCTAGCGCAACACCGTCACTACTTCATTTTTGCTTTTTTCTATCCGCCCCTTTGCTCTTTTCCCTGTCGCTGATCCGCGGTTCCACGCCTGCTTAGGTGAAACGAGCCGCATTATCTACGAGCAACAGCAACAGCAGCAAACGAGCAACCCTCGCTTTGCTTCTTAACCAACCAGCATCCCTCACTCGGTCTCCCCCAGGAGTACGAGAGCAAAGTTTCGGCAACTGAGGCAACCGTTGCCTTGCCCACCCATAGTTCACCACCGGCACAAATTTTCCCCTCTGCTGCGAACAGACCCCCTCCACATCTACCTACCGACACCTGCGCGTGGTGTGTTATGCTCTTGAAAGAGACAGTCGTAACCATGAAGGGAGAGATTCTTTTCTCGCGATTATGTACACGTGCCGTATGCCAAACATGCGGAAGAGAGGGGAACTTAATCTCTGACAACACAACCCTGGAACTTTCTTCTTTTGTATTCTACCCTCTTCCATCTCGTTTTCGTATTGTCAGGGGCTCCATGTCCGGTGGGTAATCGGACATAGTAACGGAGAGATCGGGTGAGCTATGTCGCTTCATATCAGCTGTATATCAGTAAACCCATCTTCATTATATCATGTTGTGGAAACGAGTCAAATGTCTTGGGGTTTGGGACGCGTCTTCCCCTTCGTTTTTCTAGTTCCATTAAAAATACATCAGTACGAGAAAGAAAACACAGCGAAAACATCGACGGTATTCTGTTTTTTGCCAAGTTAATTTGATGATCGAGCATCCGAATTCACGTATACAAGTCAGCAAAGTCTGAAGGGAATGAGGAAAGCAAAAATAAAGAGTTTTCCAACGTAACTCGAAAGTGAAAAGTTCCATTTGATGGTTCACTTCACTCAGGCCTTGCAATCCTACGCACGATGGTTTCTAAATTTACTCAGCCACCGTCTGGTCTACCGCGATGGACTTTCCCTGTCGAAATAAGTTCGGTAATTTCGGGCGAGTGAAGCAAACTTTGTTATCACAGGGTTATGTAACAGGGTTATGTATAAAGTAGCGAAAACGCGAGAACTAAGATGATTTAATGAAAGTGGAATTGCGAAGGAAACGAAGCAACGGCGGATAATAATGAGGGGTGAAAAACTGACATGAAAATGTCGCAAAAGCTAATTCGTATGTTATTATTAGTTTAACGAAGCATGTTAATGGCCTTCGCCGCTTATTCGGATTACGATTTATCGAATTACAACTCTTAGCGATGATATCGGTCACTCTATAATTCAGACGCGTCTCTATCCGATATTGCTGCACAATATCACAGACCTGACTGATGTATATGTATATATAACTTCTGGCAGCGTTCTGCACCGTGTGAGAGACTCGGCCGATGTTGAATGGCCACTTCACTACTCATCCATCGCGCAAGCCGTTCTGATTGGCCCTTCGGGCATTAGTACACTCGAACCGCAGGACTCCAGGGATAGAAACAGAGAGGGGAATGAAACGCAGCCGCGGTGAAGGACCGTATATCCTGCGATATGTACGAGCAACACGGGACGACGGCTAAGGGATAAAGGGCCGCGCATCGTGATTCAATATTGACTGTTACGAGAGGGTGGTTAGTGTGTCGAACCACTTGTTATCCAACGGATTTAATTTCCTTTGAGCGAAGATAAGCTCATTGACCCCGTTTAGTACTTCAAGTTATTTGTGTAACAAGCAGTCTCCAACAATTTTATTCCCATAAGTGAATCATTTTAAAAGGATGACCTACTGACGGTTATTTCTGCCGCTTGCTCCGATCATAAATGATAAAAAATGAAAAAAAAAAATGCATATATCGAGATATCACTGCGACAGGTTGGATGGCATCACTGCAGATAGGGTCTATAAAAGTTAAAAAGTCTCTCCCATCCCATCTATCGATCTACTTCTCAATCTGACCGCAAAAACCACGAGAATAAAAGATCACTATCACCTACTTTCTTTTGCTTAGCGCTGAATCGTTAACGAGTCACAAAGGAATGAAAAAAAAATCCATTCTCCGCCGCCTTCGTTAGTGCGCGGTCTTCTTGGTGGGCGTGCGGTCGTTGCGGGGAATAATCGATCTCTCAGCGAATTCTTTAGCTATCCCAACCGTCCTCTTTCATCTCTCAACGAGTCCACAGGAGTGAAGATATATAGATATAATAAAGTATATATATATGTATATATATATCTTGAGTCTATAGGAAGCGAGTGTTGGAACCATCATTGAGTCGAGGAGTATAGAAGAGCTTTACCAGCGGCGGCATCGTCGCTATCGTGGCAAAGCCGCGCTCACCGATTGCCTCATTATCTCCAAATGCTCTTCCGGATTCCGGGATTGAGGATATCCGATCCCGGACCAGAATTCCGCGCTACGCGAGCGAACTCAACACCAGCGTTGTGTGTTCGCCTTCGTTCCTTCTCGCGGTTCCGTTTCACACTCTGTTCTCCTTCACTTATACACGTCGGGCGATAGTTTCATACAGGACACCACACGTACAAAACTCCACGAGACCGAAGTGAAAAAAAAACCGAAATAAAACAAGAAGAACGCATGACGGACGGTGCGACGATAGTAATTGATGACGGTGCACAGATTGCTAATTCGTATTCCACGTCGGGTTCAGGGCAAATTGATGGGAACAGCCCCCCCCTCCCACCCCTCCCTCCCTACCACAATCGTAGTACTCGTCGGCGCTTCACTCTTCTCACCCTTCCACGTCCGCAAGTTCACGTTATAATACCTCGTCCCCGTACGCAACGTGATTATGGTACAACTCGCCGTTGACAGGGGAAAATCTTCCGCCCCGTAATGACTGATTGTCTGTCACCTTGTCGCGAATCAGAACTAAAGCGCTCCAACGATCTCCCACCTTCTATTTTAACTCGATAATATTCAACAACGACGAAACAAGATTGATATAATTATCATCGTACGACGCTCCCCCCCTGTATCCGAGATTTTGCATAATTGAAACGTTTCTCTCATATTTTGCAGCTATACTATTGGTATTATCGAAATTCTTGGAAATAAAAAGGGATTAAGAAAAATGTATTTTATAAACAAATTTCTCAAGATACGTCTACTTTTTGTGTGCGCAAAAAAATGCAAATATTATTCATCGCGTGGCTAAAGAAACATCAAAGTGTCGAGTTATTTTTTTAAAGTGAATTCTATTATGTCGAATATACAGCTTGGTGCGAGAGAAAAAAATACGAAGTTTTTCGCAGCGGTAGTCTTTTGATGCCAGCATCACAAAGCGCAGTTACTCGCAATTTTGCGACTGGCGCGTCAACGGTGTGTTTTACTCGATACGTCTATTTTATGCTTCAAGCTTTTAGAACCTCGACAAAGGCGCATACATGATAAAAAGACCATAATAAGTTCGAAGAGAGCCTCTTTTTTTACGTTCATACATGCGCGTAGTACTGGGTGATACGTGAACATACGGTTAGTTCATAAATATATTTGGACCGTGGGGTCGATTGATTTTCTTGCCACAATGCTTTCTTTTTCTTTTTTTTCGTGCTTTTTCCATACATTGCTCCGGGTCTTGCATTCCGTGTGGTCTCGCATAGTGGTACACTCCTCCCAAACCTTACAGCTTGAAATATTAAGCGCTCTTATACCCCCTCCCCGCCGCCAAAGCTCTAACACGACCACGTCGACGAACTTTTAATCTGGATTTAGTGGCGAGTTTTGGGGGGGGGGGGGGGGGGGAGTGGTGGTGAGAGAGTAAGAGCTTTCGAAAACGAGTTGGCAAGAGGATATGGCGCAGGGGCGGGCGGGGGGAGGGAGAAGGAAAGGGGGTGGAAAGTCAGAAAAAAAAGAGAGTGCGGAAAGTGGGTGGTGCGTTCGTAAAAACGAGTGGAATGGAGGGTACTTCGTTGCCGGCCCTCGAGTATCCGGTACGTTCATAGCCGTATTTATGGTCAAGCCACAGCATCGTGACCGGCAACTGAGCGAACGGTTTTTCAAGGGGAGTTAGGATATAGATTTTACTTTGATCGCTAGGCGAGAGCATGTTTTTGGATTGCTGTTGTAGTATCATTGCTCGGCGTAGAAAGCTATCCACAATCGCAAGCTCGAGGAGCGAATAATACTGTCGAGAATGGTCCAGAAGGGCTCTGTGGAATTTTGACTGGAATCACCTTAACATAATCGCACCATGTTTAACTGCGGACTACCCTTAGGGTAAAAGGAGATGAGGGAGGGAGGGGGAAGGGGAGGAGATGGGGATTCTATGCTCTATGTTCTCAAGAACGGCTTCAAATTACATAAAGGAATTTGGCACAGCGATACTTTAATCGAAGGCGAGTTCCTTTTTCAAAATATAACTGAGATTGATGATTTTTCTTAAAAAATAGTTAAATAAAACGAATCTTACATAAATAAAAACTATTTTTTTATCAAAATAATAATGAAAATTAATACATATCAATTTTTTATTAACATTAGCGTTCATTTTTATATAGATTTTATAACGAATAAACTTCCCGATAATGAATATCAGTTTTTAATTAAAATTGAAATTAATTATCGCTCTCAATGACGAATAAATCTCCCGATTACAATATGCGAATATAATAAGGAGATTTAAAATTTACAGGAGATTTTAAATTTTTTGAAAATGTTTTTTTGTCTTCTTAATTTTGAATGATAAACGAATTATTTGGCTGAAACCTCATCGAAATTCGAACGAATCCTCAACAGTTCCCGGGTACTCACGCAGGATACCATTCAAGATCTGCAGAAGTAATTTGAGATAAAAAAAAACACGCAGGTCGCCCTGGTAAACGTCATTACTTTCAATCTTTGTTCGCATATATTTCGAGATGCACGAGCCCGGCGTACGAAGATTTATCGTTGTATTCGCATAATGATCTTGAAAAAAGGAAACTCACTAATGTGCATTTCCTACAAACTACCGCTGGTTCTCCTCCTAACAGAATTATGCGCCCTGCTTCGGTCGAAGGACCGTCGATAAAATAGACATCGTCGTCCGTTTTTCCTTTCCTTTAAATTACACCCTTCGGAAATTCAATCCCTCGTTAAAAATGCACCCTTATCGCGCGTGCCTCGTGTTTCGAACAACACGGCGCCTCTCACGAAGTCCGGAAACTTCGTAAACTTGAGCGCATCATCATCAGCCCGTCATTGGCCGATCAGCACTTTTTTTTGTTCTTCCTATCTCCCTCTCCCCGCTTCATGGGACCCATCTCGATACGAAAAATAAATAACGTTTTCTCTCTCTCTCTCTCGTTAAACCGTCAAATAATCCACTCCCGCTCGATACCGTCATTGGCTTGAAAGATTGTCCGTTTTTTGTCCGTCCCGTCATCGATCGTTATCACGCGCGGCTCGTTGGCTTTTGTACTTCAATCGAAAAGTCCGAAGATTAAGTAGAGCACATTTGCCGCCGAAATCAATAAACCGTAAAACGGAACATTCTCGAGAGTTTCGTGCGGTCGCAACGAAACCAAAGTTCGAGGCGCCACAACATACGGCGAGTGACCATGTGGTTGTTACTGCCATACCGGTCCAGTGGCATACACGTGATACGAATCCGTAAGCGCCAATCGATTTTACCAAGCGTCTGCTTGTCGTAAGTGCCGTTGTATCGTTAGAATGAATAGGTGGTTGGGGCGAAGCAACGGGGAGGAATTGTTCGATCCTTTTCCTCGAGTCATCGTCTCGTCCATCTTGTCCTCGTTCTCACCGTCCTACTATCATCGCCGTGCTTAGTGGATTGTGCACAATCCAGATTCGTGATACAAGGACGTCGACGAAGACGGTTAAAGCACATCAAGCTTCCAGTGTATATAGCCAGAAAGCACCGAATTATTAAACGAACGTTCAGTGTATGCGAAGGGGGGCGCGCCGGGCTTTTAAGCGGGTGTAAGTAGTGCATTAGCAAGACATGGGAAGGACACTCACGTAATCTCAACGATGATTTTACTCACGACACGTCGAGTCCTCGGAGAACATGGTACCTACGCGTGTTTCCGGAATCGCTGAGCTTTGTTAAACTGAAACTTCGCAGTTGGTTTGTCGAAGATATCGATCGTACGTTGAAAGCTGCATCGATTCAAACTCAAGAGATAAATCTCCGGTGAACACAGTTAATACCAGATGAAGATGAACGGAGAAAAGCTCGTCCGTTGGACGATTCTCGTCCGGATATGAAGTCGGTGGTCGATGATATGCCTTACGGTTATCTCCGGTATTGAAAATCGACTATTCCTGTGGATTGTGTGATGTCCGGGACAAGAACTGGAGATGACAAGGAGATAGGGAATCGATGGGAATTCTTAGATATCGGCTCCACTGACAAGATCCTCTTCGACTTCCAGCGGAAGTTTGGAAATTCATACTCCGGAAGCAAACGTTCGTTGTGAACGTTCGTTCGGAACATTTGAGTCGTTCGGAACCGAACGTAACTACGTCTCTTTACTTGAAGGATTCAAACTTGCAACGATGTAGTATTGTTCAACGTGATATAGAATAGAACTGAATTATCGCAATTTCGTTTGTTTAGGGAGACAAAAACGAGTGAATGGAGAACATACTATTAAAAGAATGTCTTCTTCACTAGTCTCCACATAATTTTTTTTCGTGAATTTCCCACAGAATAAGTGGCTAACGATACAAAAAATGTGCACAATAGTTAAACTGACGGCTGGTGCATCAACCGTTGAGTGGGAGGTCGGTTGTTCTGAGACCGTGGTGTCCACACTTAAGTAAATACTTTCGTGTGTACACCGGGGAATCAGAAGAATATGGCCGACTGTACTGACACGGGTTTTCCGCAGTTTCCCCGTGTCCTTGGCAAATGCGGTACAGTGTAGCTAAGTCGGCTGCGGCCGCCACGGAAAGTTAGGTTAGCTTAGCGAAGTGCGGGTAGGGAGAGTGATAGGGGGAACAGGGGGGATTATATGTAAAAACCCAACAGGGTATGCATGGAAATAAAAAAAATAAAAATGTGCATGTTACGTCCTGACCCTGTTACGTGCAGGACGTAACAGTGCACAATAGTTAATCCGATAAACGGTTCCCTGGTCTCAATTGATTTACGAACCTAAAATTAGTCGTTTCTTCGATACTCGCTGATGAACTTAATCATACATCATTCATCGAATGAATCCTGCAATCTTCGGAAAGAGTTTTTAATTTGTTTTGATGTTTGAATTCCGGGTATTAAAGGGTCGACAGATAATCACTGATCAAATATGAAGTGGATGAGTGATGTAGGCTACTCTCGAACGAAGTGCTCGCGCGATACGTGCGATCACGTAGGCGGCAAGCTTTCCAAAGCTCTTGGTAAGTACACAGCAGTGAGAGTTCGACCGTTCGGGCTTTGAAAATCCGACCACACACTTGAGGGGTTGGGGGGAAGCGGAGAGGGATTCCAACTGTTTGGGGGTTTGAGGACGGTTAGCCAACCCCTCCGATTTATAATTCCCGATGGCAGACCCGACCGTATATCTGCTGTATGGCACCGAGGGCGAGGAGGACAATTTGGCCACTTGGCCCTGTGAAATAGACGACGAAGAGGGTTCGTTTTCGTGGCACACACGTAGTATATGCCACAGCTAGAGGGTTGAAAATAGGATGACACCGGCGTCGTATAAGAGGGCATAGACACAGCAAGGGAGAATCTACGACTTTTTATAGTCAACGTATCCGGTCCCTTTTCTTCCCACTCTCACTTCCTTCATTGCACTCTCAAATCTAGAAAAACCCGTAGGGAATAAATATTTCTTCCTTTTCACACGTACGTCGGTGCTATTACGACAGCTCCGGCGTATATTTTACTACACCTTACGTTATTGCTTGCAAAACGTGACTTGAACCGCTCTAGTAGAATATATAAAAATTTAAGAACATTTTTTATTCGAAAAATGTAAAAAACGTAGCCATGTAATTTTAAATCGTTTGAAAATATATTTCCAAAAATTTTAATAAAAGTGCCATTGAAATTTTGTACCGATGTCTCGTTTTTGAGAAAAAAACTATCAAACTTTGGAAGGCATGATATTGGCGTATAAGGATACGGTAGCGTTCGACGCGCGCGGGCTTTTTCTTTAAACTACTTGGCGTCGAGACGCTACCGCGTCTCTGGATATTAGGGACTGTAAAAAATCTCCGTTTCTTTCTTTCGCTTGCAAAACGAATAACAATTTTTTCAACGTATAGCTTATCGTTGCAATCAAAATTCAGAGGCTTCATAGTAGGTCTATGAATTTTGTTCATAGTTTATCCACTTTTTTAAAATCTAATAAACAACTTGAAATTTGGCAAATGATCATTAATCTGAAGTTCACCATTTCTGACCCTCGTTGATGAAAAAAAAAAAAAAAAAAAAAATTTAAGACGTGAAAAAATGACGAAGATTCTGCACAGTGAAATGTCGCTTGAATCTTTAACCCGATAAACGAGGCATCGTCGTAATTAGCTGGGATAAGCTAAAAGCATCGCACCGGCTGACATCGAGCGTTGGGGCGGATGTGTGCGTTAATCCCGCACGATATAGAACGGTGTATGAGTAGGGGGGCGGGGGAGGGGGGGAGGGGGCTATACATCACTCGGTTGTCGTGATACCGCGAAGGGTGAGTGATGGACTCGTTCGAAATGCGACAAGTAATAGCTCGACACCGAACCCGGCGGTTTCGAACGGTTCGTTCGTGTGAGAAACTCACTGTTATATCGCACCAACCAGGACTCTTAGTTGGTGTGTCGAATGCGTGTGTAAGAGTGGCGGTAACTTTGCGTTGGCAAAACCGGATGAGTAAGCTACTCGATCCACACCCTCCTCGGTATAACTCCTGACCGAGAGAGCTTTTCGAAAGGTAGACAAGCGGGGCTGACTATGTGATTTTTGGAGATTAACAAATCTTGTTGGAATCCTGAAAATGACGGGTGCGGTACACATCAGATCGAATTATATCGTTGAGACCGCAAAGCGGAATAATCGCATCGACGGAGGAAGACAGATATGAATTTACGAGCCACACGTAACTGTATGGTGTGTGCGAATGATGTAACAATCGATACGTGAACAAGTATACGCGATGACACGACGTATGACGAATTCTTCGCGAGTACTCAGCAACGGAGGTTCTTCTGGCTGTGATAGCCCGACGCGAAAGTACCACATACGTTGGGACGTATTTTTTACATGCGGCACGAAGGAATACGTGATGGGGAAGGGTGGGAGAGGACGAGAGCCAGAAATCATTGGTAAGGAAAACGAGATGGAAGAAAGCGGAACCGCTGTGTCAAACGACGTCATCGCGGGTCGGAAGGTGCGGAAGAGAGTATGTACTTCGAACGCATAACCACTCGACCGACAGTGGGACGTGCAAACAGTGGCTTTCAGGAGTTGTTCGTGCTCTGCTCTCTCTGGTATTACACTTGCTGTAGAAACGGCGAACGCGGATGGGAGCGATAAGGGGGCGGGCGGGACAGTTTCGGTAGAGGAAATATCGCAAACAGCTGGAACGATAAAGGAAAAGGAAGGTTGTAGACGGTGGATGTTGAAGAAAAAGAGCAAATGCTCCATAGCACTCGTGAAAATCACTGCCAGTTTGCTACGCGCTCTCGGATTGTTTCCATTACACTTGATATAAAACATGTTTTACAGATTTTGCTTACATGCAAAAATAGAATAATCTTCTGGGATTCTCGTTTATTCGCAAATAACATCGACCATCGATGGATATTTATTTAGTTATCAGCTCATCTTTTCACGGTCAGCAAATACCTCACTCGATATCAATTTTGAGATATTTTTAATATAAAAAAATAACGTATTTAATTTTTTTTTATGAGAATACATTTCATTCCATTTTTTTGTTAATAGGATTTTCATCCAACTTTATAAATATGACCAGCGAACATTTTTTTTGTCGAGATTATCGTTAAAGGGCTAATAGTTCTGGACAATGGAGAAAAACGTTAAACCGCTCTCGACCAAGGGATTTTACCCCCACTTTACTTTCTTCCGTTCTTGCCAGCAAAATTCCCGTTCTCCAATTTATTATTACTATATACCACGACGAATTAATTTCCGTTTCAAGTGGCACTACGGTGCCGTTCCGAAATTTTTCCATCGGCAGTACTCGGCGAGGGAAGGGCGGGAGGGAGGGGCTGAAAACTCGTTAAAAAAAATAATCGAACTCTTTCCGCGTGAAATAAAAATGCGAGGTTCAACACTCGAGAGAGATCGAGAAAAGATACTCGGCAGCCTCGTGGTCGTCATCGTCCTCGCTGCAGTGTTGTTGGGAATCGTCTTAGTCGGTGGACTGCACAGCTCTCAACAGCTCAACGCCAATGGTGTACCCGAGACGTCGTTTTCTCTCGCCTTTACGTAGCGGGGCCAAGCCTCCAATCTCGTCTCTGAACTCGAACGACGAGAACGAGCACGTGAACGACAACGACGACAACGACAATCTCGTCGTCCAGCAGAGGCAGACCTTCGTAGTCCGGGGGATTCGAGAAATAAGAGTCGAGCAAAAGTTCCGGGGGGCTTGGCGAGAGGACGAAAGGGAGAAGGGAGGCCGGAGAATAGTCCGCTGGAGTGGTTGGTCTACAGGGAACTTGGCCTCGCGGGACAAAACGCTATCGAGGAGAGCCTCACTTCCTCTTCTCTATCCTAGTACTTGCTTTGGTTCTCCAGCGGCCTCTATCGTATACCGAGACCTTGGACGTTATCCGATTTACCTCATCGACCGTTCGTACTTTTCGGGATTTACCGTACCTCTCTCTTTTACTCCAACGATTGTTCCATTACAGTCAAACGTTGAGACGAGTAATTACATTTATTTCGGTATTGTTTAATGCTTCCTTTTTCGTTTAAATATTTTTCGAAATTCCTTCATTTCTAATCTGTAATCTGTATCTCGTTTGTAATGTGAATAACTATATTTCAATCTACTAATTAGAGTAATTAGAGCATTTGGCGCGACGGTGTCGTCTTTGGATGGACACAGAAATTGTTCTCATCTTGAAATATATATGTATATGTTAGCTGAGTTGTCGCGTACGGTTTACTGGCCGTGGGTGACAGTGAAATTCACGGAGAGTCATGCTTGGAGTAATAATAACGTGTCGTCGAGAGCTTATACTCTCTAATACGAACGGTCTGCCTTTCACTGCTGTTCCCTCCCGGCTGTAAGCGTGAAAAGCTCCGAGAAGCATGGACCAAGTATATTACTATCATAATGTATGCTATATAATGTATGTATATGCTGTTATGTATACGGTAGTGAAGTTCTGGAGCAGTTTACCAGGTTGGCCAACGGTTAAAGCTTAACTGCGCGAGGATCGTATGCACCGAAGTACACGTGGCCACATGTACACGCGATAATAACGCCATTGTATAAATACAATGGATCCCTTCGGGTTAGCATAAAAGCATTGTCGTCGTGCACTGTCGGCGTTTCGGCTATAGTGTATACCAAACATAGAACCATAGCGTTCGCTATACAGTTATAATACGTCTATGCGTCCCCCTCGTTACAACTATAGATGCACGGCCACCGCAGCGCAAAATAACAACCGGTACCAATTACCGAGGACGTTTAAGAGTGGCTTGTTCTCTTACAGGGCAACGCCTAGGTGCTCGCCTTTCCGCGAGTCCTATTATAACCGAGAAAACAACGTCAGGACGAGAACGACACGATCGTTAACCACGCCGGAGCTACCCTCGGCACTACCCCCGACTCGTTTCGTTACAGGCAAACGACGGATAAGGCATTAATTACTTTCACCGTTGCGCTTGCTATAGATTCACGAATGTATACCTAACAGTTACAGTTTGTTCGGTCAAATGAGCAAACGACCGGGACCTTTGCGTGACTCTACTGTACCGCGTGCGTGACTGGGAAGATACGAGAAGCTCCTCCCCGCTCTCTTTTGCCAGCCGGGAAACGAAATTACGTACAATGTTTTATATATCTTTTAAGGTACTCCAACTTCCAACGATACATATATCTATCATGGCTAAGAAAAGCAATCCCTCAGTGTCACAGACGCCGAGACGCGTGTGTGAAAGAATTTTTTTATTCTTTGTTTTTCGCCGCGTTCATTATTTTTCTTTCTTTTTTTTATACGCGGAAGATGATGTGATAGGCTTCATTTTTGCCAATCTCGAAATAATTCCTTTGTCTTTTGACCTATCGATTTTTAGTATTTTAGTTAACGACGACTTTTAGTATTTGATTCTTGTAAATTTATTGTTTAACGACGGCGCGTGATTCTCCGCGATAATCGCGTTCGTAACGAAGATCTGTTAGTTTGCTCTCGAGATCAATCGCGGACGGAAAGAATATTCGCGAGATGGAAATCTTTTGTCATCATGTTGTTACGGAAAATTGTGAGAATATTATCAAGGAAACTTTTCATTTGCTACCGATGTCGACAATTTAATAAAAATAATTATTATTTTTCGTTCCCGATAACCCGAGGATGGGTCGTTTTTTTCGCATCGTATCTGGTCGAACCACCCCTTTACCATTTCCCACGGCTGCTTTCCTAGCCGAGCCTTTGCCGATATTTGTCCTCCGAAATAAATTTGTCGCGAGAGCGCGTGCTCTCGAGGCTGACGCCCAAGGATGACAAAAATCGGTTATTTTCTGGAACATCTGAAGATGTGCCGCGTATTGTTGTCACAGTATATATATATTTGATATATATGATATATAAAGTATATACAAGTTATATATATATACACACATTCTTTTGAAAGTAATTTTCGCACTCTGCGAGCTATTCCTGGTGTAAGGAAAGGTAGTCGTGAAAACTTTTTTTCTTCCTTTCTCACTATCCTTTCTTTTGAAAGGAGAGTTTTCGTAAATTCGCTTTTCAAATAATTCGTCTCAACTCTCTGTGTGCCGCCTCTGTCCGTGGGTCTTGGCTCGGCCGGTGTGGATCTGACGGTGCGCGCTCTTCTCTCCGGTCGACGAGCGTGAATTGTCCCGGCGAGTTAAGCGGAGAGACATTAGCGGTAGAGAGGTCGGAATCGTAATTCTTTTACCTCGCGTCGTAGTTCGTACCCGGGACGCGGGGCTTATACTATAACCGGTGCACCCTCCTCCACTCGAATCCCCGGCTATCCGAACTACCGAGCCAGCCAACCCCTCCCACCCCCCCTTATTCTGCTTCCCACTCGAGGCTCTAGCGCAGTTAACCGTAATTCAAAAAGTTTGCGAGATTAAAAATGTGAGCTTGAAGTCTCTTGGTGGCCTGCTGGCGAGACCAAGAGTTCGAGGGGTACGAGAAGCCGAGGCCTCGCCGTGTATAGTAGCCATATACCCGTAGCACTGAAGCTACTTTCTCTTTTCTTCCCTCAAGACTCATTTCCACTTCCTGAATGACATGACTGTGCCACAGCCAGCATTAGCATTCTCCGCTATTGGCTCATATCTCCGAGTACAATCATTTTCATAGATTTTTTTTCTTTTACGTTGTATTTTCGTTATGTATTACATAAATGGTATATATCTAAAAAATGCTATCCAAAATCAGTATTATCGTTTTTTATTATATACCACACTATACACTATAAGTGTTTCATACTCCAACGATAAGAATCACAAAACATTAAGCCTCGAATTTCGTTTTTCTTGCCCACGTCCATAATTCTCGTATTACCGGCACTGTGGAGGCTGAGCTTCGAGGAATTGTCGAAGAACGAACGAGGTTTCGTTCAACTTTTTTTCGTTCCGAAGAAAGAAAAGGGAACGGACCTTTTCCTATCTATTCGCTCGGCGAAGGACCCTTCGACTGCGAGGAAGAAACGGGCGAACAGAAAAAATGGTAGGGAATGAAGAATATATGCGAAGAAAAAAAAAAGCGAAGTAAAGAACAAGCGTGGAAGAGGATCGCACGATAGTTCCAGAGTCGGGTTGTATGGTGGTCGACAGGGTTCCTCGTAATTCATTCTTTGCTGCTATGCTGCTTTTCAGGTATCAGCAACGTCCGCTCGCTTCGGTCCTTCTCCACTTTTTCATCGCGCTCCCGTTCGCCTCATTTTTTTTTCTTCGACCTCTCGTTTTCCTTCACCGGCATTCGCGTATAACTAAATCATAAAACTCTTTGGTCGAGGTTTTGGTCCGAGACGAAGATGCCAGTGGCCGGTGCAACGAAGCTCAGCGGCAAAAGCACAAAAAGCACTGGGGGCTGCAGCATCGTTCACTGTACGAGGACGTAAAAGTATAAGTAAGGAGTAACCCTCCCTTCCTCCCTTCCTCCCCCTCAGACTGCGGTTTCTTCGTGTACAACCGGTAGCGTATCACGCTCCTTGACACGAAAAGTTTGGCGAGTACGAGTCGCCGGTGCTTGCGACGAAACTTTGTGAAGCTGAGAAAGATGAAAATAATAGCGCAGTAGACATATACCGTGCATGGTATGTACCCTGCACGATATGTATTGTACTTATGTATACCGACGGTCAGTGAGCTTTACCTTTTGTTCGTAATGCCGTTTCGCGGCTCGAAAAGCCAACGTGACACACAGGCAGCGCGTTTCCCTTTTTCGGGCCTCTGTCTCTTCTGTCCAGCGGGTACTAATCTTGAGATACGAGCCTAAAGTATCGTCGGGGACAGAGTTAATAAATTGTTTCGGCGCGGGGGTGGTTCTCGAAGCCTTCCGCACCGGGAAGTGGAGCAACGGAGGAGACGAGTGAGAGGCATAGAAAGGGAGCTTTTCGTTACGAGCTTTCGGGACGAGCCAATTTGTCGTCACGGACTACGGGCGGAGGGGCGCGTAGACACCGCCACTGGAAAACGATATAGCCTCAAGCTTTGCTACGGGCTTCAACTACCCTCATCGGACGAGAGTAATCCCCTCCCTCGTAAAGTGTGACAAAAATATTTTTGAGATAAAAAAAAAGAAAGAGTAACGAAAAAAAAAAAAAAAATGAAATTGTTGAATGGTTGGGGTACGGAGTTAGAGGACAAGGAATAAGAATATATGAAAATTTGTGACATACGGTACCGCGACGACAAATTCATTTGTATGACTTCGGTGGTCGTAGAAAACTGGAATGTCCAATGTCTGAGCAATATAGGAACGTATCTACTCGTTGCAGAAAGGAATTCCGACTCCCCTGCACCTGCTGCACCGTGAACGTAACCGCTAACTGCGTACGTCTGCTGATACCGACCGGTGTTCAGAATACGATGTGGCCGTTTCGACTGACTATAAAATAACGACTACAGATTCCGTGCCGCTACCTCCTCTGATCCCACTATGAACTGTTATTTCGTGCTATTTTATACATTTTCCACAGATAGCGTGTGCGCAATGCACGATGCAATGGTAAGTGAAGTCATGGAAACCGATACTAAAACTGCGCGAAAGAAAATGGTATCATTGTTTCGTGTCAATGAATAAAATTTACTGAATTTCTTTATTGTGTTGGACAGCTGCAAAGCACGTTCTTGAAGTTGAAAGTTTTTTAAAAATTAACTCTCCGCCAGCACACTGGGGATTTGCAGAAGCTTTCGTCGACTTTGTAATTCTTAAAGTTTCTCTACAAATAAAAATTTTGATTAACAAATATTATTTATATTTGACTTGAGTAACTTTCGGATAATCTGCTAAACACCTTGAAAAGTGCTCCGAATAAAAAAAATGTTGGTCTGAAAGTCTGAAAAATATGAGTGCTGACCGACGATTGAGAAGTCTATCGTATTCATTATATTTTCGTTAAAACTACTTGACGTTGAGATTCTTGATATAAAGTATATTATTCGACGAAAAAGTTGGGGATAAATGTTGAAATAATTCTCATCCGATTAGCGGCAATTTTAACCGATTGAAGAAATATTATATTTATTTTTATTATCTGCTTCTCGAGTCGAAAGAAGTTTCGTTTTGCCGATGAATAGCTCACGTTCGACCATTCGCCTTCAACGGGACTGAGAAATCACCATTGAAGATCAATAAAACTAGGAAACGAGGAAGAGACAGAAACAAAGAGAAGATGGTTCCTCGATTTCCTTGCCAGTTATACCAAAGGCGAGAGATGGGGGGAAGTCATCAGGAGGCTATTGTAACGCGAAGGGTTGCTACCCCATTCGACAGCACTCGAAGACTTCCTCATTTTCTGGACCGATTCTCCTCGACTCTCACTCGATATCACTTAGTAAGTCGCTCGCTTTGTTCCTAAACCGTCTTTGAGACTCAATTGAATTGAAGTTGCTACTCGACAAAGGAGCGCGCGTGGGTAACAGTAAAAGAAAGGGAGAAGGAGAGAACGGACGAAATTACATATAAGTGAAGAAGATGTCTGTTGAAATATTATCATTTATTAATTGTACCTAAATGTGCAAATCATATTTTTATCCTGTGTGGTGCTTCTCGTAATTTTGCAGCTGTTAGGGGAGCACTGTGGGTTTGACTCCCTTGTTTCTGCCTCGTTTGGTTCAATTATCGTGACAAGGGGTTGAAAATTCGTCCAAATCGTTTAGTATTACGCTACGAAGGGTGCTGCGGTGCGACATATTTCGCCAGCACCCTTCCTGTAGAGTCTTATTTATTCCAGCATAAAATTTTTTATTTTCAGCTCTCAGTATCATTCTTTTAATTTCGTTCTGCTATCGAAACCTCATCGAGATCGCTTAGGTTTAAGCATCAAAGGGTTTCTTCATCGGGTTCCAGCACCTTCAGGAACCCTTGAATCGCGTAACTGTATCCTCCTCGGTATCTATCGTCTATTATCGTAAACCCTCGCTTGTCGTGTTTTCGCCCACTGAAACTCCCTCGCACTCTCGAACACGAGACTCCAGACAGACCCGGCTGCTACTAAATGCCGCGTTAGGCTTTCGATAATGGAGTGCTCAGCTTAATTATTGGTTAGCGGAATCGACTGCGGTCAACACCTGATAGTCGAGAGAGGGAGAAACACACGCACGTAGACTATGGAGGAAACTCTAGCGTTACGCGATAGATGACAGAGGGTTCGAGTGCAAGGCAAGGATTCATTCGAACCAATGTCGTATCCGCGGTTCACGACCACACAGCCGAATTACCATTGTTCGATGTTCTCCCGGCGCCTCCTTTGAGGCGAATGAACCAGCGACCATTCCAACTATCGACGGTAGTTGACGAAACTCTCTAACGTCTGAATTTGAAACTCTCCCTCCATCGCGGTGGATGCTACCAACGTTGATTGCGTAGGTCAGTTTGAGAAAGTCAATCCTTGCAAATCAATCCCATCCATGAGAAATTCGCAAACCCTGTCCCAGTTTTGATGCCCGTTTTGCGGTTAATTACTCCTTAAAATTTGAACCAACTGACCGATTGATGAACCTTTGACCATTGTACCTTTACCAAAAAGATATTTTGCTGAAGTTCCGGAGCTTAAGGATGTACGGTGATTTTGGGCTAAAAGATGTGTTTTTATTTTTCTTTATTGGTATAAACAGTCGTTTCGCTAATTCCATGTAATCCCATGTGTGATACCATGTGTGTGCGTTAGTAACAGTGTTCTGATTATGCAAAAAAATCAGCAGGTCGAAATATTAAAGTTTGTAGCCGAAGGGTAATTTCTTTTAAATGAAAAAAGTAAAAAAAATAATACCAGAAAAATTGGAAAAATGGACTTCGTCCACACATTCTTATGGTTCGGGTTTAGAAACTTTTTCCCATCATTGTCATACCGGTACAAACAATCAATTACAGAGAGATTTCTCATAAGATGTTTTTGTTACTAACCAGAACAATAAAATACGCTTTTTGGCCTAAAATTACCGAACCAGTTAACAAAAAAATGATGCTTCGTAAAATAATAAAAAAATATTGGAACTTTGATCGGCGTTTCGCAAGCGTCACAATTTGAATAGATCGAAGTCTAACATCGATCGCAGTTTATAAAAACCTCCCGTTTTTCCGAGCGTAATACATTTACTTAGTAGACAATTCATTTGACAAAAACAAATATAAGCAATTGCGCGAGAAAACGAGCGTTCATTCGAGACAATTTATTTTTATTACATCCCACAGAAATGTGGGAGTAATCGAAGCAAGAGATTGTCCGTGAATGCTGTGTTTGGGTTATTCGAGATTGGTTTCGTCGTACGGGGGGTGAGGGAGAGGAGGAGGAGGGAAACGATGTTTGCGCACACAAGTGACTATGTTGCGTTAGCAGCAGTGTCTCTCGTTCACGATGGCTACCTCCATCGCGCAGACCGCGAGATTCAAGAGGGAAGGGTGAGTTGGACCAAGAAGACCTTCCAACCAAAATTCGATTCTGCATTCTGCGCTCGCGTTATCTATCCATCGCTTCCTTCCTCCACTATATTTCGCACTAACCAGCATCACGGCGTATCGCAATGTTCCTATCTGCGGCTCTACCGTATTCACGGTTAATTTAAATATTTGTACGTTGAACAAACGTACCCTATCCGGCGCACTCTCGTTCGTATCTCCAGACACATCGGGCACGAACCCGGTGGGAGTCGCCTTTAATCGAACTACTGTGCTCACCTTTAATCCACCACGGTATTCTGTCTCTTCCGCCTCTTCGACTCTGACTAAACGATCGGATAACCATCGAACGAATCCCCCAAGGGCCCGTTAAACCCAAATATTTTTTCCTACTCACTTATCCGAGACGTTCGATCGGGCAACCACCTTACACCTTCCGTCTTTCGTTCTTCATTTCGCCTTTGCGGTATAAATTACCGTTCCAATTGTTCTCGCGACGTGAATTTTAATACGCACAGAATCCCTAACCAACGGACGCGCCCGCGGCCTGAACCAGCATCACCGACCAAGCAACGGAAGTCGTATTTTAACTTTTATGGACTTCTTGCCACCGATAATAGAAGCTCGCGAACCCGCCGCCATCGCATTTGTCCAACGTTTCCAATTCCATACACACACACACGCGTACATACATACATTTGTGCGTCTATATACAGAGTTTCGCACACGACGAATTCTATACGTTATCACAACTGGAATGAATTATGGAATGTAATAAAAATGCATCACTGTACCAATTCCAACTCGCGAACAGAGGGACCCGAGCCTTTTTTTTTCTCTTTGACAAACCAATCGGTTTACCTGTTGTAATTTTAACAGGGACCGCAGAGCCTGTATGTGCGAGGATTCCATTGGATTTACTGAAAAAGCTTGTCCTTTAACGAAAAATCGTTGATCAAGTTATGGGAGTAAACAAAAAAAAACCGTAACGGTGGAAAGGTGACCGCTTGATAGAGGTTCAAAGGGATTTAAGAGAGGCGAAACCCCCCATTGACGGTTAGTACAGGGGGTTGAATGTCGTTGGAACGAGGTTTATATTATGGGTCGGCCTTCAGGCCACGGAATTGGCCGGTAGCCACAGCCGCGATATACCGACGAGGTGCCAAACGATTTCGGCCCTCACATAAGAAAATAAGAACCCTAATCTTGGGGGTTTTTTTTTTCTTCTTGCTGTGGGAACAGGAAAGCACACCATTTTATCCTGTACTTATGCCATACCACTGTCTCGTTGTATGTATATATACCTATAACCATCGACCCCGGTTTGGCTATAAGGGGATTGGCCAAAAGGATTTGTCCGATAAGAATACTCGGACCTGGGTGCGTCTCATCCCCCTCTCCCCCTCTCTCGCCACCTTTGGATCCGAGATTTATTCTATGGTAAATCTAACGGTATCGAAGCTTTTTTCAAAGAAGACTCTCGTAAGAAAATGTGGAAAAGAAGCTGTATCGGGGGAGGTATCGCATGCGAAAGTAAAATCTCGGACGGTCGCCAAGTGCACGTCGTTAAAAGAAAAGACCTTACGCTGAAATTGAAATATCCCATGCGAGGATCGGTGTGGTTCAGAAAAACCGAACTTTCACGACCGTTCGGCAGGCGAGCAAGGAAAAAAATAATGTCAAACTAAGAACTGTGAGAGACTTAGAGATTGTGTTCGTTTCATGGAGATTTTTTTATAAATTTTAATTTTTCGTTAGATGTTGCAAAGGAATATGTATTCATGGTTATTTGAAGATATATATCCATACGAGGCGTATGCAGGTGTATGTGTAGGGGGCGGTATTGTATCTCTTGAATTTTCGTTCAAGAGATGCGGTAAAACATAGTGAAACGCTTATATAACCAACTTGCCGAGAATATATTCACCGAGTTTGCTGAATAATGTACATGTATATGTAACCTTCACTGAATATATAAAAGCTGTTGGTGTACGTATGAGAGAAATGCCAGAAGCTGCCACGCAGCCGAGAATTTGGCAGTCTCGCCTCATAGCGTAATAATGAGTACTGCACCCCGTTCGATGCTCGGTATAACGATGGTGGTTGGCCGACGCAGAGGGAACGCAGCGGCGCAGCGAAGAGGGGAGAAACAGGCGGCAGGGTGAGGAAATGGAGGGAGAGAAGCTCACAAGAGGATGATGCATTTTAATTACCCCCCTTCCCCCTTCAATCGACCCAACGTAAATCGTTTTCGCGTCTCATTTAACCCGTTTGTCTCAATGACCCTTAACTGACCCGTTAGATTCGAAAATGCTCTGCTATGTACAATTGCATATTGGTTGAATGCACTCTCTCGTTCGAAGCTTCGCAATACAAATCGTAATTTCAACCCATTTCTTTTTTCATCCGTTTACATCTTTTTACGCTATTTCTCTTTTTACTCGTTTTGGATCGTTTTCAGCGAATGAGTCTCGATATGTTTTTCCTGTATCTTCAGTACTTGGAATATTATGGAATTCTTTACAATTCGTGTTTTTTGGTACTATAGTTTATTTTTTATTTAGCACGTTGCCCGGAAAATTTCGTATCATTAACGAGACGAATGCCGTAAGTCTTCCATCTTTTGGTTTATATATTTTGCTATGTTTTGGTGAGATTTTTTTTTGAGATTTTCAAAACATATCCAGAATTTCAAATTATTGTCATTTACAAATCTTCCTTTACGAGGTATCGAAAAATTGTGTAACCCTTTCACATATTGAGGCCTTACGAACGACGGTTGCAAAAGATGAGGAAGCGAGATGCAAATTTAATTTGTATCCTTTTTTTACTTTTACGATCGTAACTTTCTGTATGTTTATCTACAACATTCGGAAGCGAAAAGTCTCATACATCTACGTTCAAGTTGTTTTTGCTAAGTCAACAGCCAACGATTATATCGCATAACTTCGAATATCATTCAAAGTAACAAATAATATGACGCCGTGCTGGAGTCACGTGAATTACACTTTGCTCCCTCTCACGGGACTAGTTCTCGTCGGCATTTGACGTCATACGAGCGTTAACCACTAGCGTCAGGCATTCCAGCGGTTCCAGCAGCGAACTTGCTTTGCGAGACATCCAGTTTCTATATACGTAATATGTATACCGCGTACGTGGGTCGGGCCGCGCGTAGACCCACTCGCGGATGCATAGAATTCTTCAATATGCAGACCGAGAGACAAATGTCTCGAGACTTGAGTCTCCAACGCTCCTGCTGCTCTTGACGTTGCAAACTCTCATCCCCCTCCTCTCCCTCTCCCCACTCTTGGACTCTGTCTTAACCATGCAGGCATCCACGTTGACGTTAAATAAATAAAGAAAAGAGGCGCATTCTCGCAGACTAGGTGAGGTAGACTGCCAGAAGAAAGTATTCCAACTTATCTTTTCGGTATCTCTCGACGTTGAAACTCTTGCAGTCTCTACTTGTTATAACTTTTTCGCTATTTCGCCCCATACGCATCAAGCGTTACCGCATACTTTTTAAAAATCGCAGATATATGATACTTCGCGGTAAACTACAAGGTGATAAAGATATTTATTATCGTCGTGTCCATTAATTTTGTGTTATTCAATTTCGTGCCGAAATTTCGCCGCATCGTCAAAGACGGAAAACGAGAATATGACGCGCGGTGACAAATTCGGTCAACAGTTTTAAACACTCGACAAACTAATACGCACAAGCGAGAGCCATTTGTATTTGAGCTTTTCGTGTGCTGTACGCGCAGTGGCACAAGTTGCAACTTTCACATCCGCAAGTTTACCGAGTCCTATGGTCAATGAGTAATTGAATTGGTGTGCGAAACATGAAAACTACAGGATACGCTCTCGTTGAACGCGCATACGAACCTTTACAGGGATTTAAGTATATTCCGCACGACTCTCGGACGCCATAGATATATCTTGTTTTACATGAAATAGCGTAACGAAATATTTGCGTTCCGATTTTCAACGGACGTAAATACAATTTTTCGTATGCATAACTCGATAATCATCGTTGCAAGTAATTCCATAGAAGCTTCGGTACCGCGCGAATTCTCTGAGGATAGATCTCTGTGGATCGTCTGTTTCACCCTATAACTGTACGTACCCGGAATTCGTACGACGAGAGTTTCGACCAGTTAAACTTCCTGATAGAATTTAACGCTCAGTACGCGACTCTGAGTTCCCGCTCTCGCGGGTGCCCCTTGAGGCACGAGATAGAGAGACGGAATGGATGGAGAGAAACATTAAGACTGGTGAGAGAGCGAATAGAACGACAGGAGAGAGTTGGTCCCGGTGAGAGGTTACTGGCTAGACGAGCGCCGCCTCCGGCGCACGTGAACTATAGTAATATAGCCCCATGCCTTTCGGCTTTGGTCCTGTAAATCATATCTCTCTCTGGCCTCTAGTCGCATGTTTAATGCATACTTTTCAATTGTTCCCCACCCCCTGATTCGCGGGTTTACCAACCGGTGGACGTTCAATACGCGCATTGCCAACTGACCATCGTTGGTCGGCTATGAATCTATGTATTCGATTGTCGTATAAACGGGGAGAGAACGTGGGAGAGAGGATTTATCCCGGATTGAAGGGGGGTAGGAGCGCTTCCCTGGTACATGCTACCTGCAAACCATCCTTTACCGCTCGGCAACCGCCAAGCATTCCTACATTCGCACTGTCGTTGTTACAATCGAAGGAATTTCCATTCCTTCACACTGACCCGAGAGTCGTGAGATTCGCGCGTTCTCTACCCCACAAACGTGTTTGGATTTGGTACACATTTCATTGTGTGCAATGCATATAGCGTGTTAGTGTATGTGTGTACAGGGCCTTTGGCTGATTTCTGGATCAAGGATTTCGCGTAGCCTCGCCACGTTCGCGTACAAGAATGAAATAGCGAAGAGAAAGAGGAACCGAACGGGAGGTAGAGAGAACAGAGTACAGGGCAGATAGAGAATGCCAAGCCCCTGCATGCAACCCCCTGCGGAATTGAAAAGTCGTGTCCGGTTCCCGGAGCGATTCGCTCGCTCTTTCTCGCTGCCTGTTTTCCATTCGAAGCGATTCACACAACTCCCTCACCTCCGATACTCTACTTTCCTTCTTTTTTTTTTTTTTTTCGTTTGTTTTTTTCCATGGCTTTCGCCGAACGTACCTCGATCCTCTCGTCTGGAAAGAGGCCGCGAAACCGATAGCCTCGAGGATTGTGTGAAGCTCGTCGAATCAGTGATTCTTCGAAGCTTCGACTGAAGCCGTGAGTGTG
The DNA here is from genome assembly GCA_963971235.1 of Cryptus armator. NCBI lineage: Eukaryota > Metazoa > Arthropoda > Insecta > Hymenoptera > Ichneumonidae > Cryptus > Cryptus armator. Next base: position 12,313,016 of record OZ020242.1, on the reverse strand, counting down.
TGCGGGAAAAGCCACGATTTTGTTGTCGATAGGAGAGATAGAAACGGCCTTAGGTTTGGAAATGGAATAGCGTTATCCGTTGTTTGGATACCTTACGTACTTATACTGCGATATCGAGTTTGGCAATCTTATGCATCGTGTCGTAAATTAGTTGCGTTCGAATCGAAAGAAGTCGGAATAATGTATGTATAAAGTTTTAGGCGTCTCAGAGAGTAATCCCGGCTTTCGGTAGAATCAGCCTGAACTACTCGCCTAAACTCTGTATTAGCTTATGTGGTGGTAACCGACGATCAGGACAATCAGACAATGACCGCAATTTACGTCGTAAGAAAATGAAATATATGCAAAAAATATATTAGACATACATCAAGTTCGCTATTTTTATTTAATCAATATATTAATCATATAAATTTTAAAAAATGCAAAAAAGAAATATAATGATAAAATAAAAACTAATTAATAAAAAAACAAATTATAGTCACTTTTAGTTTGATAATTAATCAATTAATTCATTTATATACAACGTGTGACATCAGACTATGGAAACGGGTCTGTCTGCCAAAAAGATATCGTAACCGCATCGAAATTGTCGGTAATCGTCCGAAAGTTTGTTTGCAATTACGTTCAAGCCAGAGAGCTACTGCTACTACTAATACTACCGTTGATTCCAGTAGATAGAATGTGGATGTAGTTGTAGTGTTAGAGGTGCCGGAACAACGCGGGGGTCGCGGGTCTCGACGAGAACCGACGACGGTACTTTAATTAAATTTAATAATTAACTCCTGGGGGCCAAGGCACACGAGTCTGGAGCTCACAGGCACACCGCACGCTGTGTCACGTGAGCTCCTAACTGCTGCTTCTGCCGTTGGCGTTGCTATATTTAGACAGCTCTCTACCGGAAGTGTGCGAACGAGGTGTCGGTCGAAGAACAGTTCCTACACTATATAGTTACGTGGTTATGTATCGCTAAAAAAAAATAATGGAAATAAAAAACAGGTCTACGACACCGAACGAGACCTGTCTCGCGTTTCAAATCTAATCCACAACGAAAATCCATTTGCGAAGGAATCTCTCCGCAGTTGGAATAGCTCGATGTCACGAGATGAAGACAGCCTGTCTTGAAGCACCCGAACCGGAGATGACGAGAAGAAAAAAAAAAACTTAACTCAGAGATACAGCGAACGAGACAGAGAGAAGCAGATAGAATCTTTTTCGTGTTTGCATAAGATGATCTCATCGTACGTACCGTCGTGAGAGAAGCAACCAAAGTATACGGACAGATAGGAAGACGGCTGCGCTAGAATTTTATCCCTCTTATATACCCTGGGATTAGCATGCCCCATTTAAATGCAATTTCTTTTCCCTGATCCAGGAATTGCCACGAATACGCAATCCGGATACTCCTTCCTTCTCGCGCCTATATCTTGCCATTCCTTCCATCCTTGTTCGAGTTACCCCGCTGTCTCGCTCTTTTCCCTTACGGACTCGCGATCTCGTAAAGTTTCTACTTGTTGTTACGAGGCTCCGAGCAAGCCGTAACGAAGTTTGTTTTATCGCGCGCGGGAAATAGACGAGGACGGATAGAGAGAAGAGTGTTAAGAACGAAGGAGAAACTGAGAGGGACGGAGAGTTAGCGAAGAAAGAAAGCGAAAAAAAGAAAAAAAAAAACGTAAATTACTTTAAAACCTATCGAACTTTTCCCGCTACGGTGAGAAAATCATTTTTAGTGCAAGCCTCCATCGTTCATTTAGTACTACGTGCACTTCCACGTTTTACACGAAAACAATCTTATTCGTTTCCGGATAAAACTCGAGTTTTAGTCAGATCTATGCCCGATACCGATGCATAAATAAAACGTCTTGTATCTCTTTATCCCGCAGTATACATTTCTGAAATTCGTTTGCATTTCCAATATTCTCAATTTTTCTATTCGCGCATCTTTTCCACTCGCGTAGTCTTTCGCCATACGGGCGATTTTCTTTCCACCTTTTGCGGGAAGTGGGAGGAAAAGAATACCTCAACAAAAATGTAGAAAAATCGAGCGAGTAGCACACACAGAGGTGTGGCTGCTGTTCCGAGTATGAAGCCGAAGAACCGGTACGAATAAACGGATAAAAGCGAGGAGTGAGCATCGAGGAAAGAGAGGTTGCATTCCACGTTGGTCACGTTTTCAATTTATAGCCGACGAACGAATACGCCCGGCAATAAAATAACACTTCCCCCCTCCTCCCCCCCATTCAAATCGCCAAATTAATGGGCGTTTTCATGGATTCTTTGTTTGCGTTTCTCGACAATGGGTCTGCGAGGTAACCCATGGGTTTCCCTGCACTGAGTTATTATACTGAAATAGAACAGTTTGGAGAGAGCGAGAGCTAACGCACACCCGTGACCAGTTGCAGGACGTTTGTGTTATGCTTCTATCCTCAGCGAAGGCTCCGATGCCAATAGTAGACCGAACTGCCAGTAGTAGAATCAGGAATCGTCGCCTACCGAATCTGGTGAAATGGTACAATCGGAGGCTAGACGAGAATCGAAATTCCGCACCGAATAATCCAGCACCCAAAATGGGCATCTGCTCTAATGCAGGAATTCGACGATTGTCCTAATTTTTTTATCAACTCGCCTGGAAAATTGTTCTATATCCTCGATTCGGCTGAACTAACCGACCGTATCGACGCGGCGTCTGTCACTTTAATCGCGCTGCGTTGACAGCTTTCAAGCGGAAAATTCACCGCTCAGCTTACTGCAGATTCTCACAGAGATTGAGTGTCGAAAAAAAAAAAAAAAAATACACATTTATAAATTAGTTCTCTTTCAACTTCAACAGTTTTGCTGAAAATATACACGCTATACATCGTTCCGAAGTGAATCAAATGGATTGAAAAAAAGGCAACGATTATGCCAACAACTGAACCCACGAGTTGTCGAGCTGCTTACATTAACTTAAAGCTATCTAGGTGAACTAGACATGAGAAAAAAAAGCTTATTTACGTCCGAGAATCCATAAAGAAAATTAAGGTGAAATGTTTTAGAGTAATGAGAACGAACGGATGAGCCCCACTATACGTAATACGAATACATGTATAGTGAATACAAATTGCTACTTCTATCTATCAACTATTGCTTTTTAGTCTCGTTCTCTATTAACGTTAAAACCACCGTGTCCCAGGTGATGCTCCCACAGGGAAATCCATCGAATTACATTCCCAACGATCCCGTTTACTCTGCCATATCCTGTATGCCTGTATGCTCTGTTTCATCGTGTAATTCGCGTTTCCGCTTGTTCGGGAGGGGAAGTTCGCGGTAGCTTCGAACCTACCTCGTTATACTACCCTACTAACCACCTTAATGGCGGATCACGATCGAGCCTTATTTATGTACAGCTACATTCTATTTACTACAGATCTAGACGGATGGCGTATACATGAGTATCCCGTGCGTATAGACTACATAACTCCTCCACACTCTCGCTAGTTGGGATTCGAGCGTTCACGCGTTTCGATCAGTGCAATTATTTTGCCGCCTCGACTTCGCGTGTGCGGCCAGACCACCGAGAGTGGAACGGGAATGGGGAAAACTGCAAACCGGGGGGAGAAAGCTTCGTTGTGGGAATGAGAAATTTGTTCTATCTATACCTTCCTCGAGTGCAGGGTATCACGATTCCGGCGGACATAGTTGACCCGGAATGTCGAAGCGCTCCTCGACTCTAGCCCGGCTGCCGAGCTTAATTCGACTCTCTACACGCGAGATCGACTGTACGAGGTTGAACAGGGTGAGCCAGTAGCGCGAGAGGCAAAACCTTCTCGCATATGTATGTGTGTTTCTAGCCTTGGTTTCCAGACTCTTCGCAGGCATATAGAAGCATGAACAACCGAGATATATAGAACCACATTACCACATACCTTGTGCTGGAGCGTAGATGTTGAGGTAGAGGCAATCTTCGCTCTGATTGCGAAGCAAAGGTAGCAGCCTCCTCAGGTACTCCATTCTACCAACTGGCATTGCATTCGTCAATTCCGGCAATTTCTGGGGACAAACTGGACCGAACTTATCGGCAACTTTGACACCGTGCCACGGTGCACCGTTGACCGGTGGCATGAAACGTAGACTGCCAACCGGCGGCGATGCATATGGTACACCACGAAAAACTTCGACACCCCCGAGATTACGTTCGAGCTTTACTATCACGCCCTTGAGATCGCCGTACTTTGTTTTAACCGTCCGTGAATTGAGGTCAACGCCAGCTATTATCGGGACAAGCGCCAAAATCACCAATACCACCTGAACGACAATAAACGCCCGTGGCATACCCTTTGCATTCGAAGCCATCGACATTTTGGCTCGATGTGTATGTGGCCTTCTTCTCATCATATTTCTTGCAGTAGCTATACACCACAGATGTGTGCTTATTCTACCTCGTTGGCTTTGTCCCCGTATTCGTCGACGAACCTGAATTCATTCTCTTACTCTTCGTATTTCTCATGACGAGCATCTTCCAGCAGTGGCACGATTCTCAGCCTTCTTTCTCATCGGTACGGTTGCCTTCTCTTGGTTTTTTCTTCACAGTCACGCCCAAAGGTATAAAGTACCCGGCCTAGAAACTCTCATCGGAACCATCCAATTCACCGTATCACATAGCTCCGTTTGATCGACTCGATGCCGAATCTGAGACCACTGTTGGTCCTACGATTGCTTTGCACTCCACAATCCAACGAGACATTCGTCTGGTGAGAACAATTTTACGACTGGCCTCTTCGACGTTTATTCACCCGTAGAGTCTGTGTATGTAACTCTATTATATAACTGTGGAGAGACACAAGTACGCACTCACACAACTCGGATTTACACGTTATTCACTATCCCCCACACCAGATACGCGTGTGTGTGTGGACCTTCGTCAATCAACACCGACGTGTTTCCTTCGCCATTCCTCACTGCGATCTCAATCTGTGAGGGTGAAACCACGGTATACTATCCACTGCTGACTGCTACCCTGAACAGTGAGAAATATGCCGGCAGATTGTAGCCTAAAGTTAGCGCTGCTGGCCCATTATCAAGTCAGCGTTTTGAAAGGCAAATAGCCGAACTTTGGAAACGCCGTCGGGCATGGTCTCAGCGGAGATACTGTCGCTATCTATCTCTCCTCTTCGAACATACCTCGCTTACTGACTATATCATCCCAATCTGTCTTTGTCTTTGATGCCCTTCTTCCATCACAGTTGCACATCAGTCGCGATTCAACGAGAAGTTGAAGTCTAAGGATCGAACAGTGATTAGGACTCCGTTCTGCGGGAGTGATTCTATAAATTTCCCGAGAATTGAGATACTTTTTTTTTTTTTCGTGTAGATACAATAAAAATGTTCTTCCTGTTGCAAGTATCGTACGACAACTACGGCTTATACAAAATGACCAATTGAATGGAAGTTCTCTTCGTCGTGCAAGTAGGAGTAGTAGTTCTGTGGGATCTCGATAGATCAAGCACAGAGTACGGATTCAAATGGTTATTTTATCAATTCCACATCAGTCAGCTCGTAACGCTCGATAGGCAGTGCCAGCTTCGTCGCGTTACGTAAATGGGACAACTTGTTTCCAGCGCCAGAAGTCGGAATTGGGAATCCGTCTCTCAGGAAGATCGATCGTTCGTTCTTTACATGCCTCCGATCGTCGAACTCTCCTCGAGATATTTAACGTAGACGTATTTCACGAGCACGGATTCACGACGTAATTGTTGCTCACTGAAGATATCGATACTCAACGGAATGGAGTCTTCTTTTTCTTCTTATTTTATGCCGGAGACATCGACGACGAATAAATGGAATCCAATGGGGAATAAACTATTCGAAGTAAATGACGAGGAATAAAACTTGATCTATGCGATCTTGATTGCCACTTCGCTTAACACTTGTGATTTTATTTTTCCTTCTATGCTCTCTCCTATGGTCCTTCGACTACTTATAATTGAGTGTTCGAGATGAGAGAAGCTTTTTTTCCTATATCCTCAATTCTTTTCCGTTTCGGGACAGAGAGATATACGTTATCCGTAAGAGCTGAGCACACGTCATCCCACTCTCATTCCTCGTAGAGCTTGCGGATCAGGAACGATATAACATCCCCCGTCCCCTCTCCAAGGTCCAGCAGCAAGCCGCCTCACTACAGTCCGGACCTTCGCCTCGTTTCCTACGGAAATCCTTTCTAAGCCGGACTATCATCCGGATCCTTTACACGAAGACGATTTCCCTTCTGATCGCATGCCTGCTTATCTTTCGACAGACGTTGAGGGATACGACGGCACGTGCAGACTCAAGAATTAAAGCTTTATCCTGAACCTTTCTTATTCCCTTCATCTCAGATAGATCAACTTCTGCTTGACGTCTTGGAAGAATTAGATAGCGAGAAAAAAAAATCATAAACAGCCGAATTAATTCTTGACTCTTCGGTTCTTATGATTCTCAATTATGGCAGTGAAATTGTTTCATTTTTTTTATTACAAAAAGAAACGGAACGTTTATCTCGCGAATCGGACTGCCGATGGGAGATATAAGAAGCATTCGAGGCCGCAAAGGTCGAACGTCCGCACGATTTCGGTGAACACTCGGTCAATCCGTCGTTGTCATCGTAGGTGTCAACACTGTCACACGTCACTCGCGGTTGCGTCCGGATCGCGTTACCTCATTCGATCTTCTTTAACCGCGGCACTATCACTGATAAATCCACGACGTGTCAAAAGCTCGCAGCTTTTCCGCGACGAAGGTTCAAGATGAGGGAATCGAGGAAAAAAAAATCAACCACCAAGCCGAGTGCACGTACCGCGGATGTCAGATTTTATATACGCGTATATAGGTATACATATATCTATATATGCTGCGAGCGAAATATATATCCTACGGATGAGGGTGAAGGAAGAAATCCAAGCGACTCTTCATGCTGACAGGTACGAAATCAGGCCAGCGGGAACACTGACGTATCCTGCAACGGCTGGTCCATCGATCCTTTCATGATGACTCGAGTTTCTCGACGTAGCTGACTCGCGTTTATATTCCTGGACAAAGTCCGTCGGAGTCATAATGATGCAGGTATATTCGACAGACGATACAACTATGTGGCTTCTTCCGATAAATGTTGAGCGTGGGTAGTTTCTGCGTGGTTAACAGCTTCTCGCCTGACGTTATGAATAATACGATGAAATATAGTATCCTCTTTGGCCCGCAATCAATTTCCCGTTTATTATCCTCCTCACTGTCACGGTCGGGGAGCCCAACGACCATGCGGTGGAAATATTAATATATCACGCCAACGATGTTACGATGCATATGTAATTTAAAAAAAAATAACGTTACGAGATTTTCAAAAATTTGATCCTTTGACTTTGTTTCGTTTTTTTTTTTTAAGTATTATTTTATCTTAATCCGGAACTTTGCACACGCACACCACTCACACCACTCACTGCTTTGGGCATTTGTGTTAAAATCTCGAATAAGGACAACTCGTAAATGTGCCAGAATTTTCTTCGTATTCGTGTAACTTTCGACTAGCAACACGCGCACATTTGTCTCCGCTTGAACACTTCAACGGGAAGTGTTGCGCGCGATTGTCAAGCTGCGTATGGGATTTTTTTTTAAATATATTTTTTTGCTTCTACAAACGAAACCGTGCACTTCGTTTTTACCCGGTGGATATACGCGAGGAACCAACGAGCGCTTTCGAGGCGCGTCCTGGATTCGATGTTACCGTTGCTTCGACTCCCGACAAACTGGCGTCGGATGAAAGCTCCGGTGTTGAGTTGCGCAGGCGTCGGCACTCTCGCGGCACCGCGGCGAGAGAGAACAGCCCCTACCCGGTAGGGTGGATGGTCGCGTCTCCTCGTCGGCTGCATGGACGGTCGATACGGCAGGGGGATTCCTAAAGCGCCTTTCCCCAGCATCACTATACCACCGGCAACACTGCCAGCCAAAGGTGGTTCGAGTCTGAGATTTCGAAGACGCGCGCCAATAACCAACCTCCCTAACATGCATACAGACACACACACAGCCCTCAGCCAATGTTCTCATACTTCACCATCCTACTTCATCCCTTATTCTCGTCTTCGCATTAGTCTTCCTCGTACTCTTAGTCATCTATGCCTTGAAGCGCGAAAGCCCGATAATTTGCCGATCGTTAAATGTCCAGCGGAAATGAAATATAAGCCTAAGAAATTCTGTACTTTTCGCCGAAGGCGCTGAATTGCTTACATAAAAGATATATGTATATGCAATGAGGTTGATATTGGGTATCATGGGATTTCGTACCCCTAATTTGAGACGTATTTGACAGAAAATTTGATGAACATCACAAAGCACCTGTTGGCTCTTTCAATTAATATTAATATCAAACGTAAATAATATATAATAAAAATCATTTTTAACATTGATACTTTTTCCCCTTCGCATTGGTATTATCGAGTGGATAATTTCTCAAAAAAAACCACGTGAATTAGAGTGTAAGATATCTCGTCGTTACCCAAATCGACATAAAAGACGCGCAGGTTGCTAGTAAAATATATGGATTAATGGACTCTATAGATTAATTGAAAATTAACTTTGTTGTTTAACTTGGAGGTGTATATTACCGAACGATCTGTGTAGAAATATACTGTTTTAACGATATAGTATACGTATATATACGGGTTGCTGGCAGTGCTATAGTAGAGATGAGGAAGAGCGACTCGAGTGATAGTGCTTCCGGATGAGAGACGAGAGAGTGTCTTCAACGATATACTTAATTAACGCTGAGAGAAGACGACGACGGGGGCAAAAGGAGAAAGTAAAAGGTGATGGGACGGGAGGAAGTGGGAGAAGGGGAGGAGGAAAGAAGATGAGGACGACGAAGAGTAGCTCGACAGCGAAGTACTCGAACGGCCCTTCCTGAATCACCAGCTTAATTCTTCGGGGCGCGTAAGGCGGTTGTAACGTGTTTAACGTCTCTGACTTTCTTCAGCTTACTCTACTTCAGGACAGATACGATGTTACTGTGTACTGAATAGAGTTTGGTTTATACAGCATTCGGTGTACAGAGCCGACCACCGTAAGGCCTTCCCAACACCAATCCCATTACCCCTCATTCACATGCTTAGACTAACGTCATTCGCATACACTAGCTACCAGTGTAGCCTACGACCACGGCTCTCGTAACACCGTCTATGTAACCCCTTATAGACGGGACGCGATGGAACGTATACGATGCACCGCGTTTCCCTCTCGCACTCCCCTACACCCCACGACAAAACTCAATTACAATGACGCTTAGTTGTTAATGTTTAGAATGTTACGAATTACTTAAGCGTAAGGGGAGCCCGACAATTATTCGGGTATGCGGAACAATATAAACGAGCCATAAACATTCCTGAGTATGCAATTAAGTGGAAATCGCAGTCATGTATCAGACGTTCGAAGGCTATCGATACAAATTCCACCAAAATTAATTTTCAATAAGGAGCAAAATAATTGAATGAAAAAAATAAGTAACGAAAAAAAATGTTATTATTTCGGAAAGGTATATGATTTTATGAAATAATCAAGGATAGAATATAAACTTTGTCACTTTTTTTTAATGTGCAATTAATACGTGACCTCGAATGAGGGACTTTGTAATCTCCTAAAATGAAATGGCAGCGTTGAGTATCCGGTAAATTTTTTTTTTCCACAGTTACGATTTTCCAGTGTCACGTCTTTGGTGTACGTAGAAAACATCGCAAAGGTTCGCGAGGGCTTTTATGCTCGTTCATGGTTCATAGATGCTGTGGGTTGCACACAACGACCACGACTAAGAGACCGAAGCCTCTGGAACGTTACAAGACGTGTAAGTTTGTGTATAGGAACATCGAAGGGCATATAAACCGGGCGGTATACGTGTGTAGAAACCGTCGTCTTTCTCGTCGTTGTCGACGACGTACCGAACCGTCTCCGCCGTGATGATAAATACCAGGATGCAGGTAGGTGGCTCGTAAAACCTTTACCCAGCCATACGTAATACATAGACGTATATATGTATATACATTGGCAAAGCCTCTCTCTCTCTCTCTTTCTCTCTCTCTCTCTCTCGGTATCGAGATAATAAATCGGCCCGGGGGCGACGCAGCAGAGCGAACGCTTTGCGGGGGCTGCCTGCACCCCGCAAGCTCGCCTCCTGGCGAGCGTTCACCTTCCGCTCGACCCAACGAAGTATATCGTACAATCCCTGTACACTATACCAACAGTGTAGTATATCTATACAAAACTATATACGAGAATCATGTACACGCGTGGTTGAAACACGTACGTTGCTTCGTGCAGTGTACAGCACGAGATACTGGAACAAAGAAGTACACTGTACCACGACAATGACAGGGAAACCGGCGATTGCGCGGGTGCACGAGAGACTAGAGGACGATGATAACGCAAACTCGACAAATTTTATTTTTCAACGCTGTAACACCGTTGAGCGTAAAAATCGAATACTCAAGCGAATTTGCGTGGCGATTTCTCGACTATGAAAAAAATCGAAATAAAACAGATTGCGGAGGTCCTGGAATTATTTTTATTAATCATAAACGATAAAAATGAGCAAATAATTATTGAGGGTTGTGTTCAATTTTCGACACGTTTGAACGTTGAAAACTTATCTTCTTCCTTATTTTTGTGTCGAACAGAAGAGGATATTTATTGATATTTATTTTACTGTGTATAGAGAAGAGTTGCAGTAGTAAACGTGTGGATTAGTCAGACCGTACGGTTCGGAAGGGATAACGTAAAAATCGACTCTTCGAGCAAATTTACGTGGCGATTTCTTGACTATGGAAAATATCAACATATACTACACTGTGAAGATCTCGGAAATTATTTTTATTAATGATTATCAATCACAAAGTTCTATAAAATTATTTTGCCGAATTTTCGGAACGTTGATACGGTAGAAAAAAATGTTCTTCGCCATTTTTGTCTGGACCTCAGAAGAATATTAAATATATTATATTTTTTGGTTTAATTTTCGAAACATTTGAACATTAGAAAATAATTTTCATTAATATTTCTATTTGAAAGACCGGAGAATATGAAATTTATGATATTTTACGATGTACAGAAAAGAGCGGCAGTGGTAAAATCGTGATGTGGTCAGACCGTGAGGTCCGGTCGGGATAACGTATACATGGTTTACTTGAAGCGGAAAATACACCGACGTAAAGTAAATGTTGTTCAGAACAAAAATGCGAAAAACCCCACGACCGAAGTACACATGGACGTGACCAGTGCGAAAAGAATATTCTCTATTCGCCGGTTTCGTTTGAGGGGAGCGCGGGGAAGAGCGGCGGCGAGTGGGATTCAAGCGAGCAGAGAAGAACAGAAAACGGAAGGGGTTGCTGGGGGTAGGCGATAAGTACACGTGGATAGAGGAGTTTACCGCTCGTCGCTTGAAAACAATGTGGTAACGCCGCGAGCGTCCTGTAAGCGAGCGAGAAGTTCCGAGGACCGTTACCATAACGTATAGCCGCCACGCGCGCGATGCCCTCATTGGATTTTCTCCAGTTATGTGTGTCTTCGCTCTCTCGCTGCCGTTGCTGCTGATGTTACAGTGAAAACGTTTGCGAAAGTGAGAGAAAGGAATGGAAACGAAGAAGAAAAAAAAATCGAGAGTTGGGAAGGAAAAAGGGTAGAAAACGCCGCGGGGACGAGAGCTTTAACGGAACACACGTACACATACACACAATGAGCAGAGCGTTGAAATGAGAGGGGGAAACACATTCTGTCTGGAGATAATAAATATATCCCGGTACGTTATAAATTTTTATCAAAATCTTTCGTGGCTACACGACGTTCACTGGGTCCATGGGCAATTCATTATCTTTTAACGCCTTTCGTCCTCCCGTATTTTCGTTTTTTTTATCTTCCCATCTCTGCCTCTTCGTGTCCTCTACGTAGCTTCCCCATATTGTCCATTATCTTTTGACGATGAGTCTGCGCGTACCAAAATTGCCTGGGTTACCACAAGGAAAAACACGCGAGGTAGAGGAGGCCGGAGCTTGTCGAAACATGGGGCAAGTTGGAACAGACGCAGTGCAAAAATCGAAGATTACACGCAACGAATATGGCACTCTATGAAATTAGAATGCGCACTATGGCAAGTAATTCCTTAGAGTGTCGCTGCTATAGTCGCCATAGTCGCCGATTTCATAGTCGCTGCGTGAACTCTTCAATTTTTTTACACCGTGTGTTACAACTACCCCTAGTCTTCCCTACTCTACGCGTTCCGAACTTAGTCATCTTAGCTACTGTGCGTACAGTAAAAATCGTGACGTAACCGAAACTGATAATTTTTAACTCGCGACTGCTCGCCGGGCAAAAAGACGGGAGTTATGCGTTTCACGGAAATAAGTGATTTCGTTGTCCGGTATGTTCTCGAAAACGGCTAAAAAGTACTTAATAGAATTTGATACAGCGATTCTATGACGTATGGTCAACGTTGTTTGCAATGGAGATTTTCAATTAGTTGAATATTCGTAGAGAAAAAAGAATTTTACCGAATAGTCCTTTAGATATATCGATAATTGGGCGCCATTTTCTGCGATATATTTTTTCGACTCCCGGTGGCTCGCAACGGGCTCGATCGCTGTACGGTATAACGTCAAATTTGCGGAAGTCTAGTTCTGAATAAAAATTTGTCTTCTTCAAAAAGGATGAAATAAAAAATGTTTACAAAAATTAAATAACTCCCGACTGAAAAAAAGAGTGAAACAACTATGAATTATTCACATATTATACTCGCGAGATTTCCAGACACAATGATAAAGAAATCGCACGACTATGACATGTGAATAATTAATAGTTATTTCACCCTTTTATTCAGTTGGGAGTTTTTTAATTTTTGTAAAAATGTTTTTTTTTTTCAATATTTCGTACAGTCCCTTTGTTTAAATATCGCGAGAGTTCTTATTCTCCGATTGCGTAGTATTAAAAACAATCCTTTTAATGGCAAGATATTTGATAACATTATCATTAGCGGATAGTTTTGTACGGAGCAAATACAAAGGAAGCTTTTCTTTTTCGTCTAATTCGACTCAATTTCGTATGGATGAGATAACTGATGTAACGGTAAGTGAGGGAAGTAGCTTGGCCCTAAAAAAAAAAATGTTTTTCGGAGCTGAATCTCGTGCGGATAAATATCTCAACCAAATAATGTCAAAGTGCTTGGGCACTCACTCAAGCATTCTCTACCCGGGGAATCCCCTGGTATGATAATTATGATATATAGTACACAAGTGGCATCGGTGATGCCTCTCAAAGTCCCAACAGTCGAGGACTTCAAATCTTCTTTACGTATCCCTCAGCGCCCGACTACCTCTCGGGATTCGATCACGCCGAGACTTATTCTCTTCTCAGATTTTTCTTCGCTTCTGTTACAGCGTATATATATATATAGATACATATACAGTGGATATTCTGCTTTTCTTCCGTTATCTACGTGAGTTTCGTCGCAAAACGTCGAAATTTATCCGTACGGTGAGCTCACTCTCATCCTCCGGGTTTCTTCTCGTATTCTCGAATCTCTTCGCCCCCCTCTGCCTCCCCTACGGCCCTTCTATAAGGATAAAAGCACTGTCGCGGTAACAGACAGTTTTTTACGAGGCCTCCGGTGCCCTCTTCTCTGTTCTTATACCGCTCTCCTCTTCCGAATAGAAGGGCACGTCGTTCGACTATGCTATAGATTTTTCAACCTCTTGTTCGATACGCAACGTACATACGCACACTGCCCTACACTTTTATATATATATATGTATATAACCCGTTCGAGTGTGCAAACGAACCACCTCGCCTCAGAGAATCGATTACCCTACATCTTTACCATCCACTTTTTATCCTTACCGAGCCGGATTTTTCGAAAGTTTAACCTCTCCATTAAGTGCCGCTCGATTGAACGTGTCCGCTGTCTCGCTCATGAATTTTTCCGTGCATAAAAAAAAATATAAAAAGTCAACTTCATCGAGTTTTTATCTCGGTTCTCTTTCTTCATTGTTTCTGACGGAAGCTTCTGCTAACAGCAGATGCCGTCACGCGATCCTGAAAATTAATTTAATCGTTTTTTTTTTACCTCTGTTCGTCGAGCACGACTAATCGAATCGCCAGACAAGAGGATGATCACGAGAGAGTCGGGTACTTTTGTACGAACTTTTCGTCCGCGTGCGTGTTCGACTTGAATTTTTTAAGGTGACGAACCTTGGATGAACCACTGGGCTCACCGGGCGGGCGGGATTAAAATTCAATTTTCGATTAAGAGAAGAGAGACTTATCGAGGGTTGGAAGAGACCCAGAGACGCGAAAACCTCCGTTCGTTGGAGGACTAGGGGAAGGTGTGTTGGGAGAGGGAGGAGGGCTAATGCTAACACGATAAGGGTAACGAGAGTGAGGTACTCTCGTTCGTTTCGCGAGTGCTTGAAGGTATATATGAGCCACGAGCGAGGGCGAGACACGACGGGCGAGAAAGCTGGCTCCGTATACCGCCTTGGGAGGGTGCGGCTTATCTTCCTTGCGCCGAATGCACCGGAGGGTGTAATCAGAGCAATGGAACCCTCTCTCTGCATTTTCCCCACCTCTCGTATATACTCTGTCTCGACATCCGCTCAACCAAAGACGTTGACGAAGACGTTTCCGAGTGCTCTCTGCATGAATGTCGTTATAACGTCTCTAAATAAGGATTATGCAGTTGACAGGACGCGCGCGCCCTCACTCGTCTAAGTCCTCTCTCTTCTGTCTCGAGAAAGAGAACGATATCTACTTGCCGCTTTCTCTGACTCACACATTCGCGCTCTCTCACGGGAAGATGAGAGGGGGGGGGGGGGTGCATCTTCTACACCAAATATACGTACTTGAGGCACAACAATGCTTCGCGACAATTGTCCTGAATTAATGACGAACAAACATTTGCTCGTCACAAGTTCGCAAAATACAGCCCATCCAAGGGAATGAATTTACTTGATGAATTATATAATTTATATGAGTTTCGGGGTAAAGCCCGGAAGTTATGGATTAAACTAACGAGGCTGAGTGAGGTTGCATTTATAAAACACTTTAGAGTTTCTTATTCTGTAAAAATTATATCGTCGCCGCTGACTTAAAGAATTCGGCTTTAATTTTCTGCGACTACTTTTTTTTATCATATAACTCTATTATTTTATAATATAAAATGAAAATAAAATTTTTTAATTGAAATAGTATATCGGGAAAAAATATATCTGTGAAGTAATATAATATAATATATATTTGTTACACTTCCTTATTCATTGTTATTTGCTCCGGTCCGTGCATCGTAGATTATTATTATTATTATTCGTGTTTTATAGATAATTTTTAAAACTATTTTATTTTCAATTTATTCGTAATAAATCGGAAAAAACCAATATTTCCTTATTCTAACAACCGTATGGAAAAAGTTGATGGACCATTTTTTTAAATGAATAAATTCTTATTTTAATCGACGCATATGACATATGTTTACTGAGCGAAGGGTGTCGCCATTAAAATTAGTGGGAATACTTGATATGATGATTAAAAATAGTGGAGTGCCGTTTGATAGAAAAAGCTTGATGAGGTTGTATCCTCGAGTGTACCTTGAGCCATCAGTCAGAGCGGTAATCAGGTCGATCCGGTGCACCTCGTTCTATCCATCGAAGCTTCTGCAGCTGATGGCAGTGCCCCCCTCCCCTTCCCCCTTTCCTTTCCCAACGTAGAAGCTAGTGCAAGATGCGCGGGTAAATGAGAAAAAAGAAATTATAATCAGTGGCGAAGATTTAGAAGCTAATTAAAGTTTCTCTCCGCGGCTTCGTAGTACCGAAGAGCTTCGAAGGAGTTTCGTGCCGAGGTGTTCGTTCAGGCGTTGAGAGCGCCCGAGTGGTAAAGATGTAGCTATGCCAGAGAGGGAGAGACAGAGAGACCGGTTTACACTCTTAGTGCTCGTCGCCCTGGTGTACCCTCTCACCCTGCCCGATCCACTAACGCTATCTATAACGAAAGTATAGGTTTTCCCGATGCGACGCGTTTCCCACGACACCATCTCGACTACGACTCACGAGAGGCGATTGGCCTCGACGTGAAAATTCGACGAAACCGAGAAGGTGTCCCGGAAATTAGTTGCTAGCTAAACGAGCAACTTTCGTCGTGTCTCGTCGCACTACGGCAGCTTTTCCTTCTCTCCTGTTTTCCACGGAGAATTCGTACTGCTATGTTCCCAACGGCACATTGGGTTCACACGGTCGATGTTATTGACACAACGAAATCGTGAGAAAAGTCAAGAAACTTTAATTTCGAAAGTCTCGTGAATTTTTTTCGTAAAATCAAATGAAATAATTTGTCGTCTGGTTCTCGTTTATTCGAAACTTCGATGCAACTCCTCGACACTCGATTTTTCAGTCCCGAAGACGACGGTGTATGTATTTCACTGAGTTCAGAATGATGATATGAATAATAACAAATAATTCTTTATTATTTCGTTCGCGGTCGTTAATACAAGTTCTTTATTACACTCCTTTCTCAGTAGAGTAGGTTTTTAATTAAAGGAAATCATTTTTCAAATGTCATAACGCCTAATACTTCAGCACTTTAATTGTGGAGCAAAAGCAAGATGAATTTTTATATGCGACTACTGGCGCAGAGGGTCTAATCAGCCATACAGACACTTCGGGAAAACAAAGTATCGATAGTGGATCCGCCTTTTATCCTCGCGCTTCTCGTATTCCCTATTAGTTTCACCCGTAGAATAAAAAGAACTTCGCAAAGGTCGTATGGTTTACTCTCGTAGCCATTGGTGTTGGGATGTACCAATGAAAAGTGCAGAACAACTTCTAACGCGAACGACATCGGTGGTTCGCCTCAGCGACTCGTGGCAACGCTCCGTCGATTGTGTGTATATACGTATCGCAACGAAGTAGGTTAGAGGTGAGACGAATGAACGTTCCCAAACTTCCGTACAGTTTGTAGATATACTTCGTACGACGCAGATAAGATTCCCTACCGTTAATCCTGTATACATTCGGGACCCGTATCCTCTCCTCGTTGCTTTCCGCACTCTCCAGCATCTTCGTCTCTCGCCAGGCAGAGTTCAGATTGAAAAGATTTTCCGAAATCTTCACTCCATTTGTCCGACAACAAGAGGGAGCTTAGACATATACCTACCTCCCCTGCACAGATATATATATATATATCCAACGCTACGCTTACCCGAGCGCGTTTGCAGTCCGTTCCACCAGCAGGTAACCCGGAAAGCTATCTATGTCTCTCCGCTCGGTAAACGTTTCAATCCGCAACTTTGTCCGCGATATACAGCTCAACCACTGCTATCCGATCTACTTCGTTGCCTTTCTCCTATGTAACCTCAAATTGTGATAGACGAAAAATTTAAAAAAGGAACTATCTGCTCGGAATTGCATTCCTAGAGATCTCGATGAAGACAGAATATTTCCCCGAGTGGAACGCCTCGTCCTTTCCTTTTTATTCCTCTACAAACACCAGCGCGTGCTGCCGTTCGACAAACCGGCAAGCCTCGACGATTAATTCAGTTTCACGGTACCCCAGGCTTGTACGCTAATTAAACGGTGTCAGCCCCTTGCGAGTGGCTCTCGAGCGTAACGGACACGAATCCACACACACAGACGCATACCCAAGCGAGCTGTACAAGCGTACAGCTGCGCGCACTAGCCTCTGGTCTCGATGTCTCTACTCTCGTGCTGCTATTAGTCTGGCTGCTATCGATTCCACATGCCGATTGGGGATAGTCGAAGACAGAAAAATTCGCGAGTCTGACAACTACCGCCCATTTCTACGCACTGCGCGTCCTGATCGGCTTGCGTCTGCACTTGGGGAGACTGTTGGCGATTCTAAATTGTTAAAAGTGTTTCGTTTACATTATTTAGGTCGATGAGTGTTTACACGCAAAAGAGTGTATCGGCTGACGTAGACGTGTATGAACGGAAAATGCGCGCCACTTGTTGCTACCATCACCGAGGGTGTACCATGCGATTTACGGTATCCTGTCTGCGTAGAGCATCGATACACCAACCTGACAAGACACCTCTGGGCTAAAGTCATCGAATCGACGTAAAGTCGTGGGAGGAGAAGAGTATACGAAAAAAAAAAGAAATAAAAAATATCTGCTGGGTATTGAAGCAAAGCAAAAGGCAAATTTTATTCACGTGAAACGAGTCGACGAAACGTTTTGCTTTACGTACGTAGGTACTGCTCCATACAGCGAGGTTCTATCACATTTCCATCCAATAACTACGTTACCCACAGTTCTTTCTATTTCTCTCACAATTGAATCTTTTCTCTACCGCCGATGCGCCGCTACTGCCTTGGTGTTCTACCGAGCAATTTGATATGTGATTGAAGAATGGGCGTCGAAGCTTCAGTATGAATTGAGAGAAATCGAATGAGGAGTGATTGAGGGCTTTCATGGTAAAAGATAAAAATCAAAAGAGTCTTCAAACATTTTTTTTATCGCGCTTAAGAGACAATTCTGTAATTGATTGCTAACAATGCTTTTTTTTTAGTTTTTCTCCGATGAATTATAGGCAATTGCATCAAAATGCAGCGATACAAAAAAATATTTTAAAGTTATTGAACTATTAATACTTTTAACTACTCAACAATTTATTTTTATGTTGTTAATTTTGATTATTTTATTCTCGACCGTGTAGTAAAGTTCGATACTCCAAGAAGATTAATAGTTAATACATGTTCGATTAACTCAATTTTAATAAAATCATCAATGTTAAAAGAAAAGGGTAAAGTCATCATCAACCAAATTTCTGCTGAGGCAATCTATACCGACACGATTGCAGTTCTCTTTTGACAAAATTGCCATTTTCTTTTCCTTACCCGAAGCCATTTTTTTTATTAACTCCAGTTCTCTCGAAGTGACCATCGTCAATTTCAGTAGTCGTCCGGGTGTGTCTGAAACTTACATGTAGAATTCGCTTTACGTCGTAATAACGTTCAGTCGGGGACTTGGGTTTTTCGAACACGAAATGCAAAGAAAAGAGAGAAGAAGAAAAAAACGTGAGTCTTATAACGACGAATACGACGTTGGAATAGAACGTCTGAGTCGAGAGGTACGAGTGTACGGATTGAGGTGGTGGCCCGGAGAGATCCCTCATCGATTTTCTTGTGCCCACGGATTTGAATGTTCGACAGTCCAGGCACGGATTCTCAGCGTCACACTTCGTCGACTGGCTGTCTTGGATTTCACGTAGTCTCTTTCTCCTACTCGTCGTCGAGATGCGGATTTGAGGAGACATTGGGGTGGTGTGGGGGGTGGTGGGTGGATGGAGGAGGGAGGGGCGAGAGGGTGTTCTCATCGGATTTCTCACGATGTGCGCGGTGCACCAACCGCATCAACGACCAGAGAGCCACCCCGTTTGCCGTTTCTCTTTCGCTTGGATTTTCTTCGTTCCTCCGCTCGGGGTACGTTTTCGCTGAATCGACGCACACCCAACTCGGCCAATCCGAATCCTCGACCTGTACCTGACAGTGGACACCGTTGGAGTCGACGATATCGTTCACCGCCACCGTGGCCCATGACTATTTTATCGCTTCGTAATTTGCATCAACACGTTTGTCCCCATCTCGACATTCCCTCCGACCCCAAACCGTCGGGTCCCCTCTCGCCCTACGACACATCAATACCATCGACGGCCCACGTACGCTTGTCATGTGAAAATTATTTATCCCTCCCTAATGGGATCATCGAATTACGAACTGACCACAGCGGCAACGTTAACGGCCAGTGTCATTGATCCACTTAGTCATTGATGCTCGTGCTCGACGGCGTGCACGGCGATTGAACTGTAATGTTGTTTTTTTTCCGACTTGTTAGACCTATGCATCTACAGAGGGTGGAGAAGAATAAACGGCGCGATAGCGAAAAGCAGGGTAACCCAACTTAACTTCTACGTCGAGAGACTCTAAAAGCAAAAAAAAAAAAAACATATTTTAAATCTTTGGATTATTGGAGCCGTTGTGCCAAAGATCGAAGAAAGCCGAACGCGAAAAACGCGATGAGAGAGGGAGAAAAAAATGGAGAGATGGGGAAAATAGAAGGGAAAAAAATGTCGTTTCGTCCGCAAAGTTAAGATTGGAAGTTCGCTTACGAGAAACGGGACGAGCTAAATGGAAACATTCGAGTATTCCCCTTCGTCCTAATTTACGCTTTTCTCTTCAATTTCGTGCAGCTCCCTCAGGCTTCCCACCGCACTGAGAATACGAAGAGTTGGGGGAGGAAAGGAAGGAGAGGGGAGGGGAGGAGTACACTGCTGGGTTCAATTACACAGGAAGGAAACTCGAACGCAGGAACCTCCCATGCCATGTACGACGACACCGCCTCGATAAAACGGACAGGCGAGTCTAATTGAAGCTTTCATGCTGAAACTTTGTCTCTCACTGCCGAGAGGACTATAGCCCGAGATCTCTTATCTCACTCTCTGCAACTACAGACCCGACTGATCTGTCGTAACTTATCCCCGCAATTATATTGTCTGTCTTCATCCTAATCCTCATCTCTCGCCTTCAACTTCGATCCTATTTATTTTTTTCCATCCCGTCGAAATAACGTCAGATGGGATTTTTAAGATGAACGATCCTTCAACGAGCTCTGGTTATACCCCCTATCAATTTTCATCAGATGCGAAATAAACCATTGCTTGGCTGTTACTTTTTTCCTTCGGTTTTTACTTTACCATCGTAATTGCTAATGAAAGGCAGTCTTTTTTTTTTTACTACACATGTGCTTTTTTCAAGTAATTTTTTCTTGCACAATGGCAACATTTTCTTGAATTGCCTTCATGAACAATTAGTATATTTCCTTCGTCCGTCTAGTTACTTCGTGATCAAAGAACTTTTTTTTATTTTTTATTTTTTTTTTTTATACATTTTTTTTTTTACTGTACATATTTATAACGATGGCTCGAGGGTACGAGAGTACCAGAGTCAGGGTCTGACGCGAGAGGTCCTTTGGTAAAACGAGTAGAGCCGATCGGACATCACAGGAGCTCGAGGCGAGTGTACGTGACTATAGGGGTATACGCACTTCCGGATACGAACCAGTGGGCTCTCAGCGAATCGATAAATAACGGTCGCTTCTACCGGCTTGGCGTAAGGTGTAAAATCTGGAATTTCCTCGTTTTGACGCTGGACGCTTTAAACCGTTAACGAGTATAGGACACTCCGGCGCGAATCGGTAGAAACTGAGGGTAGAAGAGAATACTGAGAGAGAGAAAACGAAACGAGACGGAAGAAGAGCTTCGCAATTTCACATATACCTCTGTATTCTAGAGCGGTGGTACGTAATATTCGCACGTATACACACACATCTTTGCTTGGATCATAGGCCTTTCTATCTGCGCTTTGGTCGATAACCGTTCAACTTTAGAACTCCCATTCGGCCACCGTACCGACGGCCACTCGTCCTCTACCGAATTTTATGTTCCAACTGTGTCGCATGGATTTTTCCGATGTAAAAGAAAGGAATAAAAAAAGAATACCTTGCCTCGGTGGAATAATAATATATTGTGAGAGGTTCGAATATAGGAAGTGAAAATGTATGTATCGAGGATCGATCCACGGTATTATCGTGTTGTATCTGTTGGACAGTGGTGCTATTCGAATAGAAGCGAAAATAATAACTGTCCGTTCGTGCCGTTGGGAAAAATGTTATTTAAATTCTATTTAGTGATTTAGACGATCTAACAAATGGAAAAATTAAATAAAAAATGTGTTAATAATAATAATAATAATAATAATAACAAAGAAAATTTAGCCCAGGATTCGAGATGACAAAGTAATTATTGTGGGAATATTTGCCGATGTCGCGAACAACACTCTAATCCTTTAGTAACAAAAGTATTTCGATTTAAGTATCGAGATACGTGGCCACAAAAGTACGCACGTTCACATACATGTAGTACACACGCAGTACCGAGAATCTGACGACAAAGCAATTTACGAGGAAAGCTCGATAGTTGAAATACCTCGAGGCAAGCAACACAACATGACAGCATAACAGTGAAAACGGTATCGTCCTCGAAGAGATGATAACGGTAGCGCGCATACTTTCTGCATACAAGTCTGACGCATGCATCACGCGTGTAAAAGCCTCAACCCCCCTGGTGAAACTTCCGCTCATGGAGTTTGTGTGAATTGCAGTGGCGCGACGATATACGCGATGTTGGGATGACGTTCAGTGGAAAAGGAACGTTATCGCCAGACAGTAGAGCTCTGACGTCTTATGTACTCTGACGTTATATACACGCCGTAATGTTTTACGTTTCGAGACGAAGTATTGGACTGACGAAGAACGCTTCGCGTATCGGCATCTTAGATAACACGTATGAGTAAATCTCGCACAGCGAAGAACTATGACGTTCTCGGAATATTCGATCTTAATATCGTGGTTTCACGATGCGAAGTAACGCGCCAACGACTTGCAATAGCAATACCTTCGGCGCAGATAACCGGAAACATTCTTTCACGATTGATGTTGTCAATAAACTTTTCTTTTTTCGCTTTTTAATGCGCAGTTTATTCCACAAGTTTAGTACATCATCTTTTTTTTACTTTTATTTTATATAATATTACAAAATTATTTTTATAATATTGTAATCAGGAGATTCGCACACACAATAATCATTTTTTGTAAGATTATTTTTTTACCCCTTTTATACAGAGATTTAAAAATTTAAATACTAGAGATAATTTTGCAGCGATTTTCATACGCTATTTACTTTTATAAAATTTAATTTCTCTTCGATATCATTATTTTTCTCAACGTCCATTGAAAAAGTTGACGTCGAGGAAGGATTGACGTGTTATATAAAACTTTCGATTCAGAATGCACGTCTGAGTCAGCGACGGCGACCCCTCGGGACCGAGTAGCAAAGATTCTAAAGTAAAAAATCCCGTTAACCTGTTTGTAATCTTTTATACTGCGTAAATCATGATGATGTGTTAAATCATGCGATGTAAACATTTTCCTTCAAGTCGATCGACCGGAAAGCAATCTTCGATGAGTCGATCTCCGCTTTCGATATTTTACAAAGTCACGCGTGTATCTACAAATCTTTGGTTTACACGAAAAAAAAAAAAATAAAAAAAAAATGACAGGATGCTTTGACTATGTGTTGATATACTGAGCTTTGCTAGAAGGGAAGCTATTGGCTTCTTTCATTCTTCGACACTGGAGAAGGGTGTTCACCCTTACCTTTTGCTCGTTCACGCGGAAAATTAGCCTCAAATTGGCGGTTTTTTTTTTTCAGCCTTTACGTTTTTATTTTTTTTCTTTTTTTTTTTTCTTTCAAAATATCAACGAAGAAACGGGTATAGCTTGCGATGACGAGGACGAGGATAGGAGACGGGTAGTAAGCGAGCTGATGCCACCCCGCTGTTTACCGAAGGAAATTGGCCGTAGCAAGAAAGTCTCCGGGAGGGAAGAAAGCAGACTAAAAAAGATTCTCCGTCCACTGCGGGATACTGAGCAGAGGTGAGCCCGAGGAAAAGCTCGTGAAAAGAGCAGGCAGGCAGAAGGCTGACGGGGAATGAAAACTGACAGGATGTTAAGCGGCCTTATACCGGCTGCGACGCTCGGGCGAGAGCGGACGATTAAAACTTTGGGACTAAACTGAACGATCGACGCTTTTATAACGAGACGACTTTTAAGAAACTGGCTGGCAAAGAATCCCAGGGTGGTGGTATGAGAAACGCAAGGGAACCCGACGGTATACGAGGCTTGAAACGAGTGCGAAAAGCTTCGTTTCTGTTGGCGGGAGAGAGACGCGAAGACGATAGGAGACTCTTGCCAAGAAATAACAATACTCCTACTCTCGCTACTTCCTTCGCTCTACGGTCTTTCGACCGAGGCTCGCGAACATCTTTATTGAATTATAATATCGATCAGGGATGAAAAAAAAAATATATAAAATAACGCGAACGATGAAAAAAGCGAAGAAGAAACAAAAAGGAGATCGTGCAAAGAGAAATGAAAAGATGTGCCACTTAGTAAATGCTGTTGGACGAGTTTATCGAATTAAATGATTAAGAAAGAATATATTTTCCGTGAGAATGGACAAGAAGAAATATAATGGGGAACTTTGTTATCCGTCGCTCGATTTCACGAGAATTTTCATGGACGTGTAGGTACACGGAGAGAAGGATCTGATACAATTTACCATATACCTAGTAAAAAACCGTAAATTTCTGATAATACGTAATCAATGACGCCACCTGTTGAAAATTACGAGAACTATGCGAATTTCTACCATAGGATATGGTAAAAATCCCCATAAATGTGGTAAAAATTCTCATAATATCGAGTTTTTTCGTCGTAGGTGGCGCCACCGTCGAATTTTACCAGATGACATAGTCATTTCTAGTACATCCTTCTCTCCGTGTAGAACCAGAAGCGATATCGGAGCTTTATTGTGACGACGCAATACTATGTACAAGAATACATGAAAACACACATATATATATGAATATAAATACATATACACCGTGAGTTGGGCAGAGTCTGACGTTAGCACTAAACGAAGCAGGGCTATTGTTCCTCCATCAAAGTACGTCAAAGGGCCATTATTCCTACGAGTCAAGTCGGTAAAATTTCCTCACAGCTTTTTCTACCTTCGTAAAACTCGCCGAAGTCCGTTCATGACGTTATACATATATTCAGAACATTTACTTCCACATAAAGGCGAGAAGTGAAAAGGCACTTTGATATCGAGTATTATACGACTTCGAGAGGATTTCGATTCTGCTAGCTAACACAACTCGCCTCTCTACTTCGTTCCATTCTGCTCCCGCCATTTTCCCTGAAAAAAAAAAAAAGAAAAAACCCGTTCCCTTCCCTTCGCTTTTTAATGCAAACTTTATATTTGAACGAAAATAGTGACTGGCTGTTGCTGGTTCATTCAAACTTTATTAAAGCATCTTTTTTTTTTATTATTCTTATTTTTGAAACAAACTCGAGAAAATACACTCTTTATCGAGGATATTGGAAACTGCGCCCGGAACTATGTTCACGATATTTTAGAGAAAAACAGCACGCGTCCGATACCTCGTCTATCGAAATGTATGTAAACATTTCATTTTCAGACATTGCTTTTTCTCTACGCTCGATGAAAATTATTGGAAATTCATTGGAGGGGAATAATTTCCGTCGCAATACTAGATAGAGAATCAATGGTTGACTTCGGAAAAAGGGATGATTAGTTATTTTTTCATGAATCATCGTTAAAAAAAATCATATTGACGATCAAAATCCTTAATTGACCATTTTTTAGGATAAATTAAGAATATGCAATATATTTCTACAAATAAATTTACAAAATAAAGTACCAATTTTTTTTTTTTTTTTTTCGCGATACGACATGTTTTTGTCTCCGCAATCTGTCAGAAAGAAAGGTGCGACGACGAGGGCGGGTAGAAAAAGCTCCGTTGAGAATTGGGAGATATGTCTGATGCCTGCTATATGTAACGAAAGCAATGGGAACGCCGGCACAGGAGGGACTTGAAGTGACAAAAAAAAAGAAAGCGAAAAAAACAAAGATGAGAAATATAAAAAGTGCGAAGTAGATACAGCGAGTGAGAGTCAGACTGTCGTGTCTGGATTCTTCCCGATTCCATAGTTCTCACTTCTGTACACTTTCATCCATCGCATCTGTCTGCCCTCGTCTCGTTTCTCGTTTTCCTTCGCAATACTCGTTTCTATCTTGCAATTTTTATTTTCATCCCTTTCTATATGTATATATATATAGATATGTCTTTTTTTTTACGTTTTCCAGATCAACGCTATGTCGCATTTCTGTCTTTTTCTCTAAAGCTTCTTCGTTCTATCGTCGAATTCGCGTACTCTCACTCTCGTTGATCTCGAGCAGCTTGCTCTACCGCTTCTAGGACTTCCGGGCACACAGGACGATGTATGGATGGTCGTTACCCGGAGAATCTATATCTCGTCTCTTTGCTTTTCTTCTATATATTTCTCTCCGCTCTGTTCTTTCGGGGCGAGGAGTCGCGGACTTTTATCACGTTTTCTCTCAACCTCCTTTCCCCTCATCCTACCCTTCTCTCCCTCGTCGTTCTCCCCGTCGGCCATACTATCACCTATAGTGGGTCTTTCGTGTCGTTCTTCTCTTCCCTTTCACGAAAAGTGGCTCCATCGATACGAAACGAGAAAGGGATCTCTCGCGCGGTCTCTCGTTCCCAAACTCCTCTTCTTATTCCGTCGTGAGGGAAACTCGTCGGCGCAACCCTCGCGATGACCGAACCAAGAGGGACGATTCGTAAACGGATTTAATGCGACGTCAAGTTGGCACAAACAGAACGCGTCATTGAGAAAGACAGAAAGAGTTGAAGCAGCTAAACGTAGACGTTGATGTAGTACGAGACTTACGTTCGACAGCAGTTTCTTTTTTTTTTTGGACTCTAGATTTACCACTCGGTTGTCTGCGATGAGAATGACAAAGGACTGACTTGACCCCACGGGTCGTATGAATCATAAATCATAAACTTCTTCTATCGCTTCCATCGAGTTTTTTGTCAAAGACATTTTCAATGAGAATACTATTCACAAGACAGTTATCATGTCGACTGGCAAGAAATGAAAGGGCGTATTCCATAGAGTATCTCACGTTAAATAGTGTTTGATATACCTCTCTATATCTTAACAGACGATGAATATCTTGACGTCTTTAAGGAGGTAGTATCGCTGCGTATTACCAAAGAGTGCGATTCACGTGAAATTCAAAGAGAATTTCGACAACTTTCTAAGGGAATAAAAATCTGAAAAAATTCAACCACACAGAAGGTGCTAAGAAAATTAATTTTCCATAATAATAATTTCAAAAAATTATTAACAAATTTGTAAAAAAAAAACATTGTTTAACGAATTATCCGGTAATCTAACTTTTTCTTTAAGCGAAATTTATTCGATAATTTTTTTGAATACTTATACATTCTTTCAGAATCGTTTCTAATTTTCGAAAAAAAAAAAATTGATTTTTTTATGGATGAAAAATTCCAAATTTTCGAAAATTAAAAAAAATTCTCAAAAAATGCATAGTTATTATGATTATTACTTTATTATTTTAATTGAGTGGAAAAAAAAATTGGTAAGCATAGGAATGCTTTCCAGTTTTGAGGTAAGAAGTAGATAACATTTTTCCAGTAGTTACTGCGATCGTGAATAAATAATAAATAGGAACATCTTCTGTGAAGTCGTTTTATATCATCCGAAAAGGGCACTTTGAAGAAACTATCTCGCGCATATTGCATCGCGTCCTTCTGATGGATTTCTTCGGAACCGGATCTCAGACTCTTGCATCTCAAATTCTCCTTGAGTATCATTCTCCTGACGGAGTTCATTGCAGACGTTTCCTACAGAACGTTTTCTATGCCTCGAAATATAGTTAGCGTTACACTGAATGTAAAATGTAACTTTGCTATAACATACCGTGGGAAATTTGAGAGGTGGAAGTACCGAGAATAACAGTATGGGGTTAACTGTACGAGAGATGGAACGGTCCTATCTCTTCACGGCGTATTTCCTCCGATCGTACCGCGGGGCTTGCCGCGTCTTTTCCTCTCCGTGTACTCATACGCAACTCGCAGCTTTTCCCTCGCCGCTCGTTCTTTTTCAGTTTTTCCTCTACGTCAGCCTTCTTATTCACCAGCTTACACCTAATGCTTTGTATTCCGGTACCGAAGCCGGTACATACATATATACGCTCTTTCTGCGCTATCTTACCGTTTCTCGCTCGTTCGCTTTCGTTCTCCGAGGACACACACTTGGAGAGTTTTTCGTTGCGTGGCGGTTTCTCCGAAAATAAAATAGAAAAAAAAAAAAAAAAGAAAAAAGACTAGCGTTTCGTAGCGAGACGCGTGTGGAGGATCTTTTCCATCCGGCAACGCGCGTCGAGCGTACACCTAACTCGTAGCGAAGACTCTGTATACTCTCCGCACCGTCGTACTCGATTTAATTTTAGATTTTGGTTTTTCCCTCACACCGCGCGCGCCCTCGACTTCTCTCGTTCTCGCGCTACGCATTCAGTCCTCGGGTCGTTCGTACGCGCGATCGGTGCTATAACGAAACACTGCCGAATGATGAACGAACGAATTGTTAATTATTACATAATTAACTGCGCAAAGTTGTAGATAATAAATAAATAAATAAATAAAAAGTCATTATTAATCAATTTAATAAATTGGCTTAATATCTTCGAATCGTCCGGTATATATGACGAATTTTTCGACTGTTCGAACGCGTATTGGTGATTAGTGCTTTAGCGCGATATTTCGAAAAGTGCATTTTTTTTTTACTTTCATACGGTGTCTGGCGTTACCGTGCAACGGGACGATGTCGATTTTTTCATCAATGATTTTCTTGTATACAGCTACTCATTGACACGTATTTTAAGGACCCTGTAACTCTATCCCCCTTTCATTTATTCTCGTTCCAACTCCTCATCTTTTGGTTAATCGATAAAGTACGAGCAGGCGAAAGCCCATTACCCGGAACACTGAAGAGTTAGCGGTAATAAAGAGAGATACGGAAGGAAGTAAGGAAGGAAAGGCGGCAAGAGGGGTCGGGTCGGTGTGAGCGCATCAAAGTGTAAAGGGACGAAGAATCCACGTCGCAGCAAGGGGTTTCCTGTTTCTCTCGTCGTTTTACTCCTTCCTCTGCGTCCCCCAAGCAACTTGCTTTCTTACACCAGTTTTTTTTTCTTCTCTTTTTCCGTCATTTGTCGCGACAAACGCCGAAGGAAACAAAAGGCTTCGAGTTATATTGCCCTTTATTTCGCTCCCTGTTGCCGGTAGAACTTTTTACCTTCATTGCGAAATATTTATTTTTCTTCTGCATTGTGCTATATTAATTTTTTATTTTATCACACATTTTTTTTTGCGATACGCAATCAAATCTATTTAATTAAACACCAACGAAAAATTCGTGTTTTCATCTCGGAAAGTTGTTTGCACAATGCGAATAAATATTGGCCGAGAAAGTTCCGAGTTATCGAGGCGAATTTATATGAATTTAATTGCCTCAACATTTACCGACCGGCTCGACTCTCATTCTATCGGCACTGCAACTCTCGTTTACTGTTTGACGCACGAGATAATTAAAAAGTATTCATCCCAAACTTTTTTTTTCTCGGGTTCATTAAGTTCGGAGAGATAACTCCCACCGATAGCTCGGTATTGATAAGACTTTTTGTTTTTTTTTTTTATTTTTTTTTGTTTTTCCGCGCTGTATATAATTAGGTCGAGAACTGATTATAAGTATCGAAGTTTCTTGGTCTGCAGAAGATAGCTAGCTAACGCTGCCGACGTCGTTGTCGTTGCCGTTATTGCTGGAGCGCAGCTGATGCTGTCACATTATACGAGCGTAGCGTAAGCTCCGAGTGTATACCTGCGCCGCTTGCCGGCCTGCATTTCTTTGCGTTTGCGGTCGACGTCGGCCTCACCCACTTTCTTCTCTCTGTAAATTCTCAAGAGGCTCTCACACGCGTTCTCTCGTTGCATTTACGAACGTTGGACCAAGTGCTAAGCAACTCTCTTGGTTTTCACATAGCCGTTCCCTCCCTTTTCACCTCCTCGCGGAATTCTCTTCCACGAGAACTTGCCCCAGCCACGTACCAAACGCCAGGGCTTTGTGCGTGCTTATACCTTATACAGAGTTCAACGTTGTATATGCGACGCCGGGAAACCTTCAAGCTCTTCAGCTTCTCGTTATACGAGTACTGACGAGACAAAAAAAAAACAAAAACGGGCAATGAAAATTCTCCTTGGAAAGTGAGCTTCTTCGCTTCTATGGTAAACGTGAAAAGTTTACCAACACGTACTCCAATATTTCAACACCAAGTCTCTCGACTATACTCTCAGCGACTGGCGACAATTTTTATCTCAGTTCTTATTTTTATTATTATTATTATTTTTTTTTATTAAAATAATTCTAAATATACAGGAAATGCAAAAATATGTAAGTTATGCGAACTAATATTGAGAATAAAAGAAAAAAATCAATTGAACGTAAAAAACAATAATTAATGAACAATCCATATCACTTAATTACCCAAGGAATGAAATTTTTTTTAATGAAAAATCATTTCTATAACTATATTATAATTACATTAATTGCATTAATATTGTTATTATTATAAAACTGATATCGTGATATTAATAGAATATTAATTCAAGTTTTCTTTACTTACGGAACGTTAATTTCATTATGAAAAGTCTGATAAAAATTCACTTATTACAGAAAAAATGAAAAAAAAATAATAAAAAAATTATATTGACGAACAGTATATGGTTTCGAAATCGTATAGGAGTCTTTTTTTGGGTTTTTTTTTTCTTAACCCGATTAGTTAGATTCAACTGAGACTTTTCATATTCACGTGCGTCAGTTATTCAACTTTACGTTAGTGGAGTGTTTTCCAGCGCGAAAAAAAGATAATAATAATAAATATAAAATTAAAATAAAAAGAGCAACCGAGCGCGCTTGCGAACGTTGTATACGGGAGAGGAGCCGTGAGCATTACACTCCGTGAGTTTGCACTCTCGGTGAGTCCGGGTGATGTTTCTACCGCCGTTTCTAGTGGAAGAGTGCGAAAGTTTACCAACACGCGCATCTCTCTATATTTGCCTCTGGAGTTTTTGAAGAGCGTCCCGTCGCCCCCACTTCTCCCCGCCGGCATCAGAGACGTAGAATCCGGTCGGTGAAGGCCCACACAGAGTTCTACTCGCACCAGTTTTCCAACTCTTGTTTCTTCATTTTTCAACGTACGAACGCGACCGGCAAAAAGCAAGAGTACTGTATAGCGCAAACATCACGGCTCTGTGCTCTGCCACTACTACGTGCATTCACCCTTGTTCGCCGTCTAAGAATATACCATGCAACACGCTCGCGCGTACAGAAACACTCGTCGGCGAAGAAGTGTCGCTCTTTCTTGTTTCATATCGCACTTATTTTTTTTCCTCCGTTAAACTTCCCCTCTTGTATCCTTTCTTTTCACATCGCGTATCTCTTTGTTTCTCACTTATCAATCTCCTCTTTCTTCTTTATATTCTCAACAAACACAAGAAGACCTCGAACCGAGCAATGATGTGAGGAAAAAAAGTATCCACTTTTGGATACTCTCGGAAAACTTTTTACTCTACTCAATGATTCGTTCAAAGTGCGTATATAAATTTGGTGCTACGTGAAGTTGAATTCAACGCTGTGACTGTGACTGTGCATACCGGAAGTGAGGGTGAAAAAAATAACCCAAAGCAGAAGCGTCGTCAATGATTCATTGCGAAGATGGGCTCAGCCGGTAAAAACGATACGGTGCTCATTCTAAAAAAAATGGTGACTCGAATGCTATCGAATCCGCGGAGTTATTAGAGTTTTTAACTATTCATCTATATATATATATATGAATTTTCGCGAATTGTTTATTTCTGGTGACACGTGTGTCTAAAAAAGTATATATAGATATACGTACATAATAAATCGCGACAACGAATCGTGGATAGCCGGTTGCGGCAAATGTCCGAGATGCTGAGACTCGAGTTAGTGGGCCTTGTGCTATTGGCTTGCACCCAAATACTAACGGAGCACCATGATTTTTACGCATCCTACAATCAGTACGGTCATCAGAGGTATCAACAGGGCTGGGAAGACAAGGCAACGAAAAATCTTCGGGTTCAGCAGGGACGTTTGGAAGGGATGGTCGTGCGACCGCTGTCAAATCCGAGTTTGCAACGGGTCGATGTCTTCCTTGGTGAGTCATTATTCTTCGTCCCTAAACCAGATATTTATAACTACAGAGAAAACCCCCCACCGAGCTGTGTATCGATAAACGGCGGATATACCGACGTCAAATAAAATAGATCGTATCAAAATAAAATACGCTGAATTTATCAAACGAAAATATTTGCTTAATCGGCAATGCTTCCGGTCCATTCGAAAAAGATCCGAGCATCGAATAATCTGACCTCGATGTCAAAACAAAATACGGCTCACACGCACATTCTCACACCTTTATTGCTACGGCGAATTTCGTACTCGTGGGTTACGCTCGTTGCAAAGATTTTTCCACAAGTTGGCATTGCGCCAAGTGAGAAAGAGGAGAATGTTAAGAGTGCCGAGTTTGTTTTGCACTCGCGAAAACGACGAGTGAGATGGATGGATTTAGGAGAACTAGTTTGGTGCAAGGATTCCACTTGCGATACGTCGATCTTCTTCTACCTTTTATTCTATTTCTTCTTCTGTCTCTTCCTCTATCTTCAACCTCGAATTTCTCTCGGCCTTATGTGTGTTTTCTACGAGAAAACGTGAAACTTTCGCGATACCGAGATAGAGAGAAAATCACCGGGACATGCTTTCTGGCATCGAATCCAAGAGACAAGGGATGAAAGCGCACGTGTTCTCCAGTGTCGGCATCTACGAAACTCATCACTGAGCTCAACACGCGAGATTTGACGATGTCGTTGTGCGACATTCGAGTATTTGTGCGTCTCGATGCATCGAAGGGAAGAGCCGGTAGCGAGGATATGCACACGCGTTTCCATCCCATACTAAGTTAAGCCCATGGGCACGCGCGACGAGGTAACTATTTTGGGACTACACGCTCGAGGCTTATTCCGCAGTGCGCGCTCTTCTCACATCTGCCACGGTTTAAACTGCATTCGCCGTAGAGTTCCTTGCGAGCCCCTCAAATACCTTAACATCGGCTTGCCGTCGTTTTCCCGGATCGTGCGCGCTTTGCCACACCAAACTGTCACTGGCCTCGCGTACCGGATCACAAAGCAAAATAGTTTGGATCGTATAGCCGGAGTTATCTGGCGCTGTGAAAATTTTGTTTTTATTCATCGTTCGTGTCGCAAAGGCAATCAGAGTGAAAAATAAAACGACGAAAATTGATTAAGGGGATTGTATTGTTTTAATAATTAAAAAAATATATTTTTTCAGTTGCGAATATGAATGAAAAATAAATTAGTTTAGTTAAGAAACAAAAAAATGAAACTATGAACGAATGAAAAAAATAAAAAACAATCTTTTCAGGTTGAGTTACTATTTACTCGATACATTAAATCGATTTGTTAAACTGTTGCGAGTTTGAATGAAAAAAAAATTCGTTCCGATCGTAAAAAAATTGAGCGATTAAAAACTAATTTTGAGTGATAAAAAAAAAGTTCTAGTGAAAGCCATTGACAAAACGGCTATCAATTCATCTTCTATCTTCGATGCAATTCAAATGTGGATTGACCGGTATGGGATTTCAATGGACGAGACGATTGAATGCTGTAAAGCCAAAACTATCTAAATCGATTGCAATTGGTTTTATGTCATTGGTCGGTCGCGTGCACAACGATAATGCATCGCGCGTATAAATCTTGTAAAATCTGATCTTTAAAAATCCCACCAAACATTTTAATTTTTTAAATTTTTTTTTGCAGGAGTGCCGTATGCTGAACCGCCGGTCGGCGGCCTAAGATTCCAGCCGCCAAAGTCGCCGCAGATTTGGCGATACGTGAGAAAAGCTCAGGAATTCGCTCCGGTATGTCCCCAAGTGTTGCCGGAACCTCGTCTGGAGGTACAACGCGCGCGTCACGAGAATCTCAAGAGACTCCTGCCTTACCTGAGGAATCAGAGCGAGGATTGTCTCTACCTGAACATCTACGCTCCGCATCAGAATGACGGTTAGTGCATTCAAGCATAGAAATACGAATTAAGGTCGCGGGATCGGGCGCGCGGAACTCGGCCTACTTGTAACCCGGTGTAACGAAGCTGATTCACGAAATTTCCGCGACTGTAGCACAACCTGAACCTGAAGTACCGCAGAAGTCGCTGCTGATTTTGGAGCGTCGAGGATCGTCTCATTACGCTCTCGTTACTTTATTGTATTCTCTGATTTCCCTCTTACAGTTAATGTTCTCATTTAACTAACTATGGATAAACACATGTCGCGAATGTCATCTAACGATGGGTACGGCGATAGTGACAATATGCGATAAATCAGAAACGCGTATAACAGGTTGATCACCACTTTATCAATTTTAGTGGCCTCAGATATGCCGATAAGTTTGATAAAAATTCTTTTTTCCCGAAGTCAGACAAATTTACAGAAAAACTTTTTTTAAATACAATCATATCAATTTATTTCTCAACACAATTGTCGTAGTAACTCGCTAAAACGGATCTGAACACAGAGACCATTTGACTGAATGTTTACGCTAAATCAAACTCAGAATCCACGACGAAACTGTATGGAGTTGCGTCATGAATATAGAAAGCCCAGTATAGAGGACCTTCATATGAAAAGCGCACAACAAACTCGTTCGATGTAGACTCGAAAAATTATCTCAAGCGAAAATGCGTCCAATCGCTTACAAATAGCCAATCGTGCCTGCACCCGCGGTCTGATTGAACGTGCGGACATTTGGTCAACTCGCTCGTTCGTACACGAGGCGAAAGCGATGAAAAGAGAGAAATAGCAGAAAAAGGGAGAAAGGTGGGTCGGATTCTGCAGCAACGCTGCAAACGAAACGTTTTACTGCGAACCTAGCAGCACCAACAACAGCAGCACCCGTAGCAGCAGCAAGTCCCATGCACACGTACCTCGAACGATTCCTCGAAATCGATTCGACGTTACACTCCCTTGCCGAAAGAGCACGATACGATCATCGGCGAAGGTGATCGCCGGTTTACTGCCAGTTGGCAGTACTACCTTCTTCGACTTTCGAGTGAAAAGACTTCAATGCATTTATGCAGTGTACTACGTTTTGGTTTCTATACGACACTATATCGCGGCCGATGTAAAATCGTTATGAACGCATCGTCAATTGTACTCGAAGATTCCGTATGCTTACACCTTTCTTCTTTATGATGATCTGAAAAGTTGTGTTACTTCGTTGCAGTCGATAACGTCTTTGATGGCAGTTAGAAACGAGTAAACTAAACCTCCACAGAAGTAATTGATTGTTTCACATATCTTATGCCTTCGTGATAATTATTTTCATGTAAAAGGAATTCATTTTCAGTACAGTGTTAGTTATTATCTATACACTATACTTGGTGACATTAGGTTTACAGATCCTTATTCAAAGTTATCGTGGATCTACATTGACATAATCGTGAATCTTATTCTATCTGATTACCTATTTTAAGTCACCTTAAATCTCTTTTTTTGAAAAATTACGAAATTTTATTTACTTTTATCATAAAATGAAATGATGCATTTTTTGATATTTTATTTTGACCGATCCGAAGCTACTACAGACGAGAGATAATATAAAGATCGCGGAAAATTAAATAGAGGTTAAAAATGCGCGGAATAAAAAATGTTACACGCCCGGCATATTTCACGGTATAAATACACGACACTCTACGATTTGCCAATTAATTGCGAATCCATTTAATATTTAATTCGTATTTTTCACAATATTTCGAAATTTTTTAAAAGGATGTGAATAGCCACAGGCAATTCTTCAACGATACCTGACGTTTATTAGGACGTTTTGTACCGTTTTTACCGCTACCGCGTCTCGACATAGAACTTTTTTCCGCAATGTAAATTCTTTTATACCTTTTGAAATATCCTTTATTTCCGTAAGGGAAAGATTTTCTACTAGGGATTCAATACTCCATCAAGATTTTATCTGCAAACTCTCCAAAGGTATACTTTATATAGATAACATCAAATTAAGGGAATTGTTTTTGAATCGGTTGAAGATAATGATATTTTTCTACTCTTCCCACGAAAAACCGTCAAAAACGGATTATTTTTGGACCGTGCAAGTTGGAACTCCTCTCTGAACGGCTTCTACCAGACGATTGTACGATTATTCAGAACTCCTTATCCGATGTCGTCGTAAACTGATCCAAGTTCTTCAAGATATTTTCTACCGCAGAAACATATCTCGGTGGTTGTTTCGTTCGCTTTTGGGTGGTTAGTCCGATGATCTCCGCGCTTGTCTAATTATTCCGACAAGTTTGCAACTGCATCGCACTTCTCGGCTTTCTTGGCGGTTATACATCCTGGTCGTTGCGCCTTCAGCCTGTGCAGTGTATCCGTTGAGCGAAGCTAAAATTACATGGTTACACGAAACGGTCCTTCGTCGTCGTCCTAACAAACAAGCTTCAGCAGTAGGGTTGCACCAGAGCAACGCCTGGTTCTCCGGTCGGTTCGCAAACCCTCCTTTGGCATCATTTTCACTCGTAACCCTTCTAATATCCCCCGATGTAACCTCGACACGAACTGTCGGGACATCGAGAGTTCCGACTCTTCGCTACCCAGAATTTTGCTCGAATAACCCAACGACCTCAGTGAGTCCGATCGGATCTGTTTCCAACGAATGTGTTTCCAACGGACTTTGGCTATTTTCGGTATTTCAGAACTTTCCATTGGTTTGGCTGTGCGCGGCAGTGTCAGTGACTTCTGGCTTTTGATATTCATCCAAACGAAACTTTTGGACTTCGTATTTCTGCGACCGACTGTTCAGGAAAATTCAATGGCTGGTTTGAACAGACGTGAGAGATTTGCGTCAGTGGCACATCGTTTTCTGTACACCAGTGTTAGCAGCTCGTAATAAAACAGGCGGTGAACGGAGTCAGATAACAAGTTGATGTCCAGAAAGCTCGATGAGAGAATCATCCGCTCTCGCGGACTGCCGAGATTTCAAGGACTCTCTTAAAATTAACGACCTGATGGGGACTTGCATCCTTTAGGATGGAAGTACTTTCACATACTCTTGCGACGTCCAGCGCCGTCGTTCCAATTCGCCGGACGTTCGTCGCTGGGCTTAGGGCGTAACACCCCGAGACTGCCCAGCCACGGGCGGCTATATTAAATTTTGAGCCTCAGATAGCTCGAGAAGGATGACGTTAAATCGGTGCTATAAGATCTGCCGATCTTATCTTGATGATCTTAGTCTTACCGCTGGATGTAACGCGCGAGGATTTGCTGTGACGAAAAGTCAACGATCGAATACACTGAAAAAAATTATGAGGAAGAATGACGGAAAATAGAGACAACTAATACCAAATTGGCACAATCCAGTTGCCGGTCAAAAATAGTTTTTCTTACTAACCGTTCGTACTTCAAACTCATAATTTTATTAAATGCAGGTACGTCGATATAACAGGCACGCATTTTTCTACGACAAAGGTTATTTATTCAACGAAACTGTTCAATGATATTTCAATGAATGCCACGCGAGCACGTCGATCAATGAAGCAGCATAGAATTTTATAAAACGAATGAATAAAGTAAAAATTGTTAAGGTTCGTTTATCAACACCGATTAAAAAAAAAGCTTGAATAGCTTCAATTTTTTTTTATTTTTCTAACGCGACAGACAAACGTGTCCGAGTGTGAAGCAAATTCAAAACTTGCAACAGGCGGATAAATGAATGAGATGTGGCAAACGCCGAGGCTGACTGCGACGATTAACGTGAGTGCGGAGAATAGCAGAATGAGAATTGACAGAGTTTCCTCCCGCTCGCGTAATCGCGCAATAATATCGTCGGGTTTTTTTCGCACTCCCACGTGCAATGAACGAAATGAAATATCGGTTTTTCCCGTTGATCGATTACCGGCGCTGTGTTATAACCAGGGTTATGCGGACCGGGTACTGTGCATCGATTCTCCGTTTCCATCCTCCTCCCCTCCATCCCTCTTCCCATGGTCAGAAACGAATTTGAAATCGAATCGGACGGATTTATACGGTACCAACCGAACGAGAGCGGTTTAGCGTAAAAACGGATGAAACGAACCACCAAAGTGGACTCACGGACGAACGGTTAATTTTCAATTTCGAAAAAAAAGACAAAATAAATTTGTCGCACGTGACAAAAAAAAAAAAATCATGGCCGACCGCCTGTAATGGTACCACTACGATGTTACGTAGGATAGTGGGAAAATGGAATTGCCTTTTAGTGTAAATAAATTACAACTGCCCTTTTATGGCCGTAAAATTACTTCGCGTAGCATCAAAAGCTTCTCAAACAGCCCGTAATTAAATGAAGATCAGATACACTCGCAAGTTCGCTTTACCATCCGCCGAGCGAAATTTGATGAAATATTAATAGGAAAAAAAAAGGCAATGGAAGAAAAGATAGCCAAAGGCCCGAATAGATGGGAGGGGGCGAGGGAAAAGGCGGGAAAGGGAAGGAACAGATCGTGTCCCGTCGATGAATAGTCGGATTAAAGAGAAAAAAAAAAACAGTAAAATATATACGACAAAGTATTATTGGCAATTTAGTCGGAATGAAGACCGCCAAGTTGTCGCGAAGCTGGTGAAAAGAACGTTGAAGTAAACGGCGAAGCGAAAATAACTCGCCGACGTAGTTGCCGGTAAGAACGAGAGCGAAGAGGGCAGGTGAGCTAATTGAAGTCACGCAAACGATTCAAAGATAGTTTACAGCCGACTCATTGCAGTCGTTTTCATGGCTGGTATTATAATTTCTCAAACGTAATGACTAATGAGGCTCGTTACACCGTAATACAGCAAGCAGTAAAAAGAGATCTCGTGGCCGTACGAAAAAGATAGGAAGAGACACAAAATGAGAGCGGGAGCTCCCGAGTCCCGAGCTCTTTTCACCGAGTCATGATGCAACGTATAACTCACTGTTCGTCCTTAGAATATGGAGAGGTTGGGGATTTGCCAGGAGCTTTTCCAAGAACAACCTTCCATGCCCCGGGAACTATTACTCCGGGTTGGCGTGCCCGCACGGACAGTGGCGTTAGATCGCACGAACTTCAGACTCTAGTATTTACCGTGGTGGAACGAGAGTACGAGAAAATTGCTAAAGGGGGTCAGGAATGGAGCTTTTTCTCGAGGTTGGGAAGTATTGTAATAGAGACCGGGGAAAAGTAATACGCGATATGATGCACGCATCGCCCAGACAACAGGCTATTCATCCCTCATGATCGATTAGACCAACGGAACTAATCGATACCAGTCCGGTAACAGTTGTTAGGACTATTTCGTAGGATCATCTAAATAGAGTTAACCAGATATGGGTGTGGTTGGGATTCGATAAGGCGTCTCTCAATTACCGGAGGCTCATTTGAGAATAGGAAAATCAAGAGTGGTCTTGACTGGAATAAATCAGGAATTGCATCATCAGATGTCTTCAAGTCAAATACTGAGAAGTCCTGTTAATGTTGAACCGATCATTCGAATCAGGTTAACCAGATGGGCACCTTATTGGAAAGACATGAGGCATTTTTGTCCAAACATATTTCTGCTTATGTCTGCTTTATGCCCTTAAAATTAACACTGTTAAGACCTTCACTCGAAAAATGACTGGAGTCTATGACTGCAGACGATTCACGACGATTCGGAGCTATTTGTAGCGATCCGATTTTGATCAAACGATCGAAGTTGTTATCCTCGCGAGTCCAAAGTGTGTAGAAAAAAATGTAAAAACTATATGGGTGGACTTACCTTGACGCTCAAGTCTGTTGATGCCAAAAGCTTGTGATCCTCGAGGCTTTTCCATTGAAACTTTTTCCCGAAAAAGTTGTATGGGATCGATGCGCTCTTGCGCTGTAGAAGCAAAAAGTGTACGGGTATGAAACGTTGACGACGGTTATGCCTCCGGTTTCCAATCCTTCCCATACCGCACAAGGTTCTGTGTTATACCTTTAGCCGCGTAGTATAACGCTCGTGCACAGACAAGCAGTATGAGCAAAAGTACCAAGCAGGTCGTAGGTGAACAGTGCTTGAGGGCTTTCTCTGCCTCCTCAGAGTGGGGTTACTCAACGTCGCGTTACAGTGAACTTTCAAAGAAGAAAAACCTGCACTCGAATGTTTCAGTCTCATACTATATACCTCATATCCTCATGTGTCCCACAGCGCGTATGTATAGTATAAACGTGCACCTAGACTTTCCGCAGAAAGACGTCGACGACCGGTGCGCTTGAGCCAGTGGGGGTTGAACACTCTCAACGTCCCCATGACTTCGTCCTTTTCGCCTCACTCGGCTCAACTCCTCTTTGTATAGCTTTGTCGTACGCCATTCACCATACATCGAGGATTTCAATTTCAATTCCGTTTAACTCACCTTTTCTTCGAGTCCGGTGTTGAATCTCTCTCTGAGGCTTGGATTTCCCGGATATCCAAGCTCCGTGATGTAGCTCTTATTTTACCGTAGTTTCTATCATCCCCCAACCTTCGTCCCCCCTGCTTCCCGTTCGTCGGGACTTTCCTCGATCGTAGTTGCGCTTGAGAATTCTATACGCGGAATTGACGCCTTTTTGTACGCAAACCTCATCCGTAACTTCGCACGCATCATTCTGATTTCTATGATGCGTAATTCTCCGTTGAATTGTCTCATTATCCAAATTTTCCAAATTAACTTCGTTATAACAATGTTTCAATGACATTTTGCGTTCCTGTATGGAAACAAGTAGATGCCAAAATTGCTACGTTTAATCGAATAGTGGCACACACATTGGGTGCGTATGTGTGGGAACTGCTACTACGAGTCGATGCTTCGCGATTCGATAGGACTCAACGAATGTCAGATTGATAACGAAGTTATCGAACATCCACGCATCAGAGACGATATACACGTAGACGGAAACACTGGGGTTTTGTGATAGCTGATACAGGCACGGGAGAAATTCGTACGCGAATGCGAGCCAAGCGGAGAGGGGGCAACGAGGGTCATACGAGGATAGTATGCGTTTGTCATATTTGCCTCGAGGTCGTTCAAGTATTTCCGGTTGAGGGGAAGAGTTGGGAAAGGGAGGGAGATCGCACGCAGTGGCAGTAGTAGTTTCGATATAACGTGCACGTCCCAGTGGTAGTGATGGAGTTTTATATGTATGTGTGTGTCTGTGTGCGCGTGCAGTTGTAGGTGCTCCGAGGTGTATGCCCGGGACGCCTATCAGAGGTTTCGAGGGAGAGACGATATTAAATTTACGAGGGACATCACGTTCCGCAGGCGCACAATATCATCGAGCCGCGTCAAAATATTTCAATCGAATCGTATACCGATCGCCGGACGACGGCGAAGGGCATCGGGCGGAGGGGGAAAAGGGAACGGGTTGGGAGAACAAGGGAACGACTATCTGTATAGCTGTTACCTCGAACTCACTCGCTTGCTGGTCCCGGGCCATATCGCAGTGCGCAAACGTTGACCCAACGAAACTCTATCCAGCTCTCGTTTTGCCGTTTGCTCGTCTCGCACCCACTCGGTGCCTCTATACCCTACGTATCCTACCATCTTCGCTCGACTCACCTCTTTACCTCTATCCACCGATATATACAACCCCAGAGCAACTCCACGGATAAACGGAAATTCCGTAGGGGGATATCGAAACGAAGTAGAAACGTACGTTACGTCAGACAAATACGGCAAATGTTTGTATATCCGTTTCTTTCTTTTTTTTATTTCGCAAATACATATTTTTTGCGCACTGGTCTACCGTAGACAGAACATAATTCCGATGACAAAAGGCGTGTGAATAGTATTAGAGCTTCTAAAATAAAATATTCTTCGATGAAACAATTTTTGTTTTTTTTTTTGGAAAAATTATTTTAAGAGACGTTTAATATCAATACGACTCGTAAACTCAAAAGTATTGGATTTTACTTTTCTTCTATGGAATTCTATGGAAAACTGTTTCCAGAGCCACAAATATTGTCACACGAATTTTGAGATTTCCCGTCTGTATGTATATATTATAACGATGTAGCATCGCTACAGAGGCCTCGAAGTATCTTGAGTCGAGTCCGCTACTCTCCACGTGAACCAGGTAGCATTAAGTTCCGTATATTCCCCCCCCCCCCCCCCCCCCCCCCCCCCCCACCGATACACCAGGCGCGAGCCAAGACATCCAGCAACAACGAACATTGCCTCTTCGAACAACAACGATGGC
Source organism: Cryptus armator (assembly GCA_963971235.1). Taxonomy (NCBI): domain Eukaryota; kingdom Metazoa; phylum Arthropoda; class Insecta; order Hymenoptera; family Ichneumonidae; genus Cryptus; species Cryptus armator. The sequence continues at coordinate 12,271,099 of OZ020242.1, read as the reverse complement.
GAGAGAACGAGAGAAACAGCAGAGAGAGATGCGAGAGCGACGATGAGGGGACTCGCTATCCCTTGCGCATCGCCACTGCTGAGTTGCCGTTGTCTCGTCAGTAGCCACCGCCGCCCGCCGCCTGTCGTCAGCTATCGCTGCTCGAAGGTATCGAGCGACGATCCAATTGTCCAGCTGCCGCCCTCTTACGCAACACCGCAACATTTTTGCGAGAGAAACTGTGCGGCATATTGTTTGTATTCGATCGCCGTATTGCCGTAGCTTTTCCCGTCACAACAAGTCTTTTTTTCCCCGATCCCGGCCCCCGAGTTTTGACGAGATTCGCATGTGAAGATAGTTGAAATTATTCGAGACAACAATTATCGCCATTAACCGGCGCGAGACTATACGTACAAGTGTGAGCACGTGGTGAGTGGCGAATAGCCGCTTAAGTGAGCTTCCCGCCTCCCGAACATCTAAAAAAATCCCCTAAGAATCCCCAAAGCACCCCGACACCCCCGTGAACAGAAATATAAAGACCGAAGTTAATTATTAGAACTAAAAGATCGGATTTTTACCGCCGCCGTTCTCCCCGAGACTAGTCGAAAACCGCGTGCAAACATTCCAGAGTATTCTACGATTTGCGTAGAATTAACTAACGGTGTACGCCGTCTTGTAGTTGGCGCCCAAGAAATTAGAGTCCCGTTGTTATTGTCAAGATTTGGTTGTCAATAACATGTCAGACGAGTCATACCCCCGCCCGCTAGTCTCACAAGGATTATTTCGATTATTTTTCCCTCCGTTATTTTTCCAGCACGTTCCACGGCAAACATCCCGTTGCCTCGGGGAAACGTCGCCATCTTTTTCCCCACTATTATTTTTCTTCGTGTTCACCCCGGTATCCCCGCGAATTGTTAGTATCGAGTTCGGATCATTCTTCTATGATCGATTAGTTCAGCCTTATTTTCTCTGTTCTTTTTGTGTATTGTGACCCACGGTTGTGAGAGGATTTTGCCAGTTTTTAGTTTTTCTTTTTTTTTTTTTAGCGTCTCCTCCCGCAGCGCCACCGGCCAACGGGTGCGCTGGCCGACAATATTTCATTATGTTCGTTCCCGTATTTTATTATTAACATCCCCCCCCGCGTCCTTGCTTAGCGAGTGCGTTGGCAGAAAGATTATTATTTTCTTTCTTATTGTAGACAACGTGGTAATTATTTTCTTTCATTTTTATTTGTACTTTTATTGTATCGAAACCGCTGCATTTTTTATAATTTTAGTATTGTTATTTTTCCCGAATATTATCGTTTATTTTTGTAACCCGAATTTCCTCTGCTGTTCACGTTTCCCCTTCGACTTGTGCAGAGACAGGGGGATCGCGAGTTGCTTACTCGTTTGGAAACCCCGGGCACAATATAAATATCTGAAGTAAATGCTTTCGACGATGTAAAAAAAATGACCGAGATAATATTAATGCCTCAAAATGTGCCTTATGCGGTGAGAGAGTAAAAATAAAGTATACGTATATTTGAAGCTTCGCTCGATATATTTACTTCGCCGTTCACAGTCGATAGAGGATTTTACTTCGAGCCAAAGAGAATTTTCTCGACAGTCTCGAGTAACCGTAGCCCAGTATACATGAGTTTGGTAAAGCTAGAGAAATAGAGAATACAGTGGATGAGGCTTGTGCAATCCTGCTGAACCTTTTAGAAACACGGGTATGTCTTGCCGGGTGAGCCACGGCTACGAAGAGGTGATGCTGGAAGCGTTGCACGAAGACGAAATTGGCTTTGTTACGGGACACGGAAAAGGAAAACTACATTCTTTCTCGTTTTCGTACATAGCTCGTACGCGCGAGACTTTTCCGCGGGTCGACTGGCGCAGCGGGGAAGGGACGAGAACAGCTAGAAGAGTTTGCAATGAGACTGTGACACACATCGATAGAATGTATGTATAAAGGATGGAATATACGTGTGTATAGAAGATTTTTCTCTCGTTCAGAGTAACGTCTTTCACGTGAGTCGTGTGGATGCTGCTGGCTGGCTGGCTGGCTGGCTGGAGGCGTCGTCGGTGTCGATCGCATTGTTACGCCGTTTCTCTTCTTCGCTATCTCCTCGTTCAAGCCTCTGGCCGAAGGCTGCAGCGACGGCATCGGCTCATCTATCCGCCGATTTCCTTTTCTAGCACCCACTCGAAGCCTTTCATATTCGTACCGGGAACCATAGGAGCTTTGATCGCACACTGACTCTCTCCTCTGCCTCACACCCCCTTTTTCTCACCACTCATCTCTTCCTTATTCACCTCTTCGATTCTTCGACGTTTCTGTACCGCTATATATACATATAGAAACCGAGAACCATGCGATTTTCCTCACCGTCACGGACAATCCCTCGGTTCAGAGATTTATTCGTTTCCTTGCCTCCCTCTCGCCCTTCCATTGCCCTCTTCTTCCTCTCTCTCTATCTCGCGCACAACGATTTGCGAATGTTGAGAATCGATTTCACAATTTATTTCACCAGAAATGCTCGCCAGCATAGAAAACCATCCGAGCAGAGGTCGCTTGGCTTTTCATAGATACGCGGAATATTATTCAGCGAAGAATATTCAGATATCAATATATACGTATATATATATATACACTACTAAGTCACTCGATTTTTCAGTAGAAAAATTATTCGATTATTATGGAACTGTAATTGATTGTTTTGGGATTGATAAATTGCGAATCAATTGACAAATTCAATAGGAAACGCTTCAAAGATCGTTAATCGTAAGAACTATTTTCACAAAGAATTAGGGAACAACCACACGTTAACTATTCTGATTGAAATCATCTCGAATAATGGAGTACTTTAATCGATTTTCATCACTCTAAGACTTCGAAGGTTATGCACGATTAGAACGCACTGAATCTCTTACGAATTTCTCTTGTCGGATAGTCCGTTCGCTCGCATTGAGTTGCAATACGTATAAATTCACTGATTCGACGATCTATCCAACAAAGACGATAAACTTTCGAGTAACTTGTACGGGGCACGAGGTTACAAGAAACGATGAAGAAAGATTTGAAAAAAGTAAAAAAAATTAAAGGGGAACGCGAATTCGAAGTAGGTAAGGCACGTCTCTGTTCAGACGTGACTCGAGTGAAGGCAGAAGAGGGATATCATTGTGAACGAGAGAATAGCGGGGAATACGAAAGGGGAAGAGAAAAAAAAGGAACAACGACGAAAAGTCTGTGAGTTATACTCTCGCTATAGATAAAATTTGTCTAATGGTTCGGTTGGTTCGCTCCTCTTCTTCGGGCCTCCCTTCCCCTTCCTTAGCCCATTCTACTTTATCCCCGAGTCTCCCTCCTTTCCCTCATCGCCCTTCTATTCCCAGTGTCGATCTTTTCACCCGACCCGTTGCAAGTTCTTCGTGCTCTCCTTTTTTCCGTCTCTCTCCTCTCTTCTTTCTTTCCTTCCTTTCCGCCCTTCGACTTGCTTTATGCGTTCATGCACTATTCCTCCTCGCTGCGGGAAGACCACCATCACCAACTGCAGTGCACTTCTCGACACTGGAACTGCCTCGGCCACGAGACAGTTTGAAAGAACTTCTTAAAATAAACGACTCCACCGCTGAATCGCTCCGAGTACCACAGCGATGTGTGTATATAACTATATTTGTACTAATGTAATATATATTCACGCGTCGTTGTACGGCTGTATTTATAGTTATACAATTGATGTAAATACTGCTTTAGAAATAACTGTTTAATGTTCGTTACTCCAACCGAGACATTCTAACCGCTAACCCAAGCGAAAGAGTTATATATACTATATATAATATAATTATATACATACTAGACGTTGGTCGCGATCTTATACATGTATAAGTTATATATAGTTTGTATATATCCTTTCCGCCTGGGAAACGATTGTCTACGCATTCCTACAGAATTCCGCAAGTTTATCCCGATAGAAGTTACAATTTCTGTTATGTCGAATTCTCGTACAAAAATAAATAGGAGTGTGAAAACTCGAAGGAATGTTCGATTCGAGTTTTTTCACGGTATTCATGATACTTACGTGTTTCTCAACGATGTTCTATGCTCTTGCGTCTCGTTTAAGAGAAAAACAAAATTCGATCGTTCGTCACGCGTTTTAACGAGCTTACGAGACACCCAAAGCGTTCTGCACCCTCATAGGAAAAAGGCCTCGGGGATGCGAGCCCTCTACCAACTCTGTGGTCAAAATGGATTTACTCGACTGATGCTCTAACGAAATCGAAGAAGTGGCTAACACCGTATCTCGATGGGAGCGGAAGAGTCTTCTTTCGACCGACGTGTCGAGAGAGCCAATTTTGTTGGCGATAATGGAGCAGCAAACATCCTTCTCGTGTCTAGCCGACGTCGCGACGCCCTCTTCGACATACTTCTAGTCGACTTTTCAACAACTCCAATTAAGATCGTAACGCGCGTTTGAAACTTCGAAGCGAGTATAATTTTTCTCGAAGTTATTGAAAAATAGACGGAAAAAAACGAACGCATGGTATACAGAAATGTGATCCTTTTTCCATTTCATTCAAAAATACATATAGCCTGGAAAAAAGTATTAAGGTGGACCATTTGTTCCTTTAGGTAAACATTCAAATATTCGCTGGAGACTTTCCGCACCTGTGTCGTATGTGGCCAACCGTCTGGTAGGGATCGGTTGTTAACGCTTAGAGTTTCGGTTTGACAAAACCGCGTTTCCGAATGTGTTTCTGAATTTCCCCGAGACTCCGATGTGTTATCAGCCAAAGGAGCAAAATATATGTATTTCCCTGGGCGACGAAGCAATAGCTTATGCGTTCAGTTGACGGAAACCCCTCCTATTGAGCGCCTTGGTGGCCTACCGCAGTGGAGAACGCTGGAAAACGGATCAACGACCCCCTTAACGCGACGGGCAATCTATTTGCGTTAGCCGCACCTTGTCGATGCTTAATCATTACTTGGTAAACAAGGCTTCTCCACCAAACGTCTTTGTGTCTGTCTCGTGATGCTAAGGGAATATAGCGCTTTGGTAGGCGAGAAGCGTGCGGTCTTAAGCGATATTCGCCACTCGAGGCAAAGTGGTCACCGCATCCAACGACTACGATGCTGACGACGAAGAAGGACGCGACATTCTCGCGTACACTTGCCTAATGGCATCTCACTACCGAGTCTCGAACGTTCGAGAATTGCGTACTCAGAGCATACACTGTACAGTATGTCGCGGGTACCCAACGAAGTTCTCGTGAAACGCGGCAAAGTTCTCCTCTGAATTTCAATGCCTCCATTGACGGAAATACTTGTGGTCTCTGGTCGTCCCGTGTACTGGATAACCAATCTATTTTGCGTTTGGAAATTAGAAGTTTGTCTAATAACGTTGATGATAGAAGCGCACCGAAATGGATGAACAACCCGATAGCAACGATCCAACACGAACCGGTTGATAGACCACCGATGCGATTTACTGGAATTCATAGATGCTTAAACCCGCGTTCAGTAACGAGAACATCAACATATTTTGAATGAATAATTCAACAATAATTTAGAAAATCTCTGAGTTAAAATGAAGTGCAAAAAAAATTGTATCAACAAAAAATTATTCGTACATTACAGTTGCGCGATCTATTCATCACTGAATGTGAAAATTTGCCGACTATAATATGAGAAAAATTATTCGTTACTTTATCATTTTTTTGTTAATACAATTTTGTATTACACTGCTTTTTCAGTCCGGACTTTCAGAATTTTAGTAGAATTATTTTTCTTTTATCGATTTTAAGTAACAAAAAAAAAACAGAACACAAGTTATTATAAACTATATGTGTGCAAGAATCCAGAAGTGGCTAACTTCACGTTGTTGTCAACTTCATGTCGTTGCCATAGCAAACAGCTAACCTAATAGCAACGATCAATCAGCAGCTCATCAATAATAGGGATAGGGCGATGCTTTTTTGCGGCTTTGTTGGGCCGCCTAATAATTAAACAAAAAAGGATAAACAACTCATAGCAGTTAAACATTGCAGCGCACGTTACTTTGCGCGTTTAAGCTGAATGGATCGATAATTGAAAGTCAATAATTCACGGATAATCTGCAACACTCCTCAACTCAATGGCGTGAAAAACACGAGTCTCAAGTCATGAAAATCGAGATGAAGCCACCAGAACCAACATCGAAGCCTCAGAACATTATTATAACACATATTTCATTGGTTTACCTTGCACGATGTTACACTATTTTCATAGAATTTGAAAGCAGCGATCGAATAGCTGAAATTGGGCATTGAAAATCAATTCCCCTCGGAGTACCTTCGATATTCCTCAGGGTATGTGAACTACTCGGTATAACGTGCTACGTGGTGAAGCTATTTAATATGGAAGTCGAGATCTGTCGGCCACCAGCCAAGTGTTCCACCAATGCACTATCAACTTCGGCTGCATACATATAGATCAACCATCCACGTTGATCTCAGATCCCCGGGGCTATAGGATTGCCCTAAGTGTATTCGCATTCAGGGACAACACATAGGTGAAGCGTGCTATATGGATTTTCGGTTGAAGCCAGAACCGCAGGTTCATCATTATGTAAGTCTCGAAGCCATCGTGACCGGTACACCATACTCCTCCAGCTGTAGCACTGTGCACCTTCGGCCTTTAGATATATAGTTGTACCAGCGAACCGTCTGGCCTCGACGTTCCATGGATATCCGGGTGAGAGTTCTAGCACCCTGATGCTGTTTATTCTCTTGACAGTGGCCCGATGCATCTCACCGGATGCATCCAACCTTCAATGTCTTTGAAACACGTTTGGACGTCCGCAAACTCGAACGTGCTCGTTGGGTAAATAATCAAACGTCCAACCGTACCATTACAGTCTACAGAGGGAAGGAATTAATAGAGCCACGTTGTTCGTTTGGCTTGTCGAACTTTGGGGACGTCACCAGGGAATGGGTTAGGCGACAAATTATCACACGGATTTATCATGTTTCTGTTTGGTCGCTTCCCTTTGTGGATTTAGGAAACATCTCCCATTCTCATCAAGTTGACTATTGGAAAATCACGATAAAGGAATCGCTGTGGCTACTCGTCCGGAAACCGGACGAATAAACGTATATTATTCGTCCGGAATGTGACATATATTGGCCTACCTGTACATTGCAATTAAAATTAAGCTTATTTTCGTTCCTTCTACCCATCGCCGGACAAATATTGAATTTTATTTCATCCCTATATTGATAAGCAAAGCATTTTCAATGATTTCAGCTTCCAAAGCTGTGATTGAAACGCCCATCAGAAATAAAAGGTTAGGTTGTGTCCGGACAAATAATACACATTTATTCGTCTGGATACGATCTTGTCTCTTTTTTCTGATGGGCATTTCTATTGTGCCATATGACTTTCAGGACGAATAAACGTATGTTATTCGTCCGGTTAAAAAGTTTTATTTGTAAATTAGAGTATCCGGACCAATAAAAGTATGTTATTTGTCCGGATAGTGCTTGTGAATTGGCCAACAATATGCCCGGACAAATGATCCGTAGTCGATCGTATGAGGGGGTTTTTTTAATCATAATGAATGATAGTATTTATTTCTTCAGTGGGGGACCTTCGCCCCCCCCCCCCCCAATGACCCACTGGGCTTTCGCCCCTGGACCCCGTTCCTTCTCCCACAATTCGATGTGGGCAATTACGTATTTGTTAAATTCATTATGCCTATTGTACACCAAAAGATACGGAGGGGGGGGTCTTGGGTCTGCTGGGTACATTCCGCATGGGCACGATGATGACTTTGGCTGCAGATATCATCATTAGGCATAACATTTTTCTTCAGTACAATATCACGGAGGTGTGGAGTGGGAATCGAGGTAAAGATTTCTTCGAAGTAGTGAAATTCACTCATAAAACAGAAATATGCCCAATTTCCCAAAAATTAAAAAAAAAAAAAAAAAGGTACGCCAAGAACTGAAAAATACAGTTTACAAAAATTATTCAAAAAAATAAATTAAATAATACGGGCCAAGTTTAACAAAAAACATACTTCTACATGGCAATAACAATTGTCTTTTGGATGCAAAAAAAATGTTGTAAATAATTGGCTTTCCCGTGTTTGCAAGCATCACAATAAGCCGTTAGCAGTGGAACGCCAATTATTTACAACAATTTTTTTTTAGTAAGTAAGTTACTCATAGTAGCGTTTTTCAGTACTTGGCGTCGAGGCGCTACCGCGCCTCTTGATACCTACGACAATATACCGGGAGTGTATAGTGCGTCCAACTTTCGATCGATATATCTATATAATTGGCTTTCCCGTGTTTGCAAGCATCACAATAAGCCGCTAGCAGTGGAAAGCCAATTATTTACAATAATTTTTTTTGCATCAAAAAGACAATTGTTATTGCCATATAGAAGTATGTTTTTTGTTAAACTTGTCCCGTATTATTTAATTTATTTTTTTGAATAATTTTTGTAAACTGTGTTTTTCAGTTCTTGGCGTACCTTTTTTTTTTTTTTTTGAAAAAAATTTTTGAGAAATACACAGTAGCGTAACGCCCTATACTGTTTTTTCAGTATCTTGGCGTCGAGGCGCTACCGCGCCTCTTGATATTAAAATTCTGCTTTCCGTTGCAACTTACAGCGGCGTCCCGGTTCAATTCTTTCAACGATACGAAAAAAAATAGAAGAAACATACAAAACCTTTTAATTTTATTTATAATATTGTACAAACAGTTATCGAGACAATATTATAAACCATACTTCTTAAACGTTATCATTTTCTCCGTTTGAAGGTTTAACATTGCTTACATTTCTAAAATCGCGCTTTCGGTACACGCTTCAGCGAAGCACACGACAGGTGATACCACCTTAAACAATAATCACAGCATATGACGTTATCAGCAGTATCGTCGCCAAGACTTTCATCTGCATCCGAGCAACATTCCGCGCAAGGAATAAAGCTATTATTTTTTTTTAATTGAACGATTTGCATTATAAGTTTCCAAGCATCGTCAGAGAAATACTTTTTGATCAGAGCGATGCTTACATCTTCGTGAGCTATCGAATGCGATATGTTCTCGACTCGCGTTTCAACAGCAGTTTCTTCAATGAGTTTACCTTCATTAACCGCCAAACTGCAACATCATTGTCAACGAACCATGCTAGCATCGTAAGAACTTTGTCTTCTTCTCGTTTTTGTTTAAACAGAAGCGTCAACAATGCATGCGATTTTCTTTTTTTTTACTACGCAATGACCGTTTTATCATGCCCTTTTGGCCTTTCTTTTCGTTTGAGTACTGGCGGTACTTTTACGTTCTACAATTCAAAGCTTATCGAAGCAAATTCTTCAAACGATCGACCGTCATCACTCGTCGTATCAATGCATCGTTTCTCTGAGACTCGTACTGATTCATGCATAGCCGACGTGACTTCTGATGAAACTTATGACGTAACCTCCGATGTAACTTCCGACCTATTGTCCGACGCAACTTTCGATCTGTCGCCCGACGCAACTTTCGGCCTATCATTAGACGGAACTGCCAAACTATCATCTGACGCAACTTCGACCTATCTTCCGATAAATCTCGCGGCAATCTAACATTTTGAACCGAATTATCGCGTTGAACCGAAATTTCGCTATCAACATCGGATCTGTGCAAATCATTGTTATTTTCGCTTAACTCCATTACGCAATCAGCTTTCTCGCGAACAACTATTTGGCAATTTTGTTGCCACGCGGTTTTCAAGGAAAGTAAAATTGCTCTAATCGCGAATAGAACACATCGCCAGAAACTTCCGTAGTCAGACTCGCTAACTCTTTGCTCATTACGTAAGCTTTGCGATATCGTTCACGTTCCGAAAGAACTCGATGTTTTGAGACCATCGAAGTGACTGTCGGGGTAAAAGCGTCGAATTCTTCTTTCTCTTCAGTGTGAAAAACCCGCTGATAAGTGTAATAATAATAATATACGAATAATATACATTTATTCGTCCGATTTCCGGACGCCTAGTCACTCCCGAGATAATTTCCCTCAATACCGGGCACGAGCGAGAAAGCCCACGGTATCACGTGTACGGTACGAATAATAGAACCGAAGATGGTCTGCACATGGCGTGCAACTACCTTTCCTATTTCCTTCGCCGATCCACACGAGTCGTCCTCGTGGCTTTCCTCTGGATGCGACCCTACACGTCCTATACGACCTCTCGGAAAATTCCTTTATCGTCATCACGGCGATTATCCCTCACAACGAATAATCCTCCTGCCGGCGACACGGCGATAACTATTAGTCACGGACTACTTAATTGTAAGAACAATTTAACTAACTGGATCTCCATCGCTTCCTGCCTATCGATCTGTCCAGTACGAAGCGACGCGCGAAAGTTCCTGTCGCTTGTGCTCGGTTACGCGTCTCGGCTATCGGTGGGACGGGGAACCACCCCTTTGTCGCCGAAATATCGGGTCGCCGTTGACTTTTCGCGATGTCTCTCCTCCTGTGGTTCCCCTCTCGTGTATCGCACTGACCGTCAACGCGACGTTGACCACCTGTAAATTATAATATAACGCGCCGGCAGTCTCTCGTTTGCTGTATGTTTCCTTCTGCGCGTATCGCCCGGGGAACGACTGTGTTTTCGCGCCTACCTATTACTCTCGCGTATACTTCTATTTTAGCGTGCCTGCGAGAGCGTAGTAACGCCTCGTCACACGGTATACTTTTTTTCTATATGAGTTGCATTTTCGTGTCCTGTTTTACATTACCTCCGTTTTGCACAAAATGCCAATTCATCACTGACAATTAATTAATGCGTTTATGAATTCGTTCTCATACAAAGTTTAGTCCAAATGATTTACAAGTTCAGAGTTGCACAGCCCGCTTAAAATTTCCCGAATCGTTTTCCGACAGTGAGAAATATGAATGTAGATGGGAATTCATCATTCGTTTTAACGATGAAAATGCCCGATGGCTTCAGTCGCATCAGCGATGGAATAAATAACAATTTTATCCCGACAACTGATACGTACATGAATAAGAGACGCCCTTCGTTTACATATATATATGTATATATATACAAGATTCACTGCGTGTACTTGTTAGAGGATAAATTTTCTCGTGAAACTCGAACGACAACGAACTTTCATTGTGAAAGCAAGGAATTGAATGGGTTTGAGTAGAAACGCTGGAATGAGGTACGATCGAGTGATGCAGGCGGTACTCCGATACTTCATGAATTTACAGTGAACCTCACTGCTGCGAACAGCAGAAGCAGCACTAGCAGCAGCGTCAGTATTAAACGAGAGGATCGGTACGATACGAGGAGGAAAAGGGTGTAGAGAAGTGCGCGCGGTCGTTTTGTGTAACCGAGCGTTACCACCATTTGTATCGGATTTCATCGCAATTTGTAAACGATAATATTTCGTTTCCAGAATCCAACGTTCGATATCGCTTTTTCTTTCTATTCCCTATGTACCATCGAGCAGAATCAAATGTAACGTTGATGTTGTTAAATCTGAAAATTATCCAAGAAATTTTGTCGATCACGGGAGACATCGAATTTGCTCGCTTGATGAGGAGCTATTTGTAGAAGTGTCGTATTTCTGGATTATAAATCAATCCATGCAGAAGGTAGCGCTGAGTTTCATTGCAAATCGATGATATCGAGTTCGATGGTATTATGCTGTACCTATATATATTGGACCAGTGAGGTCAGGTGATGTCGTCAAGTCAGTGGAGGGTGTGCCTTGGCGAACAGGTATGACAACCGGAATAGCGAGCACATACGAGAAAGTGGGAGTGTTGGGTGGATGGTCGTGGTAACGAGCGCGTAAAGCACAGTAGTGTGCGGTGTGCAACGTTAGCTTGGTGTCGGTCAGCACCCCATTGAGACAAGAGTTAAGTGCCTAACGCGGTAGGTCGCAAGCACTTCCGGCTTTCGATGCCCTGCTCTACCTCTCTGGCGGCCTTACGTTCAACGTTTGGTATACCAGCACCACGACCATCATCCTTCCCTCGTAAATTTACGCCTTTCCCGTGTAAACGTCAGACGGGCCGAGAAAAAAGTTGTTACCGATTAAATATATTATTTATCTCAAACGACTTAACAAATGTCGACTACAAAGAAATCCCGGTGTCTCAAGTAGGCGAGATAAATTACTAAATAACCCAATGGGTATCTAACGATCGAGGAATTTTTTCAGCCAAAGAAAAATTAACGCAGACGTTGTCTATTAAGCTTATTTTTATAATTGAACTTTTGGATAATATTGATATTCAATATTTTTTATTAATATTGAATTACGTTTTTTACAGTCGATACCATTGGTGAAAAAAAATAGATTAAAAATTAATTAAAAATGGTTATTTCCATAACTACTATATCATCGAAAGCGTATAATAAAGCGAAGTTATCGCCTCGTTGATACGGAGAGAAAATGTAATGAGTTATTTAGCATTCGGTTTTCCGGATATACACGTTGTTTCGATGTCATTGTATACCTAAAAGAGGTAGCAAAAGGAGATGCAACGTCGGATTAGTTTCGGCTCAGTAGCGAGAGCACGTAGTCTAACGGACAGCATGAAGAGATTTCGCACCACAGTGGAATCTACACACGTGCGCGAGATACGAAGTTTTAAATCGAGCCCCACGAGTCGTGACGAGACGGAGAGAGAAAAGCCCAAAAGGGGAATTGAGATAAGCGAGATGAGAAAACCAGAGTGAACTGATGCGAAGTCCCGACGAAGAGGATCCGTTCCTCTCGAGCCCTCCCTCCGTAGCCCATTGCAGACTACCACAGCACCTTTTTCACCGACCTACGTCGGCACACGAACGAGAAGGTTGCCCGCCGTGTCCGGATACCTGCTGGACTTACCCTGCTGAAACTTTCCAGGGGAAACCCATTTCCGCTTTTACAGATTCCGGATTCGCATTCGTTCGCTTTCTCTGTATACGAAAACGAACTTCAACCGAGGATTCAGGCCGTCGGAACTGGTGAGTTTCGCGTGAGGATGAAACGTAGAGTATATAACACGGTCTGGGAAAATGTATGGGGAACGAAGGGTCGAAGATGTCGCAAATAGATGAACTTTTGCTCTAATCGATGTCTCTTCAAAACTATAATTACCACTCTTATCAGCGAATACAGTTATTCTTGTATGAAAACCTCTTTCAACACTCTTCTATAGTTTCGAAACGGAAGAATTTCGAAAATATGATCGAACCTTACATTTTTCTAATCTAATAGATGAGAAACACGAAGCGCACAATTTCTTCAGAAAAAAAAAACCGGAAGACTCTCAAGTTGAATGGTATAATATTCAACGATTGATGAGCTCGAAAGCTTGTCTTCCGGGTTAGCTAACGCAATTTAGCTGTACAAAACTTTTACAATTATCGAAGGCGCGTTCGGACTTCCGGCTTGGCAAATATTGATCGTTGATTCATCGAAGCCCGGGGTCGGAAGGATGAGAAAGCGTCGAAGACGCGATATCCGGTTGGTCCGAGGGGAGTTCAGTGAGGCGGCCGAGCTTTCTCAACGAAGTGTACCTAATTCGTGTGCTCGCGAGGTCGGGGTAGCCTGATCCTAGTCTCCCACAGCTAAGGGAGGATTGCCGAAGGTAGTAGTACCGTTCACCGAAGTTAGCTAGGAAATTCCCGTGAGTATCGAACGAGAGTTCGAGCTGTTCCAGTCGCATTTCCTCTTACGCCAAACCAAGTTATGCTACTTCTACTTTGCCCACCGAAGCTTTGGTCAACACATCGCGGTTTAGGCAGAAACTCGCATTAACCATTTAATTTCGGAGTAAGGAACGGAATATCGAATTTCAGTGAGTCGTAACTAATCTGAATGAACCAGTTTGCCTATCGTTAAACTTCCTCGCACCTCTTGATTTCTTCTTCTTCTGTATACTCAATTATATGGGCCCCGAATCTAATGAATATAAATATCGTACCTACATCCGAAAGCAGCGATCCACAACGTTTTGCCTTTTCCTCGCCTCCGCAAACCACCTTTTCGCGCTCTACCCCCATCGTATAATTGTTTCCGACGAAACTCTCCGCGAATCTAACTTCTCGCCTAAAGTTTCTATTATTTTACTAACGCTCATTCTCATTCCACCTTTTCGAGCATACTAACGGGTAGTAGTACCTATTCCGTATGTATCTAACTAACATTGGTTCTCATCCGAGTTTCGTAAATGTTCAAACATCATTAGCATTTTCTAATCACACGCTTGCGGAGCGCTGTTCCTACATTTCATCCCTCGAAACTTTAAACGTGCGATCTCGCGAGCGTTAATGTGTAGGTTAGGTTAGGTAGTGTTCTCCTTATTCCGCCGTATACCCTTCCGGATTTTTACGCCCCCCCCCCCCCCCCCCCCCCCAACCCCTTAATAACATTCCCTGTCCGCACTCAGCTAATCTACATAACCTTTCCTGTGCGTCCGCAGCCGACTTAGCTACAGTGAACCGCATTTGCTGGTACGGACGGCCATATTCTACTGATTCTTCGGTATTTTTTGCACCTGCGTAAAGTGCAGAGAACACCAAAGTCTCAGAAGAAGCGGCTAAGCCGTCAACCATCCAAGTACTGCCCGCGAACAAAGCTGCTTGACGTGGGTGATCACCAGAGCCGCAAGCCAACCGCGCATCCACCGTTGTCGGTGCGCTAATGTGTACGTTCGTAATAAAGCCGCTTGAATCGAGTGCAAAAAGCCTTCCAAGAAGGTTCAATAAGAGGATATGTTTTACGGCTCGTGTTGTTCGATTCTTTTATATGAACCGTTCGTTAGTCGATAAACACGGTCTGCTCTGTTCGTGGAAAACACGATTCACTTTACTTGGGGTGTAAGCATTTCATATCGTTCCTACAAGTCGCTTCTATGAATAGAAAAATAAAATATAAATTTTCCACCGTAGAAAAAAAGTATGTCGGAGTATATAAAAATACTATGTTTTGTATATATGTATCTCAGTATATAGTGAATTACCATAAGGGTTCCATGAAATTTTCTGTCCATCAGAGTATAGCAAGACAGCGAGACATGCGAGAATAATTAATGGACCAATTTCACGAATATCCAGGTGTTTTATGAAGCTCAACGCCATGCATTATTCTTCCATCCGCACTCCTATCTGTATTTTAATAAAATTGGATCTTATTTAAGTATCGAATGTTGCACCAAAGTATCCATTACCGCACTATCGTGAATAGAAGCAGAAAGACGTTTCGAACTCATGTTGTCTGGGGAATATTTTCATCGATAGTAAAACTCGATAGCGGTTCTCGTTTCCTAGTACGGGGAATGACATTCGTCGGTGGCGATATCGCGAGGGCGATTGATCGAGCGTATGATTTATATATCCCACGCGAACATCGTGGAAAGTCACCGACTCCTCTCCTCTTACCCTCCCGCGGCGTCTATTCTCCTGTGCAAGCCACCCTCACCCTCTATCGCCAATTCTGTGCGATTGCAGAGTTGGCCGAGACGTCGTTACAAATTATATCGTTCACATTCGCGATCGCTTCGGCGCACAAACTCGTCCCATGTGAATTCGTACTTCCCTCCGCTTTCCTACGTTTCCTAAAGCTTTGACGATGATTTTTGATTTGTTTATGACTTTGCGAAGTCCAATGCACATCGAAATATGATATACGTTATTGTACGCCGCAGTGGAACGAGTAAGAGCATATTTTGAAAACGACGCATAAACGAACGAACGTATTTTGTTGCCGCAAATGTATTTTCACATCGAATCACTGTCGCGGCCAGGATAATTGAATTACAGTGCTCTTGGTCTCTCGTGCGTATAGACATACGTTCCGATTTCATCACACTGAGCGCTAATACCATCGTATCTTCGTCGAATTGTCTCCGTTATTCGCGATTCAAATCCCATTTAATTTAGATAATCTCTCGTGTTACGATTAAACTGTAATTTTGTCCGTTTCACTAGAAAATAGTTACGATTTCACGAATTTAAAGTCAAAATAATAAATGTTTCGTAAAAATGTCGATGTGTAACAAAAATCTTCTTTTTTTTTTTTGGAAAAAAAAATCGGTATTTTCTATGAAAATAATTTTTTTTTATATTGTTAAATTTTTTATATTTGTAATGACTTTAAATATTTCTGCGTTTTTTATTTGAAATATTTTGAAATATCTTGATAGTTTGCTGAGAAAATGTTTATTTTTGCTCTCGCGTCTAAAATTGCTCGTTCGGGAAACGAAATTAGAAGGACTTATTATTCATTCATAGGAGGAGCTCGTGGAACATTTGTTCCATCTGTGGCTATTCCCTTTTTATGCATATATATAACCTTCAAATTGAAATTTCTCTGTAGCGAATCAGTCGCGTAGTTGCCCGTGTTCCCATATCGGGAGTCCCTGGTTTTGCCTCGTTTGCGCGGAGAACACTCATCCTTCTCCTCAACCCGTTCCCCCAACACCACTCCATGGGTCTACATTAGCTAATTGGTCGATGAACAATGCCGGCATGTATAATATGGCATTGAGAGAGTAATATCTATAGAAGTTACAGCAAATAATCATACGAGTGCCCGAGGGAAGGGTTGAGAAACACTGACGACTAAGTTTGAATTGGATGAGCTCGCGCCGCCGACTACTTCTACACCTATTACTATTGTGACTTCAGTCTGCACGCTCACTACTCTATCCCTGTTTGCAACCGGGAGAAAGCATCGTCCCCCTCCCCGCCCCCTCCCCTCCCCCTCACACCCACTTTCGCGGCCTCGACATCTTAATTAGTTGATGGAATCGCAGCCAGTTAACATAATTATCAAGAACGGTTGAGAGGCATAAGACGCACTGGAATTTAATCAAAATGAGCACAAAGTTCTGAAGTCAATCGATAGACGAAATTTTCCACCGTTATAATCAACTGTTTTTTTTTTTTTTTTTCATAACACATCGTACAAAAATTAAATATTTGCGAAAGGGAAATATATTTTATCCGTGAATATTCATCCTTCAAATTTACTTTAACGTAATAAAACGCACAGTGTCATTAATCGAATTTCACCAATTTATTAAACTTATCATGCGTTCGATTAAACCGGCTTTTGTTGCACTCTATCGGAAATCATCGACTGTAATTATTGATAAATAACTTGTAACTGCAATTTCCCTGTTATTATAATGAATAGTATATTATGTATATCGGTATCGGAGGGTATCGGTAAAATTGGTAAAATTGAGTCTAATAAAGGACCATTTATGGATCCATTTCCACCCCGAGATACAATAATCCTCTCGTCTGTCCACGCGCGGAGTAATTGCGTTTGACGACGAAGTACGATAGCTCTTCCTTGATCGGCCAACTTGCAACCCCCCCCCCCCTCCCCCGCCTCCTCAACTCTCCAGACAGACATATCTGGCGAGACCTATAGCAACTTCCGGTCTGAACATGTGCGCGGTTTTCGCACGTTTCCATTCCGACAATTCATCTTCCAAGAGAATTCCAAGTTGTTAGAGAACGCTGCTCCTGCTGGTGCTGCTTCTGCCTGTCTCTATTCGTCTTACTCAACCGTTCCTCCGTTGTTCCTTCCTCGCCAATCCTTTATCTCTCAAGACTCTCGTCATCCTTGTCCCCCTATCTTCCGAGCGAATGAGACGTTTTTGTAATTTAATTTTGATAATAATACGGATTCCATTAAAATTGATAAACTCGTTTGAATTTGATAACTCGCGAAGTGATCGCGAGTGATTTATGAATGTAGAAGACACAATTCGCGAATAGTTGAAAAAGCAAAATAAACATTTTCGTTCGGTTCGAAGGTTCGGATAATTTCACTGATAAGGAAAAGTCTCCGATGCAGTTGGCTAACAAAATAGTTCAACAGGTGTTCTCCCAACTACATTCAAAACTTCTTGCAGATTAACTACGTTTTAGTCGAGTTTATTTATTTTTTCCCATAAAATTGACTTTACATGTGTTACCTTTTCGATTTTATCGTGTATTCGATATTTACCTTTCTTCGACGCGAATTTTTTTTATTTTCATATAATTCGTTTATTAATTATATTAAAACTCAAAATTTCATATATTTCGAATATTTTTGTTTTGCATATACTTTTTTTCCATGAGCTGGTTAAAATGAGCGAAGTACTGATAATCTTTGTTGTACATTGGTCATATTTAATTATTTCATTAAAACTTACGTCCTTCCTACTCGAGATGTTTCGTACCGTAGCGAAATTCCTCGGGAAAATGGTAACGTAAATTGAATAAATTTGAAGAAACGTAAGAACGAGAATTTCACAAAATTTCACTCTTCGCAGATTGAATGAGTTTTGGTTTGTGCGTTTCCGTGACTCAGTGCATTCCGGGAAACCACAGCGGTCACCGAGCAAATTCGTATGCATAATGTATTCGCACAGGGGTCGTAGTAGGGAAGCTCTCTCAGTTGTTTCCCATATGCTACGACGTTAACGGCCAGGTGACTACGTGTGTGTTGTTCGATGCAAAACAAATAACGCCGCCAGTGCAATTCCAACTGTACACGTTTGCCGGACGAGAAGCAGAGATGGCCGATCCGTCGTATGTCCAGAACAATTCGTCGGTTTAGCTCGTCTCTCGAATTGCTCGCCCTTCGTCGAAACAACCCCGAGACTACGAGAGACTGCGGTGCGCTCACCGGAAGGGGAGTTCCCGTCCGCGACGACACATTTAAATTCAATTTCATAGCGACGCTCGGCAAAATTTCTTGGTAACTCGGAACTAACAAGCTTTCCCGTAGGTGTATACTGTTCGTGCATTGGAATGGGAAAAAAACGGGAAATCGAATAGAATACAAGCAGTTTTCTAGATCCCGACGGTGTATATGTAGTTACCGAGAATTTTTATTATTTTTCATGCCGCGTTTCGCGACGAAACGACGGTGAAAGAGTCGGCCTAACACCGGGAGGATGTGGGTGCTTTCTATATGCGGTCTACGTGTTAGTGTACAGATTTCAAAGTTTCCGCTCTTCTCTACATGCGTATTTTATGTGTTTTTCTATGAGAAAAGTAACAGAAAAAAATCGTCCGCCAATGATAAAAAAAATGTCGAACATTTTTTTTTTCATTGTTTTTTTTCTTAATAACTTTCGACTCACTTTTATGCTAAATTGTAGACAGGAACATGGGGAAAAAAATTATTTGTTGATATTCGAGCAGTTCTGAGATAATGACAAGCTTCATTGGAGGACAATATTTGTGACACAGAATTTTCCTATCTTGGCATAGCCATCGGTTATTTCGCACGATGGAAGTTTGAGTTCGCAGCTTTCTCGCTTTTCGTCGGTAACTCTCACTGGCACTCTGAATATCGTCGACAATGTCGATGCACAATAGTGGTAGTTTCGCGACATAGTCAGCCCAGAGAATTTCTTTCTATCTACGGGGTTTCTCGTGTCTGCGGCGTTGGAGCACGTGTTACGCGACATAGAGTGTATCTATGGTCGCAAACAGTGGGCATCGGTTCGGCCAGCGATGAATGTTGCATGTGCCGCCACTCAGGAGATTGCTGCACTAAAGTCCACCGAGATATGCTTTCGTATGTGGCGCAGTAGAGAATGCGATCGTACGCGAGAGCGTAGACTGACTCGCGGACGGTGGAGGCTCTTCTACTACGGTCTTAAATACAGCGGCCGTTTCCGATCGTAAAAAGACGCGCAACGCCAGCAATAGCAGAGAAGCAATGTGGGGAAATAAAGTTATCTGTACATATACTATATACATATATATCTACACATATATACTGTATATATATATAGAGAGATGAAGACGGGATATAGTCTTGATCCTGCCGCAGCTAAACTCGCTCCCCTCGAACCGGCTAGAGAACTTACGATTCGTTTCCCATCCCAGACCATTGGATATACTCACGTCGATCGTATACCGATAGCCGTAGCGGATTTAATCAACCTCTACCTCCACCCCCACCCCCACTCCCTCCTCAAGTTTATCCTCACCGATGCAACCGGCCAGTTTCAAAACATCGATCGAAGGAACTGAACAAAAAAAAAAAAGAAAAAACTCATCCTGCGATATACTCAAAGCTCAAGGACTTTATCGGCTTCGCGGGGGTTTGAGAAACGCCCAATCCAATTGGGAGAATAGAAACGAGTTAAAAATAAGAAAACGACTGCATTAACATTATATAAATGCGGCTCTCCAAAGCAACCATGAGCTTCGGAACCTTACTTCGAAATATTGACTGCATCTTGTCCATTTACGCTTATAGATCTTGTTTTTAACTTATATGCATCATATTTGACGATCGTTAATGAAATTTTTAATTATTGACCGCGAAACGATGAAAAAAAGATAAAGTAAAAATAATGTACAAAAATTAAAAAACACTCGCATGAAAAATATGATTTACGAAAACGTGAAAAATCGCGAGTCATCAGTAGAACACGTCTAACTTCGCCATTTTGGTCGGCGGGCAATCGGGAGTTGATAATTAGAAGCTGAAGTGCTAATTTTGTATTATTCCTAACTGTAAATTAAACACAATATCATACATTATTGCAAAGAAAAATACGACTGTAGGGATAAACAGCTGTTAAATTTCGTGCCGATCACTGATAATGGGCTATCGGCACAATCTATTGATTCGACCCACCCTCGCCGATGTTCCTTTTGTTTTTGTACTTTCGTTTCTCTTTGTGAACCTCTTTCATATTTCGCGCCGGCATCGTATACGAATATCGTCAATAATGCTCTGTCGCGTGCCTCGAGGAGAACATAATTTTCAGAGCGTCTGCCTAACCGTTCGAGAGTAAGCCGTTTTACACTGATGGCGTCATTTTTCATGACGTCAGTCGTTTTCCACTCGACGAAGCCGAATCGGCCGAAGTGCCCCGCTCAGCTCGACGAAATATCAACCGGTTACGTTGCCGTTGCTGCTTCGTGCTCTCCCAGGGCTTTCTCGACAACCTTTTTCGCCGCCGGCGATATGCGCCACCTTCAGTAACACGCACCCAAAACTTTCTCGTCGTCGCTCGATATAAACGACCACCACCCCCTCCGCGTAATGATATCTCGATATAAAATATTCGACGGTATATAAAATATGCCACACATATACGCGCATATAGTATGTCGATACGATCCGGCTGGTTTCGCAAAAGCTGACAGAAAAAACGAAAAGAAGGTAACGAAAAATTCACGATAAAAAAAATTGAATTTCCTTTCGATCGAATATCGAGGGACGGTTTTATTTTATTTTTTTACATTATTTTTTTTTTTTTTGCCACCAACATCGTTACTTTTTTTACATGTGTATACGATGGGTGTAGCAGATTTATAAAGCTTGCCTGGAGGCGGACGGCACAAACAAGTATAAAAATGCAACGGATGTAATGCCGGCTTTTTTCAAAGCCGTGTCGTCTAACCAAAAGCAGATTTATTTATTTATTTATTTTTTTTCGTGTCTAGTCACAATTTTTCACACCGAATTTTCGCAAATCTTTCGCTCTTTTTGTAACTTAATTTTCTGTTTGCGAAATTTAATTTCGAAAGTAACAGAAACGGCTATTCCAAAGCTTTCCTACCGTCAAAAACTAATCTCTCTGCATTTTGGCTTTGCCGCGAGCTTTGATGATAATTAATGAGATAGTAATTCAACGGGTTTAAATTCGATAACAATTTGTGTAATTAGTAAAATCGATAAGTTGTGGCGCGTTAAAGAGCAAACATTTTTGTATAATTCCTTCTTTAATCGTTTGTTAACTGGCAATGAAAAACAAACACTCGGCAGCGGTTCGTATTTTCCTGTCATTACACAGATAAATCTCTTTCCCGTGAGTTTCACTTAAACTGATGAACTGTACTCGCAGTGCAAATGCTCTGATATATCCGCGTATGTTCGCTCAATTCCTATGGATGATATAAAAAATGATAAAAGTAATATGCTTATGCAATATTTACTTTTGTAATCAGTAAAATATAATATGAAATTGCTGAAAAATTAAAATGTTACCCTCGAACGAGTCTGCAAAGGGAAACTTTGATCGGTAAACACCATTGACCGGCCTCTTGATACATTGAAATGTAATTTGTAACCGAATGGAAATTCAGATCACTGACCCCAGTCGGATCGGCGCAACCGGTTATCAATGGTTTTGATATATCTATACAAGTCTCTCATGTTCCCTCTGACCCGTTCCATACCGTATCCCATACCTCTCTCATTGCCTCACGGCTCTCCATCTGCTTATCATTATTACATTCGATTATTATTCAATACGATTTTGATTAATTGCCCTCTGTCGATTCTCGTCGATTTGCTGACTCGTCGTAATTACGAAATGAAAGGTCGAGCCGCAGGCCGGGCGGTAGGGGGGAGGTGGGGGTGGGAGGGGGGGCTTACCGTTCGCGGTATTCACAAAATTTTGCTCTGGTGTCAGTTTCAAAAGTTCGATAATTTTAACGCACACTGACGAAAATCACTAATCACCTTCGCGGCACGGGTCAATTATTGACGTTATTCGACGGGCGCCGTTATTATTTTCCGAGATTCGCGTAGGATGACTACCGACACCTACGTACCTTCAACGCATTCAATATAACGAGGAGAACGAGAGGTCAAACGTATTTTTTTAGATGATATTTAAGCCAACTAATGATTAAACAAAAAATAGAAAAACATTTTAGTAGGTCACGACATTTATCAATTTCGCATCGCTTCAATTTCCTCATAGCCTGTGCAGTAAACTTTAAGTAGATGTACAAGTTAAGATAAGCAAAAGAATATAAAAATAGAAAGCGCAATAAATAAAAATCTGGTGAACTCGAGGTTCTTCGGATGCGTTGTTGTTTACCGGGTTGGTAGTTTACCGGCGGAGGTTTTTTTTTTATGTTGTAGGTACAAAACTCTCGTTGAAACTAGGTGGCGGTTGTTTCAAGTATAACACCACCGCAGGGCGAGTGTAAGAAAGAGCGGAAAAAAAATAAATGAAAAAGGGTTGAAAATGCGCTCGACTCTTAGGACGCTCATGGGACTTGGGGGGTCTTCAAGGAAGAGGGAGGAGAGGGGGGGGGTGCATACGCGTCCTATCCTGAATACTATCATCCCGTGACTCCTAAGCTTTTAAGCCACGCCTATGAAAGGAAGAAAATTAGAAAAATAAAAAGTATATATACCTACAGAACGAAAGAAGGAACGTAAAAAAAAGAGCAAACAAGGTAGCAAGAATAAAGGGCGTGTGAGAGGGTGAGGGAACGGACAGTCCGGTTATCGCGGCTCGCATAAATATGTCGAGAAGCGCAAAGCGAGGGGGCCGCTTGGTATAAAACGCCGAACACCAGCGCTTGCAACCCGACAGAGAAATGGAAAACGCGCCTGGCGCAACGTTGCCAGAAGCGTGTTATGCATTTAAACTGCCCTGCTAAAAACTCGGCATACTCTTACCCGTCCCGCGTCCGAAACACCTCTTCTGCCACTTGTCCCAACTCCCCCTCCCCTTCTCCCACAAGCCTCACTCCCACCCCGGATTAATAAGGCCGCGCTGCTATCCCTTTCTAATTTCTGGCCTGTGAAATAAGCTGGCGCTTTAAACTGCTATCTGCATCGTTGGCTTTGGCGCTACCGACTTCGAGGCGAAAAAGCTCCTCGAGCTTCGTGTCTCAGGGCAAATGTATAAAAAAAAAATGCTCGAAATGAGAGAACGGTGTCTCGTTGTGCTCAATTATTAGTGGAGGGTTCACGCTGTAGAAATGAGGATGCAATAAAAAAGTTAAGTCCTTTGTACGGCAAATGAAGAAATTGCTCCAATGAATTCTGTACCATTCTGCGCAACGGAATGATGCTGGTTTTGCTATGGAACTGTGTAGAATTTTTCTTTACTGCAACTTCGTTCTTTTTTTTTTCTGTGTTTTTTTTGTTAAACGCTGATACATTGATCCCAAAGCTTTTTGATATCAATGTTTTTTAAGCTTCGATAACAGTCGGTTGAAAAAATGCAAAAAAAAAAAACAACGAGAACCCAACCGTGTAATCGTTACGGTCGGCTACTACGTTGACTGGCGGATGCTTTCTTTTTTTTCATGAATATTCGGTATTTAAAATACATATTGTTTTCGACATTGATAATTTTTTTTTTTTTCAACAATCAACCAAATCGGCTGCACCGGTTGCTCTGTTCTTGAATTTTGACACGATTGGATACGACGGGTAGATGGACTCTTTCCTACCGATTGAGCAGTGCACTGAAAGCTTTTGAGGATCTTTCGAGCGTACGAACTTTTACGTCACATGTGTGCGCCTACAGGAAAAATGTGTCTGACCTATCGGCTTTTGCAATATATATATATATAGCTATTTTTTTTTAATACACATATCTATCTATTTTACTTTTTTTGCCAATGCTTCAAACAGAAGGGTCTTCCCGGTTGTGATTCCCTCGTAGCTCTTTCAATTTGTTCATTCTCGATGCTTTCGGTGTCGACGCCAGTAGCAAAACGTTTTTTTTTTTTTTGTTTTTTCTTTCCTCTTGTCACACATCATCCGCTCCGGCCTTCTGCTACAATCGTCGCGCCGCGAAAACTTCAATTCGCCGAGCTTTTTCCCTTCCGGTATTACGAAAATGTGGACGGAGGGTCAAAGTGGCTCGAGACTTTTCTATCACACTTCGGGTGCCCCGGAGAGAACCGGAGCGGAAGAAGGAATGAGTTATACAAAAGTTTCACTCGCGGAGTTGATGGAAAATAATCGTGTTTTTCCTCCGAGCCACTCATGGATCCTATTGATAGGAAAGACCGCGGAACCAAGTACGATTGTGTTGTCCAATTCATTTATAAGGGATGAAGAAAAAATATCGGTTTCTTCGTCGTCCCGTCAGTCGAGATGTGGCAGATCCAGGGGTTTGAGAAGTCGATCCTCGGTTCCATTCCCACGGGGGAAGTAAATCAACTGGAACTCGCCTACCCCCGACGTGGGATGTTCCACCCCTCCGGTAGAAGTTCCGACGATATTATTCGATACTACGGACAAATAAACCCCTTTCTCATTCGTATTGTTGAACTATATATTTCAGTTGACATAACAAGACCAGACGCTTCTTTTTATTCAACTTTACAATACAATAGTCAATTATAGAATTCAAACAGAAATACATCGGTAGTTCTTCGCGTCTAAAGACTTCGGAGACTTCGAGAATCGGGGTGAGAAAGAAAATTTAAAGACTCGAAACGTGAAATAATCTTTTTTTTTTTTGCAAATAAATGAACAACTTTGTCTTTGAAAATATTTCTCTGCATTTCGAATTCGATTTTGATGAAATTAAACTTTGGTAGTCGTGGAGCGGCTCGAGCCGACATCTACACAAGACCGTCGGAACCCTCGAGTGGCTCGAAGTTTCGTTGAATCTCAGCGAGATGGCGAGAGCTTGCGGTTCGCGCGGAGGGTTGGAAAAACGTTTTTATCTGCTTCCTCGTTACAGTAGATCGAGCCTCGAAGAAGGTGGGCGACATGCGCGAAACACTCGCGCATATACCGATAGTTACAACAGAAACGAGCAGCCAGATACAGAGAGACGGAGAAACTAGAAGTAGAGGGGTCGCATTTGTATATCAGGGGGAAAATACTGCCCTCGTAGGCGACTCCAGGAGCCGCGCTACGGCCGCAAAATTTTTGGAAACTCGCCAAGGTGCGGCTTGATTTACACCGCAGTTATCCTACGATACATTTCTCGTCTAATTTACGCAGCGCAATATCGGGACGAAGGGGGGTTTAGTGAGCAGCGAGATTCTGTAGACAACGGAGGGCCAGTAGAATGTTTGCGAAATGCTACACGCTACGCGTAACGCCGTAACCATTTGGCTCTTATCTTGCCATCGTATTCGTGAATTCGCCACGATTCACTCGTAAATATATCTCAATTTTTTAGGCTGAATCCAATGA
This sequence comes from Cryptus armator, assembly GCA_963971235.1. NCBI lineage: Eukaryota > Metazoa > Arthropoda > Insecta > Hymenoptera > Ichneumonidae > Cryptus > Cryptus armator. Next base: position 12,245,214 of record OZ020242.1, on the reverse strand, counting down.
AAGTTAATGACTCGAAGGTCTCGTCGAGCTTTCGTAAGGAACGAAACTGATTAGCAGAAATTATCTCGACTTGTACATCGATGTCCTCATAGAAATAAAGTATATGTCGGAACATATAAAATATATATATGTAAAAAATTAATAAATATAACGTTATATAGGTATATAAGAAAGTGAGGTTTTTCGAGTACCGATAATACGATGCAATCGCAGCTAAGATTACGCAATATGGAAAGTAGAAACTATAATCGTGGCGACTAATGAGGCGCAATTTAATTATCACGAATACGTTTAACTGAATCTTGGAAATCTGCCATAGTCTTGTTTTTTATTTTCTCCTAATGGAACATAAAAAAAATTAAGTTAAACAATCGCCCATAGAATTCATCGTATTCAAATATGCTTTTAGCATAATGTTGATTGAAGTTGTACGTTTGTTTCTTTCTTTCGGAATATCGATTTGAAGAAAAATTGAATGTTTGAGACACGGAAAAATAATTCGACACTTTCGCAATGACTCCGACGGTATATTAAACTGAGAGTCGTATGTATTAACTTTTACCTATTTTTCATGTCAACACGAATGCACTTTCTCACTACAGCCTTCCATTCTATCATCGACGGAATATTGGTTCGAGCATAGATCACCTTCGAAGGTGTACCTTTGCGAAACTTCGCTTGGCGAGTTATTCGAATAACTAACCGAGTTCGTTTGAAAAGTGAACGTGTATCTCATCGGTCGACATTGTTCGTTCGTCCGAACGATATTGAAATTTTTCTTTTTTTTTTTTCTTCTTCGAAGTTACACGTTCGAATATCCGCTCGAATATTGCAAAAATGTTTTTGCAATATCCGGAAAAAAAAGATCGCGATATTATAAACTCTGTGTAAAAGCTTTTGCGTTACATGCATACATCAATCGTGATAATTACGAATGGAGCTCGCGGATTTATGGGTCGGTACTGCCAGTGAAGTTTCTTCTTTGCTATACCTCCCTTTCGAATCCCCTTTTTATTTCGTAGCATAGCCCGAGGATTGGTAGCTCCGTCGTCTCGTCCATGTGATTTATTACTATACGCTTCCGGGCGTTGTGTGCACGCAAGCTGCGGAATATTCTTGATATCCGCCTGTACATCAATATTCTCTTCTCTCTATAGCTCCGACGAGGTAGAACACTCCGTTCATTCTTCCTCGAAACGTCCCTTTCAATTTTCATGCAAATTTACCATAAATTTTAGCACGACTTCCCAGGTCACTTTGCTCCGGCTTGCTTCGTTTCTCGACTAAATCCGGAGCTCATTTTTTTCGACAAGATGCAACCCCCCGATGACCCTCGCCGTTCACTGGCAAAAGCAAGTCGGCCTGTATAAGTGCACTTCAAAATTTAACAGCACAGTATGAGGTGCACTCGAGTAAAATTTATATCTACCGCTCTGTCTACCATCTATCTACCGTTTAGCCGTACATATATTGCACTTTTTTTTTTAGATACAACGTCCGTTGTATTTCTCATTTTTCGTGTGTCGGAACAGCACGATGCTTTTTCCAGGAAAAAAAAAATACACGTGCGAGGCTTCTGAGACGCGACCTTTCTCCATTATCGATAAGTAAAAGCTCAGAGATCCGATAAAATATGAAGAAAAAAAATCTTAATACTTTCTAAAAGCTCGAGCAGTTAGGTGGAATCTTTATATATTAATCATAAAAAAAGAAGAAAAACTTCAAGATGCTCCCAGATAGAAGCTGTGCATCTTGCTTCATCGTCGGTTTTCTCAGTTTCTCTCCGATGCCGATCAGGAGAATGGCGGGGGGACGCTTCGCCTCGATTAAATGATAAATAAGCAAGAAAAACTTTCGGCATGTCTCGTCGTCTTTTCCTTAGCGAAGCGATCCGGGTACTCTACGTTAATTGGAGAGGTTAATTAAATCTCGCGATAAACTTGAACGCCAAGCCTCTAACAGCACACCGACAGGGTGTAACGAGTTAATTTGGAAAGTTCTTAAACCCCCCAGATCTAGGGTACGGGCGGTAGTGGGGGAGAAGTCTCGAGACATCGAAGAAATTAAATCGCTTCGTGTCCGACTCGCTTCCTCGAGCTCGTAACCAACGAACCAAACCCGACGCCTCCTCTTATATCTTGCTAAAGTATGGCAAAGGTTTCTCAACTCTCGAGAATTATCGAAGTATTCGTCGTACGGTTTGCACAAATTGCGGTACAACTACCTCTCTGGCGCCCCCCATTGGAGCCTCTCAAACGTTCCGTGGATATGTATCAAACTCGGTTTAAAGAGGCCACTTAAATATGCGGATGAACAAATTTTTTTTTTTCGCAAATTGGCACATGGAATATCATCGAGAATTCCGCAAGTTGTAGAGAAACTGCGAATAGCCCGGACTGACTTGCAGATTGGCCACCGTAGAGCCGTGGAGATTGTCTGTCTCGCGGATTTTTTTCTCATTTCGAATAATTCGCCAATTCCCACGGTCGACGAGAGCTCGCGCGACGGAGGACACCACCACCATCCCACCCCCCTTTCATACCCACCCCGTCTTGAAAAGGAAAAATCCTTTATTCAACGTCCGATCGACGATAGTCGGGAAGCACCGGAGAGTTCCGCGAGGCTTTTCCATTCTAATATAAAAATCTTACGGCGTTCAACGAGAATCTCATAAATTTCCCAACTGACCCATCGGTACCCTCTCGACGGAATCCGGCCAGTTGGACGAGGGGAGGGAGAAAATAGTTCGGTGTTCAGTTTCATACGCCTTTGGGTTAAGAGAGAAGAGAAGAAGCACACCGGGACACTCTCTCAGCCCCGGAGGGCTTAAATCAAAAGTTTTACAAAGGGTGCTACGCCGAGTGCTTTCGATCCTTTCTCATACCCCGGCGCGTTCGTGTTTCACTCTCACTGCCGGATATCCCGCGAGAGTATAATTCAGAAAATGATAAAAGAATGAAAAAAATGAATGAAAAACTTGACAGACGAAGAATCCGAAGGTCGTACGTGCCGTTTGGACGCCTATTTGGCGCGATTATCGAGGAGGGTGAGACTATTTAGTTTCAAGCATTGATTCGGTTCACGAGAAACCAGAGTCGAAATTTTGCGATGTAAATAAGAGGTCAGTGCCACATCACATTTTCACATTACTTGTTTCAAGACCCCGAAACGGTGAAACTCCAAATTCTTGAATTTTGGTTGATGAGAAAACTTTTGCAATTAACAACTATATCGAATGTCACAAATCCATTTATTGGGAAAAAAAAGAAAGTAAAAAAAGGGTTGCCAAGTAGTTTAACAGATGATTGACAAAAAAAAATTAATTGGACGAAAAGAAAAAGATCTTTATAATAATTTTTTTTGTCAATTTTTTTATAGAAATTTTACAATATTAACAAAAAAATTACAATAAAAAAAAATTATTTGAACGATAAATGAGAATTAAAATTTTTCAGTAAACTAATATATATATATATTTTCTGTTTATTTCATTGATGCAGGTTCCGGAAATCCCAGAAAGTATCCAGTGATGGTTTTCATACAAGGCGAGAGCTTCGAGTGGAACAGCGGGAATGCGTACGACGGTACCGTCATATCGGCTTACGGACACGTCGTATTCGTCACTATAAATTTTCGTCTCGGAATATTGGGTGAGTTCGTAGAGTTATAGGTTTTCTATTGATAAATTTATAAGCCTAAAAATGTGAACACACGAATCGACTGAGAAAAAAAAATGCCTAAAAGAAATAAAATGAAAAAAAAAACGATTTTCTGAAAGAACTGTGTTTTGGTTTCGCGCTTCAATACTCACGAAACATTGAAGGAATACGATAACCAATTTCTATCAGATGCATATCTTTCTATATATATATATAAAAGATTTCGCCGCTGCCGCCGTGTACAAAAATCGAAAGGGGGGGGGGGGGGTCCTTGCGCGCTTGCAACAATTTTCTACCGACTTTTCTCGGCACTTTCTTTAATTCTGAGGAAATTCGACCCTCGCAAGTAGCTTTCTTTATTTATTTATTTTTTCTCCTTCAATTTCCCTTCGGTGTTCTTTATTTGGACTCTTTCTCTATCGGGCATCGGTGTCGCTGTGGCTTAGCAGTCGCGTATTCCCAGTTGTCCGCATCGTAGTGGCGCCGTTCCACATTCGCAGCCGCCACTAGTCGTGTTACTGCTATACGATTTCGCTGATACGCCACTGTGCGGAAGAGCCCGCGACCCCTCCTATCTCGCGACGTTTTCGTTTTCGCCAAAGAGAATCAATGACAGAATTCGAAGCTGCATGGGGAAACGAGTATCTACGAAGGGAAACGAGAATGAAAGAACGGGAACGAGAGGAGAAAACGTCATTACCGCAATACATCGAAACGATCAAACTGATCCGCAAACGACAATTTTGTTTTTTTTCCCCTTCGAAAATTCAATATTTCGCCGTACAATTTGCGTAAAAGCTTTGTTTATACAACACGGTCCGAGTTAACGTGAAAACCCCAATATAGAATGACAGTGACCCGTTTTAACGATTTTTGCTTCACCCGAACCAAAATACCAGGAATTTTAATGAAAAAAGCAAAAAGTTAAATAACCGAAAAGTAAATACGAATCCAATTAAATTGTCAATGAATGTTGATTGTCAGCTTCGCCCAAATGTTAAAAATTAAACGACGAAATACATTATTCATTTCGAGCAAATGCTTTTGCTTTTTTTTGGCTTGCCGAGCGTCAACTTCCCATCAAGATAATGGACACTCGCTCCGCGTCGTCCGCGACCTACGTCATTTTATGTCGTTCACCACAGAGTGTAGAAGAGACAGAATATTGCGAAAAATATTTAATATCTGGTTTCGGAAATAATAAATAGTGAGTGGTGTTGTACACAGTATACGAGGGTACACGCGGACTGTACAGAGTATGTGGTCCACTATGAACAGAATGGATAAAGAGAAGAGTATGAACACGATGAAGGGGTTGAAGCACGTGTATAAAGGTTAAGGTACGAGGATGTGATACCAACACACGTATCTCTCTTTAGCCACAATGGGTCTGCAATTTCGGCGGCGATGTGTCGCAATATAAGAGCCCCGGTGTCGGCTGTAGCCATAGCGTCCTTTTTCTCCTCGAGAGCGCACGTTCACCGAGAATTGGCGATGATTGAGGAAAGAGGTAACGCGCGAAGCACAATCGGGACGTACTTTCGAGAACTGGGAACTTACAGTCGCTTTCCGATAGTCCGTTAGCCGCTCGAAGATATTCTTCGATTATACATAAACACGACAATGCATGTGAACGTAGAATTATTAGATATCTGTGGCGATCTAAATGTGATAAACCTTTCATTCACATTTCCTTGTAAAGAGTGGCCTCCTCTGCTTTTCATAGACTTTCGTTTACGTTGAAAGTTGCGTGATGCACACTGATCTTTAATAGACTTCGCCCTTCTTTAGTGCTTAATTTCGGTGGAAGCCACATTTTACCGTAGGAGCATCGCGATCATTTCGAAGACCATACGAGTTTTTAAAGCATTGATGGTTATTGCCTTATAAGTCACGATAGTCATTTGATTTGTCTTGATTTCACTATTAAGTGATTAGACTTGGTACGAAAAAAAAATCACTTTCGTTTCGGAGACGTGTATGCAGTTTCCGTGAATGGGTTGCTGTTGCTTCTAAGTGGCAATAGTAACTTCATTTGTCTCAATTCCACCGTACAAAGATTGACAAAAGTGTACTTTCTTGTTTTTTTTTAATGTTTTTTAGTATAAAATTATCGCGAATGAACGTTGTTTTTAGACTCAGCAAAACGAATGCAAATGACATACGTCTGGGGAGCAAGAAAACGACATTTGTTCCATAAAGCAAACTAAATATCAATAGAGACAATAGACCACAAATGTTACCTAATAAACTCATATCAGCTGTATTGGGAATACACGGAGAGAAGGATCTGATATAATTGACCATATATCTAGTAACAAATATCGTACATTTCTGGTAGTGCGGAATCAATGACGCCACCTGTTGAAAATTACGAGAACTATGCGAATTTTTACCATAGGATATGGTAAAAATTCTCATAATATCGTGTATTTTCGTCATAGGTGGCGCCACCGTCGAATTTTACCAGATGACATAGTAATTTCTAGTAGATCCTTCTCTCCGTGTACTTACAGATATCGATTGTATACATCTAAAAAGTCTTCAAACTCGAATTTAAGTAGAATTTTTAAATTGATCTTACGTTCTGAGTTCTGACTTGAATTTGACCTTAAGATCAAATTAAGTTCAAAGTAATTAATTAAGTAATGGGCTATGACAAACCCTCAGTGCATATAGACATACAGTCAAGCTCCGTATTCTTAACTCCTTTTAACTTAACCGATCCTTTATTTTAACTCGTTACCATGACAACGAGTTCCCCTAACTGTATTTCCCCTGAGTCCGTTTGCCCCACTCCAAGGGGAGCCTATTTCGTAATATGTGAACTGCGCACGCGCAGCAGTTACAAGGTGGCTTCGTACCTACGGGCGCGTATACCCCTCGTTACCCCTATTCGCAGCAAATGACCGGGCGTAGGGACAATAGGGGAAATACAGAAAAGGGAACGGATCCGGTCCCGTCGAGTTAAGAATACGGAGCTTGGACTGTACATACGTATGAGGTCACTTCCATTTGCATATATAGATGTATAAAATATATATCTTACGATGAAGAAGTTTATCTATATCGCAGCATATGTATACTTCATTTCCATAGAGTTATATCTATGAAAAATCTTTCAACCTACTATATCATTCGCCAAGTCTGTTCTGTGCCATGTTCGTGGACTATGAAGTATAAATTTACAAATTCTATATCGCGATGAGAAAAGTAGCGTCGCGAAGCGTGTTAAGTTTGGTGTACCGGGTGTCGTATGACTTTTTCTCATCAAATCGCTACCGGATGCAAAGTGAAGCAAACTTTGAGACGACCGTTTTTTTTGTACATAGAAACTTTGTTCGAACTATGTCTTTTAACATACGTGTACACGAAGTACGAAGACGTATCGTATCTGCATTACGTTTTAACTTTGTTTTTTTTTCTTCTTCTTTCTATTGCACTTTTTCTTGAAAAAGTTTTTCGTCTCGCACTGAGCTCGAAACATCGTTAAAAATGTTTTTCCTCTACCTGTACGTCGTACATCGTTCAAGTGAGGGTCTGCAAAAGTTGTCTCACGCGTCACCCTTCCCTCCCTGCCGTCTTCGTATAATATCCGGAGATTCGGTTCACAGTCCGGAAGAAAGCTTCCCACCCGTTGCATCCGGGTCTACAAGAGTCGGAAGCTTGCTTCGCGGGAACGCAGAGTGGTTAGAAAGACAAAAAAAAGTACCGAAACCATAATCATAAATTAAGTTAAAGTGCTGGGGGAAGCGCTTAGCGAGGGTGGACGAAGCTTTTGCAACAAGACCGTTCTTCAACCCCGAACCCGCCGACCACTACGAGAGAGGGGTGAGAGACGAACATGGTTAACCCCCGTGTCCAACGAGGGGGTAAGTTCAACCCCTCGTGAACACATCGAGCAAAGCCCCGCGTGGTCTCCCGTTGGTGTGAAGAAAATATACCGGTCCAGGAGGGACGAAAGGGAAAGCGGCAAAGGGTGGAAAGGCCGTCCAACTCGTTGGACTCGTACCGATAAAAAAAAACAATTCAGCTATTAAAATTTAATGAGTTTTTAAACTTGTTGAGGCAAAAAAACTCCAAAGATTGAACCAACTTCCCTTATCCCGTTTATCCGATCGATACTCATCGCCATGAGCACAATTTTTTTTTCGTTTCTAAACGAAGTATCATTACTGCCTCCGCAACTCTCGGAATGAAATTCCATTATCCCCATATCTTTGGTATATTATTAAAACGCCTCAGCGACTTATAACCCCTCAGTCCGAACGACTGGAAAGTATAACTCCGTAAATTAACGATTTCTCGATTTTTTCGTACTGTTGTCACATTTTTTATGACACTTTGAAAGGTATATTAAGTAACCAAAATATATGTCCATCGGATGCGAAATGATCCTAATGACCATAATAACGGAGATGGAAAAATCTTATAGAAATATATAAAATTCGATGTTTTTATATAAAACATATAATTTGTTATATATTTGGATACATATATTTGCAGAAATACATATTCTGATATATTTCCGTAATATATGATTTTTCGACGATAATATATTGGATATATTTTTCCTCCATGTAGGAATGTTATATACTTCTTTTTATCCCTATTTGAAAAAAATGTATTTTTATTATTATTCAAAATTTTATTAAGATTACGACGTGACTGATTCACCAAATTTTCATCGTGTAACATTTGCAAAAGAATACCCGTCCAGATATTCCAATATCCATCATCGTGTAACCAACAATTCTGTTGATTTGATGCTCTTACAATTTGATAGACGTGTAATGCAATATCAATTAACTGACTGTTGCAGGATTTTTGAAGCCGGGCATTACGGACAAAACGTCGAGCAATTTTGGTCTGATGGATCAAACCGCAGCGTTATTATGGTTACGGGATAACATCGGTAAATTTGGCGGTGATCCGGACAGCACGACGCTCGTTGGACACGGAACCGGTGCAATATTCGCCAATTTGTTGCTTATTAGCCCTGTTGCGAATGATAAAAGTCAGTATAATTATCAAAGGAAATTGACCCCTTCATTTCCATCCCCATTTGTGATTTCTTCCCCGTGAACGTATAAAGTATCGATGGCTACCGCTGTGATCGCGAATAAATTTCAAGATTCATCTGAATTCCGTTGTATTAATAGGTGCATTGCCAATAGTGACGCTTCAATTACGACCGTGGGGAATCGGTATTAGGGAGGTTTGCGGTTTCTCGCTCTGTCGCATTCAATCATCGTTGCTAGTATAGCGCGCACCCTCCAAATGGGAAATGTCACAGGGAAGGTACCGGGGTGAGGTTCGCATATATAGATATATATGTATATATCCATATATGTGTATAGATATACATATATGTACGAAGCTACGTTGAAGCATAGAGCTACCACGGCACACCGTAGCAAAGCAAAGCTTCGCATTAGCCAGGATTTAATATCCGAGCAGAGCGAGCGCGCGTGTCGCGATCTCTAAGCGGGTAGAAGATAATCGTGGAATTAATTCGTGGGGCTTAACTGACCGCGGCAGATGTACCTTGGAGCACGCGTGAGCAAACCATTGCCCACCAAACTTGGGCTTCTGTACCCGAAATTTGCTGCACCGATGCTAACCGATTCGCCAATGTCCATTCTCTGCTTCCCCTGCCCCCTCCTCTCCGCCGACCATTTGTGTCATCTCTCTCGTTATAAATCGATAAATTCAGTCGATACGATATGCTACTGTGGACTATTGGTGTCGTACATAGTTCACGTGCGTCTCTCGTGATCGTCTGCGATTCAATTCAAGAGACGCCAAGCAGCATAACTTACATGTTCTTTAAGAATTCAGCGAAATATCGAAAGCCAAATACATATAAAATATTTACGGTTTAAATTCAAACATTAAATTGTTTTTTTTATTTATTTTTTATCATGACATAGTGTTACTTAAATATTACGTATGACATTATCCAAATTGCAAAATAATTTCCCAAACAGAAATCAAATTTTTCATCGTATATAAAAAAATATTTTTTTCAACAAATTTACTTTTATTTAGAAATTTACTCCGCGAAAATAAAATGGTGTTGCGTGCGTGAAAAAAAAATCTGCATCTATCTACGGTCATCGTCGACCTCCTTTGTTTTTTCCGGTATGCCGTATCAGCGAGAGGCAGAGCCACGTGTTTGACAAATTTGTATAAAAAATTGGGATTGTTACGGTTCGCGGGCAGTTTGAAAACACAGAGATTCACATGAACGACGGGGTGGTCTCGACGATTTTTCAAATGGCTCGGAGCTTTACTGCACACCACGCGAAATGACCGAGTTATCCGAGTCTCGAACAATCATTGGCCAATGTTCAGTGAATGTCCGACGAAAAACATTGGAACGAAAGAGACAAAAGTATGCCAATAAATAAAATTTCGTTCGTTCCTCGAAGGACCAATCGCTGGTACTTTTTAACTAAAAAATATATACAGAGAGGGTAGGGGAGGGGGGGAGGGCGGCGTATATGTACACTGGACGCTCGTTCAATCCCGGAAGCAACTTCGCCTCGGGGCGAAGGAACTTTTCTCGTTTCGCAATGTCGAGTCGTGTGCGGTCCCGCAGTGGTATCCCTCCATCGTCAACAATGGTAGAATCTCCGAGGTCGAGCAACACAGTCCAATAATTATATCGCATAATGAAAAATAACCGGTCTTCATATTTTATATAAGTCGGTGGACGAAACGTGGGTAGTCGAGGTCAGAGTTGGTAAGGGATGGGACGGCGGGGTAGTTATTAATCGTCACGGTTTCCACGTAACGTCGCTTTCTCTTTATATCTCCTGTGTGCGTGTGTGTGTGTGTGTCGGTCTTTTATTTTCATTTTTATTTTTCCATCGTATGGTATACGTGCACAGATCTGTTCAGACGAGCCATACTGATGTCGGGATCTGCTCTAAGCTCAGACGCGATTGGGAGAGCACCGTTTCAAATGACCTTACAGGTGAGTCGATTATAGCGCAATGATTATGGTTATTAATTATATGGGGTTCGACCACACGTCGAGGTTTCTCTCCTTCGACGGGGTAATATATATCGTCGAGGAAACAAGCTAAAGCTCCGTCGTACACACGGAACACTGTCTATACGCTGTATATATATCCCAAGGCGCTGTCTACTTCTTTTAATAGAAAACGTAGTTTCTACATAGACCTCCCGATGTTTTTCTTTTCCCGAGAAAGCAATTTACTCCGGTAAGCGTCGAGTCTTCGAGAGGCCAACTGGAAAAGCGTGAAACACGAGAGATTGGCTTACCGTTCAGAACGAGTAAACGACATCGAACTTAAATGCGCCGCATTTAGTTGTAAATGTCGCTTGGCAAATGACATACGAGATATTGAACGAACGTCGCGATCAATTAAAGATTAAAGTGTTACACAAAATTAATGAGAATTACACGTATAACGTTTCCACAAGAATCCAAACGAGAAATTGACTTTTACTCAGCTACAATTTCTTTTTTTTTTTTTATTAAACATACATTTATGTTTTTCTTTCGTTCTTTTTTTGTCGCGTATTCTGGAAGGTCGCTCATGCTCTGAATTGTCCACCCGCTGAGGAGGGTGACGATGATGCTATGGCTGCCTGCCTTCGCAGTCGCGATCTCGATGCATTACTCAACGTCGAGATCCACAAGCCGGCGTACGTTCCGGCATACGCACCTCTTATCGATAATGCAGTCATACCGGAGGAGCCTCTGCAGTTAATGCAGAATGCCCAAGTCTTCGGCAGGTGTGGAAACAGCACTTCGTTAACCATTTTTTCTATTTTTTTTAATGTCATGATTTTTATTTATTTTTTTAATGATACGATATACATATTATGTCGATTATTCTCGCAACAGTTTCGATCTTATGTACGGTGTCACCGAGTCCGAGAAGTATCATCTACTTCCGTCACCATATGCAGTGCACGGAATGCTGGATGACGAACGAGACAACGTCCTCAGAGATCACGCCAAGGTATTGATTGTAATTACGATACTTAGGGTTTCGTAACGATGAAAAACGGGCAATGGATGATCGAGCGATTTGTGTATATTTTTCATTCTATTTATTCCGACTGAAATGCAGGCGACCCACGTACTGGAACCCGAACTCGCCTTATCGAAGATCCTCGGTCACTACGGTGACTTCGCGGAAGTTTATCCCAGCGAGTATGAGATGAAAAATCGCGATCTCGTACTCGATGCTCTGTCGGACAGCGGTACGGTTGCACCACTTATGAGAGTCGCTGATCTACACTCCCGCGCCAATCCCAAGAGTTATATGTACGTCTTCTCACATCCAAATGCCATGCAAGACTACTCAGAAGTGAGTCATCTTATTTATTTTTTTTTTAATTTCATCGTCGATGACGAAACTTTTTTTCGGCGACAAATTGTGTTTTTTTTAGTTTTCTTATAACGAAGAATTCATTCCGTAGGGAGAGATGTGTAAATAACGGATGTACTTGTAATTATTTTTTTTTTTATGTTGGTATTTTTTTTTTTTTTAGAAAGAACGACAACGAACGGTTCATGGCGAAGAAATTCCTTATATTCTCGGCGATCCACTTGACGGCAACAGGTATCCGTCGAGAGGTTGGGACAACAGCGAAGCTCTCTTTTCCGAAGCTATGATGACCTGGTGGTGTAATTTTGCTTACACAGGGTGAGCATTCATTTTTCGAATTTAATTAATAGCGTTCTTATTCTTAAATACTTAAAAATTGAACATTTTTATAAACTTTAATCAACTCTCGTCGGAAAAGGGAGTGTAATAAAGACATTATATTAAAAAACAAAATGATCAAATAACGAATGAGTATTTACATATTGTTGAGTTGAGATTTATTCGTTATTAAGAATGGACATCTTACAACTATAATATTAAAATTATTATTCGTTATTTGACGTTTGTTTCTTAATAAGACAATTTTATTACATTTCTTTTTCAGACGGGAGTTTTTAAGGTAATCATGTCGCTTCGCGATCATTTCGCATAAATTCGAGAAAAATGAGAGAAAATTGCAAATACTTCTCGATGGTATAAAAATCTGAAAAAATTCATGTGTATTCAGAAAAATGAACGAATCATTTTCATTAAAAAAAAAGTTGGGTTCCCGGGAAATTTGTTGACCAATTAATCTTTTCAGTACCTTTAATATGCACGAATTTTTTCAGATTTTTATACCATCGAGAAGTATTTGCAATTTTCTCTCATTTTTCTCGAACTTATGCGAAATGAACGCGAAGCGACATAACTACCTGAATTTAAATTTTTTAAATAAATTTTTTGCAAACATTATTTTTAAAGTGTCGAACGTTCCAAAAGTGTTAAAAATGGACAAACTGATGAATACAAAATTTAGATATCCACGTGAATTTTTATTATTGCATCAAAAAAAGAAAATCAACGATAAAAAAAATGATAAAAATTATCTCAATTCCCGCTTTTTCTTTGAGATGAAATAAATACGTATATTACTTTTAATAAACCAAACAAGTGGAGTTACAAATCGAATAACTCAATCAGGTCACTTTTTTTGAGATCTCTTTCACCTTTTTTAACGAGCGATATTTAAATTCAAGTTTTGCGGTTTCTTCTGCGCTCCGTGTTGCATCGTGACGGAAGCATTTAACGATTTAAATAATTTCCTACGGTCAGAGAGCCAACGGCTAATATTCTTCCGTCGGTTCAAGTTTAGCGGTCCGGAAACGGAAAATTGGCCGACGTAAAGTGACAGAATCCATTACGATCGTACGAAAGGGTTGGTCGGGGTTGAGAGAGTCAAGGCTCGCGGTATGGGGACAGAGGACGGGTTCTCGCAAACCGGTTCGCGAGAACATCGACGTCGCGGACTCGCGAGTAAAAACACGATTTTCAATTAACCCATCTCATCTGAATATTTATACATCCACTGGTGGCGCGCGTCGCCGAGGAACGAACTCGTGCGCTCAACCGTAAAATTCACCGTTCACCTGCATTAACATGCGAACGCGTTTGTGGAAACTCGGAAAATACGAGAAGTAAAAGTTCACTATAGGAAAATAAAAATTGTTGCGTACAGTTCGGAATGTCTGATAAAATTGAAATGTTTGGCTTTGAAGGTCTGTCACTCGCGTGTCAAGAAAATACAATGAAAAAAAAAAAATCACATTTAAAAAATGATTTCTTACGATAAAATAATTGAAGTACAGGTAGCGTAATAAATGTATTAATACTTTCCGCTCTACAAATTTCGATATTTCATATCGCTGAAATTTTGTTTTTTTCTTTTTTTTTTTTTTTTTCATTTTAATCCCCCGAGACAGCGAAAATTTATATGTTTGGGGAAAAATATTTAAATCAATGATTACTTCGGTGTTCAGCTCTCGAACAATTGTTGAATTAACGCTCGAGTAACCCGAACATTTTAATTTGTCGGATGGAAAAGCCGGTAGCACCGGTCGTTCACCGGATTATACGCTCATACCTACAAATTATACGCATTGCGTCGATTCGGTGGAGTTTGTCTGGATGCCGGGTTTTACTTTGTATGGACAGAGGCAAATTGGTCGGAGGCCCTCCCCTCCTTTCCACGAGCTCTTCATCATTTTCAAACAGTCACTGCGGCAACGAGTTAGCGCCACACTTTTTGTGTATCACATCGAAAACGCTCGCGACGTTTTGTCATACGAATGAAATCGACCAACGTTTCCCGTTTGCATTTTATTCTCACCGCCTATTCACGTATTTTCATCTATCAATACATATATGTATATTCACGGTATATTCAACGTTGTATCAATTCGACGGTATACAAGATATTGAAGCGAAAACAATATCCGCCAACTCGGGCGCGATGAAAATTTTCAAATATGTATAAACGCGCGGGTACGGCGCGGGTACAAACGATCTGTCGAATGGTACGCGAGACAAATAACTGTTTATTCAACTATCGCAATGAATAAACGTTACTGTCAGGTTACGGCATCTATACGCGGATTTTCAACGCTATATCTGCTATCGGACCATTTGGAGAAAAATTAAAGGCATTTCCGTCAATCATTCGCGAAGGTTCAACGATTCGTCATTTAGCGAAAAGACCAAAACAAAACAAAACAAGTTACGCCAATAATTCCGTCAATCGGCCAGTGAATTCGACAGCCAAATTCAATCAAAGAGATTAACATTTTTCGCACCATCCATCTGTTTGGAAAAAAGTTTCTTGCGCATTGCGAATTGTTAAGAAATCAATTATATTTTTTTTCCTCGTTTTCCGAAAATTCGTCAAAAGCTTTTCATTTTCATATTATCGTTGTAATCATCGTATCTATTATTATTATTATTATTATGTATCGAAGAAATCCAAATGCGCCGAGACGAGTGGCGTACATGACGGATGGACCGAAGCAGTGGATGCAGTACGACGTCAATTGGCCCGAATACACACCGGTAAACAGAACGTACTTCAACCTCAGTGAGTTTTTCAATAAATCTGCGATCGTAATGAATTCAAATTTTTTTTTTCGTCAAATGTATGTAACTTGTAATTTTGATATAAATCAATAATTGACAAACAGCTAATCCTCCGAACGTTGGTACCAAATATCGCGCTAGCGAAACGAAATTTTGGACCGAAGATTTGCCGAACGTCGTAAGACACAGACCAACCGGTTCAAAGCCGACAGGTCGAAGACCACCGATTCTTGACTACGCGGACCGTATGGGGAATAACTTAACCGTCGATGGTTCAAGATTCTCATCCCCCTCGTTGAAATACCCGGCGGGTTCTTTCGGCAACATTCAGTACACGCATCGCGACCGAAGTTCGACTGACGAGAAAAAAAGTGATTCGTCAATGAAACCTTCGGAGAGCGAAAGCGTTCAGGGTTCGTCGGCAGTCACGTTGGTGATCGGCGCATGCGTCATTTTCGCGATCGTCAATATAACAGCATTTTTTTATCTTTATCTCCGACGTCACAGTCTCAGAGGCAAAGAGAAACAATTGCGAAGGCGTTTGAACAACGACAAGGACGAGGGTGGCGCGAAGAGGTTGAAGTCGGAAAAACAACAGCTGGATAACGGTGCCGATGTTGACCAAAAAAGTGAGAGCAAAGTTGACATAAACGAGGTAATCAAGAACGACAAGGCTTACGACAACAATTCGAATTTCGGAAGAAGATCCAAATTGTCGCGGCACAATTCTAACTCTACTATCGACACTCACATCAAGGTGAAGGAATGGATACAGCAAGAAATCGTTCACCGGTAAAACAGTTTTTCCATTTCGTAATTTTTTTTTTGAGAAAATATGACAGGATTTTACAAAGTTTGAATTATCACGGATAATCGCGTCATTAAGATTGGTTTTTGCACGATTTTTCAATTTCAATTTTACAGAATTTTACAGAAAATTGATAAGTCTATAACTTTGTTATTTCATTTTCATTTACTAATCTTTTTCATTTCAAAATACTTCGTCAGAATATCCATTTAGCAGTCGCTTTTTCACTTTCGACAATGTCGAAAATATATTCCCAAGGATTGTACGCTAATTTTTGTGCACTTTTTGTGAAAATAAATCGGTTGAATTGACTAAATCGGCGCATGCGGGTGGCGAAATGAATATTTCATTAATTGCAAGAAAAATTTAATTAATCGTACGATTTGTTAGTTAAATTGACTATTTCTGTTCAAACTATGACAATTATTTCGTTTAATCAACCGTTTATTTGTTTCGCTATCCGCAAGCGCCTATTTAGTCGATTCAACCGATTTTTTTTACTCGCTGATACATTTAAACATTTTTGAAAGATTGGACTTTTTGTTTTCGTCGGGGATATGGCATATGTCTTTAATTTCCTTAGTTTGACTAATTCGAAGGAAGTCGAGAAATTGGTATACAGTACAACTCCCGTATTCTTAACTCGACGGGACCGGACGCCCTCCCGTTTCTGCATTTCCCGCACGGCTAGGGGTGCGGCAAACGGACTCAGGGGAAATGCAGTGGGGAGAAACCGTTGCCATGGTATCGAGTTGAAGTAAGGGAACGGTTGAGCTAAGAGGAGTTAAGAATACGGGGGTTGTACTGTACATACACGGAGAGAAGGATCTGATACAATTAACCATATATCTAGTAAAAAAGATCGTAAATTTCTGGTAGTGCGAAGTCAATGACGCCCCCTGATGGAAATTCCGAGAACTATACATATTTTTACCATAGACTACGGTAAAAATCCCCATAAATCTGGTAAAAATTCTCATAATATCGAGTATTTTCGTCATAGGTGGCGCCACCGTCGAATTTTACCAGATGACATAGTCATTTCTAGTAGATCCTTCTCTCCGTGTACATAGAGACGAGTTTAGAGCTTCTCATGCGGCGGGCGGCGGGCCCTTTGCCTTTCTCAACTCGATTTCTCGTATAATTGGAGACCAAGACTGCCTCTGGTGCCTAGTTACACATGATTCCTTCAAGAGGTCCACTCTCGTATTAACGATTTGCCCGACTAGCCAACGGGGTTCGCTCATCTATCCACTCTCTTCGTCCCTCGACCAAGGCGAAGCCGCTTGCTAATCCAATTATCCGTTACCAGCGATTCACCGTCGAATCTCTCGGTTGCACTGTGGAATTCGACATTGGGTTCCGTTCACGAGGCCGCCTCGCTTCCAACGACGAAAGCTCCAAGTTCAAGCGAACCTGTGGTCGAAAACGTCCAGACAACCTCTCGCTCTCAATTACTTTTGATTCCATTCGGTCGAATCGTCGAATGGGATACGTCTAGCAAGAGCGATCGCGAATCGACTTTTTCCACTTATCAGCGAGACTTTCCTTTTTTACTCCTCTCGTCTTTTTTTTTCTATTCCTCACGAAAGTCAATACTTAATTCGGTAACTTCAAGTAGTGTCGATGATTCAATCTGTTTCTAGACCTTTAAAGATTTGTATGATATAACTATTATAACGAATGGCCGACATCTTCGGTGGAGTGATAGTATTCGATGATGTGACGGTAGGACCAGAAATAAATGATATAAAATATGGTGACCCCAGGATTCGAATCCAGGATGATCAGGTACTAATTAAGAGCGCTAACCACTGCGCTATAGTCACCCATATGTTTCTATCATTCGTGTTGTCTACTTATATGCAAAGCTGGACCCGTCCGTCACACCCCGTCATACTATCGTTCATTAGTAATTCAAAGCTGGTGAATTGATATTTACCCTCGAGATATGCATTTTTTTTAAACATTCAAAGGTTGAAAACTTTTAGTTTAATTTTTGTAATTATTGATCACAGATTCGCTGACGATATTATAAAAGACTTTGAGTCTTAAACCGGAAAATAATTCCGTTAATATACAAAGGTTTTTTTTTCCTTTCAATTGCAATTACCGAGTAGTTTAACTTAATTGAGATGAAAGGATTGAAAAACTGTTGTAACTTACAGTCGTCGTGTTGTAAGCACTCTCTCCAATGGATTTAATGAGCCGCGTGATTTCGATGCTTTAAATTACATCGCATTTAGTCGTCGCTCGGTATACTAATATACCATTCCAGTGCGCTTTCACGGTGTTCGCTATAGTATCGCGAATTCGCGGAGCTAATGCTTCGCCCACCTCGTGCCCGACGGTGGGGACCCACTCTCTCTCTTTCGCGTTTAAATAATATCCCCGAGTATAATGGAATGTAATGCTAAACCTGCCGTTGACGATAATTAGCCGCAATAACGAGACTCTGCCGTAACTAATGGCATCATTATAATGCGGCAATGATCGTATACTTTACGCTGTTGCCTGTACGGCTCTGGTTTACATAGTCCGTTACGAGAGGGTTATCCGACCTTCCGGTATCTCACTGACAATTTCCACAATTTCCCTCGTATCGTTCGTCGGCTTATCGCCCGATTTTACGTGAATTTCCCGTAATATAATGTAACTTTCGCGGTGTTAGAGTAGACGAGTAGACTCTTTCTCTGAGTTATAATGCTCAACTGCATTATGCATCCACGCTATCATCACCTACTTTCAAAGTTTTTGTAGCACGGTTTTTCATTTGGTACCACAAAGCGTCGTTCGATCTGCAAGAATGATATTTAATGCTTTTAATGTTGTTTTCTGATCGTTCTCCCGCACGGCGTGCATGAAAGTGCACTTTCCCGCACGCCGCGTTGCCGTGCGTCGCTTCACGCGGCGCACTCGTCGAGAGAGACCGATTTTTAACCAATCTAATCGTCGATTTACCTTTTTTTGTTCGGTTGTATTGCCGATCACAGATGTTCGCCCAGATTCCTGAGAAAGACACGTGAGACGTTACAAAAGGAACACCAGGAGAAGCTGACTAAGCAGCAGGAATTGGAGGAGGACGAGGACCGAAGAAGATCGGAGGAAGAGAGATTGCAGGGCTTAAAAGACGAGCCAATATATGATCAAAGCCCAGCACTCGTAGTGCGTCCAGGCAAGAAATCGAAACTTCCAAAAGTTTCAGTAGCCATAGACGCGACACCAGCGATGAGAACCGAGTCGATATTGAATCAATTTCCCATAGAGCTCGCCAAAGACTTGGATATGATAAACGAACTCGGTCCCTACGACATGGAACTGGAAAACATTCGCGCGGCACCGCAGGTCGTCGTCATTGAACATCATCACTCGCGCAGCGATCCGTTGCCAATGGAGAACGTCTTCAAGACGGTAAAACCAAATTTCTCAACGACCCGAATCTACGAGTCCGATTCTGGTAGCGCAAGTAGCCTCTACGCGAAGATAAATCCAAAGCTGAAGACACGTTTACCCAGACTCGGTACACCGGGAACTCCCGAGGAAGAAGCCACGGAAAACCAACAAGTACCGAAAACACCGGAGGAAGATTTGTACGGAAAAACGATGCCGAAATTGCGAACATTCGGATCGACCGAAAAGCCCGGAGATATTAACGTAACGTGCCGGGAACCTACGCGCGAAAGAGAGCTCATCAGCCCCGAGGAAGCTTTGAAAACTATTAAGAGACGCAATTATCCAAAAGTCCTTCCGGACATAGAGAAAAGACGGTCTCTGCCAGCGCCAAACAGTCTTTTCGTGCCTAAGCTGTACGGAACTTTGTCTAAGGATCATAGACACGCGGGGATTTCAGGGGCCGGAAATCCACCACCACCGCCACCGAGAATGTTCGGTACATCGAAAAGTCTCGATCTTGCTGAAGAAGTCGAAGATCGCGAGCCCATCACGACCAATCTTCATGTTGGTCCACTCCTGAAACGGCAGGATTCGACGAGCCGAAACAATTCGGATCCCAATCTGATAGATTCGTTCGAAAGAGTTGCCATTGACGCTCAGGAGGTATTGTCGAATCATCGCGTCGAGTACGGCGATAATCTTGGATCCGGTGGCATTGTGGCGAATCCAAAGTGTCCACTTCACGGCGCGCCGTATCTCTTCTCAGCGGGAACCGACGCTGTGGAGTCAAACACTAGTCAGTCGGTCGACTGTCTCGACAGAAATCTTGGAAATCCTAATTGGTATCGGATGAAAGATTCCGCGGTGCCATCGAGAGGCATTCCGAATTCTTCGCTGCCGGACATAATTGGCAATCCAAATTGGTACAAACCCGCGGTAATGCTGAAGGGAAACACCAAAAAAGACGCATCCACCGGTATCATCGGCTCCGCGGAGAATAATTTCGACGCCGGCAGATCGTTTCAGAATAACGATGCGAAGAGTCCATCCGAACCAAAGATCGTCATCACTCCCCGACTCGGAAATTTGCTCGGTCAGTCGGGTCAAAATTTAAGTCACACTCTGTCGAGTCTGACAACACCAAAGAACATTCCTCAAGAGCCCAAAATCATTATAACGCCGAAGCTGATGCCCGATCGCTTAGCCACCGTGGAGAGAGGAAAATTGAGCGAACCAACCACACCGACGAAAGAACAGAAGACTGCCTTTGGCGCGATTTATCCGGCGGATATGACGAACGTTTCGAAGGACGACAGACACGAGCCAAAGATAATAATAACTCCGAAAGACTCGAAGCATACGGCGACTGCGTCGAATATGAAACAACCAAAGATCATAATAAAACCAACGAGCAACGTTCACAGAAATCGCGATCCGAGAAATATACCGAAAGTATCGGCTATACCGTCGCCGGAAATTCAAAATTTTCAAAATCTCGAGAAAGATACAAAAGGACCGGAAAATCCGCTTGACGCGAATTTCCGCCTGGAAAAGCCTCCGATAAAGGAGAAACCAAAGGTTACGAGAATACCGTCGTTTTCCCGACGTAAGGACGAACGTTCTGGCGTCGCCGACGGACAATCGATTTACCATGAAAAATCCGAAGTAATTCAACGAGTGAATGCAGTGCCAACGAGCAAAGTCACGGGGAATCCATTGAACATTGAAAAATCCAATGGAACGACTCAAGCGGAGAAGAAAACGGATTCCTCCGGGAGTACGAGTAATTCGAGCAATTCGAACACAAACACGATAAAGAGAAAACCTCTCAACAAGAAATAAAAACAAAAAAGTAAAACACAGCTAAGATTGCTTTTACGCGAAGCCGGGGGACGTGGTTTCTATGTATAGCGAAGTATTAACCCTTAGGTACGATTTATCTCGTGTATTTTTAGTTATAAGAAAAAATGACGTTTTTTTTTCTTTTCGTAATTTTATACTCGTCAGCAATTTCACCGAGTGCCCGTAGCGTGTAATCTTTCTTATTCCTTCGGGAAAATATGTAAATAAGAGAATATATTTTTAATTCAAGAGCGCCGCAGTTTCTACCAATTGTTTTTTTTTTTTTACTATATCTACAATTTTTTAAACTATTCATCACAAGACTTTCACGTAATCGTAATAATTATCGATAAAGACTGTTTTGAACTTAGAGATTAAAGCAATGAAAAAAAATAGCGTATTCGTAAGATAGGAAAGAAAAACTGTAAGTTCGAGAGGAGAATTTTTATTTTATTTTTAAATCAAATACGAAGTTTAGTCTAAAATTCGTAAAAAAAAATCTGTACGCTATATTTGTTTACATCCGAAGACAATTAATTCCTCCGAGTAAATTAAACAAATTTTGTAATTCATTTAATTTTTTTCGTGACGAAATAAACGATTTTTCGTACATTATTTCCAGTGAAGTGTGACGAAAAAAAAAAAACAGTGGGAAAAGAGAAAAGAAACTTTTGTTTTTTCATCATGTTTTCTCACAGTGCGATTGCGGATTGTGGCAATGGGAAGGGATGTGGAAAAAAACTCTTCAGTCATCGTTTTCGCGGTTTCTTCAGCGGCCGTACCGCTCACTCTCGTTTTCGCAGCACCTCTCTCGGAAAACTTTATTATTAAGTGAAACAAAGTCCGTAACTCGCGCGGGAAGCGTGAAACGAGACGTTGAGAGACGAACGATATGAAAGGACAAGATGCTGCGAGACAGGATCGTCACACCGACTTGAAATCACAATAAAAACCATCCAACTTCACGCGTCGCATTCATACTAAAAAAAATCAAAAAAATCAAATTGATTTCTCGGCCTCGTGGCAATAACAGTATTAACTCCAGAAACGGCGGCAGCTGGCATCAGTCTAGAAAAACTTTTCCAAACCTTGAAAGTTTTTTTTTTTATTTTTTCGGCTTTCAGTTGACAATTTTTTTTATACGATATTTATGCCGAATTCGTCTGGAGATTAAATAATTCGTATACGATTACGATGAAAAGTTTTTTGCTCAAACTCTCGAAGCACCGAGAGCGATAAATAAATGTATTCGGTTTTGAATCGATGACGTTTACGGGTAAGCAGCGAAGTACAAAGAGCACAAATGGCGGTTCTCGATCACGAGCTGTCGGTGCTTATACCACGGAAACCAGAGGGTTCGCGTATACAAATTTCCATATACACGACACAGACTCTCGAAGCGGGTGGGGAGAAGAGCAGAAGCGTTGCGCTCGGTGTACGACATCGTGTGAAAAATAGGTACGTCGATATCGGGAAGATGTATCGATAGATCGAATCGGTATGTCTATCGTATACCCACACAAACCCCCTATCCAAAGGTACACTCTATCTACTTTTCCTCTTCGTTTCATCTTTCGTAACCGGTTCTCTTAGATCGTTTCTGCGCGATTCTGTTTGCGCGCGATGAATGGTAGTAGATAAGGACTTTTTCAAGCCCCTTTACAAGAACGTCAAACATAAACAATCCAACAGACACGTTTGATCTTTAAGAAAATACGGTACTTGGTCGCTTTTTTCAACTAATACGTGACACACACACGCAAGCAATTCTTCTTATCTCGAATGATAAATTACACTCATATAACATCGTGTCGAATCGTTTTCTTTGGGGATAACGAGCGATTTGGAAACGGGTCAAGTTCAACCCCTTTAACACGAACCTCTCGAGAAAGCACAGTCATTCTCACGCTTATACAGCGCCATACGTCTTTCGTATCATTCTTCTCTCGCTATTCGACACAGAGAAATCTGTGGATTTCACTTCGGTCCGAAGGCCGAACTTCTTGGCAGAAATGCGAGGGTGGGGGCAGGGAGGAGTGGGTTGAGAGACGACCGATCGGACGAGGGATAAAAGTCACTACTTCCCTTCTCGATCCGGATGAAAAATATATGGGTCACCCTCCGGAAAGAAATAACCAGAGAGTTTTTGTCTCATTCCAACGCACTAACATACAACTCGCCAATCTTCTTTCCCTTCGCTCGCTCGTCGTTACATGGCTGGACGGCTCACGAGTGGGCTTACGGGAATGGAGAAAAGTACGAAAGTAAGGTGAAAAAAACAGGGAAACGCACCGACCAGAAGAGCGAAAGAGATGAAACGGACAAGAAGCTCTCAAGTCAAAGCCCCGATTCGCCTGATTCTTCGGCATGTTATAGCTTCGCGATCTACTTTTCACACACACCACTGTTCCGTACGCCCGCGATATGAAATATGAATATTCGAAGAAATGTTTAAGAAATAATTCTGTTCCGATAAAAATAAAATTCGAATGGTTAAAATCGATCTGCCAGAGTTATTTTGCATAAAAGCGGTATAAATGGCTTTGCACCAATATGCAAAATCTTATTTATAATTGATAAGTTGATAAGTGAAAGTTTATTTATCGAAAAAATATGAATAATATATTTGGATGAATCAAGCAAGTTATTTATCTGCTTAACCCGACGGAATATCCGTCTGGCCGTCTGACAACATCTACAAAGAAAATAAATTTAATTTAAACCATCGTAAGTATTTCTCTGATTTTCTCACCGACGATTTTTCGTGTATCTCAAGTACGTATTCACTTGTATATCGATATAAAATGTTACCGGGTATCACACGATGGAGCCTTTACTTTTATGCGAAAAAGAAAAATATAGAGATCGAAGAAAACCAACGAACGGTGAACGAAGCGAGCAGTTTTGGCTGCTTGGAGAACGTCGAGAATTTGATACGCGACATACGGAAAAACGGCGCTAAAGAGAAACGAAGAAGAAAAAAAAAAAAAAAAAAGAGAGAATATACTCATATCGCTTTCGACTGGAGAGCGTCGTGAAATGTGAGAACCGATATAAGATCGGACGTACGAAATTCACGCAATGCGGGAACGCGATGTGAATAGAACAGGATGAAACCCGGAGAGTTGGGGGTGCGGTGAGGGGGAGGGGAAGGTGGTAGTAAACCCGGGGTCGGGGGGTGGGGTACGTATACTCCCCTCGCAGAGACGAGCAGTGTGGAATCGCTCGTTTCCCATAGGGTGCAGGTATACGCGATGGGTTATATAGTATAGTAACGGGGCATATATAGTCCGAAACCGAGAGAGGAATGTACGTGCGTAGGTGGCCAGTAGGGAACGACTGTTCTCGTCGCGGTAAATATATTCCGTGACCCAAGATTTGCATTGCTAAACGTCCTATCACGTTCGACTCGACCTCCGCCTCTTCGTCTCTTGTCCGCGCGCACCCTCTTTCATCCCAGGCTTGCGTGTCCCCCTCGTACATTTTTATCCGTCGACCAACCCCGCGTTCTCACTCCAAACGCTCTCTGCGCGTAACCTGGACATCCCTCGTATATAGATTCGTTTTTTATGAGCCGCGCAGGGAACATTTGGTCTCGAGAGCGGTTTTTTTTTTGTTTGACTGACAATGGCAGGATCTCGACAGAAAAGGAAACCGACTCGACGAAACATATAGCGAAACGAGACGGCCGATATCTTTACTGCGTATCAGTCCAAATCAATTTTCAGCCAAGAAAATTCTGGAACTGCGCAAATAATTTTTTTTTTACTGATATAATATAAGCCTTCAATTTTTTTTTTTTAATTTTCCATGCGTCGATCTGACATTTTAGTTTTATTTTCATGGGTCTTTTGTTGTTTCTAGAGTTGAGCAAAAATTCTTTTAAGAAAACGAACTTCTAGAAGTGTAAATAATTTGTTTTTTTATTAATTTTCTATAAGCCTTTAATTCTTCAGAAAATTTTGTTGCGTCGATTTGTTGTCGCATTAGTTTTATTCCTATAGGTATTTCTTTTTGTTTGCCTAAGAGCCCGACATTTTCTCGGATATGTTCCACGGGTCTGTACACTGCGTTGAAACGAGACGTGAATGTTTTTCCTACCGACGACAAGGTTGCAGCTCGTTTACGGTACAGCTGTGGGGGTAACGATGCGAAGTCCCCGGTACACGTATTCGATGTTCGTGGTCACGTATGAAACGAGCCTTTAACATTAACGGTTCTCCACGTAGAAAGGGTTGGCCGCGGCGTGTGTGTGTGGGTGGGTGGGCGGTAGGGTTCCGAAGGAAGCCTCCGGAGCCGTGCAACTCGTACTACGTATGCAAGAGACCAAACACACACACACACACACACGGGGACCTTGCGACTATTCTCAGTCGCGATTCTCGTATCGTCCTCCGGTGATTACCACCGTTGGAAGTCCACCGTTGATTCCGCATCCATACATAGCTCGTTTGAAGCCCGTTGCTGACTTCCAATAGTAGAAATCCTATGGTTGCCTACCCCCTTGTACTGGTAAATTGCAGTGATCGCAAGTTACCGCTCGTCGTATTACCCTCAGCATACGAATCAGATGCGGGTGCCGTTCGATGGAAAGTTTTTAATTTGTTAAGACTTGTCCCTAAAATACGATACATATTCTCGAACCTATTTAAAACCACACATGGGTCTGGGAGAGCCGATGTCTTTATCGTCGCAAATCTTTATAAAAAATCTTAATAGTTCGGAACTTAGATGTAGTGATATCAAGACATCAGGATGTAAGTAATGTGCCTGTCGAGGCGAAATATTGATACCCTGAAAATTGTGAAATTAACGCATTTTTGGAACAGTCCAAAAACGACCAATTTCAAAAATAGAAAGATTTTCTTAAAAAGCTCGGATCTAGCGGACCCATTTGTGGTGTTTTATGATTAATTGAATTGGTGGAAAAACTAAGTTTTTTTTTTTTTTTCAAATGACCAAACAACGTATTACCGTGGAAAAAAAGGTGAAAAAATGTTTAGTAAAATGTATCAAAGATTTTTAGCATATTGAAAAATATAAAGTCTAATGAAATTTGAGGGGCAGTGGCTGCAGTTTATTTTTTCGTTAACCGTGAATATTTTGAAAAAATAACAATTAAATTATGCGAACCTTTTTTTTTTACGAAATTTAACTGGAAACACATCGAATACATCGATTGGAAGTTTATTCTTAAATCATGATTTATCGCTGTTTCGCAATGAGCCAAAAATTCAACCGTACATCAATGTCTTCGTAGCTCTTTATTCGTCTTTCTTCATTAACGCGTTAATCCTCGAGTTATCAAAATTTTCGGATTTTTCTTGTACCGAACACAGTCCGCGAGGCGCTCCCGATGCCGACGAGTTATCAATCATTATCAGAGGACGCCTCCTTTATGAGAAAGCGAGAACAACACGTTCTCGCGTATCCGGCTGAATTCGCGGGGGTTTCCATATCCTGGTAGTATGTCCGATATCGTTTAAAGCCCATTGCCCCAACATAATTGTCGAGCAGACGGTGAGCGGCCGTTTGACAACGGCCGAGTGGATTAGTGGATTACGGCTGTCCAGGGGGTACGTAAAGCGGTTGACGGTGTCGGTGGTAGTGATAGCGAATGTGTATGCCAGAGGTTCGGCCAGAGGGTGGATTGCTTGGACGCTTCGTACCGCCGTGCCAGCCTCCGGCATCCACGTACTCCGACACCGCGTTACGCCACCTGCGGGCTTTCCGGATTGTATCGGTTGCAAGTTTCAACAGAAGCAGTAGCAGCAGCACGAGAAGACAGCACGTGCACCACCGAGGCACTATGTCCTTGGCTCGTGAACGGACTACTGTTACGTTCAGCTTCGGGGTTTCGAAGCACTATAGCTTGTTCCGGGTACAAACTCGATATTGCCCGGCGGTCTCCAAGCAGCCAGTAGCCATCTAACCCCTGTATCTTGTCTCATTCTGTCTATTTAGTCTTTAACTAAATTGGAGACTGGCTTACTGAAAGGATACCACGAATCTTCATTCGTCGATCTAATCGCTACAATGCATTTCATCCAGTTAAATCCTCAATTGACGAAATAATTATTTCTTTCGAACGAAAGAAAAAAAAACGATGGAATGAATTATTGTATCTTAGTGATGTACTTTATTTTTGGAGCTTTACGACCATCATGATTACGCACAACCGAAGGATTAAACAAATTCGACGGACAAATATGACGTTCATTCCATTTGATACGGCGCGATGTCAGAGGAAATGATAGTTTCCACTATCAATAGACCGCATAGTCGCGATGAAATTTACCCCAAATTCCTCGAATGTACGGTCCGCCTTTCGGATGCGTACGAACGGAGAACGCCGATCGCCTCGCTCCACGGAATGCCGTTTCAATCAGTCCATCCGTAATTGCATGCGGATATTGCATCCACATCGACGACGTGCCAAAGGAACGAAGGGGCTTTTGATGCAGTCCATTTATCGAAACGAACATACATTGGTCCCTTTTCACTTGGAAAATCCCCACCCCCCCGCTTCGAATAATATCTAACCCTGCAAGTACCTCGGAAATACGTCTGCAAGTTCGAGAAACATTTCTATTGGAATTCTATGGCGGCTACTTGGAACAGAAGGTAAATAGGAATACGGACGACTAAAAAATCGGGGGTTCCACGGAGTGAGTATGTAACTCTAAGGATTCATTTATAATGTTGTGAACTATCGGACCAAATTTTAGTACGTACAATTGATCTTAATTTCGAACATAAGAGTGAACTGGAATTAGGGCCGAATTTTACAACGTAAGATTTTTTGTTAAGGTTTCGAAGTATTCCGTGCTTTCAAAAAATATTTTTATTCCCAACCACGCTATAAAGTCCACATTCCATACCTGCGAGGCGG
This sequence comes from Cryptus armator, assembly GCA_963971235.1. Taxonomy (NCBI): domain Eukaryota; kingdom Metazoa; phylum Arthropoda; class Insecta; order Hymenoptera; family Ichneumonidae; genus Cryptus; species Cryptus armator. The sequence goes on along the minus strand of OZ020242.1, from coordinate 12,217,140 downwards.
GTGGAAAGTGGCCAATTATAATCCAGCGGGACGTAATTAACGGAGCGGGCAATAAAGTGGCACTTTATTACCCAGCGGGCGATAAAGTAGTACTTTATTGCCCGGCGGGCGATAAAGTAGCACTTTATTTCCCGCTGCATTACTTTATGTCCCGAAACATTACTTTTCGTTTCATTAAACAAATTTCGGTAATTTCCAAAGAACGCGTTCAAAAATCACGCGAATGGCGCCAAAACGGTTCATCTAATAACCCGGTAGAGGCTCCCGGTGCCCGTACTCCGACTTAACCCTTTTCGCCGTCGCAGGTATGGAATGTACACTTTATAGCGAGGCCGGAAATAAAAGAACGTATGCTACTCGGGAGGAACGTGTTTTTCACCTCGCGTGATCACATCCCTCGCTTCGCTCGGGCTGCAAACCACACTCGGTGAAAAACACGCACTTTCCTCCCTTGTAGCATAATGAACTATTACGAGGGTTACTTTTCGAAGTGTCTAAATTCAATAGTTGGTTGAGTGAAATATTTAAAATATTTATAAATAAAAAAGCAAAAATGTAAACAAATTTTTTGAATTTCAATGAAGTTTATACCTTCTAATCCATTGTACTGGCGGAGGTAAAGATTGATCGCAAGAAGGATCGTAAAATTAGCCTCGAGTTCTAACTTACATTATAACCCCCGTATTCCTAACTCGATAAGGCCGGACACCCGTTTTTGCATTTTTCCTACCGTCCCTACTCCCGGTCAGTTGCTGCGAGTAGGGGTAACGAGGGGTATACGCGTCCGTAGATACCGCTTGGGGTGAGGCGAACGGAAATGCAGTTAGGAGAAATCGTTGCCATGGTAACGAGTGGAAATAAGGGAGCGGTTGAGTTAAGAGGAGTTAAGAATAAGAGGGTTGTAAGGTAATATCAATTCTGCGTTCTAAAATTCGGCTCTAATTCCATAGAGTGCTAACATACACACAGCGTAGAAATTGCGATTTATTCTTGCCTGCGGTTCAACTAGTTACAGATTCCCCTACAAATCTCCAACAACCCTTTCCCCATCAATGATCCAAATGCCTCAAACTTCCATTAACTTCCCCGCCAAAATGAGCTGAATATAGACGGATTACAATATTACTGAAAACTACCTATAGTTCAGGCAAATCTAATGTTCTTCAACTAAATGAAAACACATCGCAGTATCGCTTGCGGGCGAATCCTAGTTTCGCCAAGCATTTGGAAGTTTCGATCCCGAAGCAAAAGCCTTACATGTCTCGGACTTGAAACCGATTAATAAATTTGTGCCGGTCGTCGAGCAATAGCAGAAGCAGCAGCGGTAGCAGCAGTTGCAGTAGCAGCGCAGTTGCAGGACACGCCGGGATGTCTATTTCAGGAGGCTTCCATTGTATCTGGAACAATGCTACGTACTTGACAGTTAGTGCACATTGTGCCCAATGCCCCTGAGGACCTAGCAATGTCCTCCAGACGCAATGGAACTAACTCTCTCTCTCCCGTCACGTTTCCACCGCACTACCCCATGCCCCGTCCATTCCTTGGTCTTCTACGGATTAATTAGATGTGATATAGAGACCCGGAGATAGACGAGAGATCGTCAGAGCTGCATTGAGGTTCGTGTCTGGACCTTGGGTGCTGCAATGCCTTCTCAACATTCTTCAACCTCTCAAGATCCTTCATTTCCTACTTCTCTAAGTTCGAGATAACATTCAGAGAACCTTTTCGATGCATTCATATCATCTTATTTCGTCTTCAACCGAAGCTTTCCCTCTGAATTTCGTTTCGGGCTCGTCGTCTATGTTTTTCTTTACATCTCGCATTCACTTGCTCGACAATTAGCTGTGAGTGGAAATCCGTGTCTCAACTCGCGTATCCACGGAGTAATGAACAATTGAGGTGAAATAATATTTTCATCTTCAAAGCTTCATCAGCTCCGACATTTCAACTTCATGCAATGTCTTTAGAACGCCACCGGCGGCAAATTCGACGCAGCCAAGCGGCGACACCAGAAGAGCCAAAGACAAGAAGAACATTGAGTAAAAGGAACAAGAGTCGAAACAAGAAAGGTGGGTTGCGCGAATTCCCCTGTTGGTACAGAAACCGGAAACCTTACACCACCCGCCAAGGCATTGTCCTCGCGGCCGTCTCTTCGACGCCTTCTTAGAACTCTCTCTCGAGTAAGCGACATCTGGTATTGACTGGACTCCGCCACCAAAGGGATTTCGCGATTTCTTCTTCCTTATCCTACGTGGTTGTTGGCTCCAGCCTCCCATCCGAGGTTCACTTTCCACTCGAGGGAATGCATGGAAATAAAAAAAAGGTACGTTTCTGGAAAAGCAACTATCCGCAAGGCAAGTATTTATCGAAGGGGAACAGTGACGATTGAAAAAAGAAAGGATTAACCTATAGCGGCTTGAAGTAGAATACCACAACGCACTCATTTCGCTCATTACGCCTATCTTTGATGTCGAGTTAATGATGTAATTAGCGTCGTCTAAAGTACACACACATTCACGAGGTGGGGTGCGAGTGCGATTAAAGGTTCCGTACAGAAGTATTCTCAGGCTGCAGTTTTTATCGTCGGTCCACATGCCCGAGCGGTATAATAGTTTCGTTCACCGAAGCTCTCAACTACCATGGGCTGCCGTAAAATCTCTTCTCCCGTTCGTAAAACTATTTTCATTCTCTATCCCTCCGCCGTCTGCCCAGAGTATTCGGACAATTTCTGGCTCGTTTATCATTTGATGGCATTACAAGGGTCAGAAGGTCCGCGTAAATTTTTCTTTTCTACGATCTTATAACGTCGCTTTATAGCGCATTTGCGTTGAAACGATAAAGTGACTTCGTCGATTGTTTTCTATAACGCTTGTTTTGCAACGCAAATGAGAGCGTCACTGATTTTGCGCGAATCGCGAATTCCAATGACACGTTTGTTGCGGTGGAATATTACATTTCAATCATTTAACATTTTTTTTTTTTTTCAAAACTGTTTTTTATTTTTTACTCAAAGAGCATGAAATAAAGAGTCCAATAAAAAAATGCAATAAAGGAAAAAAAGGAGAAATAAGACGTAATCATTCACATATTATAGTCAGGAGATTTTCAGACTTAGTTACGAATAAATCGCCCGACTATAATACGCAGGTACTTATTTGTTCTTTTACTCTTGATATTACTTCTTTATTACACTCTTCATTCAGTCGGTAGTTTAAACATTTTTGTTAAATAATTTTTTATTTTTGATGCAGTATGCGTAAAATTCGATTTTATGGACCGTTTTCGGTGCGTAAAATTAATTTTCCCGGACAGTATGCGTAAAATGAAAAAAGTTAAAAATCGTCATAGTTAATGGGGAAATATGTTCTATGACCTACCATAATCCTATATACATGTGTAGTGAACTCTATAATATATCGTTAGAGGGCACTATTCTATTTGCTTAATGGGTGATTTTCAATCTTGATTTATATTTCGATTCATACTCCGTACGGCCTTAGTAATCGCATAATAAACTCGTGTTATTGTAGTGAACGTGTTGTTGTGTTTCGTTGTGTATTATTAAAATAAAATGGTTTGGAATGATGCAATGGTTGGTTATGTTTTGTAAAATTTTGTTAAATTTTATTTAGAATTGGTACTGTAAATATTGTAATTTCGTTGATACAAATTCGTTTCTAATAAGTTATGAGAGTATTATTTTGTATTGGGCTCTCCCCCCCCCCCCCCCCACCCCCGCTATTCCGCTATGGATCCGTATAATACATGTTACGAATTTTACGCATTCTACATTAAAAAAATATCATATGCAACGCGTGCGTTAAATACGATGTTGTGCACTCGTAGCGATCGAATAGCACTCGTGGCCGTAAAATCGTATTTTACGCACTTGTGGCATAATATATTATTAACATCTGAGACGGGCGAAGTTTGATCAAATAATGACGAGTCATGAATAATAATATGATTATTAACCGATCGTTCGGTAGTTGAAGCGTAAATACGAGTCAAAATAAATATGTCAGAGAGCCGTGAGTAAAAAAATCTCCAGCAGCCAGATCGTTGAATTGAGGCTATAAATACATAGGTTGAATATATATAGATGGTCAGCGGGAGGTTGCTCTGCTCGTGCTTGCGGAAGGATTTAATAAATGACCGTGGATAATTTGTAGTCGGTGCCGGTGGAAAATTTAATTACAACTGAGCCTCCCCTCACGCGACCCGGCAGCGCGCGACCCGGTGATACAATTATCTCTCAGACATATAGAGAACTTCCAATTAGCGGTCATAATAAAATGAAATAGCTAACTGGAGAGCCCACGAAATTTTGCACAGAGCGGTAGTGAGTGAACGATTTACCTACACCGATTAATAATATAATAAATCGAGTGTGTAACGACAATGCAGAACTTTTGTCTAGTAGAACGATAAATAGTAGAATTGTCGAATAGACTAAATAGTGACTTAAACTTTCGTTAGCAAATGAGTAAACAATGAATAAAATTCAAATAGGTGACGACTCCATTAGCATAGTGTTTGCATGACGTCGCGAACTAATAGAGTCACAATGTTGCAGAATGACGGAGGTCGACGAAAAAAACGAAAAGAATAGACATCGCGACTATCAAATACGATTGCAAGGTACTCGTGCATTACAGCGCTTTTACGGCGGCTTTTAACGTCGAACTTGAGTGGTAATTACAATCGAACGGTCCGCGTTCCCCGGACAAAGGGAAGTGCCCGCGAAATTACGTTAAGTATCCTGCGCTTACCTCGTAAAACTTACGCCAATCGGGTAATTGTTCCGCTCGACAGAATTGTTCGTTCGTTTCCAACCCACCACCACCACCCCTCTTCGTTGTTCTCCCCTTTCCATTACTTGTAGTCCGGCTTTCGCTCGCATCCCCCTTTTTACCCGCGAGTTTCTCTCCGTACCGTCACGCTGCTTTCGCGTTTTGTACCAGATTTTCCACCGGGGAAACGCCGCTTTATTTACGTTCCGGCTTTTACGCTCGATCGTGTCGACGCTCTCTACCGATGCCCACCAGGGAGAGAGAAGTTACAGGATGGGAGAAACAGTGAACGAAAGGGGCACCGAACGAATGAGCAACTGTATCTAACCGTTCTGTGTTTCTAGTCCCTACGGTCGGCGAACTCGTTAATTTCACGAATTCGCCAAGTTCCCGAACGAGAGAACGCTGGATTTTCTGCGAGGATCAACGACGTGGAAAACGCTCACTCTATCCAATCAGCGAGCCGATTGCATGGTCGATATGAGAAATCGGAAAAATGTGTGTTTGTTTTTTTTATTATTAATTGATACCGGTCGAACTGAAAGGACTTTTGCGTTCCGCAATAAGATTGTTTTTTTTTTTTTTTTTTTTCGATAATGCAAAGTCAATAAGCGATCGGAAATTCACGTTGATTCGAGTTTGTAAAAATTGTCAGACATTTATTTTAAAATGTCTTTTTTAATATGTAAATAAATGTTTTCGTACCATATGAGAAGATTTGAGAGCAAATAAAACAATGTAATTACAATAACAATATTATTCGAATTATTATTATTTTAATTTAATTTTTTTTTTATTTTTTACTAAAATTTGTTATTCTATTGTTTCATTTTAAATAAATGTTGTGATATAAGATTTTTGGAACTAATTAATAACTGGGCAAACATCTCTCGTTTGTATCAAAAATTTTATTCAAACGATTAGTCCTATTCGCGATGTACATCATTGGTTCGGCTTACATATCCGCGAATTTGAAAATGGTAATTCAAACATATATCGAATGAAAGTGGAGCTTTTTAACGTTATGTTAAAAATGGTGCATGTATATTTTATTACGTATTTTGCACTACCCGGAAGAATGATGCCGAGTGTACCATATACCCGCAACGAAAAATGTTCGTGGTGACGATGGCAATATCGTATAGAATCAAAGCTGATCGTTTATGACCCTAAACATTTTTCTCGTTTGCGTCTCGTTTTCCGCTTACCTGCGGTCGCGCGGCGACGCGAAACGTCGTCGACGTTTCTCAAGACTTTTCACCCGCCAGACCGCTTGTTGATCAAACATTGCGGGTTGAAAAGGTAAACTGAAGCTTGCACAGCGGGGAAAAAAGCTCCCCCGGCGGTATATAACATCCGCGAGGAAGCAGCCGAGAGAACGTCAACAATTCGATTTGCTGACATTAAATGCTCTCAAAGAACGCCGCGAATTCATTTTCGTTCACGGCGTATTTTATTCAATTCTCGTATTTAACAACGAAAGAAACGAAAGAACTGAAAAAAAAAGAAAAAAAAAAGAAAGCACGGCGTAGGAGAAAAAAGTAGCGGTGGAGACTTTGAAATTCCCAGACGTCGCTAGCTACGCTACGCGATACGGAATTTTATTTTTTATTTTTTCATCGTTCGTTCACGCGAAAGTTCACTCTGTGCGCCGGTAGAGGGAGGAGGATGAAGAAAGCGTTGAGAGAGTTTCAAGATGTCTGAGCTCTTACTTTCTTACTAGTATCCGAGAAACGCGAGGAGTACTCAATTTTAATTGAAGCGTCTTTCTTGATCGTTTATTAAAGTATATATGTATAATATTCCTATCTCGGAGCGCGACAGCGAGAAATAATTACGAAGATGGAGCGAAGATCGAAGAGGCGGGTTATTTCATTTTCATGCAATGTTCTGACTAAACGAATCTCGAGAGTTAAAGTCATAACCAGTGAGGAAATCAAGTGTACATACAAGGTGATACAAGTGTAAATCTTCGTATGTCATTGTTCGGGTGAAAATATTATATAAACATTGAATACAAATTATGTATGAAGCTTTATGTTGAACTTGTATATGTATGTCTGTTCTATACGTCTATATCTACTTAATTTAAATATACGGTAAATATGAATTCACATCAAGTTCTCCTGCAAATTCACCAATATAGATCTCACATATCCATTATAAAAGGTCCATTATGTATATTTATATTTACTTCCATAGAAAAATTCAACACGATGAAACTTTATATACAATTTGTATATAATCCTTATATCTCTCTCTATATATAATCTCTCTATATATTTAAAAACATTTCGCCGCTGTCGCCGCCGCCGCCTTATACAAGAATCGACCTTAGGGCCAAGGGGTGAGGGTTAACAATTGGGCCGGCAGGGGGCCTGACAAGGGATGAGGGTTAATATTTGGTCACAATTATTTGGCCCATCGGCCAAAAATATTCGAAGTCCCTCTAAGGGTGGGGGAAGCGGAGGGGAGGGGAGGCGAGGAGCAAAAATATTCTAAGTCCTTCTAAGGGTGGGGGAAGCGGTGGGGCGGCGAGGAGCAAAAATATTCTAAGTCCTTTCAAAGGGGGTATCGAAGGAGGCAGCCGCGGTGGTCAGCGGCGGAGGGAGAAGCAAAAATATTCTAAGTCCCCAAAAGGGGAAAAGGGGTTAACTCAAAATATTCTAAGGCCCCAAAAGGTCTTTAGCTCAAAATATTCTATAATTGATCAGCGAGCGCGCGTAGCGCGCGAGCCCAGGGAACCGCTGGTATAGGTATAAAATAATTTCACTGCGCAGCTTTGTATTTTTCGTCGACTTGCAGAGTAAACATTAAATTTTCATCCTCAAGTTTATTTTTCCCGATACAAATGAAACACATTATTCGTAATCCAATGGCAGAATAATAACATAACGCAGCGTCCTCAAGCGAACAAGAAAACACTTTCATTAAAGAATCGGATCGATGACGAAAATGAGACGAGAAAAGAAAAAAAGAAAAAAAAGTTCGAGGATGTAAGTAGAGGCGAAGGAACTATAAAGCTTCTATTTTATCTATAATGAAATCTCGAGCAATATTTTCATCGCCAACGAGACGAGGATACGCGCGTCCCAGCATCGCGCACGCGAAGTCCGTTTTCTCACTCGGAGAGAAACGTGTCATCGGTAACTGATTGCCCTGCTGTTTCTGGCTGTGATCCACGAAGCTTTCGTTACATCGCGTTGCCAAAAACTCTTCATTTTTCGGGTCTTACGAATTAAATTGAATTTTGCAACAGAGGTTGCACTCGGCTTCATTCTTACGAAGGTCGAGACGTAGGGTTGTATATGGTAAGGCGGAAGAACGTTCGGAAGGTTGAATAAAAGTGGCTGCGCGGGGAAAACTGTCGGGAGGTAAATGGGGCGAAACAACACTCCCACTGGGGGTGAACGACGTCTTGATAGACGGCTGACAAGATGATTCATCTTCTCGGGGATTATTATTGTGGTCCCGAATCGTGGACGAGCCTTTGCCACGTTTTTCTTCGCACTCGTTCACCACACAGCTCTCTCCCCACTGCCCCCAGCCTCGCTTGGTGTCACACACTTTTCACCCTGTTGTGACACTCGCCAAAGGATAATCATGGGAAAAAACAGTCCCTGGGAAAGCAATCAAAAGGAAAAAAAAAAGAAAAAAACGAGAGAAGGGGGAATCGTCCATGTTTTTTACCATTACTTGGCACTAAATTTGTTTTTCTTCCTCGCGGGATTTGAAAAGCCCTCGAGGTTTTTTGCCGTGGATATTACCCTAATGTAAAGGATAAGGATGTATAATAATTTCATTCTATTCCATGAAAGATTCCTCGGGGATGTTGGAAAAATGAAAAATGATATTTTGCCTCCAAGTGACGCGCTAATAACATCTAAAATCCGTTATAATCACGAGCACTGGTAAAAATGACTCTCTCTCGATAGGTGCGCGCGGTGCCGTTAATTATACATTTTATATACATTTTTGACTAAAATCGAAGGTACCGAAATCGATTTCCTTTTTTTTTGAAGGCCGTTTAATTTTTTTTTCTTTGATCGCGTCGCAAAGACTGTTCAATGCCTTTGTTTCTGATCAATATGTCGTGAATAAAAAAAACTTCCTTTGCGTCCCTTTTTATACGTTTTTTAATGTCACCGAGAGCACGAATGAAAAATTACGAAAACGTTGTACGATAATTTCGGTAATTTTCGATTGTCAATTCTTTTTAATAAACGCCGACAGTCCCGATGAGTTGCACCTGAATAATTACTGAATCGCAGGTGTCAGGTCCCCTCAAGGATTGAAGAGTTTCTGGAGAAAAAAAAAAAAAAAACAGAAAAAGAATACGTGAAACTGCAAGGCTTTCACGATCGTTATGCTACCGCCTGACCCCATTAGCATGCTTGACAGCAAAGCGGAGTCGGGTCGTTACTGCAAATTGATAAAAACAAAAAAGCGAAACGTGCGCGATAGCTGGAGAGCTGTCGGTTATACGCCATAGTCGGAATCATGCCTGCATACGAAACAAGACGCGTCAGTGTGTACATGTGCATATCCCGGTTGCACAGTCCCAAGCGAGTTCGACAGCGTCTCCCCTGCCTCGGTCCCCCGGTTGTCGCGAAAATGTGTATCACTTTTTACAGTTTTCGCGTTCGTTATATCGGGGACGAGGATTGAGCAAAAGCAAGAGAGCAGAGAGCGAGCGGATGATCGCGCACCCTCGTTAGTATCGTAACAGCCCCACTACTGTCTCCAGCTGGAGCCGTTGAACTTTGTCACCCACGCAATTTACGCGGTAAATTTTTTTATTTTATTTTATTTATTTGCGCTTTTTTTTTCACTCTCAACGAGCAAAGTGAAGCATTTTTTGGCCCTTCGATTTACATTTGTATATCTCTTAAGTCAAATAATTCTCGTGGAAACGGCCGTTGCAAATAATAACGTAAAAAAAAAAATGTAGTCCGTTGACGAAAAATTGTTTTGTGAAGATTCTTCGTCGGCTTAAATATTTTTGCGACTGAACCTTAACCAGCCTTTTTGTTTTCATGAGAGGTTATTGGATTTTTTGCCAAGAAAAGCTGTATCTTGTTTGATATGAGGACCGACTAGACTCCCGAGGACCCATGGCGGTCGGATGGGCTTTTTTTGCCCTTCAAACTTTCACTTTTGACGACCCGGTGCTCCGGTAATTCGCGATACCTCGGAGAGTATTCGTCTACTTCATTCACTCATATTTTGTCGCCTCTTGTCTACGGTTTTGTCGCGAGAACAAGACCTAACAAATAAAATGTCATCTGCTTGATGAAATCTTATAAATTTCAATCATATATCGTATTTCATCGATGAAAAAATTAATTGACTACACATAAGAAACGTTCGATCTACAGAAAGGACGCGACGCAATTTTGCGACGTATTTCGTTATCTTTTTAATAATAACAAATATTAAAAATAATATATTATATTATATTATTATTAAAATTATTTAATAATACTTTTGATAATAACATTTCTTTTTTTTTTCTCGATTTTTGCGGGAAGGACGGACCTTTAGATTGAAATTGTGGGTAATGCTATTGGGGGGGTATTTTAAGGATGATTGCCTCGCTGGCAATCTTCTCGACGGTTTTGAAAAGCTTCAGGGGACATAAAGCCAAAAGGACATACAAAACGTTATGTTACTGTACAGTCCACGATAGGCAAAGGTACAGTTACAGTTCAAGTTACATAGGAGCAATTCGTCGCGCACACAAAGTACGCGGCGCATCGGTATGGAGAGCACCGACGTGTTTGTGTCTCATGCATTTAAGAAGTCATAGGGCAGCAAACCGAGTGTACCCTTTATTCACTCGACGACGTCGTCGTCGTCGTCGTTGCCGTCGTCGTTCTCATCCGCCCTCTTCGACCTCTTTTCGCTCTCCTTGTAGTCGTCGACGCGCGAGGCACGTTTCCCCGACTCGTGAGAAGAAGGTAAGGTAAAAGTGGTACGAGATGGAAGCACCAAATGCCTTACTACCTAACTAGACATCTGCATGCAATATCCATCTCGACGAGTTATGCACTCGTCGTCGTGGAAATAAGTCACGCCTCGGTGGATCTTAACGCACGGTAGGAATTGCAGCAGATGCAACGAGAGAAACAGTAGCTGTAACACAGTCGAAGTGTTAAGAACGCAGCTAACAACGTACTGCACTCCCAATTATGGTATCTACCCAAGCGATATTACTTTCTTCGTGTCTACACAATTTCAAAATATGTTACCAAAAAAAAAAATAGTGCTGTAACTCGTCGGAAAATATCCTCGCGAAATGCGATTGGAAGACGAGAAATTTTTATTGAGTAACATTCCCTCGATGTCGTTAAGAGAGATGAGAAGGAACTCCCTGATGCAAGGGCTCTGCTAAAAGCATAGGCCTTAAATAAATAAAGAAAAGGTTGCAAAGTAGGAAGATGGATGTTATGCTTTCTTATTATTTCACACCTATCATAAAGCTCCCTCTACTCAGGTGGGGGTCCTCCGTTCGGACCACAGTCGGCACAACGCTGGGTGACGTGCGCCGAAATGTAACCTCGGGCCATCGCTAACCGATGTGTTTTTACACCAAAGATGGCTTAGTAACGGTCGTTAATCTTGAGACAAAACTTAAACGATATTACAATCGATTACATCGATCGCAATTGAATCAATGATATTAGTGTTATTAAATTTTTATAAAACTCAAAAGACATCAATTTTTTTCAGATTAAAAAAAAACGTCGGAAATATAGCAAAAGAAAAAGGAAATGCACATAAAATTCTCTCAAAAAAGAGATAATTCTTACAGAGATTTTTTTCTCTTTGTTATTTTCTCAATATACACGTAATTTTTTTTGTTGAAAATTCGAAATTCACTGAAAACATTATAACTCGTCTGCGTCGTATTTGTTCGATCTTTGTTCGATTTTTTGTTTTTTTGTCAGATGTTCGTTCGTTTATGATATTTATTTGAAATCGCAAAATTAACATCATATTTGTTTAAAAAATGGAAGGCACCGTGAGACTTGTTAAAAAATTCGGAATTCACTCCAAATTTGTTTACAAGACTATAAAGTTGATGTACGTTATATTACAAGGATTATAATTACGATTCAGTTTGGCAATTTCAGCTTTGGCAATTTTCACTTATCTGTATCGTAATAAAGGTTTTTAATTTAATTAGAATATATTTTGTCGTTAGCGGTATTTACCTGATCAGTATCAGCATTGTAATTCTTCACAATTTTTTAATCGTTTTAATCTATTTTGCGAACCTTCGTCGTATAAATCAGCGACCAGGGTCGGACGACATTGTCACCTCACCCATAGGTAAATAGCAGATGCGTACGGTAATATTGGGACGGCGTGGGCTTCCGATACTGGTCCAGTATCAGCTTCTGACGCTGGGTCGATCTTAAAATCTCGTTAAGGATATCCTTACCCAAAGTTGATTCTGTTCGATCGTATTGAAACTTATGTGGTCTACAGAAAAAAAACACGCTTTATTTGGTGGAATTTTTTAAGATTTTTTCACCGTCTAGTTTTTTTGTAACGTGAATTCAAAGGTACGTATTTTAACATGGAAAGGTGCGGACCTAACCTCAAAAACGGTACAATGTAGCGTTTTTCTCTGCCAATTTCTGTTCGATTAAAATGAAAAACTAACCAACTAAAGAGTATACTTTAATACACATTGTGCCCAAATTTAAAAAAGATTTACCGTTTAGTTTTCAACTACAGTCAAGAAAACTTTCTCTCTCGCACAGTGACTACCGCGTTTAGCGGAGCCCCTCTCCCGTGCTCCCCTCACGATTCTGGTAAGGATATCCTTAATAGTCCGACGTTGGTTCAATATCGTTAGCCAACGTCATCATTCCAACGTTGAGACATTCGAGACTTTTAGGAATGTATAATACAGTACAACCCCTGTATTCTTAACTCGACGGGACCGGACACCCTCCCGTTTCTGCATTTCCCCTACCGTCCCTACTCCCGGTCAGTTGCTGCGAGTAGGAGTAACGAGGGGCATACGTGTCCGCACCCACCACTTGGAGTGGGGCGAACGGACTCAGGGGAAATGCAGTTAGGAGAAATCGTTGCCATGGTAACGAGTTAAAATAAGGGCGCGGTTGAGTTAAGAAGAGTTAAGCATACGGGGGTTGTACTGTAGTTAAATTTTCGTTTCCTGATGAAGAAAGCTTGCGAAAGGTGACGAATAATGAGGATGCAATAAGCAACGGTCTCCTTGGCAATTTTGATGATTACATTATCTGTTTGTATAGAAAGAACGCAAACAAAAATATTCAAAAAAATGTTAATAATCGATGAATTTCGAATTCGCAGACGGTTTCAGAACATAACAAATTCCAAGCCGTATTTAATATCAGTCTACATATGGTTTGAATTTGACTTCTCTATCTTGAAAATAGCAGTCGGTGGAGTTCTAACACAAACCGATTGCACACTCCTACATACATTTTGCTGTAAACAACTTTTCACGACGTTTTATTAGACGATTATGAATGTCTCTGACATGAAAATCTCGAAAAAACGTTATGAAAACACTATCAGAATGCAAAATTTTCAAAATTCTTTCACGGATCATTTGTAACCATCAATTGCAGAATCGAATCAACTGTTTCATTTTTTAATTTAAATATTTATTTTCAAAAAGTCAACTCAAAAAAAAAGTACATTGAAAATTGTCAAACAAAATTTCAGGTACGACGGAATAGTAATCATTTATCCGAACGAAAAGAATTCCTTTCAACGAAATGGTCAGCGCCACTCTAAAGTATACGTACCGCGCTCTGAGCGCGGATGCGAGCGTACAGTGTATGGCACAGTGTAAAAGAATTTATTTCTAGTATGTGTCTCTTTCCCTCTGGTAAACCGGAAGTCAAAGCACCAGCGTGTAGCGACGTTTCGAAAAATAAAAAAAAAAACAAAACTAAGGGAGGGTGGGGGACATCCCATACGTATTGTCGAAGCGGGAGATGCGGATCGCCATCCATGTCCATTGGATTCTGGCAGTGAATGGCTACTACCGTCTGGATACAACGTGTACCAACGTATCGGATACACCAGAAATCCAACAGCCAACAGCAGCCAGCAGCAGCAGCGGTTCGATTTCGCTAGATTACATCGAGGCACTTCGCGAAATCGTTACTCGCCCTCTCGCTCTCCTCTATCCCTTGGGCAATGTTGTACAGGTGAGAGTTGAATCGACCCTGACGAGATTGCGTTAGACTGCCACTCTACTCGTGCTCACTATACCGGGTGGGGGAGGGGTAGGGTGAGGGGCGAGAGAAGGGGGTTCCTGCTACTGTGCTTCTGTGCTCTCACGGCGCGCGTGGATCAAACGATTTACGAGACTGTCGATAAATCGCCACTGGGCTGGACGAAGCTTCGATGTTTTCGATCGATTGGGTCCAGCAGTCGATTTACTTGATTCAATTGCAAATTTCCAATGGAACCTATACACATTACTTCACGTTTTTCTTTTTTCAAACTTATCGAATTTTATTCAAAATTTCGATACCATATATTGGATTCTTTAATAAATATATACATATTTTTTGTTTAACCTTACAATTTAATTTACCAATTTATAAAACAATTTTTTTTAATTTGTTTACGTTAGTTAATTTATTTTAAGAAATGTATTAATTGATTTTATTAATTTTTTTATTTTACCGTACCGAATTTTTTTCTATATATATATTCTTCGAGTTAAACGGTTTGATGAATATTTAAAGTTGTGTATTTGAGATTTTTGTTGCGGTTACTCTTTTGGAGTCTAAGATCCCTTAGGTTTGCGAATTTCGCAAGTGCAACGATTGATGTAACGTTGCAAGGAGAGAGAGAGGAGTGGGACAAAGAAATAAATCTGTTACTACTGCGGGCCCAGCTGGCTACGCCCCGATTCGCTGAATCGTATGTGCAGCTTTCGAGCACTTTGCGAAAAGCTCACTATTCGTTCTTTCCCCTCTCGCACTATCCTCCATACGTTCTGCGAGCCAATGTGCCACACAGCATACCTGCGCTCGACCTCGCTGAGCTTTACTGTACACCCGCGGGACGACCGCGTTAAAAGCTCGAACGTGCGAAAGTAACCTCTTTCTCTGTAGCCTCTGCACTATATAGTGTATACGTTCGAACCCCTATTTGACTCGAAACATCGCGAATACAGTTATATGCAGCACCGCGGGATGCTTGTAGCCTCACAAAAACGTGGTAACTTGACGCTACAATTTCATCAACAGAATGCCAAAGGATAACAAAACAATAAAAAAAATACCCACAAAATTATCAAAACATCGTCGTGTTGGCTAAATTCAATTCCCACAGCTAACCATTTGTTATTAAAATCAATCGAGAGAATTGGAAAAAAAAATATTACTTCGAAATGATAGAATGAAAAACATTCTCATCTCGTTTCACCCCCATTTTTGCTCTTCAGAAATTCTATGATGAAAATATCTCGTCTTTGCGATATTCGTATTTACATTTAGTGTTAAGGAGCGAAGATACAGAGATTTTCGCAATTTTTCGACTGTTTCAGAATATGTGCATTAATTTTACTGCGATCGGTTACTCCGTAAAATTCTGTGATGTGATTTTCGACCCGAATGTTGAATTTCGTATTATAGCTTATAGATGATTTCATTTTGACGATTTTGACAATGTTTCGTTGGTATCATTGGTAAAATTTCGAAGCAAAATGTGTTTGAAGGAATTATAATTCACTTTAATAGACAATTAGTAGGCCGTTACTAATTCCACGAAATTTATTTGAATTTCTAAATAATAAATACCACTAAATTAATTATATAAAAATTAATAATAGCACAATATTACTTTATTGTTATTATTATATTAATCCTTGATGAATGATTTATCATTTCCAGGAGATTAAATAACAATAAGCAGCTTATCAAGAGAGACGAAAGCGTCCCATATACATATGTATATCGGCTCTCATTCATACAAAAAAAATGTTCTCCCTTTTGATTAGATTATCAACTGCGTCTCGGGCGACTATAACATTTTTTTTTAATGATGTTGTATTTTCGTAAAACGCGCATATGCGTACAAACATTTATCGAAAATATACGACCGACCGAATGTTATTTATTAGCGTACGTTACGAACGTTCCGAGAAATCGTTTTGACTATTCACACCGTGAAATATTGACCCTCGACAATTCTCACGTGTAATCAGTAGATGGAATTGTATTTTCTGGAATAAAATGCGCGGCTAAAGCTTCCAGTGAAACGATCGACTAAACAAATTTTATTTGCGTGCTGACGTTTTCGGAAAATGCAATACTTGTTGATTTGATCGTTAGTGGCATGTCGAAAGCAAATAAGCGTATGATCGGTATCGAATATTTACCAAACGTTCTGAATGCAATTATCAGATGCACCAGAATGTGTGATATTTTTGATGGGCGCATCGCGCGAAATGGAACAATAATTTTATACATTAATGGATCCATCCAATCATCGCGAGGAAAATTATTTGCAAACAATTTTTTGCTTTCTCAACGGTTCTCAAATTCTTTCGTAGTACACGGAGAGAAGGATCTGATACAATTTATCATACATCTAGTAAAAAATGTCGTAAATTTCTAATAGTGCGGATTCAATGACGCCACCTGTCGAAAATTACGAGAACTATGCGAATTATTATAGGATATGGTAAAAATTCCAATAAATGTGGTAAAAATTCTGGCAACATCGAGTATTTTTGTGATAGGTGGCGCCACAGTCGAATTTTACCAGATGACACAGTAATTGGATCTACTAGAAATAACTATGTCATCTGGTAAGATTCGACGGTGGTGCCACCTATGACAAAAACACTCGATATTATGAGAATTTTTACCACATTTATAGGGTAAAAACCATACCTCCATTTTTGGGGTTTTTTTACCATATGCTATAAAATTCGCATAGTTCTCGCAATTTTCAACAGGTGGCGTCATTGACTCAACACTACCAGAAATTTACGACATTTTTTACTAGATGTATGGTAAATTGTATCGGATTCTTCTCTTCGTGTAGGTTTTGTTATTTCTTCCTAAAACGGTCGCCTCTATGATAAACGGGGCAATGAGTTTTTTGTCAATACTTTCAACAACACGAGAAGGAAAATTAATTTTCTAAAGAAATCACTGTTACACCAATTAGTCATAGAAACTCGGAGAGACGGAACTGAGCTTATTGTGACGCATCTAATATGTTTTTGACGAACAGTATTTGATTAAGTAATTGGATCATCAAGTATCATTCCCTCCAATCTACAAATATCGTACCGCAAAGGCTTACAGACGTTGTTAAGGTTAATAAAAAAAATGTATTTCAATAAAAAATCGTGTAGTTCCATACCGTAGGAATCGATTAAAAATAATTAGTATGAAATATGGAGGAGGAGTGGAGCTCGTAAAAAGGGGCAATCATACCATGAAACAATTATTTATCAAATTTAATTAAAATAAAAGTAATTTGTATGAAATCATTAAAAAAAAAATCTGTTATAAAATAACGATCGATGGCCATCATCCCTCACCCCGCCGTTTCCTCGTCGCCTGTTTACACATTCTGTAATATCTGCTATTGTTATTAGTGTCGTCATGGGTTTTCCTCAAGTGTAACGAGCATCTCGTCAATCATTGCATCTCCTGGTACATATCACTCTCTATCGCTCTACGCATTCCTGAATGATAAGCTCGTCAGTCGCATATAAAAGCAGCGCAGCGTACTGACATCTCGACTCAAACATCCATAACCATGGGTACCCGCAACGTCGATAGTACCACTCTAGCTATCGCCGCACTCTGCCTATATTCTGTACTTGTTATTGACGCTACACGAGTCAAAGGTGAGTTTACAGCGCCACAACGTTGTCGTTTTTCTCAACCGACTCGATATTGATATTAATAAATCGCGACAATTTTTAATGCAAAATTGGATATCATACGACACTACATTGGAATTTAATAGCGATATATTTATCGAACTCCAGGCATCAAAGATAGTTGCAATAAAATAAAAAAATCTATGATTATTGCCGAAAGATAATAAATGGTTGACGATTAAAAAATGATTGTAACTGTGGAAAGAACTCATGTGTTCGATCAGTGGAGTTCACATTTGCATAAAAATAAAAAATGCAAACGAATTACACGTTCGTTTAACGATCCCAAGTTTTTTATAGCGCGATTTACCGGTTTTTCAAGATTATTCAAGAAGGCGATGTTTAGGAAAAATTTGGTTTTTTTTAGCCATCGATTGCCCGGGTCCGACGAAGTACTGTACTACAGGGAACTTGGATGCACACCGATTTTTAAGAATCCCGACGATCATTGTCCGATCACATATAATTGCAATCAGTGGAAGAACTTACCTCACGACAAGTGTTTCATAAACGGTCACGAGTACGAAATCGGTGAGTCGCTGAGACAGGAAGATAGAAATCCATGCGATATCGATTGCGTTTGTTCGCGCGAACGTCAACCGCACCAAAATCGTAAACCCGGAAAGCATCTTTTCGATTCTGGAAAGTAAGTTTCGAAAAAGCGTATTGAATTGTTATTTAAAAAAAGTAAAACATATCTAATAGACTGCGATTTGTTAACTCATTGCCATTTTCCTTTCGCTAGTGGTCCAGTTTTTGCGTGTAAATTCGTTATCAGTAACATGGAGAAGTTATCTAATCCCTTTATATTCGGGATCGGATGTTATCGTCACCGCAGGGGGATTGACTGTTACCATTGGACGGAAGTTTGCCGTGAGTATTATTTGTAAAGAAGCAAAGGAACACTGCAAAAGGTGTTTGTTTGTAGTCAACAAACGTATTGTTGGATATCTGCTGACAATAATTGTTATCAGCAAATGATAGTTTATTTATTATCAGCAAATATATATCGGTTGATTAAAGGAATATTCGATTGGAACACATGAAGTTCGATAACATTTTTTAATAGATAACATTTTTTATTTGTCCCGACTGAGTTTTGAAAATAACATCTGAATATTCCTTTCGCTAAATGCAACTATACATTTGTTAACGACAAATAAACTCTTTTCTTAGGGTAAATGTACCGTTAGTGGCCACTGTACCATGTATGGGCATTTTTATTATTATACTCTTCGAATTATTTTTGTTTCAAAACCGCATATCGATGATTCGAAAATTCTCATATAAATTCACCGAATTATCTACTCGAAGTTTTTTTTTAAATTCGATTATGTTTTGTTTTATTGCTTCGAATGTGATGGTCACAATCGGACCTAAAGTGGAAAAAAACAGTATCTCTATCCTAATGTAAGTTTGCAACGACGAAAAACATTCGACATTCGAAAAACATTTTAACAGCCGGAAATATAACGAATCTTCCAACATGCGTCGGCGATGGAAAAACGTATAAAGATGGCGAACAATTTTACCGACCAGAAGATCCTGAAAAGCGATATTTCTGCGGACCCAAAGTCATAGCTGCTGTATCGACGTAATTTTGAATCGTTGTTTCGAATTTTTAGGCAACAACATCGAACCCTTCTGCGCTTCTCCCAAACACGTTTGGTGCGACAACGTAATAGATTTTATATAATAGAACGTCAAAACTGCGCTCCTATTTATCGACGTGATAAATCGCCTCAAACCGACTGTAATTCAGGCTTTCGTTGTCGTAAGTTTAATATTTTTCATCTATTTATCACAAAAACTTTACATGCAACGGAACTAACGTGTACTTTGAAATAATAATGATTATAATGAATCTAATTATTCATTTTTCGACATTATTTATTTTTTATAATTTTTTTTATATATATATTTTTTTATTTTAATTTTATTTTATTTTATTTTTTTTTTCTAGAGAAAAAGGCAGATTACGTTATTAGACCGAATCGTCTTCAAATCGTCTCAACGGAAAGTCAAAACATCGGTAAATTATAACAAAAAAAATATGACTCCCGAACTCCTGTATACATATATATATTTCTTCGATATTTTTCAAAATATTTTTTAACGTTGAACTTTAAATGTTTCAATACCATTTAACTATGTAAATCGGCGAGCAATTATGGCATTCAAATTATTTATCATCGATTTTACAGATATGCTTTGTGAATTCGGAAATTTGACGATGCAAGTAGGCGAGGAGCTTCAACAAGATACGGGCGACGTAACTGCGAGTTGCATGAGATGCGTTTGCGAAGGACCACCCGTACCCACGTGTAAACGTATGACCGATGAGGAACGTAACGTATTAAATATCGTCGGGAGCGGTTACAACTTTGTTAAATTATGCAGTGTTACGTCGCGCATCGTGAATTTACGTGAGGAGCCGGGCCTCATCGCGGTCAAGGAACTTAATCCATTTACACGTTATCGAAGCGGCTACGATTCGCGGGTGCCTCGTTTTGAGCCTAACCTCGCGGAAAATTGCTCGGGAAGAGGCTAGAGAACATTCGCGAAAACACTAAAGATTTTTAGACAGACCTCGAGGGTTACTTCGGAAAAGTCGCTGAGGAGTGAATAACGGATTGGATTGTACATCGGTATGTACCACAGGGGTTTCACGTTCGACACACGTGAGACCAAAGGTTACGGAGGTCTCGAGAGAGATTGAACGCAAAAGAAGGGTAATAACAATAGCCACTATTATTGCCAGAAGGGCTACAATGATGACTGATGAGTACATCTCTAATTCGAAACTCTATATAGCGGAAGGATCACTGGGGTGAAGGAAACATAAAATGAAGTAAAATTACCTTACCAAAAAATTGGACACGAAGCAGTTGCTACTGGCGTTTAGCAACTCGTGACTTTCTCATCCGAGTTGTTGATGGCGTGAAGTTAGTATTGTGTTGATATTTATGTTTTTAGTGGAGGAATTTAGTTTTCGAACCCATCTATTTTTGTCCTCATAATTGTAACTTAAATGTTGTTAAAATTTTGTTGATCGCTTACAATCAGCGTTTGCCGCTGAAATTTTGCCACCATATGTGGCGAGTCGAACTTTTGGCGTCGATCACGCTTCTCGTGGTTGAAGATCGACCTATAGCCGTTACCTTTATAGCAAAAATTTTACAGTTCGCGATGTTTTTCCGTAATTTTTATTTTTCTTTATTAATGTTATTGAGAAATGTAGTGTGCACATTTTTAGTTCACAATTCAATTTTCTATTGCAAGGATGATTTTTATTGCAATGAAACATAGTGTATGTGATAAAAAGTGTGTATGTCTGTATAACCTCAAAAACTTTTTATTTCACGTTTCAAAAAAATCTGATTTTCAATACCAAACTCAGATTGTATATGTTGAACATGTGTACTATGTTTCATAGTTTTTATTAATGTCTGTACAAAGTTATTGTGTTTACACCAGAAAATTTGATATATATGTACAGACAGATAAACTATTTTCTGGCGTAGACACAATAACTTTACGTAAACATTTTTTATCGCTGCGAAACTTTCAACATATCTTCTACATGTGCGGTATGAGTTTGGTATTGAAATTCAGAGTTTTTCCTCCACATTTACTAGTTATTTCTTGATAAGTTTTGGCATTTTAACATTTTTTTAATTTTTAATTTTGCACATCGCTGGTAAATAACTAGTAAATGCGGAGGAAAAACTCTGAATTCTGAAATTCTGAAATTCTGAAATTCTGAAAAACTCTGAATAACTAACGAACGAGCGAACGGAAAAATGACTGAACTCGTGCCTCTGAAAAGGGCCCCAGTTATATAGCTTTGACTCGAGATGACACATACCGTGGTGGAAGGGGGCAACGTCTTGGCCGAGGCGTGAAGTTCCCCGCTTCCCTTGTTCTCTCTATTGACTGTCGATTTTTAATACCGACTTTTAATTAACATATTTCCAATCAGATTTTGAGATTATTAATTAACAACTTACTCCTTTTATCGATTTTTGCACTATCTCGAACTTGAATCACCTTTCTATGTGGATATTTACGGATTTTAATACTTGATTAATGGAAATTTTCTCCATAAAGAATTAATTAATTAACAAACCAAAAATATTATAAAATGGACTCTATTGATGCCTCGCTCTCATTCTTCATACTCATACGTGCATTCTCATTCGATTTTTCCTATAATATGTGAAATATCGATCGATATCGATTTAACAGATCTAATTAAATTGATTTTAAATTCATTATAAATTTCATTGCTATCAGAGTGTTCTGGTATTCATTCTTAATGGTTTTTCGTTGGCTTTTCTAATAAAATGGTAATTTAATTAACTTAATTAATTAATTTGTTTAACCTTTCCATTTGTTAAATTAACAAACTTCGAATTAAACTTTTATGATAATTGTGACATTTGAATATTGCAAAACATGAAAAAATGGTTATTGTTAACGATTTTTAATAATTATTATTTGGTTATTCTCTCTTTCTTCATCCTTACTCTTGGCTAAGAATTGCGTTCGTCTCTGGATTTTTATTGCTCTCTTCCTATTGGTTGAGAAAAGTTCGGCTATCGATGAGTGGTGGGCCTTCTCGTACGTTGTATGCATTGCGCGGGTGGCTCACCCTTCCCTTACTCTCTCGGTACGATCACGTGTACCGTAGCTGGCCCGCGAGCTAGCCAACAGCGCTACCTCCCCTTTGGGGTGGCTCTTGACTTCCCTTGTTCGTACCAGCCACGCTCACGTGGTCGCTTCTTCTATCCTACCTAAAGAGTATGCTGGTACAAAAGCTTTCTCCGTCGTGGCGACATAGCAACAACGTGCAGTCCTCTGTTCTTTCCCAACATGGAGTCTTCTCCTTTTTTTTCTTTCTAGGAACCGTAACAAATCGGCGAGCTGAATAGAATTGCTTCTTCGAACGAGCACCATTTATCTTTATTTATTCCATCTAAATGTTTAGAAGAAACTTCTCGGAGGTAGTTGTTGAAAAAAAACATTTCCTATGTAACCCGATATTCTTCTTGCGTCGCTGGTAAAGATCGTAAATTGAACTATTTATCTTTGAAGCAATATCGGTTTGCAAGATATTTTTCGCTTAAATGTTTAGTCTCTGAGTAATGAGAATATTGCTGAAGGCAAAAAAATAATATCATTCAACGTCTTTACCGAATTGACAGAAAAGACCAGAAGGGTTTATGATGGTTACCTGAGTAACTCGCAAATACCTGAACTATCCCTAGCTATAAAGTATAACCGGGGAAATGCGTGAAAATGTATATAAAAACTATTACAAAACTTGATAAATTGTTGACGACCTGACCCAACATTCATATTCATGCGTGATTTTAATATAATTCTCTAATTTAGTTAACTTGCGGACCATCGGGAATCTTTTCTTGTTCGCGGGGTTAAGCCGTGAGGGCTGCCCGTGAGGTGCTGCACTCTTCGGAAGAAATCTTGAATGTTTGTATCAGTGGGCCCGACGTATCATGGTTTTGGTGAAAACGTCGATGCCCTCGCTCGTGGTGTTAGACTTCTCACCTCGAAGTCGCTAAGTCTCTATACATGAGCCTCACGCTTCGTAGTATTGGTGCGTCTCGATGAATGGAGCCTCGTTGAGCCTTGGTGTCTATCGTATCTCTTGGAAGTCGGCTAGGCCCAAATACATGAGCCATCAATCTCTGGTAATAGTGGTGACCTTTCTTCGTAACGTGGTATTGGCGACACACGCTCGTCGTGCATGACCAAGCCGTGGTCTTACGCCGTCGGATAAAGCCTTTTGGAATGCTCGAGTAACTCAAGCCTATTAACGATTGTTGATTTTCTTCAAATTACTGATGACAGAATTATTTGATGGCTCGGCTCGACGAATTCGTGCTCGAATGTTTATTAAACAGTCTTCGGATTTCGATTCTCTGTCGACGATTCCCATATACGGTGATCTCCTCTCCCCCGTCGTTTCTCCGTCATCTCGCGAGTGTACACGTGCAGCTGTACTCTTTTTTTCGGTTCGGTCAAAGAGCAGCGCAAGTTCGCGAAAAAGAAATCCCGATAACCGCGGGACGTAACAGCAGTCCGCCGGAGAATCAAATATGATAACGAAATTAAGCTAATCGAATATTCGGAATCTTGGCGATTAAAGTTTTACAATATCGTTTTTGTAAAGAAAGATCTGTAATTGGGGAATATTAAATTACACTCCGTATAATCTGAAATAAAATTTCATAAACGTTAATTGCGAGAATCGGCTATATATTTATTAAACTACGACTTGTCAGAATTAATCCGCGTCAATCAATCAATTTTTCGTGAATAAAAAACTGAAGACCCAAAGCCGCCATAGACATAGGGCTTTCAAATTTGCGTAATAAATTTAAAAAGAAAACGAAAATAATAATAATAAATTCTTTATTAAAAAAAAAAAGAAGAAAATTTTTATTAGTTTTCTCTCAATCTGACGAAAAATCGAGAAATTATGATATTTTTTTTTGTATCTCAAAATGTTTGCCGGGGACTATCGAAAAAAAAAATCTGCGTTTTTCCGAGCAACGAATGCGATTCAGTGTTTCGTCGGTATCGAGAGCCCGAAGGTGGAAAATACAAAAAACGATTGGAAAAATTTCGCGATATCGGAATAACGTGGGATGCCTATCGTCTCGACGCAGTCACGTTTGCTATCCCGAATGTCGTAAAAATCTATCCCGTTTTTTTTTTTTCCTTGAGTCCCCCTTCCCTCGAAGCCCCTACGCGAGGTCTCGCGTATTTCTAGGCGCCGTGTGCAGTTTGCGCGTCACTCCGGCAACGTCTGTCTAACCTGTCTAAGCGTTCCGGCGTCATTTGTCACGTGCACCCAGCGCGGGCCCAAGAGCCCATCACGTTCGTCACGTCGAAGTCTTTGCATCTGATGTTCGCCAATTTTTCCATCCCACCGAGCTGTGATTCTACGTGACTCTCGCGATGCGCCCCGCGATCTTCGACGCTCGAGATGAAAGTAAATAGAATGGAAATTTCGTCCGTATCCTCGACAACGGTAGGTCTTTGAATATTAAAAAAAACGAAAAAAAATAAATAAAAAACTCGTAGACAAGCCGGCAGCTCGGATAATTTCACAAACTTCGGAAAACTTGACGATCCTGACATGAAATATTAGCGTCTCGACAGAACGACGCTTGGGCATTGAACTGTTTAAGCATCAAACCATTTTTTCCATAACAATATTATTAAAAACATTTTAATAATAATAATAACAATTAGCGATTTAAAAAAGTCTGGTAAAATCAGCAATAGTGACAAAAAAAATTAATTTTACGAGCCATAGTATAGATTTGCGTAAAAAAAGCCACTTTGCTAAGGTTACGAATCGTTGTTTTTTTTTTTACGCTAACATTTTTGGAATGAAATTTTACGGCAGGTATTTGATTTCATAGTAATTACCACAGTCTCGAGAGTTATAAAGAAAAAGTATCAAAGCGTCGGCGAGACGCGCCTTATTCAACAAACTCCTAGACGCAACGAAAGTCACTGGCTAAAGGGTCCTGCGGTTGGTAGAACTGAATCGATAGCGTTCTGTCCTTTTCTTCGCGCCCCGTACTCGCGAGTCTGCGCAAAAGTTTCGTCGACTCTCAAGTCTACGAAGACCCTCCAATTTTCCACGGTCGGATTACACTTTAAGCAAAACGCGTTTCAAATCCTTGCGAAATTCCGTCTCCGAAAAAAACAAAAAAAAAAAAATGTTCATTAACTTTTTATTTTTCATTCAAAATAACACCGTAACAATATTTTTCCCATTTTTGCATATTTTTCAATGATCCAAATAATATTTTACGTATTTATTTTTGGCAATCATAAACATTACCGAATATTCGACGGTTGATTACAATATTTAGATATCCAATTGCGATACTGTCGATAATTAGGACACCCGAGTTCATCGCTCACGAAAAAAAAGCGAAATAAATCTTCAAGGTTAGGAGTTTATTTATCGAATAATTAAACTGACGTTTCATCGCGTCTTCGAGGCTTTCACCTACGCGCAACGTGGTACGAGTTTCATCTCGGAAAGTACTGTTGACAATAGAACGAAAAAAAAAAAAAAAATACAGAAAACGAAAATTCTCAGAGTTCGGGGGCACAGAGGTAGAGAGCTCGTTCGGAAAACTTTCCTACAAAGGCTCTTTCAATCGTAAACGTAAGACATTTTGTACAACGCGCAAAGGGGGAACGTGGATCGTTTGAAAAATTTCGTTACCTCAATGGATAGAGCTCTTAGTTTCGTGTTCACTCATCCGTTATTCGCGGCATCTTTTTCCGATGCGAAACTTTGCACACGTTTTACGGGTGGGTTTGTGAAACATATCTGCGCGATACGTGTCTCACCGGGTCCTTCATGTGTGCAGTTGGCCCGCTACTAGTTCACGCGGCGTCGTTCGCCACAGTGGCGCAAAGTGTAATACGCAGGAATCGACCGTAGCGCCAGTGAGTGGAAGCTCTTGGTACTCGTACGCGGAGAGCTCCGTGGTCTATTCATTCCGGTGTCGTAGTTCGCCTCGCGAGCTTCGGGTCGTCGCGGGTGTGTAGTGGTGCCGCTTAGTACCGGTACAGCAGGTGAGAGAATCCCCGTTGAACAGATCTCACCACGTTTGACAACGCGCGTGTTTGTAACTTGCAGTCTCCGGCTGTGTTTCTTTACCGAAAAGTATAACTCGGGCGTTATTTTATTTCGTTGTTTCGCCTCGAATTGTTTGACGACAAAAAACGTTCGTCGGTGCGTCGTCGAAAGGCACACCGGAGCAACTCCAAAGGATTATTCCATATGGAAATGAAAAAAAAAAAACAAAACGTTTAATCGAAAAATCGTTTATCTGGTTCGCGGCTGAGATTCAATCTTTGTGTCGTAACGTGATCGGGTCGAAAGTTCGAAAGTAATTGGATCGCATAAATCGCAAAAGTCAGCGTTATCGTGATCGAAGTAGTCTTGAAGATTTCGTTGAATAAAACAAAAAAAAATTAAAACAACGAAAATCTTATCGCTAATCCCCGAACGCTATCGAAAGTTTGTTTTTTCTGCGAAAACTCGAATTGGCCGAAAAAAAAGTGAAGGAGAATAGTGAAACTTGCGTCTCGACGGAGTGCCCAGGAAGTCAAGAAGTTTCTTCGAGGAATTTATTTCCGGATTGATTGAAAAGGAAAAGTGTTACGATTTGTCGAAAGGATTTATAGTCAGTGTGAAAAGAATTTTTTGGTTTTTTCGTATCGATATAACGTGAGAATTTATCGTGTCCGCGTGCGTGGATCCTCGTGGATTGAGAAATCGCTAGTGCTTCGTCGTTTTTTTTTTTCGCTCGTTCTCGTTTCGGGTATTTATCGAAAATTCGTTTTTCGCGCACGGCGTATAAAATTACCATAAAAGGAGTGCAGAAGGCACGAGGAAAGATGTCGTAAAAACAAAAAAGAGATACAGTGTGACTCCCTGGTGTTTGTCATCGCGAAAATGTTGTTTACGAACGACATATGCCATTCGTTAAACGACGCGAGTTTTTACGACCGATGGATAAGTCCAGTGAGCTTCGAGCTCCTCGAGTGAATCGTCGATTGTCATCCGGATACATCCGTAAAATCTTCGACTGTATCGCATAGATTTTTACTCGAGTATCTGTCACCATTCGTTGATCTGCATATTTCGATGATATTTTTTATTCATCTTTTCGTTCGATATCGCGACATTGCCGGATAATTGGAATATATATCGATCGATAGGAATAAAATAAAATATTATTCCCCCATTGAAATTCGATCAATCGCGAAGGGTGCATCGTTAATCACGACGGTTCGAGTGACAAAGTGTGGCGCATCAGTTGTAATTGAAATTCTTCTGAATAGTGAAAAAAAAAAGGAGATCAACGTTATGTATAATTGAGCGTTCAGTGTGATAATAATGATCTCGGTGTTCAGTGGTTCAGTGGGGTGTCTTGTTCGCGCCGAGGATCGGTGAACGTCGAAATGGTGAGTCGTCAATTATTCACACTTGTCTCGATCGCTCTTTAAAGTGAATCTTCACTGCGCTTGTACTCGTTAATCCCTTAGAAATTCGTCAATCGTATGAAAACTCGAGTTATTCGGCACACCCCTGTTTTGCCTACTAACATATTGACCTCGAAAAAATACATCGCGAATATGACCTTCAATACGTATTTAAAGTTTTATTTGCTAAAAACGAGGGTAATCTTGAAACGAATGATTAAAAAATAGTGTTAACAATAATTGCGTACAAAATAGCCAAAAGGTTAAAATTTAGAAAAAATAAATAAAAATCAACCAAATGTTCGTAAAGTTGAATGCAGGAAAAAAAAAAAACCTACGAAACGATTTCTACCAACAATAGATAGAGTAGTGTTGAATACGTAAAAAAGATGAAATAATTTTTTTTAATATCGAGATAATGGCGTCGAAAAAAAGTCTCGAATTTGTATTCAAAGTTTTCGTTGTAAAATCGAAGGTGATTCGAAACAAATGATAGATATGTGATAAATATAATTAACTAAATATAGTCTACAAGTTGAAATACAGAAAAAAAACATCGAATTTTTTAAAAATCGTACGATCCGAATTTTTTAAAAAACGGTTTTTATCAATTATTACCGAATGCTTCATGAAGTTCACGTAAAAAAAAGGTCTAAAACAGTACAAAGTGAATTACTTAATAGTAACAAAAACTTACATGGAAAATTACGTAAAAATGGCAACGGAGCGTCAGCAATAATAATCGATAAAAGATCGTCGATAAATCATATTTCGCCCAAATAATCAATACAAATTCATTGCGGAATAAGTTCCGAAGCTATTTATCATCAAATATAAACCGCGTGTAAGCGAAGGGGTTAAAGAGTTGTGACGAAAAAAATAGGTGGAGCTCAACACTTCGTTTCGAATGCAAACAGTCTGGCAGTCGTAGTGGAAGAGGTGTGCAATGGTCAGACGTGAATATTTGATGCGGGACAATCATCTTTAATGGGAGGCAACGTGTGTGTATGTGGGGGCAGAGGCGGTCGGGGATTCGCGGTTATACCAGACTGGTTTTGAGAGTTATACGGTTCATACAGCGTTGCAGCTCGAGCGCTTTTCGCATACCGCCAGTGGCCGTATAAATCTAAAAAAATCCATTATACATTCGCTTCTCCGTGTTATTTATTTCTTCCGTTATTTCGAAATAGCGAATGTTCGGCTCTCTCTCGTCAAACGTTTCTTTATTCTCATCGTTCGTCGGGTCTATCGATGAAAATTTTCCAAGGGGGTTGGGGGTTGTTTCAGTGATGAACGTACTCTCGAATCTTCCTTCGCCGTCGTCGTCATCGTTGGAACGGTCGAGTTAAAAAGAAAGAGGGGCGCCCGACGGATTTATTGGACCGTTATATGCTTAAATCCAACGAGGTACTGGCTTTGCCGATAGCGCCCTGTCGACTATACGTACGAGAAAACATACGCTCGATGTGGTTGACTCGAGTTTCTTCCTCTCGCTTATCTTCAACGAAGAAAACGACACGAGATATATATATACATATATATCGCTACTTCTCGAGTGGCGCTCCTTTCTCTATGTGGCCTTTTTATTGTATAAAAGACGAACGAGATCTCCTCTAGTTCACTTCTTACCTCGTGGGTTATTCACGATTGCGAAAATCTCTGTACGACGTGATCTCTCGATCCTTCGTTCCGACCTCCCGGAGACACCGAATCTCTGGTACTCGATCGTTTTCTCTTACTTACCCGACTCGAACCCGTCCTTCTCTCTTATGCATTCAAAATTTTCCGAGAATATATCGTTGCAAAATTCATTCTCTGCCCGTAGATAAAACGAATAAATATATCTACTTTTGTGAATATACATAAACCTATTTTATCGACTATTTCGATTAATTTAAATTATTCCAATTACAATTATCCTAACTACTATTTTCGTCGATTAACTCGGAAGTTTAAAGGGATCGATAAGGCGTTCATTCAAAATTGAATTGTTTCCTCGTGAAATAAATTTTTCCGATAATCAAAAATTATTGGTGGAAAAAAGAAGCATCAATTGTCTTTCAGTGAAAATTGCAACGGGTGGTAATAAATTTGTTTTAAATATGCTCGATTTTTTTTTTTTTTTTTTTTTTTCGTTATATATCAGACTCGTCGCCGGGAAGAGCTTTTCATTTATCACTTACGCGCTCGTGAGTGACGAGATGCCAAAGTGCAATGCAATAATAATTTCCTCGTGACTCGTCGTAAACGCTGAAAAATCGTTCGAGGGGAAAACCGGTACTCCCAGAAGAGGGAGGGGGTGGGGATTATCGTGAGCAGTTAAAGAATAAGTACGTCATGTTCTTCGGTGACGACGACGACGACGACGCTCGTTAAAGGGGCGAGAACAGGCGAAACTCCGGGGCGGTTGAGAAGAACGCGGGTATAACGGCTATAGGAATGGTTGGATGCTTCTCAGCGCCCCCGCGTCGCGGATAAATTGCGAACATGTCCGTGTCTCGTTAGTTTGACATCGGTGTAATTAGCGCACCGGCCCCAACCAATAGCATCTGCATACGTTTCAACGTTCTATATTCCACCGTTGAGCCCCGTTTCGCGAGTTTTTCCCTATGATAAATATTTATTCAACACCGACACAACAACAGTGAACTACCGACATCCTCGCCAATGTTTTGCGTACGATAATCACTCTCATTCTCCCCCTCCCTCCCCCTCCCTTCGCTTTCCAATAGCAAGTTACCGAATTTCGTTCGAATTCCACATGATTGGATTATCTGCCTAATCGAAATATACATTCTGAAAATAAAAATTCGTTGAATAAGAAAAAAATTGTTTGGCATTTAAGTATTACGCGTTTAATGCCCATAAAATATCGATCGAAAGTTAAGATATCGATTGTTTTTCACCTGATGAAGGGATGGAGTAAAATTGTATTTTGCTCTCAATAATAATTATAATTTTTTTGAAATTGTCAATTTTATCATTTTTATTATTTGCCATTAATAATAAGGTGTATCTTATTGTCAATAATAAAAATTTAAAAAAATGTATTACCGACAAAAAACTGCAAATCTAATTCATATATGATTACTAATAACATCTGAATTTTTTGTTTTCGCGTAATTAATTGAACAATTTAAAGGATTGGTGCTCGTGTAGGAAAACATGTTGTTCGGGAATAAATGTTGAAGTAAATGATACATTTTTCAACGAAAGGGGGGTGGGTGTGCATGGGATCTCAGTGTGATACTTTCCGGTTGATCCGTGTCGGACAAAAAAGGTAAATCATGATTGAAGAGGACTCGTGACGGCGACGATATACATATATATATCTAACCAAGAGAATAAATTCGCACAAGCTTTACTGCCCCTATGCCCATCCAATTTCATTTTATCCCAACTTAATTTCGATAATGGAACAAAATTATCTGTCGAGGTTTTCAACGATAATGAACCTCTGCATCTACCACCTGTTCACAGTTGCATATAACGTTATTACCAGCGATGATCGTACGATAAAATTATTCACGCCCGTGAGTTTGAGGGTTGGTAACTTTGCCCCACGATAGTCGGTGACACGATGTTTTTCATTGCTGTGAAAAAGGAGAAAAAAAAATTTAGAAAAAAGTTCGAGATAGGAGATTAAAAAAAAAAAAATTCGATCGAAGCGCGCAGTGAAAACATTCGTGTTTAGTCAGACCACCGATGAAATTCCGGAATTTTCTGCCACCGACTTTCTCTTCCAAACTACCTTCAACCCTCTCCGAACGCCGCAGTCCCGCAAGATGCATTCCCTTGATTCTCCGTGGATTCTGGGACTCTGCATCCCCCGCTCAGTTCACGAGAACGTTCAACTACAAATTGCGTCGCAAATACGACTCGGAATCCCGGTTAAACCAAGATTACAGTAGAGGGAAAGAGGCCAAAGAGAGAGAGAGAGAGAGAGAGGGAGAAAGTGAGAGGAAGCTGCGAGAATCGTGAGGCGGAGAGTGAGGAACTGTGTTAGAGAATTCGCGGTAGTATACGACGAAGCACCGGAGCAGAGCTAACCTCGCATACCCCTGGTGAAACTTGGGGCATCTCGCTGAACACTCGAAACGTCGAGTGTCATCGAGAGTTTCTCGTAAATTTTCAGCGTTAAGAGAAGATTGAGAGTATTCTTCTAGTCGTCGAATTTTAATTCCAATCAAACTTACATGTATCGAAATTATCTCATTCGATTTCCGATCAAATTGCAGTAATTAATTTTTATACTCATAAATCTCTTCGGCCTTTTATTAAAAATGATAAAACATCTTTTTTTTTATAAATTCTAAATTAAAAACATTTTTTTTATAACTTTGTATGAATAAATCGCAGAAAAAAAGTGTTTTTTTCAATAAAATTCTATACGAAAAATGATCAATGGCAGAAAAGTTTATCAAGGATCGTAGTTTTCTCATAAAGTTCCTATTCTATTCGAATTCTTTGTGATACATTTTCATTTTTTACAATTCTCGACTATAACCGAGCGAGAAGTTTGCAAATTTAACTAACACAGCTGCGCAACGATACTTTCAAAGTGCAACATAAGAGTCGAGAACACATTGCAGCTCTCCAAGATGTCCTGAAAAGTCTGTTAATATTCTCGAGACTTATTTCCATTGAACAAAAAAATGTCTTCCTCGTCCCGAATTTTCTATGCCGAAGTAGCGCAATTCTGCATCGTCGACGACACTGCGGAGGTCCGCACAATTTCTTCACAGACTTCGATACTACAGTACAATACATTCTGCACGCGTTGCGGCTTAAACTATAACGAAAAAGCTACTGCGCTATTGTGTGTGTGTAAAGAAAACTGTGGTGGTATGGAAAAAAGAAAGAAACATGAGCCATTGCTTCGATTCAAGGCAAAGAAAGAAACATATAGACATCCGTATATATACGCGTGTAGCAACGAAAGGCAGATTTCGCTTCAGAACAAACTACGACGGAAGCAATATGCATTTCATAATATCCGGAAGACCGGGCCAACGGGCGAAACGGATGAAGTTGGCTGAACTATGATTATGGTGAAGAGAGAAGGGATCGGCTTGGTATACTGCTGGTACTCGTGCTGCTGAAAGACGAGACGGCAGGTCGCTGGCGCAAAGATGTATATATGCGTCTCTGCGGATGCTGCAGGAGAACGAAGACACGAAGTCCCGAAGCCGCGAAGCTCTTTTCGCTTTAGACCGCATTCCTTTTCAACATTTTCGTCTCTCTACACATTTCTTCTTCTTCTTCTTCATCATCCGTTTCGTCCCTACGTTTCCAATGGCTCCTTTCTTCCTGCAGACTCTCACAACCTTCGGCTTTCGTCTAACACGCACACACCCCAACATGTATGTCTAAGTTCATTCGTACCATGCAAGGAGTTTTGTTCGGTTTTCTTGCTTCGTATACGAGCGAAAGCTCTGGCGGCATGTATTTCATCAAAACTTGCGGCTTTCGACAGACGAAGAGCACGAAAAGAGCCATTGGAGTTTCTCTCTCGCGCTTGTTCAGTACCCTTGCAACCACCACCACCTACATCGTCACTGTAATCTCTCACTCACCATTCCAGAGAGTAGCGGTACCTCTTTTCCCCAAATAAGGAGAAAACCTCCGCGCGCGTGCGATCTCGACAAGACTCCGCCAACACTTGTAATGAGCGAAGGGTGAAGGAACGCGGGAGAGGGAGACTTTATGAAGGGATGCAGATTTCTGTCGGGCGTTCAAGCGAGCAGAGATACACAAAAGGAGGGAGAAAAAAACGCGTGGTACAGTCTCTGCTAAAAGACGCTCCAATATTTATTCTCGTATCACGTGACTACAACCAGAATGTCAGGTATTGTTGAGGTCGTCGTTAATACGCAAGAAATCCATATGCAACTTCTTTGAGGCACAGAATTTGTTTCGTTTTTCGAGGAAATTTCCATTTTTAATTTTTTTGTTACACTCTTCGTTTCTCTTTTACTCCAAAGTTCGTTTATTAATAGCTTATTAATAGCGAAATTCCACTTGGCACTTGAGTTATTCATGCCAACTGCGTCGATAAAAAAATCATTGAAGGAATGAAAAAACTGCGAAAGGGGTATCGTAACATTGGAATAGTTCTCTTGGTATCTTTACGGAATAATAGCAAAAACAAATATCAATAAATTAAAAAATCAAATGAAATGGAAATGTTCATCTATTTCGCGGTATGACAAGAGAGTGTTCCGTTATGTATCTTGTTCGGGAAATTTTCTGTAGATTCCGGGAGGGTAAGGATCCCTAAGGAGGGTAAGGAGTAAGGAGGGTAAGGTGGGTAAAGAAAGGGCACAGTGTCCGAAAACCGGATGCAAACCCTGTGAAGAGAACGCTAAAGCACACAGTCCCGGTCTTCGTCCGCTTTTGGATTGGTGTGCGAACACACACCGCCGGCGGAATAGCCGGGGAAAGCCCCGGTGCGCCGAGGAGGGTATTAAGAACCGCAAGCTCGGCGTGAGCCTCGCGTCTTGTAATCCCTGGGCGTTCCTACTACGAATTCAGCAAGGCGCGTCGGCTTTCTCTCACTTTCCTTCTCCCGGTCACGAATCTCGCGCTGTCCTTTATCCGGTCGAGTGTACACGCGCCGGAATGGATCGTCGGGTTTGCGATCCTTCACCCTCGCTCTTCGCTCGGTTTGCCAATCTTCGCGTGGGCGTCGAGAGAGTGAATGAACGATTTGATTCTCGAAACGCACTTGGCGAACCTTCGCCGATCGAAACTCGGTCCTCAAGTACATTATAGTACTCTACTTAACGTCGACAATTTTCGCTCCGCCCATACAAGTTCCTATGAACGAGCGAATAAATCGAACGAATCAACATTGCTATTCGAAGCGTAATTCGGTCAATCAAATTAGCCAACAGTAGGAGGGACCGGAAGTAGAAGGTTAAATGTTAGGTTAACTATTACAATAACGTATTTGCATGAGGTTTAAAGATTTGTGAATAAAAAAAAATTTTCAACATGAATAAAAAAATTCCCGACTAAAAAAAACGGATAATAAAGAAATTGTATTAATAACCAAGTACCATGAGTATGGTTTGTTAAAAAAAGTGTTTAAATAAAAAAAGCCAAGTAAGATTATTTTAAAAAATCACGAAAAACTATGCTTAAATTCCAGTTCAAAACCTTGGCGTCCCAGTGTTAGCTCTCATACACGGCTCGTTAGGAGAATTAACGACAAAGAAACCGTCAGTATCTGAATCGTATGCGAAAAATAGGTTTTGGGAGGTGAGAGAGAGAAGGGTGGGGGATTGGACTTTGTAATTAGAAGTGAAGGTCGTCGTGGTGGTGAGTGTGGGAGGTAGTGGATACGGTACTCTCAGACGAAGGGGGTACCGATACTCTAGGGATAACGAAGTTGGTACAGTATTTAAATCCGGGGGATTGCAGGTTACAAAGTGCCCCTATGCGTCGATTGCAACAAAAAATTATCCGCATGTATTAATGTTATATTTTACTTTACCAATGTTCATTCCCTTATCACGGAAAGTAGAACACGTATCAAAATTATCAACCGATTAAGGTTCAGGTCCACATCAATGCACATTCAGCTTATGCTTCCGCGATTCCCTAAGAAACCGCGTCCGACAACTAACACTGGAACGCCAAGGTTTTGAACTGGAATTTAAGCATAGTTTTTCGTGATTTTTTAAAATAATCTTACTTGGCTTTTTTTATTTGAACACTTTTTTTAAGAAACCATACTCATGGTACTTGGCGGCGTTTTTTTACAAATTTTCGCAAGAAAAATGTTAAAATTTTTTTTTTCATTCTTTTTTGAAGTTTGCGCGAATTTTGATTGTTTAAACTAATCAGTATAGCATTTCTATTGTTTCAAAAAATTAGAAGTTTTAAACTAATCGGTAGGGGATTTCTATTGTTTAATAGTACATTATGCTACAAGGGAGGAAAGTGCGCGATTTTCACCGAGTGTGAGGTGAGCTGGCCCGAGCGCAGCGAGGACAGCACTCACACGAGGTGAAAATCCGCTGCTCCCGTGTGGCATACGATACTTTTTTTTCCGACTCTGCTAAAAATTGCCCATATTTTTATGCCTGCAACGGCCTGGCGGCACAAATTACCGATAAGAGAAACCAGGGCCGCGACTCAGGAGCGGTCGATTGATGCGTATTTTTTATTTATTAATAAATAGAATTTAAAAAAATGTTGAAAGAAAAATGTTAGAAAAAAAAAATGTAAAAAAAAATTTTCAAAAATAAATTTTTCCAAAAAAAAATTAATTAATTATTTATCTATTTATTTAATTTTATTCGCGGCTTCTTCTACTTTTACTTAGTCGTGAATTTCAATTATTTAAACTAATCGGTAGGGAATTTCTATTGTGTAACAAATTAGTAGTGAATTGCTGTTGTTTACACTAATTAGCAGTGAATTTTTGAATGGCACGATCGATCGATAATTTGTCTGTGGGCGTGACTCACCCACGAGCACACCGACACAACCCAGCAGCGGTGGCCGTGACGTGTGCTCGTGACGTCAGAGGACAGAACATGGATAGTGGGACAGTCTGAAGAAGACATCGTGAAAATGTGGATTTTTCGAGCCACACGATCAGATCTCGAGAACGCATGAAGGAATAGGGTTGCTGAAGGGCTCGTGGAAAAGCTAGTAGTCGATTTATATTATTAGACATGTTTTATTTTTTCTATTAACTTAGTCGTTCACGAGAACAAAACGTCGGAACATGAGGGTACCCAATATTGGCGTATAACGACTTGGTAGTGCTCGACCGATTTGCGGGTTCTTATACTTTTTACTGGTACTTGGCGTCGAGACGCTGCCGCGTCTCTTGATAAAGAGCGAAATAACAAATTATAATTCGCTTATCGTAGTTTACAGATTTATTCAGCATTCAATACAAAAATCTCAGGACTACGATATGCGAATAATATCTGTTATTTCACTCGTTTTTGTTGATACAGTTGGTTTTTTATGAGCTTTCAATCGGGAGTTTTTTTATTTTTGTGAAATTATGAAAAAAATATTATTATTACTGACGCTAAGATAAAACAATTAAGGAGAACAAAATAGCTTTGAACTATTGCACCTGAACTATATTTTCTTCGTGTACATAAATCGTTAAAAAGATGACGTAAAAATCTACACAGTCGCGATTGCAATGATTGAAATATTCGAATGTAGCCAATAAAAAGCTCGAAAAAGAAAGAAGGGTACGAGTTACATAAAGAAAAGAAAATAAATCATAAAAGAATTACTGTCGAAGACGATACATCAGAGAAAAATCAGAGATTCGATCGTAAATGTTTATCGTACAATGTGAAGAATTCGCGATGTTTGTTGCGAATCGAAAGATTCGTAAAATTCTCGTTTCTGTGACATTGAGAATTTCTCTCACTTCTCGCGTACCGTAAAAGTCTTATAAATCATATCGTAAATTCCTCGAAATAATATTTATATCGCTGTACATCGATTGCCGAAGAATATATACATCGACGATATATTAGCGATAAAAAGTCGTAGAAAATTGCAGGTGTAATCTTTTCGATATCGAATGGGATCGTATACGTAAAAGTTTCCGTTATTATTATTCGTTTTACAACTCTCAGTAGCGGACACAGAAGGAGAGATAGACGGAGGGAGTAGATGTACTCGAAGTTTCTCGTTTTCAGTTCAACGCAGTACCGATGTGAGAACTTCGAGAAGTTTTCCTTACGATATTTTAACGACTGGCAATTGCACAGTTTCTTACAGTTTGAATATCGTACACCGATGATATTATATCTCCACCGATAAACGTTAATAGCCCCGTGTATAGGCTTTCAACAGTTCTCCACAGCGCTTTTCAGTTGATTGAGAAAAAAAATTGGAGAAATAACAACAGTAATAATAATTTACCGACGCAATCGTCATTTCATAGGAAATTTGAGACGTTATCACTCGTAGATAGAAAACATATTCTTTTGATTTTATTTGCGAGAGACATGTTAAAAACATCTAATATTTCGCTCGTTCCGGTTCGATCTGTTCGCTACTTCCGTCATTCGAACATTTTTCGACTTTCTCGTAAACCATTGAACGATAAATGAAATTAAGGCTCCGTATGCTGTTGAGTATCTCATACATACAATTGGGTGAAAGAACCGTCGTACGTCGCGTCCAGAAAATGACAAGTGGAAGTAGAAGTAGAAGTAGAAGAGGAAGGAGAAAAAGCAGAAGCTAAGAGAGGTTGCAAAAGTGACGGAAAGTGGCGAACCTTGTAACAAATTATATTGCCGGGGCCCGGTGCCAAGTTCTATCACTCGAGCGCGCAAGAGGGTTGAAATTCTTCGTAAGGGTGGGTAAACTCCAAACGATTTTTAAGCCACTCTTCGCCTACGATATGTTACTTAAACGGCGACTAAAGCGACGAAGTATATATGTATACATATACATGTGTATGTTAGGTAGCAGTAGCAGTGCCTATATGCCAAAACGTGTAGTAAATGAAGATCGCGAGGTGTTAGAGCGATTTTTCACTTTCGCCAGCCCGGCGTGAGGGTAACATCTGTCGATATATCAATTCGACGTTGGCCTCTCGTGTCGAAAGTCCCGTCCCACATTCAAGCGACGAACAATCCGTAACGCAAATGTATTCGAACCCCGCGTGTGTATGATTCTCCGTGGCAAGGGGTCGGGGGATGTTTGAGGCTTTTGTCGCTGAAACCACCAATGACAAACAAAACACTTTCATTCGATTTGTCTCACTCAATCGATTTCCACTTCACCGCGAATCGCTGGATCAACGATCGATAAAATTACAACGAATTCCCACGTGGAAGCGAGTAGAATCTCCAATTAGGCGAAAGTACAAGAGAACTCTGTATTCGGATTTACATCCCCGGATGCACATTGGATACCTGACATATATGACGAGTTTCAAAAGGCAGCGCAGTTGTGAGAATGATCGATGTAATTGACATCCATTGTTAAAAGCATTGGTATTCGAGCTCTCGAAGCACCGATCACTCATCATTGACTCTCTGATGACCATCGTAGGGCCGAACCATTGAATTGACACTTAATCGGAAGTTAAATTCAACGATCACGATAACCCTTTTATACGCGTAGGACACGAAAACGCTCACTCTCGTCCGCCATTCCTCTGAGAGCAGTAAAGTCCATTTTTTTTTGCGTTGCACACGGTAGTTAATGTGTGACTGATAAATGTTTGAAGTAAATATGTTTTTTTTAGATTCGCATAGTATAAAATATTCAATTTTTAATTAATTACCCGAGCGATATGTAAAGCAGCTTACTGAACCTGTTATTTCATCGCAATCAACTTTTTAAAGCGCAGCGAGACGACAGCCTCCCCGGTTTTTTTTTTGTGATAGTACCCAATTTTTCGATTAAAACACCACAGAGCTTTTAACGAAACCATAAAAGTAAAAGAAGATTCTAAAAAAATATTCGAAAAAAATGGTATTTTTGCTGTAATATCCGGAAAAATTGTATTTTTACTGTAATATTCGCAAAATTTTTATTTTTCCTATAATATCCGGAAAAATTGTATTTTTACTGTAATATTCGCAAAATTTTTATTTTTCCTGTAATATCCGGAGAAATGATATTTTTACCGTAATATCCGGAAGCATTCCATTTTAGTAGTAAGCCATCTCCTTATTGAAGATAAAAGGGCTTAAAACGACTATCGAACTAACGCATTTTTACTGTAATGTTCAACGAAAGTACTAAGCTGCAGTAACAATGAATTATAATTTTTTTTTTCAACGAACGTCGGACGTTTTGCGAACGGCAACTGTGACCCGAACTCGCTGGGTATATATAAGAGAAATTTATACATGGCGGCCAAAGATCCGTGTACACGATAAATTCGTTCATTACACTATCGTCGACGGGCGGGGTAAACGCGGCTCGTCGCAGCGTGAAGCTGCTGGCTGCACTTCATAAAAACTTAACCAAAGGAAAACAAGCCATTGATCCTTTTGTACATATACCGGTATACGCGCGTTGGGGTGTATAACGATGAAATTTCAAGTGAGGGAGGAAACGTTTGGCAAACACTTTAGTTCCTTCTCATCCTCGAGCTTCGCTGTCTTTCTTTTTTTTCCTTCTTACCCTTATACCT
The DNA here is from genome assembly GCA_963971235.1 of Cryptus armator. Taxonomy (NCBI): domain Eukaryota; kingdom Metazoa; phylum Arthropoda; class Insecta; order Hymenoptera; family Ichneumonidae; genus Cryptus; species Cryptus armator. Next base: position 12,177,224 of record OZ020242.1, on the reverse strand, counting down.
CTTTTACCCTCACGATTTCGAGCTCAGTATCCTCCTGGCTCACCCCCCCCCCCCTCCTCCCACCCTCTCTCTCGTTTCTCATCCTCAGATTTTTACCGTTTTGTTTTACGAGCCCCGGGTATATTATACCCGAATGCAAATTCATTCATCATTCTCTTTGAAAGGTAACTCACCCGCGGGCGTAATACGCGAGAGGTGAAAGAGATAGAGAGAGGAGTAAAGATATGTATGTAAAAAATAAAACAGGAATTGAAGGGTGAGGGAAGACGAAAGGATAGAATTTTGATTACTACCAGCCTTTCCTTCGAAGATCCTACGTTAACGTGTGTGTGTCTATATTACTTTATTTTTATATTTCGCTAACGTGAAAATTTCGAAATTTCCTGAACTCCAATTTCCCGAAATCCATCGAAGCGAAACCCGCGAGGTAAAGGTTACCTCAATCGTTTTTCGTAGCAGTTTGGACCTTTGCGCGAAGAATAATACTGTCCTTTCTAACCCCTCGGATATACGACGTCGATTCTCTGGTTTTTCCGGGGCTTTTGAAGATTGTGGTTATTGGGTGTACGAACGACAGAAGCAATCATTGTTTTGCCACTAACTCGATTCCATCTGAGCCTACGACGACGATTGGATTCTCAACCCATGTTTATATGTATACACACGTATGTGTGTGTGAATTTCGCGCCTGTGTATCCAAAGCTCTCGCTCCGACGCTTCTGTGTATCGACGATTTTTCCAGCTTTCGCTACTTTCCCCACTCAAGATCCGGATGGTCCTAATGTCATCAACGTTTTCTTCATCCCATATTCCTGTGCCGAAAGGCTCTCAGGCACATCCAACGAAAGAAAGACTGAGTCTGGAAGATGTATTATTCTTTTTTTTTCTACAAACTCTGTTTATTTCAACAACGAATGAAGATGAATTCTGTTGACACGGTCCATTTTTATAGAAGATACGTTGATTCTCAATTTTTATTGACGCGTCCTTTCAAAGCTTTATATTTCATCCAAAAAATCGATGACAAGAGAAAAACTGGGAGAAAATGTGTAGTTTTTTGTAATTCCATCGTAAGTCGATTACAAATTTTTCTTTTTTTTAAATTAAACACGAGACAGTTAATTTTTACTTCACGTTAACTCGTCTATTATTATTTTATAAAAAAAATTGTCGTATTGCAAACAATTGTCTTTATTTTCAAGCATAGTATTCAATTGTCAAGCATTTCAAGAATATCGGATTGTCTTACTTCATGCAAAAAAAAAAAAGACGATTGGAACCATGTTGAGGAACAATGTCCAAAAGAAAAAATTCACATCGAGCCTCGTTCGGCTCTCAACCGGCAGTTCTAACCTCCCGGCAGGATAAAAATCCGATTGCCAAGAAAGCTCTTTCCCTCTCCGCGTATCAAAATCAGTTTGTCATCTTTCCAGGGGTATTACAAGAGAGGAATAGGTGCAACGAGACCGTGTTCCGTAACCGATAGGTTTGACGCTATAAATACAGCTCGAGACTCTCTGTAGGATCGGGTTTTCATTAATTTTTCAACATCTTGCTGGAAGCTCAGTTCGTGCCACTGACTCAAACCCTCTCACTTTCTCCTACTTTTTTCTCATCCGGCTTCCTCTTGCTCCAGTAACCGCCCCCTACCCTTTGCGGATCGATGAACTCTCATACTTTCAGCGTATACTCACACATGCCAATGGATACGTATCAACGATTACCACCCTCCCATATCCCCGTGTCGCACTCCACTCTCTTGCCGCTCCCACTCCCCTCTCCCCGCCCTCCTCAACCCAATCCTCGGTCGAACCCGGCCAGCCACACTTTTGGCGAGTGATCCGGGAAATGTGTATTGCCATAAGTGGCGATAACTTGCCGGCAGTCGAGTACGGGTTGCCTGGCTTCTCTGTACTAAATCGAATACAAGTCTGTGCGTGTGTATGTGTGTATATACATAGATACCGTTTATACGTGTGATCACGTGACCCTGTTTGTATAGCTGTGAGAGCTTCGCTGCCTGGACCCTCGAACGCGAGCATTGGGATGAATGAGAGGTATAGAGAGCCGTTCCACACCAGTCCAGTGGCGCTTCTGCTATGTCCTCCGCTTTACCTCACCAACCCAACTGTTCTATACCTTCTACGATCGATGAGTTCACGCGCACCTGTGGATCCTTTCACGCGCTTTGCGAATTCCCTCATTTTAATTCTCACTCATTCGAAATACGCACACATTCAGTTAAACACTTACTCGTCTATAAAACGTTTTATTCGTCATTTTTAATCGTTTATCCATCTACTTGCTACTAAGTATCATTTTTGCTGTAGATGCGAACGCGATCGGAATAAAAGATTTGTTCTACGGGTTTATGCATCGTTTTGATTAAGGATTTTTTTGAGGGGGGATCTTCGAGGTGACTGAGGAATTTCTCTCGTTACCGCGATGAGGCGTGAGAAAAAAAAAAAAAGGAAATTCGCCACGTCATTCGGCGTGAGACGCGCAAGTTTGCCGATGCCAGTTGAGCTCCAAAATAAGAAGATAGAAGAGAAAGCTTTTCGTGCCGCTCTAGAGGCTTCTTTCGCCCGGGTACGCTTTAGCCAAGCCTCGCACGAGCGAGCGAGAGACGCGGGTTTGAAAGGGATATATAGAGAAGGCTTCAGGCAGAGGGAGAGGGTAGGGTGGCGCTAGGCGAGAGCCTTCCGCCGATCGAGCATTAATCGCTGGGGATAACGTTCACGGGACGTTTTCCTCTGGGAAAGATTGATGTTCGACCGGATCCGTTGAGTGGAAACCACCGCTACCTTCGCACAGCTATAGTTCGCTGCTACTACTACTACTACTACAACTACTTTCTACTACATTACTATTGCCATCGAGTTCTACCACTACCACTATGTTGCTTCTATTGCCTCGATACGAGTGTCCCTTTAATCGTTGCCGTTGTCGTTTTCGTCCTCGTAAGATCGTCAACACATACATAGATATGTTGGGGACCAGGTTCGCGTGCTCGTCTTAACGCTTCAACACTTTGCCGTCCAAAGATGCGAAACTTCTTATCGAGATCGTGAGACGCGCGACTAACGCGACGATATATCTTGAACTGTCGTTGTATCGAACCTTTTATTCAGACTCTTTTAAAACTCCGTCAGTCTCCATTTTTTTCTATCTTTCTAATGTATTGCTTGATGTTAACTTGTCCTTCTCGAATTGCAACCAAATTGCCTAATCGTCCGAAGAAGAGAGGATAACGCTGTATGATCCATTCGCTATTATAAGGATGAAGGATAATTGCTATTGAAGTAGGAGCTTCTGATCTTTAAGTTCGTGTAATTTACCTTCTTCAACCGTCAGCTTTACTTAACTCATTACCTTGGGAACGATTTCATCACCAGCTTTCCGAGAGTGGGAGACCTGTAGAGGAAATTAAGAACGGCGAAAGTACTCAATCCCGTCGAGTTAAGAAAAGAGTCTTAGTAAGGGTATCACTGTAGAAAGACTCTATAATTAATAAGGAGTTCTTCAAATTAGTAGTAATTAGCCGTTTCGTAAACCGAGAAATTCCGAAATCGTCGTTATTGCACAATAATTTTACGAAGACTTCGACGATGAAATTCAATGGTGGAAATTGAAAATACAGTATTTTCATCGTCGTCGCCGTTTCATGCGAATGACTCTGAGTTATTTGCACATTTTAACACATATAAAGAACACATGAAAAATATAGTTCATAATTACGTTTATGTAATAATTATGAGCGAATTTTGCGTACAAAAGTTATCTTCGTGTTAAATATGGACGATTACTAACGATTTTCTATGGATATTATCTTTGTCAAGGATTTATTTATTCGCTTATTCAAAATCTGCTCCTGAACCATTTCGGAAACAGCGAAAATTTTTATTTGAGAATTTACTTTTCGTCGAAAATGTAGACTGAGGCTAGTCGAGCATATTTTTTTTTAGGACGGAGTATTTTGCTTAATAATTTAAAATAAAGAACGAAAGATAGAAAGCTTAACGGCAACGGTAATAACGGAGCTTAACGATAATTTTGTTCAATTTACTTCTCGAGATTCGACTAATATTATTTTTATTATTTCATTTTTTTAAACAGAAATCGACATTGATATAACATCATTAAATGCCGTTCAACCCTCAATCTGAGAGTTTCGCTTTGACGAAAGTGTAGACGACCGCCTCATATACGAGACAAATTCTCGCAGTACTGTTGATATACCACCTCCGCATCTGTACCGTGTGTTTCACGTACATATATACTGCAACGACAAACGAGCGTTAAGCAAAGGTAACTTGTACACTCGTAGTAGTCGCTTTCGTCGTCATCCCCCTTGGCACCTTGTGTCATGCTGGATGGCTGCCGGAGGTGAACAACGTGCAACATAGCCTGGTGGCGCGCTGCGATCCGTATTCAATTAACTCTAATCGCATTGGCGAATAAACGCCCGAAGCACAGGCGTGTGTCAGGCGTTTAACAAACGTGTTTGTCTGTGAATTTACGCTGTTGCAAATTTATATATGCGCATGAGGTAAGCTTTCGGGAGTCCGCATGCGAATTGATTACAGTTCAACGTTTTCTACGTTAAAGATTAATACCAGATTTTTCTTTGACCGATTGTTTGGCACTCGAAATTTCGAGCTTAATACATAACAGTTTTTGCACAAATTCAAAAACACTGAATTTGATAATAATAATAATTATCAATAATTTAATTCAATTCATTTAGGTTATTATTAGTATTTTATATTATTATTTATTGGTTTTTTTTAATGATTATTTATTTGTATTTTTTATGATTATTAACTTGTATTTTTTATTGGATTTATTAATTTAAAAAAAAATGATTTCTTATTTCCGTTTTTTTTATCGACAATTTGCTAAAGACGAAAATTTCAACGATTTGAATTACATGCATATTGCGCGAAGTGACAACGAAACGAAAGAGTCGAATCTTCATCTGAAGATTTTTTTAAGTTATTTAGAGCTTCCGAGAGATTTTACTGCATATATATTCTAATAAGCATATTGTCGTAGTATTGTGCTATATAGAGAAGAGACACGCTATTTCAGATTCGAGTTTTATCGTTTTCAGCCCATTCGAATCGCTTCCATTCGCAAAATTCCTGACGTCGAATATAAATTCGTGAGACTCATCAAACAAAGTGGAAACGGCGAATGGCGGGCCGATTCGCCATATCCTATACTCTCACAATTCTCACACTTTGTTTCTCTACTTCTCTATCCACGATCAGCCCCTTTTCACCGAGCAAAATGGTCACTACGGGGCGACCAATAAATCGATACGACGCTTTGAACTCCGGAGCTGTATAGCAGATTATATATTTTCCCGAGCCACATATATTTCCCTCGTTTTTTAAATCCATTAATTAATACGTTGGCTTCAATCTCGGCACTGATCAATCAATTTTCGATCTCAATTATCACCGCCATCCCTCCCTCGTTTTTCTTCCAACTTTTTTTCATTTGACACACATTCGATTTCAATACTAAACGATTTTTTTTGCTGTATGATTCTTCCTCCATTACGTTTTTTTTTTGCCTATCATGATCTCATCCTGATTTATTCGTTGATTCAATCGTTGATCTGTGATATACGATATAGTTGACGAATGAGGGTTTTTTTTCTTCGTGCACACATCGATGTCGTTCATTACCAGTGAATCCTTTCACAGGATAGATTTCCGCAAAGCCAATAACAAAAAAAGAAAAAAAGTGGACAAAAAAAAGGAAATGAAGGATTCACGAGAACGGGAAAAGATTTTCTATAGTGTCAGTGGCTTGCGAGCGCCCGGAACAAATTGGAGCGGTTCCCACGGGGCTGAGTAACACCTCCACGTGAAAAAGTCCTATTCGATCCTATGGCAGACGCAGCATGTTACCTATCTGGGATCCGATAGTTCGCATCCCTCCTCTTCCTCTCTCATCTCTACAAAACCCCAGTCTGATTTTTTCCTGCGTCCAGGGAATCATCCAATCCAGCGGATTTCTTTTCAAAAGAAAGCTCTTTTACTCGTAACGCGCGCGGGTTTGAGTTTTAAGAGAACATATGACAAAAAATGGGAGATATATGTGAATAACGGTAATATTACCCGACGTTTCACGATGCGGCGTTACTGTCCATAGTGGTATGTACACGTAAAATCAACGCTCGTGCAATGATTTGTACAATAGGATAGGTCAGGGATGCCCTTCTCAATTAGGTCAATTTTGAATGCCAAATCGATGTTGAAATGTGTTTTCAAGTCGTTTCGTATATTCTCGAAAAATAATATTGTAAGAGGAAGTGTGTGATCCGATGAGCGATATTATACACGAACTTTAGCAGAGAACAATGAGGTATTAGAGTAGAAAGGAAAAATGAAAAAAAAAAAAAAAAAAAATTGCCCAACGGCAGGAACTCGTTGGTGGTTTCGGTCAGTTATCTCGAAATCCCGTTTCTGCTCAACGGCAGACTCGTTTACCCTCATCCTACTATCTCTCTGCGATTCTAAATCCCTTTTGCTCTTCTCTGTATTTCTGGTACGATCTCGGAACTGTATTCGTCGGTCTCTGCTGTACACCGCGAACCAACCGTTCCGTTTGCCGTTCGCGTTTCCCTCCTCCGACTCACAGTCGAGACTAATAAGCGAACATCCAGTCCGCATAGAATCGCTACAACGTCGGAGAGATGCGGCGAGCAAGTTGAATACATGCATTCGAGGTTACGCAGCAGCGACTGGCCCGCTGCTGTAGAGAGGATGCAAAGCGAGAGATAGAAAATAAAGAGCACAGAGAGAGGATACTGCCAGTCTCGATAAGCCTTGCCGGTTCTTCGTATATCAGAATTATTCACCCTCCTTCTCTTCCTCGTTTCCTTCTGCATGCCTTTAATACTACGGTCATTGCTGCGATAAACACTTTACCCTCCTTTCTCATCTGTACAGTTTGTACAGTTGTTCCTGTCTCGTATTTTTTTTCAAAGAAGATAAGCCTTTTGTTTTTATGTCAAAATTCGACTGTCGTAGAAAGAATACATTTTTGGCATCATTATTTTAAAAATAATATTTATTCACCGGCAACAGCCAATCAGCGAACGAGAAAATCGAAAAATATGATTAGACAAAAAAAACAGAAAACAGAAAAAAAACTCCTGTCTGTGAAAAGTCAAATTGCAAGAAAATAAAAATCTATAAGATTAAAATGATCGTCAATACAATCGAGCGACGTCTGTAAAGCATGCAATTGGAATGACAAAAATTGAAGAATTTTCATAATTATTGATCAACAATATTATTTATTGCTATGTGGTGGGCTATTCGTTTTAAAGTCACTTAATATTTATAGGTTCAACGATAACAACCTTTTTCTAAAAATACTTACTTGTAAAACAAAACCTTTGCTTATTTCGATAGACTTTGGTTCATAGATATGTTGAGATCGGAAAAAAGGGCCTATTTACTATCCATCATTGGCATGAAAATGCGATACAGTCGATCTTCGACAGACGCACGGTAGGCTGTTAACGATTATTTGGTACGATGGGTTAACGCATTTCATACGGATATTTGGAGTGCTTTGTAAGCGCGTCGATAGTCGGAGGAATAATCGCGGTTTAGTGTGATCACTGATCAGTGTCATGGCTAATAGGCGGTACTAGTTATCTCATCCGTCTACTTGCCAGTTAGCAGTTTAATTGGGAAGATTGAATGGTGGGTTCCCACTGTTGCGGGAGAGCAGTCCTGCCATTGCATTGATGTAAGTACGGATACGGAATACAGAGAGAACACGGTAGGTTTGAGAGTATAGTTGACAGGTAACGTTGCGGAATACGCTCGCGGTACAGATGTATACCACCCTTACCGCGATAGAGGGTTTCCCTTTGCCTGACGAGAATAGTGCGATTCTCCTCGTCGTTCACTCCCTGGACACGAATTTCCATTCGATCGAAACGTTAATAGTTGAATTAGAGTTTCGTGTGTTACGCGAAGCGAACGTATGCTACGTTGACGTTATAACGGTGCTGGTTGTGACGGTAACGGCTTCAGCACCATAGGCAAGGTTGTAGGTCCCTCGCTTCTCTGGGCACATATACATACATATGTGTATATATATGCATGTCGAAATTCGCTCGTAGCCGTTCACACAGGCTTCGAACAGACCAGCAAGCTTTCCCTCTGGCGTTCGCTACGTGCCGAGATCCAAATTGCCAATTTGCTGCAGCTTCAACCCTCTCCGTGCCCGTATTTGCCGAACCAAAGGCTATAGACGGCCAATGTGCCGCTAGCCGACGCCGACGCGCACAAAGTTACATGCTCGGTCCCACCTCAATGGTGAGTTAGAGGAAGAGAAAAAAAAACAGAAATAGAGAAGGGGAGAGAACGAAAATGAAAACTCGAATGAGGGTTCGCGATGTTGGAGTTCTGCAATGAAGCGATACGTGTAACATGCCACAAAGCACACATTGCCGATGGTTGGCTACGGGTAAATAAAGCTTAAAAAATCCTAAACTCCATTGAAGTGTATCTACGCTTTAATTCAATTCAGAAAACAATTTTTACGAGAAAAAAATTAAATGATACATGTAATGTGGATCCAATGAATCAATTGGCTCTAAATGATGCGCCTAATTTGCATGATTTCCGTCGACAAGCGAACTCCCTCCCCCCCGAATATTCCCTGTAACAGATTGCTGTTCTGTTAGAATTGTTTTTGACGATATCATGGAAAAAGTACCCTGATCTCATGGGAATAGAAATGATCTACGCTTTTAGTCGATGCGTTAGTCTTTCATGGAACATTTACCATTTTATGGTAGGTCCCGGTAGTCCGTGGGATGAGAAACTCGAAGAGACGTATGGTCGTGAAAGTAGAGAAGGTCGGTCGAGAGTGACGTATCGTGTAAGTGACGGGGAAGAGATAGAGGGGGTGTGCTGTGAGAGATTCTCTCGTGTCGAGAATGGCACGCACGGGGCATTGATTCTCCGGCATCGTAATTTATGCTCCGACTTGGACCACAAGCTCGGAGGGCCTCGTTTCCTATACCCGCACAGGGATATGGGTCTACCGGTGTGTTGGTAGTGATGGCCCCTACTCCCAGGAATAGTCTTTCTTCTCTCCCTTCTATCACTATACCATCGTAACTACCTCACCTCTCGATGGCGTACGTTGTGCTTCCGGAAAAGCCGGGGAACCTCGGGGCTTAACCTTACGTAACAGCCCCACAGTGGCGTCGAACGATAAATCTCACGGAGAAAATCAGTGGCTCCCCATCGTCTCGCTTCGGGGTTAAATCGTTACCTTACCCGCTTCGTATCTTACTTTAGCTACTCTTACCCCACCCAACTCACCCCTTCCAACACACTACTCTTACTCAGCAAAAAAAAAAATCCTTGTACCGAATACACATGGACACGGAATCTATGGAAAATCTGTGTGAGCGTTTGGTTCACGACTGTGCGATGCTTCTTTCCGCATCGAGGGTCTCGCAAAACGAAGTAGCAATTTCGTTGGAAAACGGGTAAAAGGGGTTAGTAAAGGGTCAGCGTACCGTGCATTCGAAGGAAAGGGTAGCGACGAAAGAGCTGCATCCTCGAAATTCTTTTCGTTTATCGGATATTCTACGAAATTTAATCTACGAAAAGTGTTTTAATTCAGTTCCAGACATTTGGACGTAATTGATGTTATTCCGAAGAAATTTATAGGTAATTTCGTTCGAATTTTCGTTGATCCTCACTTGTAATGGATTAATTCGAAAATTTGAATCAGTAGCAATTTTTTTTTTTTCATGGCGATACAATTAACGGACGGAAATGTATCCACGAAACATCAAAAGTAATATGATCCTTTGCGGGAATCCCCGTTCCCGTGAGTACCTAATACCGAGCCGAGTAATACGCTTTCATTTCTCGTTTCTATGACTAAATCACTGGAACAAATCACAACCGTGGGTACGGTGAAATTATCCATGCAAACACCACAACGGGCTCTGAGCTTTTCGTAATGCCGCATTAACGTAAACGCGCGACCTGAAAGCCGTGTTGTAACGAATCCGTTTACAATAACGTTACGGTTCGCGTCCGTATTTCAGACGGACTGGATTTTCGAAACTCAATGCTCAAAATGCTCCTCTAACCGCAGGCTTAGTTGAAGTGTGATTTAAATATCAGACTCCGAAGCTTCTGCGTGAATAGGTACAGTCATTCGTTGTCTCCACTGTCCTAAGTAACGGGTACAATTACAGTTTTCTGTGCACAGGAAAAAAATACCCCCACCCCAATTCATTATGACTACAAAGCCATTTTTATTTTCTATCCTCTCCTACACTAAGAGAACAGTTTATTAATGATTAACAAATGTATAGCTGAATATCGCGAAATAAATGGTTATTCATTTCATTTGGTTAGTCAAATCATTTTTAATTGACCCAAATGATTGTCGATACATTTTTTCAATATTTAACTACTCTTATTAATCTCAATTGATGCTTCGTAATGGTAATCAAATATTTATTTCGCCGTATCCAACTATATATTCGTTAACTTTAAATAAACCTTTTTTTCATTGTACGTTTAGGCGTTAATTATTTTATTGTGATGTTATTAATGACATTGACAATGTCCGATGCTTTACCGTGACCCGTTACCGATACAGTATTACGAGACCACTGTTTCTCACAATTCCATCCTCTCGTTCATTCACCCCTTTTTCTCCTTTTTTTTTTTGTTGCTTCATCTCGTTTTTTTCATTCATTTTCTTTTTTTCGTTTTCCACGAGGTTTCTTTTCACTCGGAAATTTTGGCCGCTAGCCACCGTCGCTACCGGCGAACCCGTTACTATGCTCTTCGAATCGCTTGTGTTAACTTTCGTTCACCCGCTCTCCCTCTCTTACACCGCGCCGGCCGCCGAAACTTTCTGACTATATCTGTCGAACGTCCGTTCACCATTCTCGCGTTTCTCTCGAGCTCTGCGGCGATACATTCGTTCTCACAACGATTTTTCCCCTGTCCGTGACAGCTGCCAGGTATCGTTATCGTACTACTTTCGAAATATACCGTGAACAGGCAAAACGACAAACGGCTCTCTCTCTCTCTCTCTCTCTCCCCGTCCCTCCAGTTATTTTCTCTCTGCATCCACTGCGTTTCCACTATGATTGCAGAATTTTCTGTGTCGAATCGACGTATACGTAAATGTTGTACAGATACGGACTTCCTTTATCAAATCGCGCTGTTCATTGAACGCGAACAGTACGCTGATAAAGGTACAGCGCACCCCACGAAAAAAAAAAAAAAAAAAAACCCGGAATTCATTCATTAATCCGGCATCATTTCTCCGCGATAACTCTGAATCGAATTTCGCATATCGGGCACAAAAATTACGAAACATTTTTTCATTATGTATGTTCGTGGTACTAAACTGGAATGTTGTTATATTCAAGCGATTGCACGGCTCTCTCGATTCGGCATTCAATATCATTTGGAATTTGCAGTATACGCAGATTTCGATAACCGAATAAAAAAAAATTGTACACTGTTCACTGGAACAGGAAATTTCTCAACGCGATATACATAGATCAGTTCACATTGTTGCGAATTGATGAAAATTCTACCTGTCCCCATGAAAATGAAGTATATAGTGAAATATATACGCGAAATACAGAACTTTTACTGCATGATATACAATTTATCTAATTTTTTTGACATTTATATTCTATATATCCAGCAGATATATATATGGTGTATATTATTTATATAATATATAAAACTTATATTATATTTTATTGCATTTTTCGCCGTCATATATACATTTTTTTTGTTATATACTTTGGCATATTGTTTATTTCTATGGGGGTACGCTGTGTAGTTCAATCATTTACTGAGGCAATCCCCTCCCTCAATGAGTTTAAACGTGTGTCACATAAAGTGCCCGCCGAATCGATGCCGAAGATCGTTGAAAGTGTTTGAATTTTTTTAAACGTAGGAAAGGCTCAACTACGGTTGCTACAACGTTTCGCGTTATCGGAACACCAGTGCACGTTCATTACTTGTAGAAAGAATCGTCGTTGAGCGTTTCGAGCTTTTGCGCCATTGTCAGGATCCTACCAGAGAGAGCCGAAGGTTTCTCTTTTCTCATATCGTTTTCTTTTCTTTTTCAATGGTACGAAGGAGGGGGTGAGAAGGTTCCTTTATCTCTGTACGTTTCTTCCGGATGATCAATAACGAGCGCTAAAAATTGGAGGCACGAACCTCCGCGCGCGCGGCTCTTCCGAGGCTCTTTCATCTTCTTTATAGCTTCGTTTCGCGCAAGAGAGTCTACCGGGAGCCGCTGCTGGCTGGTGCTTTCGACGAAGCAAAAGGAATGACGCTTTCTGATATCGTCGCTTCTGCGCTTCCGCTCTCGTTGGGGGGTACTCCTTGCATCGTGTGCAACCACTCTCGCTGTTCCCGTCGGGATGGATAATTGAATCGGACCTTTCGAATTGTCGTTCGAAGTCATTGTACCGTTTCCTTTTTACCGGTGGAACCGACGAAATAGACAAAAGGAGAATAAAGGACGAACGAAAGGGCGGGAGGAGAAACGCGGCGGGAGGTAGGATTGGGCTGAAAAAACCTCATTGCTGGACGTTCGACCAGAACCAGAGACGGCATGGAGGTCCTCGAGTATATTTCCTCGACTCTCGTATCCTCCGCTTTCTTGGTTTTCTCGTCGTGAACGAGCCACTGATGCTGCTTACCCCTGCTATACTACTTTCTGCTAGGCACTTCTCGTTACCACTCATCTCAACCCTCTCATCCTGTGTTGTACAGTTGGGTAGCTTTCATGTATGCGGATAGCTTTTTTTCGTGGCTCCCTTCTTCTACTCTTCTTCTTGGGTGGTGTAGCTTCTACTTTTCTCTTTCGGGGTTTTTTTTTATTTATTTTTTTTTGTTGTTGCTAATGGCGAACCGAGTGAGTCGAAGCACAGTTCTGGTAGTTCCACCGACGTCGGTGAAACACGTAGGCAAAAGGGGGGCAAGCTTTGAGTTAAAAATAGTTTCCGGTAGGGGCACTTGTACGCTACAACGAGGCCGGAACTTGGCCAAGGAGAGCCGCCTACCGACCATCCCTAACCTGAACAACTGCGAGCCAAGCAAACCCCTACTCGACATCATCGCTGGTGGCTTCAAGACCCGGAGCTGTATATCCTTCATCCCTCCCATTGCCCGGAGCCAGAATTCATAGAGGCAGAACCTTCCTCACCGCTTCTCGCTTAAATTCAAATCCTAACCCAGTTTTCGCGAGGGTACGTGCGAATTTAACTCGACGCCCCGCGGACCTCCCGGATTCGTTCGTGCGCAGCGCGCTCTGTAAACAAATGGATTGAAATTCGTGCTCGAAGGATTTCACGTACATATACGTATAGCGGAACATTCGGGGATATGGCTACATATCTAGTTTCCTCCCAATCGTTGATGAGGAGTTATTATTACTGTGCTTGCAATTTATGCGACATTAATGCGAAATTTAGCGAGAATCAAATACATCTCGCGTTAATGCGATGCGATATTCATCATGTATTTTTGAATCCCCGATTGCCCGAAAGGGCAAAAGACGAGAGTAATATGTTGCAGTGATTTTATATAAAATAAATCGTTCATTAATATTCGTCTGTTGACAATAATAATTTTTATTCTTTTTTTATTTTGAATTTTAAATTAAAAACATTATTATTTTTTACCTTTAAACTGAAATAAAAAAAAAAAAACAATTTTACCAAAACTAAAAATCTCCCGAGTACAATATGTTAATAATGTTTATGGTATTTCAATATTTTCATTAAAACATTCTCTTGACTACACTCTATTTTCAGTCGGAATGTTTTTGGTGTCAATATATGCGCGATTTACTTTTTTTTCACATTTTAACCCTTTGAATAATTGGCTCGTTTGTCGAACGAAACTTTTGAATTTATCGACTCGTAATATCCGAACTGTGTTCAACCAGTTATGTAAAATGGAAAAACATATTTAAAAAAAAAACAATCATCGATGCATTTCAAAATTTCACGAAATACAGTTTATTTACAATGATACAGAAAAAAGAAAATGTGAATAAATTGAAATTGGAAATTAATTAAAACAGTTCGTATCTCTTCTATAACGGAAATAAATCCGCCTTAGCCCGGTGTGTTCATAAAATAATTACGAATATTTCACATATTTCGATAGAACGAATAATCCTTCATAAGATATTTTTAAAAGTTCGAACGTTAATTAAAAAAAAAGATATTGCGCCGAATATTTTATTATTCGAAAGTATTGGGAATGTTGTCTCTAACGATTATAATCGAATCTGTTTGAAATTCAATTTATTCGCTATTCCGACTTCATCGCCGCTGGAAAGAAAAACTTTTTCAGAGCGTATGTTTGCACACGCGACTTTCTAAAGCGCGGCGGTTTGCGAGAGTTGCTCACTTGCTCGGTGACCCTTTAAGCTCTCTGTCAACGTGGCTTCTTGGCTCGGTGTCTCGTATTTCAGCTCTTTTCGCTCCAAAGTCGCCGATAATTGGTTGAGAAGCCGTAAGAGAGTGGAGTTCAACGAGGCTAATCATTTCGAAAGACGAGCGTAAGGTGTAAAGGCGACAAAGTTCTTTTTTTCGCCCGGCGTAATGTCGCACTGCCGTTACGAAATCACGTTGATCAAACATTCAATCTTCAATTAAGGTTTTCTAAAGAAGAAAAAAAAAAGTAATATTGATTAAGTGAATTATACATCGCTGTACTTTATTATATCGCAAATGGTTAGAAAGCGACGAAGATTAAAAAAATCCTATTAAAATTCTACTTCAAATTTCGCTGCTGATCTAATAAATTAGATGGAAGGTCGTTGAGGGAAAAAAATAAATGAAAAAACGACTGAGAAGAAAGTATAAGTAAAAACGTAGGGATAAGTTGTAATGGCGGTGATCTAGCAGAGAAGAGTTAATCGCCGGGGGCGATTGGCGAATTAAATTTCGCGATAGAAACCGTGCGGTTGGAAGAGGAGTTCGATGTTGAGAACGTCGAGAAGTCGAGACGGTCGCGCTGGTATTGGTGAGCTCCGTACCGTGGAATCAACGATGAAAAAGAAACTGCGATGGAATAGACGAAGCGTAGAGGCAGCTAGACATAGTCGTGGTGGTTGACGGTGAAAACTCTCGCAAGCGTTAAGGGGGGGAGAAGTGCGACGAGACTCACACCATGACGAATCCTTCGCGAGTTCGAGATCAATTTTCCAATTTCCCCGCTTGTCACTCTCGTGCCCGTCGTCGTGGAGTCTTCCCTCGGTTCTTTCGTTGGACCGGCGGCAGGTCTCGACTCATTCGCTTGGAATATTTCTCAGTTCCGCTCGACAGTGATCCCTTCGCCACGCTAGTTCCGACCTTTCTGCACCTTTGAAAAAAGTAGTTTCGGAAAAATTAATCGATGCAAACGATCTTTTCCCATTGAAACCCGTAGATCTTTCCGCATTTTCAATTTTTTTCTACAAAAGCAGAAAAATATAAATTGTATACATTTTTTTTTATTTGCCTAATTTCTTCTTTTTATTTGTATAGTAAAAAAAAATCACTTCAGCCTTTCATTGTTATCCAACGACTTCGATGGTTTTTTCTGTTTTTTTTTCTTTTTGCTTGTTTTGTCGCCAACGCGCCATCACGATCGGGGAGGCGACAGAGACGCTGCATTCGTGTCTCAGTGGATTATTTAAAATTCTCACGGGCGTTCGTTTTGTTTTAAAAATCGCTCTTCATTCGCTATATTCCATCCTTTCTCCATTTCTTTCTTCTTCTTTTCGTTCCTCTTCTGTTCGCATCAGAGCAGACCTCGCTTAGTATGCCGAGACGAGTCGCGCTACTCAACTGTGATATTGCTTCAGCGTTTGCGCGCGCCCTTGTTCATCCGTGATTCTCTCACATCTATCGCATCTTTCGCCCTTCGAGGTTTCTCGACGATCGTCGCTTTTCTGGCTAAAGATATATATATATATATATACAGATAGACCGGTTGGATACGACTCGACCCCACCTAGAATCGGGTCTCCAATTTCCCGCAAGCAACCCGGTAGTCTTCCCATCCTCTTTTCTGAAGCTCAAGCTCCACTTCCCGTTTTCTTCTGCCACCGTTATTTCTCTTCCATCGAAAGCCCTCTCTCTCATTCCTCGATTTATCTCGATTTACCATTCTCTCTTCAGTTCAAATTCTAATCCTCTGCGCGCACATGTCGCTCATCTTCGATTTTTACCAATTCGTCGCGATTCTATTTTTGTATATATATCCGCGGCGCAAAACGAGAGGAAAAAAATGTATAACGAAGCTCGACGTTCTCGATGCAAAAAAAAGAATAAACGTGAGGCTGCGAAAAGACCCAAAGATGAAACGGGAAAAGGCCAGCGAGGTCGTACGCGATATCACGCACATCCCCTATAACCAATTTATACTCCCCGTATACAAGTCACCGCGACACGCGTACTCAATCAAATGATTGGCGCATGATTGCGTCCCTATGCGAAATCGTTCGCACGAAAAATTCTCTGAACACCGCACGGCAACAACGGCCACTTACAGAGCATCAACAGTGAAAAATCCACTCAAACGTTGTTTTTTTTCTCATGGTGAGAAGGTTTTTTGGTCAAATAGTATATTGTGCAGCTATAGTTGCCTTATAGGGCCAAAAGTTGGTGATTGCGCAATCGCCAATTTCTGTCCGAGTTGTACACTGTATTTTTTTATTTCACGAAGCTTCGCTTCGAAGCTTCGCTTCGTTGCGCGTGTGAGAAAACACATTTCTCGCACTCGTGAAATAAAATTTTGTATGATACTCGTGCGAGAAACTTTTTCTCAACTCGTGTGATTGCAACATTCGCCTTCGGCTCGTGCTGCAAACTCACACTCGTCAGAAAAAATTTCATCGCCCGTGTATCGTAATGTACTATTTTGTAACTCATGCATGTAAAGCGGCGCATTTCATGACAGTTTTGCAGGACGAAAGTGTCAAATTGTTTGACAGTGTTATTGAAAATACAGGTTCCCGCAGGCGCATGTCGCGATTGCTTTACTTTCGTCCCTTGGGAGTTTTCTTTCGTTCTTTGGGGCGAAACATGATAATCTCGCTTTTCACTGTCGGCCCGCAAAACGGCCATGACATGCGCCGATTTTCCCTGCACTCGCTACAAAAAATGGTGTGTGCAACTCGGGCCAAAATTGGCAATAGCTCCTCGTGTGATTGCGGCTCTCGCTTCGCTCGGGCGCAAACCTCACTATCGCCGCGATCGCCAACTTTCGGCCCTTGTTGCACAACGTTCTATTGTAACGAGTGTGGGGAAACGGGCGCGTTTCATAGCAGTTTTGCGGGACGGACAGTGAAAAGTGAGGTTATTTTTATTTTTTATTGTAAACGTGACGCTCTTAAGCGTGCGCCATACCGTTCATAAAAGTGAGGTTATAATTTTTCGTCCCAAACGAAAAGTGAAACGAAAGAGACGAAAGTGAAGCAATCGCGAACGGCGCATGCGCGAACCTATCTTTTCACAAAATTCGCCCTAAAATGCGCCGCTTTCTATGCACGAGGGACAAAAAAAAAATGCAAATATGCAAAATCGTTCAAATATTTGCTCGGTCATCGAAAGTGAACGGAGGAATTTGCGAAAGTATTAAATTTTATCCCGTAAAGTTTTACTTCAACAGCATACTTACAGTGGTGTCTATCAAGAAAGATGTTCTTTTTTTGTTCGTTTCTTTTTATTCTCGAAGCAAGCGAACGAGACAGTAATGTCGATTCTTCGAGAGAAGTTAAACTTCAATTATGTGACAAAGTTCGCGGAGTCTTCTTTTCCTTCTCGTTTACGCCCACTCGTACCTCCTCCTCTTTCTTTCGAGGACATGAAGTAATTTAGCTAATGGCCAAAGTTCATGTACCTCAACGGTACCGGGAGTCTTCCGTCATTGTCGTTCTCTTCGCCATTTCGCGTTGCGGAAGAAACGGCGAGGAGAACGATAAATACCAGTTAGAGAGTTTAGACTCGCAGTTGTCACTGCTTGGTGTGCTCTGCTCTTTTTTATTTTCTTGTGTCGTCTATGTAGCGCGACACCGGGATACTTTAGAAAATGCCAATCTTTGGACGCGTCTCCTACATGGAAAAAAACTATATACCAAAAAATATAGTAGAAATATGTAATATTAAATATTTATAATAATAATATCGTGCGATATTATTGCGAAAAACATTTTCTTAACTCGTGTGATTGCCATAATCGCCTTCGAGAAAATTCGAGAAAAAAATGTTTACACACTTGTATCGTAATGTACTATTGTGACATCATTCTCATTGTCATCGCTGCTTTACTTCGTCACAAATAGATGCTATATGTCGTTGTAGTAATTTGTCCAATAATTACAGGCTTTAGAAATTAAATGATTCTGAAGCAAATTCAAGGATCTTGTCCGACTCGTTGATAGATAAACCTAATTTTTTTTCTTCTTCTCGTTAAAGTTTGTGACAACCATAACAAAAGAAAAAAAGAAAAAATGACTGCATAACTCGAACTATGCGCAAACCAATGCCTCTGGCGGCCGAAACGATGCGACGGTAAAATTCTATAACGAACCATGAAACTCTGCAACGTTGAATACAGCTTCCGACTGGTGTATATACGCACTGTCGAACTGACTGACATCGACTTTTGGATGAATGCGCATCGTAAATCCACCGCGCAGTCACGCGTGTTCCGCAAATCCGGTGACAATACGAAAGGTCAAAGATTTAATGACTTTTCTGACGATCAACAAAAAGCTACAAAGCCAAAAGTATCAAAAGGGGAATGAAAAGCTCAAGCGGCTCGCGGCAAGTGAGTTAACGACAAGTGAACAAGTAAAAAGAAGAAGAAAGCGTAATCCGTTCATAACACTCTCGAGGGCTCATTATTTTAGAGGAACTTTAAACGCGGCTTAAGTCTGGTTAGACGTGAAAGGTACCAGAGATGCTGCATCCGAGCCGCACAGTCGATGAGGCACATTTGCGTCGAGTGCAAAATAAGCGACGAAGGTTTTTCGTTCGCTTCTCTGGCCCTCGAGGACCGGAAAAAAGAGACGCGAACACTTTGTTCACGCCGGACGTACATCACGCTTCGACACACGGCTTTCACATTTTTGTCAGGAATCTCTTTTATTAACTTTTAAATCGAGGAAGTGCCGGGCAGTGTGAGAGGGCCGCTCTACGTATCCGCTGCTACTCTCTTGCCGCTACTCTATGTAGTACTGCGTTTGGTGTGCTATCCCCGCATCCCTCATCGTCCTCGGCGGCGTTCCACTCTGCTCATCAACGAGTTATTAAGCTTGGATCGTCTGGCCGGGTTACAAGGGTACAGCAACCCTTGTGCTTGCTGATGGTCCTGTCTGTGCTGCAATACCTATGCGCGAGTTCAATGTACGCGGCAACCATCGGGGTCGTTCGTCGTCCCTTTCATTCTCGCATACATCCAAACCGTTCTTTATTCGGGAAATAATAAAAAAATGGTTTATGTTAATTTAATTACGAATTCAATAACGTTCACACTTCTTTTCTACAACATTATATTTCGCATAATTCATATTTCAATTTCAAAATTAATTAAAAAATAATCATTTTACAAAAATTAAAAAATATTCATTCGGCATTGCATATGCGAATCTTCCGGGTATAATATATTATTCGGATATATATTGTTATTACACTCTTTTTCGTTAATATAATTTATCTATTACACTCCTCTTTCAGTCGGTATTCTCTCTGGTAATTATTATGTTTGATTGCGTTATTGAAAAATTAATTAAAAAAATTTTAATTGAAAAATTACCGAAAAAATGAAACAAAATGGATCGTGTTACGATATCTTGAATTCTCTCCGGTAATAATTATTATTTATCGTGTTATTGATATCTAATAACGAATAAGTATCTTCACGTCGATACTACGACGTAGGATGAGAGTCGCGAACAGCCCACGCGTCGTCGGTTCATGCATTATTATGCAATATCCAAAGAACGACATTTCGAGGGAATAAGTCACTCGAAACTACGACGCACGCTGGGGCGACGAAGCCAGCGTGTTTCCATATCGGTTGTTTCCAGCACGGTGTAAATAATGCAACAGCACATCCGACGCTTCACCGTCGCTGACTTCGAAACGTTGCATGCGCGGTATGTTTCTACGTACTCTAAAATCCAAGCGCAGTCTCGCAGACGCGACGGCATGTCTACGCACGGTATAGAACAATTCAGATACCTTTAGTGGCAAAAGAAACGCCACAAAGTCTCGAAGTAAAAAAAGAAAGTTAAACGAGAAATTATTTATGCATCTAACATAGCAAAGTTTAGCTATTCAGATACTCGTCGTTCGTTTACAAATGTATTGAATAAACTCGTCTTAACATATTCGTTGTTTGAAGGTTAAAAAAAAAATCGAACTAAAGAAGAAAAGTAGGTTAACGTGAATAAACAAACGGCGAAGGAAGCAGTGCAAAAAATCCTGCGAATTTCTCCGTTTCGACGTAAACGTCTTCGTTTATTTGGCGACTGTTAATCTTTCAGTGTATTTATTCCAAATCATCATTTACAATTACCGCTCGAAATGCTGAAGTTCAAAGTTTTTGTGGAAACACGTTCGAAACTTTGACAATTAATGCACAACGAAAATTCGATTTTTTTTTTTGACAGCACAGCGAACACGTACCGAAATTTACTTGGGTAAAACTTTGCACTTCCGGTATAACGATATTGTATACCCAATTCCTATTCACACTTTCCTGTATAGTCATTTAGCTCGACGTCGAAATTTGCCCCGAGAGGAAGTTGCGCCTTGTGTAACCCTCGTGTATCCCTCTTCCATCTGTGTTGAAGCTCGAGTTTACACACAGTTATTCCGTACCACAATCTTCGAATAACGTTGCCATAACTTCCTTCGTACTTCCTTTATAAAGCGTACGTCGAACCCCGCCAAAGTACATGCAATGCCATGTGCGCTCACATCATAGAGTAGAAGATGGTTGCCATGCGAAAGCGGATCACGTTTGTCTTGGGGAACAGGGCGCTCTGAACTGTTGAGCAAAATTCGGAACGAGGTATGTACTCTCCAACCCCCTTTCCTCTAAAAGATCCTCTTTGTAGGTACATACACACGAAATTTCACAGAAACGAGAGATTCTCTGCATCTGCAGCGAGCTTTTCATAAACAGCTCACCTGCGATATTTCATCGCGACGAGAGATGACGACCTGTGCTTAAAGCGAACACATGTGTGCGCAAGAACCACGATATTACTTCTATATCCATATTTATACTATAAATATGCGTGTGTATATGTATATATATACACGTAGATTTCTCAACATTGTACATTCTAGTCGAACGTTAGCTACCCTTAACGATGTTAAAACTTGGCGAGTCCGCATTTGGGATGACGCACACAAAAGCTCCGACAACTTCGACGACATGTACGTGTCGCGAGGGTTGGGAACGGCAGGGTTGTTTCCTTCCGCCCCTCGTACTCTACGACGGAAACTGAGGGATTGATAAGTTGACAGAATGATAAAATTGAGTGACATATAGTGAATTTCCTATCTCGTTCAAAATTGATTAACCATTACAGGCGCCTTGATGATTTTTTTAACTTTTATTGAAAACGAGAAAAAAAAATGTACGTATATAATAAGGGAAAAAAAATTTAACAACATAACATTTTAGCGAGACGAGTTTAAGGGGTTTTTATTTTATTTTTTTTACGTAACACCGCGACGCCATTTGGTTAAAAAATCATCTGAAATTTCGTTCTCTTTTTTGTGAAATACTTAACCGATGCGGTTATATGGTATTCGGAGGGATTGTCGAGCTCGTTTCGGTCATATTACATATCCCTTTCCAATCCCCCTGTCTCGCAGGAATATCCGTGATCCATCCCTATATGTATTGCCCGTTTTCGCACAAATATTCCGGTGGGTGAATATAATGGAAAATCCTCCATGTATGTATTATGTATTAATATGTAGAAACGATGTGAATGGGGGAAGGAGGTGGGGGGCTTGCGGGAGTAAACGTACGAGAAATCCTTCCATTGTCAAGCGTGTGTCGGCGACGCTCGATTTCCGCTGAATTTGCAAAACGTCACAAATGCATATATGTATTCATTGCGATATATATCTATACAGCAGGGAGAAATGGGGAGCATAGA
Organism: Cryptus armator; assembly: GCA_963971235.1. Lineage (NCBI taxonomy): Eukaryota > Metazoa > Arthropoda > Insecta > Hymenoptera > Ichneumonidae > Cryptus > Cryptus armator. Next base: position 12,154,988 of record OZ020242.1, on the reverse strand, counting down.
GCGAGGGTAACGGTCTCTCTATGCGAGACCAGCGAACGCGAAACGAACAGATAATTGGAGTGTTAAACTTTTTTTTTTCGTCGATCTTTTGATGCCATTCTCTCCCCCTCGTGATATCTCTCCCCGTTTTCAGTCTATAGACAGTTTTTATATCGGTCTCGAATAAACTGATAAATTTTCGATTGATACAAAATGGAAGGTGATGTAACGTAAGGGAATATCGCAACATCGATTGAGCTGAAATAATATAGAACGGATGGACGATGTCTGATGTGAGACTCGCTGGATTGTGCAAACGAGCTAAAGTACACGATACGTCTTTGATGTACAGGGGGATAATCGTCGTCATACAATAATGTCTATGAGTTCCTCACCCCTCTCGCGTGATGGGCACTTAACGCCGATTGATCGACCGGTACATTGCCCGTTCAATTGCCCACCGATGCACGTTTATGTAGTACCGTGGAGAGAGCCTCCCTTTTGCATCGGTGTCTATTCAACGCGTAGGTTAACACACTGCCGAAGTAGTCCTACCCCGACCCGTCTACATGGCCTGTATTAATAGGAATTCTCCGTCGACATCGAACGATGAATGCTTCGGGCGTTCATCGATGCCGTTGACACCTCGTTGCATGCTTTATTCGCGTGCCACAATTCGTGTTATACAAATTTGAGGCGAAATTAACTTCGCGTTATCAACATTTCAACCGAAAATCACTGCGCGCTATTCAAATTTTCGCCTCAAATTATTTTATCCGCGAAATGGAGGTACTGGGATATCGATATCGATCCTCTCCGTCCCGAGTTAACTGTTACGATGATCCAATTGTGGGTTTAGGTTCGGCGCAACAAAAAAATTCCCTTTGAATTTTTATTCATCAATGTGATGTGCAATAAAATAATGAAAAATTGCTGTAAATCCGCTTTGCCAAGGATTCACAACTCGTTTTCAATGCTCGTCTATCGATTTAGGGATTTAATAATGTATTCGCATGCAGAAAATATTTGATTTGTCGATTTTTCGCTCCTTTTTTTTGTATAGTCGATTTCAATCAAAATAACGCATAGCTGGGAAATCGAACCTTAAGCCGCGAAGGTACTCAAGTTATTTATCCCATCGGTAGGTAGGATTCATGACAATTTTTTTTTTTTTTTTTTTTTTTTAACGAGAAAAACGATGAATGGACCGGACCATTCGCAATCAAAAATCGTGACGCATATATCGAATTTCACGACGACATCAACGAAGCTTTTTATGTCATACTGACGAAAAAATAGCGGTAGAGGGGTTTTTTTCAGAGCATATCCGTTGATAACAAGCCCTCGGGTTCGTTGATTCCAGTAAAATTTTTTACAATATTTTTTTGTAATCCTGAAGCTTACCGATGCGAATTTTTTTTTACTCGCCCTCGTAGCTCGGCGAGCTCTCGATCCAGGGTCGACGATGGATGATTCGTTGTATTCGATAGGTGAATTTTTTCTCTAGCATCCAAGCTCTCTCTCTTTCCTCGTGTTTGTTTCTCCCTCTCGCGTTTTTTTGTGTCTGCACACACGCGTCTCTAGGGGTAGAGAAGCCGGTAGCGCGCATCAGCTTTCCGGACCAGTTCGTTTGTACATCCGCGTTATAGGGTTCGCTTCCTATATATATATACATTTTTTTTTTTTTTTCAATTTTTTTTTTGTCCATTTGATTCGCCGATTCTCGGACGAACCGGAGAACGTACTACCGCCAAGGGAACGCCAGAAACGACGAGAAAGGAACGAGTTTTAGTTCGTTCTCGCTTCGTTCGCTTCCGGTCTCTGGTGATTTCCGAACGTTTCGCATTCAACATTTTTCGCTACGACGGACAGTTCAACACATTTTTTTTTAAATATAATATATTATACTTTTTTATTCGAATACAAATTCAGAACCTCTACCAAATTTTTCGATAATAAATATGCTCCTACAAAAAAAAATTGTTAATCACACAAATTTCGTTAAATAATAAAGAAATGAAAAATTAGACGAAACGCGTACGAGAGAAGTGTCTAATTATTTTATCTACTCTCTCGGCATTTTTTCCCCGCTTATTACCCGGGGACGTTCGTACCGTCGCTGATACGACCCTCATCGTCGCTCAATCCTCGCGACCCTCCCGCAAATTTGTTGCGTGGTGAGCGAGAATTTGGCTGATTATCAAGGAGGGAGAACATAACGCGGGGGGAGGGATGTTGGCAGAGGCAGCGTTCCAACGTTTCTGTTTGGTTCGTCGATTGGTTCATATAAATTACCGTGACTGTAATTACACGGGACGAGATAACGTCCAACAATTATTTTCACACCCATGATGCCTCCAGCAATAATAAATTTGAGCGGTGATTGGCGAGTGAGGTACACGCGGTGGGCAGGAGAAAAAAATATATAATAGGCTTCTGCAGACATAAAAAAAACGATATTGGCGACTCGAGAGCTTTTGCTTGATTACATATATAGTTATATTTGTATAAATATGTAACTATGTACATTGTATACATAAGTATATATAGAGTAAATAAGAATAATCGATATGTACGTGCCTGTCGGTACCTCCGGGTGAAGGAGGTTGAAGCGTGTGATGAACCCTCTTTTCATACTCCACCTCCTCCTTGTCGCGTACCGAGTACATAATAATGTACACGTACCTTCTATATATATATGAATAAAACCCTGTCGTTGTTCGACGATAAAACGCTTTTCTTGCGGTAGCAAAGCCGAGAGAACAGCGTGAGCTTTGCATCAAGCGAGGTCGATGCACCTCTCGCCCTTTCCATCGCGCTTCTCTTTCTCTCGTTCGAACCCCTTCCCTCTCGTACCGCGTTGAAACAGGCGACACAAACGACACGAGGGACGAGAGAGTAAATCGGTTCGGCGTGAATGCAGAAAGTCTCGAGAGTGTAATCGATTGAGAGAGCTCGAGAGAGCGCGAGAGGGAGAGCGGGCAGCCTTTACACAAACAAGTACGCTGGGGCCGAGTGTGTAAAGTCATTCATGCGAAATCACGTTCCTCGTGTCGCCCGATGTGTAGGTAGCCGAAGCATTGAAAGCAAGTGTGATAAAGTGGTTATACATAGTCTTTCTAAGAACTTCCACGGAGATGAGTTCTAGAAGCGGGACGTAGTCGATTCTCATCTAGAACCAAGCGAGTCGATGTTCCCGAGTTTTCTTCGGACTATGATAGTGCGCTATCGCTACTATTGCACCGAAATGACGATGAAAGATTAAGTTTTGCACGTTTGGTGGCAGTAATCATTTGTACAACTTATTGACGAATGAGATACGAAAATCGCATTGGACACTCCGGAAATGGGGATCGGGGAAGGTAGATAAAGTACTTTTTGTTTGTATCCATGAAGAAGGAATTTTAGATTGAAAGTTTGCAGACACCGAGATCACTTTGGGTAAATGCGAAGAGTCGTAGACGCGGAGAGCAGAGAGATGCTATATAATATCCACGGTGACTGTGGCAAAGGCAAGGTTCACCGAGCTTTGCATGACAAACGCCTTTATTACTCGCAGGAAGCGGGTAAGGGATATATATGTAATAGCATGTGAACGGAGAAAGCGGACTCCTCGCGAAGGAGAAGCGAATAAGAGGGGTTGCGGCTCTATAACCAGAATCAAGAGGATGGAAGTGCGAGGGAACTGGAAGGAATAGGTTAGACGGTGGACATATATAGTATACCATAGGATTGGCGAAGGGAAAATCGTTCGCCACTGTGAACATCTCAGAAGCTATCGAGAAGTTTGCTGCTCAATTCGAGGCATAACCGATGAATTCGATAATCAGTATGACTGCGGGAGGCCATAGCGCGGAATTGATATGCGCATTGATTTTATGTTCTTCTGCGAATTACCAATCTGGATAATTTTCACGTTTATAGCAAATTTGGGAAATACGATTTTTGGAATTTTTTTGAAAAACGTTTACTTCCGGAAGATTCAACTGAAATATTGGAAGAGGTCACTGCCAGATATAAGTAGACATGTGAACCTGTCGAATATGATTTTCCTGAATGATTATATATATAATGTTACGTAATATTTTATTCACGAACTAAAAAATGGCGGTATCTAAAACTACGTCCTTACATGCGCACCTGACCCGCGTATACTCTGTTTGAATAAGTGTAAGAGAGGATTGAAGAGAATAAGACTATCGAGTTCCTAATAGGTCCGCTCTCACTGGAGCTCTCGAGCTTCTGCATCTTTCGTCTCGTCTTTCGTACGGACCATCAGCATCGGCGCTGCGTTCGTTCTTCGCTGTAATTCGAGATTCGAGCTTTCGCGCACCAAGAATTCCGGGCCGGTGAAACTTTCATAATTACAAAGTTTGACGAGCTATGCGACGCTGCTGACGCTTTCGCTCGTTCGTTTCCTTACGTACACACCGAGCGAATGAACCTTTACCCTCAGCCCCGCGTCCACCCCCTTGATGAGCTTTGCGAATGAGTTTAATAAATACTGATCATATATCCACTTTATATTGAAGATGTAACCGAATATCTGATAATCTTCAAACCGCGGAGAACGGACGAAGTTATCGAGGAAATCCAATAATCGGTTTATTATGTAAGAACCTTATGATTTTTCGAATAAAACTTTGAAATTTGTAAAATATTGAATTAACTTATTATTATTTTTTTATATATTTAATATTTAATAATTTAGTTTAAAAAATATGTATATGTGTACATATAAAGAATGTTAAAAATAGATAAAGTCTAAAGGTAAGTCAAGAAGGAAACGAATATTTCACAAATTCGCCTACGAAGTCTGCAAAATCCTCGAATCGACTTGGACTTGAAAAACTTTTGACATCGTCGCAGTTGCGTCAGATTCCAAGAGGCAGTCGATTCTCGTACGAACATTGAGCATCACCCACTTTCTGGCTCTCGCCGTTTCATTCTTCTTCTTCTTCCCTTCTTCCCAGTTACCTCGGGAGACACAGAGTCGACAACTCGACTAGAGAGAGACTCGTCCGAGTATGTTACAGCAGTATATTCTTTTCGTCTTTTCTTTCTCGTCCATTCTTTCCCTCTCGCTATCCGTCACTTTTTCACTTATCACGATGATACCAGTTCGTTGAACACAGTTCGCGACATCGTTCAAGCAGCGGCGGCTCTCGATGTTGAGTGTTATCTTCTTCGCGAAACTTCGATCTCCGTATCTCCGGGTCCACGCGCGTTGTGTTTCAACATACTTTTCAAACTTATTGCATCCATCGTGTTTCCTTTCGCCATAAACGCCACGGCGACAGGGAGTTGCGCGAAAAATCAATCGAACAACGATTTTCTCCGAGTCAAGATAGATGTCGATTTCTGGGTGCCGATGACAATCGATGTACTACTCGTAATTTATACGCCATCGATGACGCTTGTCTCGTGTTGAAGCTAAAGGTTGTATATGAAACAAAATTGGATAGAAAAAGTGTTAGAGGTTGTAGGAAACCCTCTTAAACCTTTGTCAACCCTTCTTCTTGTGTTCCTTTTCGCGATGGAAAACACGTCCGCTTGTAAAGATAGGACAGGCCTTAGTCTCGCGTTTATTCAATCGCGTGTATATATCCATCTCAAAATGGTAATGAGATTGTTATAACCGGGTTCTTCACATTTCCAACAGTCATTTCAGTGCGAATTCTTCAAGATCATAACTTTCATGTTTAATGTCAATAACATAAAAGCCGCGAACCATGGATTCATCCACAACAACGAGAACTCAACAGATCGATTCTCGCGATATCCTCATCAACAATTCTTCTCGTTGTTTTCCTTTGGAGGTTTCAGACAGGAAGTCAAAACGATGCGATATGTTATCATCCCTTCTTTTCTGATGACGCGTTCGTATCTTCCGAGTACCTACTGCCGAAAGGATACAAGGAACGTTGTTACCAGGGAACGTGTTCACAGTAGGAGTTGACATGGACGAGAAAGCGGCGAAGAGCTTCAGAAAGACGATGCGAGAAAGATACTATTCCGTCTCTTGGAAACATTTTCCATTTCTACTCTCGTACCCGAGGCACGTTTCGGCTATCCGGAATCGAACGCGCGTCTTTCCCCATTCGCTTCCCAGTCATCCGTAGCTGAGAAAAAGTCCTTGCAACCTTAGTGTATATCTCAAGCTCCTGTGATGGAAGCCGAGGTCGCAAACTTATGCATTACTTCTGCAGGTGGCAGCAGCTATAGATGACACAATACAAAAACGTACACCGGCCAACCCGTGGGAGTCGGAATTAAATTCAGATCCTCCAAAAAACTTGCCATTTTTTCGTGTTTTAAGGGGGCTGAGTCACCTTAAAATAAAAAAGAATCGTTTTTTTTTTCTGAATGTACATACCGCGTACTACGCACACACTAAATTTCAGATTGTAATTCCTAAAATAACCGAAGTTAGGAGCATTTCAGTAATTTCATCTTAAGATGAGAAATAATTATTACGTGAAAATGAAAAAAAAAAGGAAGAAAAGTAATAAAAACTGCCGTTAGTAGAAAAAAAAAACCATCGATTTTAAAGATGCGTTCGATAGGTAACGACTTACCAACCAAACGGTAAAAAAGTTTTATGTTTTTCATGCAAAAAAATGTTTTATTTTATTATTTTTATGTAAGTCACCAATTTATGTAAGTCGATTACCCTCATGGAACTTTAAAATTCGTTTTTTGATATGTATATTTTCCTTCGCTTGCCGCAGATTTCAGAGACAACGATTGCACCGATTTTTGTTCCCGACGGCCCAATTTCTTCGTAACATTACGGAACGAGAAGAATGGATTTATCGCAAGCTATTATAGAGCCGGTAACTAGGAAAAAAGTGATTTTTTTGTTACATATTAATCGATGGCTTCGTCAGCGAAGTTTCAAAAAAAAAATTCCCACACTCGTTCCGCAATAAACTATCTAACGAAGAAAATAAGACCTCGGAAGCGAAGATTCATGCTTTCATTCGGTCCGAAAACCGCAGCAAGCGAAAAATGTTTCACTGTGTCTGGTAGCGTCACGTTGAACTATAGGGCTCTTGAAAAATTTAAGTTGATGATCTACAATATGCACATTATGAAAGTAAAATCGAATTTTTATGTACAATAATAAAAACAGAGTGAAAAAAAAAATCGGTTTTTTAGGTGACGGCCCCCTTAATTCTTTACTAGTCACACCTCCGCGAAACTGTACCTAAATGTGGGACTACGAGGAACAGAAACTTCAGTATATTATTGTGACTTATACAGAGTTGTTATCGCAAGAATAAAATCGTTCTCGTGGGCGATGGGGAGTAATTTATGTAAATTTCTACTGAAAAAGATTCGACTTTCCAGGCCCCGTATGATCCGGTTCATCCTGCGAAATAACTAAGCCTCGGATCACTTTAAATCGATCAATGATACCTCATAACTTCGAATAAAAAATTCAATAACGAACTTCTTTCACCCTGCATCATTGCATCGCTGATAAAAGAAAGTTTAGTCTATCTCTACATCTCGTCACTATCTGGATACCTGTAAAAGGCAGAGTCTCCAACGATGCTGCTGCATATAGGCGAACATTTTTCTCTTTGAGTTTCAACACTCTCGTCGTGCTAAAGGAGGGCTATGGACAAGCCACTCTCCGATGCCGACGTTCCAGTTCCACAATGCGACGGCACTCCTTTGCCGGCAGCGCGCGAGAACCGAGAACGCCTTGTAGCGCGAAATTAAAATAGGTCGACGTGCTGTCCCTTCCTCGTTTCAACGTTTCAACGTGTTATTGCCGTACCAAACTATAACACATACACACGGACCCACACACACACAAACCCACGTACACTTTTTTTCAACTATACTACTTACGTGGAAACGTAAAAACGATCCAAGAGAATTCAATTATCTCGTGAATGTCATTTGGAAAAGTGTTTGCTTCTTTCTACTGTTACGAATGCAGAACGATCGAGTGAATACCCATATAACGAGAGATAGCGGAGGATTCAAGGGCCAACTTTGGGCTATAATAATACCATCATGGATAACAGTTTTCCCGGCGACAATCGAGGATATAGTAATAACATTGCCGCGGCGAAATGACGGTAATGGAATTATCCGAGTTTTAGAAATATCCTTATTCCTCTCCACCTGTTCCCTTTGACGAGGCAATAGAAGACAAAATGTTGGTGAATTAAATTGACGCTGTTTGGAAAGAAAAAGGAGACTGCATGGAAAACAGAGAGACGGCGAAAGGGTTTGGAAACGATTGAAAATTCATCGGTTCGATTGACGAGATAGAAAACGAGTTGTTCGATGAGGTAGAGCGAGTAATCTTTTTTTTTTTTTTAGAAGCGAGACCAAGAGGACATTTTGTGTTCGTTACATAATTCATTGTGAATTCATTAGAATTGAAGAGGGTTGTTGGTTTATTTTAATACTAGAGGAACCCTCGTCAAGCGTCTTCACTGTGCACAATCTTTTTCTTCTTCTTCTTATCCTTTTTCTTCCGTCTTCCACTTTCTTTTCTTCATTTTATTTTCGTTGAGACCCGTTCTCACCATCACCGTAGTTCCCTTACCGCTTGACAATCTTTCTTTTTTTCCTTTGGATCCCACAGCTATGCCTGCGAATCCTGCGTTGAAACGTCATCAGTCACTTTCGGCACAAGATCTTTTTGTCCTCTGTAGAAGAGCTCGGGCTAATTTTTCAGGCGTATACTTCGAATACGTGCGGACGAGAAGTTTCCACCTCGAGAGAAACCTGTCCGACCTTTTCCGCACGTCGTTGTCGTCTCGCGTCACTAGTTTCTTCGACGGAATAGTGACGTCCCAGAGGCTTCACTTCCGGAAAAGCTGTGTCACACGGCACGTACAGATCTCACCGACCTTTTCAACGCTTCGAGATCCGCGGAACGACCTCTAATTCTCTCGCTTTCTCTCGCCTTCTTTCTCGAGTCAGTCGTCGTCGCTTTTCTAACTTCCTGGTCTCACTCGCTTTTCTTCTACATAACCACAACCCTTTCTTCTCCATCCGCCTTTCGTGTCTGCATCGAACGTAGTCGCAGCTTTACCCGCCTGTCGGCCATTCGAGCCGAGGGAAGAGGGAAAAAACCGCCCCTAACGACCCGCCCAGGGTTAATGATTCTTCTTTCTTCTAGCCAACGTCCGGCGACCCTCGAAGCCGAATGCCCGAGTGCAACCCCACCGCAACTCCGTGCTTCACAGCAGACCCTTCGGCTTGCGGGTCACTTGTGTATTATCGCGACCACGGGATCTACGGCTTGAGATCGAAGCCAAAAAAAAAAAAACAAAAGAAATCTGGGAGGATGAAAAAAAAGAGTCCATGTATACAAATGATCTCTAAATGTTTGTGGCATGCATTTTGAAAGAAAATGAAATTGAATTGAAATGATTGATCGTTTTCTATATTTCACGTAAAAACAAAAAGACAAAAACCTACACATTTTTTTTTTTTTTATCAATCCGTCATACGTCTGCTCTCGATGCAGATATTTTTTTATTTATTCACTGGAAAATAATTACGGAATAACAAAAAAAAAATATTCAAGCAAAAAACATCGATTGGACGATAATTTGTTTCAACGACGGGGAAAAACGTTTTTTTTTATTAATATGATATAATGTATCTGTTTTTGACACAGATAAGTTTTACGTATTGCCTGAAAAACGAAGATAATGGAAAAATTGTACGCGGGAACTTGTTTATCGGGCGTTGTGAAAAATTTAATTGCACTCCATTGTTTTAATTGCAAAAGGATTTCAATCGAGATAAAAACGAAAAGAAAGCTACGGATGATTCGGAGGCTGAGCGAAACGGAAATTTATTTCTCTTTTCTGCCCAAGCTGTTCGTGACAAAATATCCCGTCGTCCGTTATTTTCCGTAACAAGCCAGAGAGATAAATCTGTACAGCGGGGTTGGACGGCGGTGGTGTCGGGGGCTTCCCTGAACTCAGGGAAGGTTTGTAGTGTGTACCCATGGCGCCTCGGTCGCCTCGTAGCGGGGGCCACGGTGCAATGCTTCAAAGGATATTAGTGAATCCCTGGGCACTGATAAGATTCCCATTTAGATTGTGAATTCCCGGTGCTACGTTGCGCTGTGTGTAACTGTTGGCTCGAGGGGGGTAACAGTAGTCGCGGGTACCAAAAACGTCGAGGCTCCTCGTTGCCTATTGCCGGGCGCGATGTGCACCGCTGATCTCTCTTCCTCTTTTCTCACTCGAGATTTCCGCGTCAAGTTTTAACGAATTTCAGCGGACTTTATTTTCCACAGACGAGAACGAAAAAGTCGTTTTAAAAAAAAAAAAGTTTCAAAGGTTAAATTTATAATCAGGTGAAATGATCGCTGCTATAAAAAAAAAACGTTGGACAAAAATTCTGAAGAAAATCGTAAAGTTTCTGATGCAGTAACGCAAAACAAAAATAACAATTCGAATACCAACAGAATTTCGCAGTATTGATTTAACCCATTCTTTTTAAACTCGCTACTGAGATTTAAAAACTCTCGAACTCTCAAAAATATGGGTAGTAACTTAATATTACGGATTTTCGATAGAAAGGAGGGAGTGCTTCCGGGATAGAAAAAATTATTATATATTTCTCTATATACATAAAAATTTCTCTATATACATAAAAAGATTTCGCTGCCGCATCAACTGCTACCGCCGTCGTGTACAAGAATCGAGGGATGCGGGCAAAAATATTCGAAGTCCTTCTAAGGGGGAATCGAGGGAGGCAGCCGCGGTGGTTAGCGGCGGAGGAACAAGTAAAAATACTCCAAGTCCCCAAAAGGCCCTTAACTCAAAATATTTCAAGTCCCCAAGGGTAAGTTTCGGCTCGAAATGTTCCCTAAGTTCAGGGAATCTCTAGTATCGATATATAAACAGAGCGAAAGAGTTTGTAGAAGTAACTATATGGATGGATGGAAGAGCCATTACTTATCTCGTTGCTTCCCGATTGGGCGCTTATTGTCGGAGGCATAGTCAGATCGTGCGCGGAATTTCCGTGCAAAATGTTACCATCACCGCGAGGCAAACCCCCTCTCGCGGTTCCTGTCCTCGTGGCACGAAAACTCACCGCGGCACCGCGAGGCGTATTTATCTCACTTCGCAAATTGATATGGATTCGAGTGGAGCCATTCGTTTGCCGATTCCGCTGGGGTAACCCCGCGGCTATAGGACCGTTCGTACTCGCTACTGGCTGATCCTACCTGGTCATGGCGTCGACGATACACCGTTGTACCGTTCAGCCGGTATTTTTATGTTAGTCGGGTGCGCAGTGCATTTTATTTTGCTAGTGAAAGCCATCTTGATATAGTATTTGATCTAATAATACAGGCTGTTTCAGAATAACTTTTTCACACGTTATCGAATCATAGCTCATAGTTGGAATTGTAGCAATTGCTAAATTGCTTTTTGTTATTATTCACGTCATTAATTCAATTACAAATCATTCATTAACTCCCGTCTATCCACCAGAGCGAGAGGCGGAATGTATGTATTTTACTGAGGTCCCGTGTTTTTCCCCCGTTTTCGTCGTCATTCATGTTTGCCGAAACTCCTAATATGTCTTATCAAAATTTGATACATTAGTTCTGTGAGTCTTGAAATGGATTTTCGACGATACATTATGAATATTTTTCATAATCACGCACAGATAAAGAACTTTGAAAAAATGTACTAAAACTTTATACAGATATTTCGAATTGTTACTATCATTTTTTTCACACCACAGTCTGTGATCGATTTCTGTCCACAATATCTTCGTCTACCTTCGTCACATTAAATGCGCGAAATAATATCCTATCATCAATTGTTTATTATTATTTATATATTTATAATAATACTTTTTTTTTTATTAATAAGACAAGACAACTATTCTTATTCGAGTGCAAAAAATATCGTTAATTAGGACTCTTTTGTTATGTCGCCCAACTCTACAAAGCAAGATATGTTTTTCAATATTACAAATTCTGCCTTATCGAAATGTGTTGTTCGGGATTATTATCGTAACTATATCAAATTTGAACAAACGCTGAAATACTTTATTGCAGGAAATTCTCAGCCATTCTGTACAGATACCCAATCGAAAAAAAAACAAAACAAACTCCCATTGCGGGCGCAAAAAGCGGTCGTCGCCCGAAGGCATCGAAGTAGTTCAATTTCTGGCGGGCATTCTCGTATCTCTTTTGTTCTCCGTTAATCCAAAATAAAAACAGTATTGAAAAAAAGAAGTATTGAAAAAAAATACCTCTGAAAAATGCGGTAAAAATAACAGAAAAACAGAAAAGTTTCGCTCTACCAAATCCATTACCCATTCGCGTGAAAAATAATACGAGAAGGAAAAATGCAATTAGAAAAACAAAGCTGTTATCAGTATTAAAATTATCCAACGCCGGAAAGCTGTAATAATAAACACGGCTTGCATCGGGCATCTGTGGGAGTTCTTTGAACTTTATATCGAGGTACAACGCCCGTGGTGTAAGGTACGCTCGCTTGAGCGTGTATATCCGATGAGGCACCACCATAGAGCGCAAACTTTCCTCGGCGTGCTAAGAATATTCACAGGGTTGATGCTGTCGATCCTTTTTTGCTGTCTATATAGAACGCAGTATTCTAAGCGCAGCTTCCGATCACGTTTTACCTCAGTGGCGAGGCTACACCCACTTACACAGAGGCGCACGCTACATTCATCATGAGGTCGATGCGCTACCAACGAAGTTAAATATAAACATAGCATACAAGTAGACTGTGTAAAAATCGACATCTAAAAAAAAAAATAACAAAAGGGCGTATACATGAAAATGTTGCATGGAAAATCTTGTAAGTTACGCCCTTCTGTTTCTCGCCAATGGATGAGCGTTTGTGCTCACCGACTTGGCGACGCGGATGCGAAAATGGCTTACTGTCGGTGGCGAGCATCCCTTACGCTCTGTACTCTTAAATACACGATGATGCTACTCGTTCGTGCGCCGCTAAGCGTGATAATGATGCGACGACGAGGCAGAGAAAGCATACTTTGACCCGACTATCGATCGGCTATAATTAATAAAACGGCTGTAAAGCCTCAGATAGCTCGGGCTTGTCATCGCGTCGAGAGCACATGCACACACATCTATTTATCCATGAAGCCAGAACCATCGGCATCATCCTCTTTCATCGCATCAAGTTCTCTGACTCGACCCTCTTTAATTACAACAGCTTTAAGCCGAGAGCTATCGTATTTGATCATCGATTAAAATCTAATCGTTGACTCCCATTCCAATATTCCTGAGTATCTCGTCGTATGAAAAATAATTATAATGCAAACCTCTCGCCAATTAGCATAATTCAATTTGCAATAAAAAATATAGTTACGAATTTTGATTTTTCAATCATTTTACCCAATCAATCGATTTATTATGCGAGTCATCGGACTTGGCGAGGTTTTCCTAATTTTTCGTCGAATAAATAAATGTTTTTATAGAAACTGCGATATATCGCATGGAATACATTGATTTACCGGATTAATTATTTGGCGATTTATTTTATCAATTAAAAGTAAGTCATCATTATTTGAAGATTTGTTCGAAAGCTTCAAAGCAACTTGGAGGCTTCAAATCGATTTTTTTTTTGTTTAATGCTGTCATATCGTCGAGATGACTTTAATCCCGCCGTATAAACCTTCACAAAGTTGTAGATGTACGAAAAGGTAACCTGGGGAAATTGGAGTTTCAAATTTAATTCAATCGCGATATGAAACCCCACCGCGTTGATCAAATCTTCTTCCTTCATGTCCCAATGCCTATATATGTATACATACTACTGTACATTATATATATATCTATAATCTCACTCGCGATAAAACGATTTATCGGATTAATTAGAACTAAGGCCAATATAAGTCGATAGGGATATCGATGATTCGAAAGTTTGTTACGGAGGGATTACGACAGCTCACGTTATATTACACATAGTCATTTTAATGCTGAGGGCTTGCGGTTTCCGGCATTTCTGATCTTTGGGATTTCGCGAAGCTTATCACCGCGCCCACGAGAGAGGAGGGCTCATCGTTTATTGTATGTAGAGCCGCGTTTTCGCACTACACACACCGAATCTCCTACACATCCCGAGGCTCGTTTAAAATCCCCTCATCCTGAAAACCATCGTCTTTTTTTTTTTTTTTGCGAGGGTTAAAAAATCTATAAATAAACGATCGAGGCAATATTTTCACGAGGTATAGGGTACGATGTACCCATATTCTAGTCAGCATCATCCTCTTCACCGAACTCCCGTCACTTTCAACTATCTCGTCCTATACACGCGATATTCGAGGATTTTTCCCGAATCTCTTGCCTTTTTACTTTTTTTTTTTCACTATCCGGAGATACACGTCTGGCACAGCGGTTCGATCTAACGGTGCTACCGCCGTTCGCCAGGGATGGCGGCCCGTCCTCTTCCGGTTCAGGACGACACCTCTTGCCATGTAAATTACGTTGAAAGATAATATAATCGAATGCAGCGCATCTCTCGGCATCCCCGTAACGAATATTAGATCGGACGACGAAGAACGACGGAGGGCTTTCGTTTCCATGAAACCTTAACAGCTTCGTGGTTTGCATGAAAAAGTATACTCGACGTAGTTAAAACGCAAGGCTTTTTCTTATTTTTTTTTTTTTTTTTTCAAAATGAAGTCTTTTATTATTCGAAAGATATTCCCAGCTCGCCAATATGACGTCGTCGACGTTGTCGGATCTTTCAATATGAGGAAGAAAACGCTAGTCGTTCTGCGCTCAGAATCATATTTAACCCTATATATATTCCAAGAGACTCGTTAAATTTTTTACGCTTTTCTCTTCTCTTCGTCGCGCTTTTATAACGTCATCCCTCAATCTCTTCGACGAGTTGGCGACCGCATACCGACGTTATTATACAGCTTGGGCACGTCAAACCTTCAATAATACTAGAGAAAATCGCGTCTACGACATTTTCCACTTGCTGCTTCTTTTTTTTTTTTTACTCTTCGCATGAGCTTCCCCTGTCGCCCCGTACGGGAAGGCTAAAACTTTAATGTCGCACAGCCGAATTAAAGTAGAAAAGTCGTTTTTAGTCGGACGTGGAACGTTTACGATAGGTAGAAAAGTCTGACGCGACTACGATCGCTCGGCTGTAAACCCCGTCGCTGTTTCCACCGAAGAAGCAAGCGAGGAAGAGATTTTTCTGAAAAGAACGGACATGCGAACATGAGAATACCGAGCCAAGGATGCGTTAACCCACTGCGCTACGAGATGTTCGAACTTTTACCCTCCAGAAATTTATCATCGCCGGACCATGTCCTTGCCTCGTAAAAGTTGTAAAAAAAAAAGAAAAAGAAAACCAAAAAATCAAGAAACTGAAACGGACTTCTCATACGAGCTTTTGGCGCGAGTACTGAAGATGCACGGTGAACGCGAGTCTTCTGAGAGTTTTGTAACAGTTTGTGATCGCGCGATGAAACTGACGTCTGGGAAGTACAAAATAAAAAAGAAAATTCTGCATTACTTACGCCTTCGAGGAAGTGGAAAATATTTCGTTATTTATTTATTATCGAAGTGTCCGATAATTATCCTAATGATTCGTTGATAATGATTTTGTGTTTCTTTTTCGTAAGAATGCCGAAATTTCCTTTTCCGAAATCGCGCCATTTGTTGCTCATTCGTTTTTTTTTTTTTTGTTGTTCTACATAGCGCATCGATTATTCGCTTTTTCACTTTTCCCTTAATGCTGTTAGGCAGATAGATCGTAATGCACTCGCGAAGAACGCTTCCTCGACGAAAGTAGGACACGCGCTCCGGCGAGAGTGTGAGGAAGTGCCGGAGAAACTGGAGTGCACCAGCTTCTCTATTCCGTTCCGATCGAAGAGCCTGCGCTGCACATCTAATGTCGATACTCAATATATTGATCGTGTTTCCCTACATCCGTAAGTTACACGGCTTTATCTTGTTACCTAAGTCAGAGAAAATATACATGACCACGAAAACGGAACCGATGTATGACGTGCAAACTGCGCTGCATTCCTGACTGAGCATTTTGGAAGCATTCGCATCCCGAGAGTCTATCTATTTCTCGTTTATACGTCTATCTTCCATTTGCTGGAATATTACGAAATGTTGTACAGTAAACTCGCAACAGGCGTAAGTAATGAGGAGAAATGAAGTAATAGTATTTGTAGCCAGAAAAGCAGAACAACGCGATTAAGGTTAATTCCTCTTATTATATTATATATTACTCTGCAATCGATGGTTACAATTTTTTTTCACGAAAAATTCGAATCCATTGCTTTTTAAAAACTTTGATTTTTTGTTTTACCGATTCGAGTCAGATATCGATTTTTTACGACTTGAAAGGTTTTGCTTTTTAGAGCGCATGAAATAGATTTTTTTTATTTGTATCCGATAGCACCAGCATATGATAGGGTTTCGAATATGCTGGGCGAATGCGAAATGGAATGAAATTGAGGGGCAGAAAAAAAATAGAAAAACGCGGACACTTCGTTGCAGTATGAAAAAATCGCATTGATTAGTAGATGACAGACGAAAAGCGGACAAAGGAGTAGGTTTTTTTTATGTACTTGTTTCTTTTTTTTTTTTTTTGTTTTCTGTACTCGGAGCGAAAGGTAAAATCGTTTCGATGTACGTATAGAGGGCAGTCAAGGATAGGGACAGTTACCAAAGAAGTCTCTCACCTTCTCATCGCCGTTATCTCTTCTAAACCCTTTCCCTTCGTTCAATCTCTCCTCCACACTTTTGTGCCAACCGATTTATCGAACCATTGAGACCGCTTTGGATGACGTCAAGCGAAATTGGATAAACGATTTTCATTAATCGACAAAGGAGCCTTTGCAGGCTATCTTCACTTTGGTCGTTCAGCGTTTACCCAGGAGCTGCCTATACCTCTGTATACATTGTACTATACCGCGTGTATACTTATAGCTTTGGGTAGACGGTGAAGAGCCGAGTCCGCTCTGTGCTCTCCAGGGAATCCTCGGGACTCTATAATGGGGATACCGGAAAAACCGCGACTAATGCCCGACAATTTCTTCGATAGTCTTTGAAATTCGCCAAGTTTGTTCCGCGCACCATTTTACCGCGAACGCTTTACCAGCTTTTGCAACTAGCGTCGTTTCACCTCACTTTTAAACGAAACTCAACGATTTTTTTCATTTTTTTTTAGCATAAAAAAGAAATTTCGCAGGCTTTTACGGATAGTTGTTTGATAAATTGGAATCGTTGAAAGGGTTTTGGGTTTGCAAAGCTCACTCTAGCGTTTCAAATGCGCGTAAAATATTCCGAGTTTCACGGGACTCGTAGTCAAGGGGCACTTATTCGGATCCAACAATTTCTCGTGTCCAGATGTGACTCCCGTTTTCTCGCGGTGAAACGGAAGTTCAAACGCCTTTGGACCTCTTGTTCTGCGGTCTAACCACCGCCGACATAAACCCTTTCGCGTA
The DNA here is from genome assembly GCA_963971235.1 of Cryptus armator. Taxonomy (NCBI): domain Eukaryota; kingdom Metazoa; phylum Arthropoda; class Insecta; order Hymenoptera; family Ichneumonidae; genus Cryptus; species Cryptus armator. Next base: position 12,137,531 of record OZ020242.1, on the reverse strand, counting down.
GGTGCACTTAAAGCGTGGACCGTTAAAAAGCTCGGAAGATATGAGTGAAAGCAGAAGATAGGCGGGTTGGATGTGTAAAACCGAGTGTGGCGAACACACGGATTTGATAGCGGAAAGGCGCGAGAGGGAGGGACGCGTGGTGAGCGTTTAAGGGTTGAAACGTTGAAGTCCGGACAAATTGGGCCGAACGTGGAAAGTCGTAACTTTCTACCCCTACGCGCGCTTACACCATACTGTGTATCCTACCCCAAGCGATCCTCGTATCGACGATACATGGCATCAACGCCGCGCCCCTTTCCAGTCCATTCCACGTAATACATATAGTTATTCTACATAATACCGGTGCAATGCGCTGCACAGAGAGCGCCACCGTAAAAGCCCGCGCGCCAATATTCTCGTACACCTCGCACACTATACGCGTGTTCAAAGCGTTTTCAACGCTAAAGGTAATTATCGTTTGGGGGCACTTCTCGACGAAGCGAAACTCTCGCTACGCCCACGCGTTACAACCCTCCGCAAGCTTTTGCGAGTATTCGTGAAAATACAAGAGCCATCCTGGCCGCGTGAGTTCGTGATTCACATTTTTATAACATTGTCGTATAGGGAAAAAAAAAATCGATTTGATATCTGACCACTTCGGTGGGACAACTTTTTTTTTTTTATTCACGCTCGCCCTTTGAAATAGAGGCAGTAAAGTGAAGTCCAACTTCATTGAAAATTGAACTTCGGCTAAAGCCTTTCGAAAGGACGAATTTCATCAATGCGAAGTTAATTTGAATCCCCGATCGAGTAAAAATTTCTGCCAAATTTGACAATGTGAAATTTGTAATAATTTGCGAAACTTCGCAGTAACGAGATAAATTTACGATAATAACGAAAATTCGTTGCTCGACACAAATTGCCCTAAATTACTGTAATCATATTTACAACCCCGAGGATATACATATATGCTTCGAACGTGTGTAAGGGATGGCCATCTTCGTTGCAATGACTTGGTCGGCGACGAGAAGGATAACGACGACGACGCCTCGGTGCGAACTCAATTATTCACGAATACGTGTAAATTCGTTCGCGCTATAACAACGCTAAAGCAATAACAACATCGACAACGGCACAGAGTCTACGTACACATGAAGTCCCAAGGCGGGGGGTGTCAAAGTGGGCATATAGTCAGACTGGTGCAAACTCTGAGAGTAGCAAAGACACACAACGGGCAACCAAGCGAAGTAGAAACAGTAGCACAGCGCGGAGGCAATGGAACATAAACCGCCCACCGGCACATAAATCATTCTCTTCCCCATGTTGTATGTACACCTGAACCGTTGTAATACGACTAGCTAGTTTCCACACGGGCCTTTGTTAGATAAGATTATCGGATAACGGGATTTCGGTAGTAAATCATCGTTTATTTCTTCTATGTGATGAGCAAAGTTTGTTTTTTTTATTTCTTGACGAATATATACGATACGGACCAATAGAGGGACATCAATAGTTGAACCGTTTGGCCAATAAAAATTTGTATAATTCATGACAAACATAAATTATGTAATATGAAAAAATATCATTGAATAATTTGATTACGTAATATAATATTACGAATACGAAAAATAATAATATCGAACTTTATATCGATATAAATCGATATGAAGAAATAGTTACATGTGTGATTTTTTTTTTAACTTCCGACTGTCGAACGAAAGATAAAGAAAAAATTGTACATTCAATGAGTACGTTTATTTTTATTTTTCGCAAATCCTTCGAATCACCGTTATATCGGTATAAAGTGCCTCCGGGTGTTACGACTACTCTTTGTAATATTTTCACGTTTTACGGATCGTTGGAGTTTGACGATTCGACGTTAGTACCGAGGGAATTTGCCGCGGACACAGTGGAAGTGGGATACGAGAATATAAAACCTCGGATTCGCGAGTAGCCAAGTAATGCTGAGCCAACAAGCAGCGAAATGTGCCATTCGGCTTTTTTTTTACGTTCCCTTAATAATGGCGACAGTAACTGTACGAAATGGGTGTCGTACCGGTAATCAGAACAACTCCGACAATGTCCGGAATCTTGATATAGCATCGTTCGTCAACGCTAACTGTGCGACTAGCTTCGTGTCATCCTTCTCCTGGCGATAAATTATTTCGCGCCATTTCGAAAATCCTCGGCTCACCAACTTCCGTTATCGTCGCGTACCGAATTTTCCGCCGAAGCGTAAATTGGCGCGAGTAAACGAGGTCAGTAAAGTTCGGGGTGATAAATTATTTCCAAAAGGAACAAAATTTTTTTCACCGCAATGACAATAAAAATCTTCTCATATCGTCTGATTTTGTCTCTAATTTTGCATCAATTGTTTGTTTCGATAATTCTGAGAAAATCGGTGTCAGGAGAAAAAAAAAATTAAACAAGTGTTACACTATTGGTAGCAAGGGACGTGCAATTAGTTGACGTGAATGAGATGCTTTTTTTTCCTTCAGGAAGGAAACTATCGTTGAGTTTGCCTCTCATCGTCGTCGTTCTTCCCCTCGTAATGCGACTCTTTAATGACGCTTCTTCAAAAAGCTCCGTGTTCCCCGATGGAGAAATTCTTTGCCGATGCCAGTGACGAGGCAGAAGCTTTTTCGAGTTTGCCAATAATTATTATCGAGCTTTTTCGTTTTACCAGCTGAAACGCTCGTTTCTCATTCCATGTGAATAGAAAGAGCCCGCGAGAGCTTTAAGCCCAACCGATAATAATTATCCTCAAGTCTATCTCGCAACTCTTCACAAAAAAATATATCGTTTTCTGCATGAGTTAATTGTTTTCATTCAATAGTTGAAAAAAAAAAAAAAAAGTGTGTAAAAATTTCACTCGAAACATCGATTTATCGTGAAATACGATGACGAGAGTTGTGCAGCAATTGCGAAAGCAAAAATAGAACGACAAAGAATTGCGAGTGCGCAGGTAAAAGAGCTTTGTGTAACGAAACTCACACAGAATCGGAGGTATCACACCGAGAAGTCTGGGGGATGGGAGAGGGGGCTGAGTTGGGTTAGCAGGAGAGAAAGAGGGCGGAGGGCAGATATGCAAAGTAGACGAGCTTTATGCAAAAGGTCTTCTGCTACCAATTCACTCTCGGCTCGGTGGCTCTCGGCTTCGCGCTTATCACTCCGCCTAGAGGTCCACCCTCGTTGTCCACGCACTACCTCTTTCCCGCTCGCATTTCTTTTGTTTATTTTATTTTACAGCTCGTGTCGTACGCAAATGCGCGACCGAAAGAAAAGAAGAAAAAACTAGAAAAAAAAAAAAAAACAACAAAGATGAAGAGTGTGAGGTGAACGAAATTCCACCGGCGAGGCAAATAGACGGGATAGAATAATTCTGGAATTGCCGGAGATAAATTGTCTCGAATATCGCGGCACGATAGTTTCTCTTGTCAACGCTTTGCAAATTTTATTTCGCGATACTGTTAGATAAAAATCATCGGTGACGAATTCTCGACATTACGCTTGGAAAAAATCTGGCATCTCGAATAAACGAAAATGATTTTACGATGACATTGATATTGCGTTTATTATTGATATTTTTTTTAACGCAAAGCAATTCTACGTGAATAGTTGACAGGACGCAGAGAACTTGACGACGCGCCCATTAGAATTCCGTTAATGTAAAATAATTTCACGATCTGCCGAGAAAATTATCTCTAATGTGGACGCGCATAATTCTGTTTGTATGACATTTGATAACGACACTTCGCTCTGCTATCGCGATCGTAGCGTGAGATATCGTTACATCTGCGCGCGGATCAAAGGCAGCAGACGATGATTACCGTACAGCACCGGGTACACGATATAGTCATATAATTATCCGTGAGAACTAAAGATGAAAGTCGGATAGGTGTATTCTCGGCACATGATGGTCTATTCCGGGTGGACGTCGTTCACCATCAGCGATGCTTTCGCTCCGTGATTCGCGAAATCAAGTTTCAGAGTCGACAGAGTACAAAGAGACCACGACGGGGAATGGTGGGACAGGTTGGTTGGAACACTGACGTAAATTATGACGTATGAAGGTAAATGCCACTGGTCCACTTTAAGTAGATCGCGTCACACCTTCCCGTTTCTGCAGCCAAAGGCTTTCCAGTGATCCCTTTGCTATTCTCACACTCTCACGCTTGTCAAACGCCTAATTAATTTCAGGAGACCCAAAGTCTGGGTATTCCGTCCTGAAGGACGGGCCGACGTTTTCATAGTTAGAACCGCAATAGTTGGTGTGACATTGCCGAGTCACCGTCTATCAAAATTCAACTATTCTCCGTGTTATTTTGAAAAATAAATAAAATAATTAAAATCAACGGAAACAAACAAAATACAACGAAAAAAATGATTCAAAATGACACAAATTTAAGATAAAATAACATTTTTTTTTAATGAATGAAATTATGTTGTGATTAATTTTATCTTTATCTTCAACTTAACGCCGTGACGTAATAACAGCATTAGTTTTTGTTGGTGTAGAAACAACGTACGATGCATGTACGTCTAGAAACTCAAAGATGCGAAAAGGAGAATAAAAAAAAACTGTGAAGAACACGGAGAAAATGGCTGACAGAGACGTGTCAGGGTGGGGAGTAAAATGGAGGGTGGCAAAGCTCTTGTACGCGCAAACTTTAAGTCGTCTGTTTTTTTATTTTATTTTTTTATAGTTTCCAAGGTATAACAAGCTGCTGGCTGGTCGCGCGTCCACTAGACACGACTAGTCGTTGAACTACGTACATTCTCTGCACCTCATTAGGTATCATCTGTACATATATACACTTCCGTCTATGTGTTTGTATACGAATATAGGGACAGGAACCTTTGCACGTCACGTTGTCCGACGACTCATTTCCCTTTCAAGGGCTTCGCCAAGTCTCGAGTCACGTACAGGCGCGATGTACATGGCGAGTGAGAGAAAAAAAATAAAACCTTGAGGCACCCGTGTACAAAAAAAAAAACAAGAATAATGCTCCCGTCGTCAATGCGCGCTCCGGTTTTATCATCGGAACAATAAGCTCGCGAAGCTTGTAAATATATTTTACGATAATGGAAAGGGACCGTGAAAAAAAAGAGTGGAGTTCTCATTGTCACAAACACGTACCCTTTATGACTTGCAAAGGTAATTAGCGTTTTGCATTCTCTAGAAACAACGTCGCATTTTTTTCTTACCTCTAGCAACGTGTTAATACAATATAACATATTCGTAATTGTGCAGTGTCTTCGCGAAAGAAAACTTACTATTTTCTTATACAACGTTTTACTGAGTTAACAAAGGTGAAACAATGATATAATCTCCAAATTTTTTCAACTAATCGTCGGTATTGAATGTTCCATATATAAGGCATTAGATTCCTTTTGTTTTAGCAATTACTCATCAATTATCGATTCTTTCCCACGCCAATGAGAGGTGAATCGCTTTTTCTATTTCGGAGCAAATAAAAAAAAATTGATTATTTTCAGTGCGATAAGAGACAAAAAGTTCTTATTTTCGATAGAATTTTTTTTGGTAATATGTAATTAATCGATAATAAAATCTTAAGAATTTTTTCGACGTATCGTTAATTTTGGATTTTCCATAAATCAAGCATTGGCCCATTTGATTTAATCTATTGCTTATGAATTATCGTGTTTTTTTTATACGCAAATGAAAAACTGCATCTTTTTTTTATTGAGGGTAAAAATAATTGCAATGACTTTTGTTGAGATAATAGAGCGGAAAGAAACGTTCATAAATTCAATATAACCAATGAATTTTTTGGTAATAAGACTAACTGATGCGTTATCAACCGAGCGCTATTATCCGGTCGATCTCATTTCTTTGGCGCATTTCGTTGTATATGTAACGAGGGCGAAGCTTTTTAGTCGGTACCCCAGTAGAGCGTCGGTGGGCGGATTTTATAGGATAATGTACGAATGGACTCTGTGGCGAAGGTTGTGTATATTATGCAGAGTCTGTATCGCCCTTGCAACGTGCAACCGGGGCTATCCCTGGGTTATGTACTCGAGGTACACCCTTCTGTTTTCCCTGGCTGCCGTTGCTCTGAGACAATAGTTGCTCGTTCGATAAATCAGCGGCTTATGGAAGCGCGGTTACGCCCGTGGCTTTTGCACAGCATCGGACAACTCTTGTTCGCCACCCTCTGGCTGCTGCTGGCTGCTGTATGCATGCATGCATGCATACATACTACTATAGGATAGTCTTTCGCTCCGATACTCTCTTCCGTACTCTCTGCCCCTCCCCACTTCCCCCGCGGCGATCTACAGCCCTCACACCACCCCTACGATTTAATGAAAACAGCTAATTTTACGAGAAATAAAATCGATTTACAGCGAGTAAGGTGGGAGGAAAATTTAGTCTCCAGTTACAGTTTTAGCCCCTCTCATTTTTTTTTCTCTCTGCCTCGCCGGTATTTCCAATACCGTCAAGTTGCAATGTACGCCCTGGCCATTAGGAACTTTTTATATCAAAACCCCCCTTCGGCCTCTCTCGCTTCGCGCCCCTTTCTCTTCGAAGCGTTACTTACAACTCTCGATAAATTGTCGCTTTTTATTTCCAATACATGAATTTTATACCGACGAGCACACAGACGCACACACACGCACATCGAAAAGCTTTTCGTTCTCACGTATCGAACAAACGAGGGGCGGGAGTTCCGAATATAAAATTAAAATATCCTCTGTTCTCCAATGCACTCTTTCTCTATCTCTTTTCGTTGGCATGCATAATTCCTGTTAATGTACGTTTTAATGAAAATCGGACGGGTCGGTTGGGAGGAGAAAGGCAGCCAATATTTTGACATGGCCGCTGTAATCTCCGGATATTTCAATGTATCGTGAATCTACACGACAGGGATAAAATCGCTTAATTAAAAGCTCTCCCTCCGTAGGATATTTTCCTCGAAAGCGATAATTTACAACCGTTCGGAGCAGTCACGCTGGGATATATACACGTATAACAATAACGACGATAACGCCTCCGTGTTTGTTATATGCAACCATAGTATGGTATATATATGCCGTTTTACAATATGCTGCAGCAGTGTGTCGAGGCCGATAAATAAGAAAACCTTCTCCTCTGCGAAACGTGTAATATATTCTCTTAACGAACTATGCGAGAGCTTATAATTATTGCAACGTTATAAGACGCGGTAGCGAGAGAGAGAGGGTCGTAAATCTACGACAGCTGAGACCCGAGACTCGAGACGCGCTCTCGCGAACACCCCCGCGCCTTCTCGCATAATTTTCATTCTCATATAGCGAAGCGAAGTGTCGCAACCGGCCAAGCCGACAACCTTTCCCGCGTCAAGCACCTTTCGCACAGTTTCGTCACTTTAATTACACAACGTTATTCGGTTAATGAGCTTTTCGAATGCCTAACGCGTCGCGATTGATGAGCATTGTCGAGCCTTTTACTTCACTCGAGGAAAACATTTTTTTTTTCTCGAGATTCCATGTTTTATACTCGTCAAATTCTTTTTCGCAAAGAGAAATAAAGATTTAGAATTAAAACAAATTTTTTTTTATACATATGTCGAAATTTTAATCGATTGATTTTTTAAATAGCTTAACTTGCGGAACTTTTCTTTATACCGAGCATATTAAATTTGTAAAGACTGCAGTTTTCGGGATTTTTATATTTCTTAGAAATTTATTTCCTCAAATATGTAAAATCTGAGATTGATTCGGTCCGTTACATTAAAATTTATACGCGAAATCCCGGTACCTACACGGCAGCAAGGAAAATGTACACCGTACGTCGCGTTGATTAATTAAGAGTTCACTCGACTTGATTCATATTTCCTTCATCCATCTGCTGTCAAGATACTCGGAAGCCGAAGCGAACGGCTTTTCCCTTTGGCCGGAGGTCAAAGTAAGAGATGCCTCCCATATTTATTTCATCCCCCGAAGCTCCGTTGCAAAGCCCCAGGTGCACCAAGAATTTTCCTTCTCCTTGCAACAGGGGCCGACAAGGTGAAAAAGATATAACGGGTTAATTGGATATAGCCGAGCGTTCCATACAATTCTTCAAACCCCCTATTCCAACATTCTATTCTCAATCATATTTTCAATAAAGCTCTTCCATTAATCAACAGAATGTTATGAAAGGCAGAATGTTATTGTTTCTTCGACATTTATTATTTCGAATCGTCGACAAGAATTTGGCATAGATGAAAATATAAAGAAAAATAAAAAAAAAAAAACCAAAAGAAATTACACGGTGTAGGTATCAAGAATTCGGATGAAATATTTATCGTGTTATGGGAGTAAGCAGACTCTTCAATGCAATAGATTTACCGCTAAACTTTTCCATTGTTTCGTGTGACGGTCCGCGGAAACCCCCCGGGAAGGGGAAGGGGGTGGAAGAGAGACTTATATGGGTGGAGAATCGGCGAGAAGAAAGATTAACGTGGGGTCGGTTACACAGTACGAATGGTTTCTTGCAAGTTTACGCTACAGAGTTATTTGCTCCGACGACGAGAGTGCGATGGAGGGGTCGAGGGGTCTGCTTGGACAGTAGTAGCGCTATAAGGATCGAGAGTCTCAATGCAGGAGGATAGAGACTGCTTCGCGCCCGTGCGCGACTAAATAAATAAACAGCTGTCGACCCTTCGCACAAATCCATTCTTCCGTTTGGTTCTGAGATACGAACCTAAAGCTCGGAGTACCACTCGGGCGTACCGAAGCGTAGCACAGAAACGCCGTTATTTACAGAGTATTCCAGGTGAAGATGTGACGCTTGAAACAACGTGAACGACATTCCGTGTCTTCTGTCTCATCCGTCGAAAGTAAATATAGAATCGCTATAAATTCACTCTCAGCTATGTTTTGGATTAAATTGTCAGAAAAGATTAACAAAACGTGGTACAATTCTTTATTAAAATCGAGCTTTACAGGTCAAGAATGTCGGAGCGTTCCCCGTATAGAAAATAAAGTATACCGAAAATAATGATAATAATATATTATCTACGGTAAATATACATTAAAGTTTTAACACGTTAATTATATAAAAATGCCAATTTTAATATATTGTAACGACCGAGCGAATAAAGAACACGCGTATTTGGTTTTGGTCGGATATTATTAATAATAAGAAACTTTAATTATCCCGATCACGAAATGTTACACGTCTATTCGCTTTGAAAGTCCAGCCATGCCGCTTGTCATGACGATCGATCTCGTATCGAATGTCCGTTCGTTCGTCTATTGGTATACCTAACTTATATCGTGTGTCAATGAATAATCAGCTACATATTCATTACAATATTTTTTTATATATTTCTAATATATTTTTTATTTCCATATGGATAACTCACCGGATATACGCTAAGCTGTAACCTCCAAACTCTTCGAATCCTTGCTTACAAAACTAAAGTAACGCAAAATAATCACAAAGCGATATATATAGCGTAAGACTTATAGACGCATTTTATATATATTTTAGAAAGTTGTTTGTCTGTTTGTCCGTTTGTTCCATGGACATCGAGCGGTCCGAAGTTGGCCATGGAAGAGGTTTCGAGCGGTCTGATATTAGCCATGAAAGAGTTTTTCAGTGGTCTGAAGTTCGCCATAAAAGGTTTCCAGCCATCTGAAGTTGGTCACCGAAGGAAGATCGTGAGGTCTGAAGTTGTTCAGAAGACCGGAGTTCTTAAGGGGGCTGAGTCACCTAAAAATTATTTTTTTATTTATTTTTTTTTTATTTTTTTTCTGAATGTATATACGGTGTACTACATACACACCAAATTTTAGATCGAAATTTAAAAAATTACCGAAGTTAGAAGCATTTTAGTAATATTAGAAATGAATAATGCGTGAAAAAAAAAAAAAAACGGAAATGCAACACAAACAATGCCGGAATACCGCATCTGCGCACGTTTCTTTTTCTTCTAATAAGAATAACAAGAAACATCGAGAAAGAAACATAAAAAAAATCAATCGATGTCGAAACTGCGTTCGGTAGGTAACGATTTACCGACCAAAGGGTCGTTACGTCTAATCGATGCGACTCAGATTATCGCCGCTACCGTGCTTTGTTTTGAGTCTGCGATACACCGGCGTAATGTAGCAATGATGATTTTTACTCGATTGTGTCAATCGGGTAAAAAACTGCGCTTGTAAACTCGGTGTAATTAGTTATATGTCAGTGTTCACAGTTTTTCCGAATGAACGGAATATATTCTGTATTTTTGCCCGCAATAGTGCAAAAATGATTTTCACAGTGACAGTGTCGCAACGCGAAAAGTCTCGCAGAATTAAGCTCCTTTTTAAACGTCACATTTCACGTAAGAGTATTTTTTTTTATTTTTTTAACTTTTTTTTGCATTTACGAGGTTTGTGAAATGAAAAAAAAAAAAAGAAACAAAAAAAAATGTAAGTTTTATGTGATAGAAAAAAAAGGTGCACATTTTTATGTAACAAAAAAAATATAAATTTTTTTTTTTTTTATTGTGAATCACCCAAGTTGGTTATTTTCATTAATCTGTGAAATGCAGTTTTTGCCACTTATATTTTTCTTCGCTTGCCGCAGGTTTCAGAGAGAATGGCCCCACCAATTTTGGATTGCGACGGCTCATTTTCTTCGTAACAGTCAGTGTTACGGAACGAGTGCGGGAATTTTTCATGCGATCAAGAATGGATTTATTGCAAGCCATTATGTGAGTGGTTACGAGACAAAAAGTGGAAAAAGTGAATTTTTTGGTAGTTTTTAACTCATAGCTTCGCCAGCGAAGCTTCAAAAAAAAATCCCCGCACTCGTTCCGCAATAAACTCTCTAACGAAGAAAATAAGAGGTCGCAAGCAAAGATTGATGCTTTCGTTCAGTCCGAAAGCTGCGGCAAAGGAAAAATGTTTGACCGTTGTCCATAACACTGGAATACACTGTAGGTCTCCAAAAAAATTTACAGCGGTAGTCTAACATATATATATTATGGAGGTAAAGTGGAATTTTTCATTACACTTATATATACTGGAAAAAAATTTTTTTACTTTTCGATTTTTTAGGTGACTCAGTCCCCTTAAGCTTATCTTATATATATTTTGGAAAGACTTTTGTCCGTTTGCCCCCCCCCCCCCCTTCACCCCGCCCTGACCGCTGCTAACTTCAGACCGTTGCTACCCTCAAATTGTTACTAACTTCAAATTGATACTAACTTCAGATTGTTACTAGTTGCAAATTATTACTAACTATAGATTGTTACTAGCTTCAGACTGTTACTAACTTCAAACGGTTACAAACTTCAGACCGTTGCTAACTTCAGATTATTACGGCTGCGCGAAGCGCGCGAATCACAATAATCTGCTAGTAATAAATAAATAATAAATGCAAATACACATTGGAACTTCGAAGTATAATTCGTAAAATGGCAATGATAAAATGAATTGATCCCTTGAATCCATTTAATTTTTTAATGAAAAAAGTTATTTGCGTATGGAATGACGAAGACGATAATGTACAGGTTGTGCGTCCAATTACGCCAGCTATGTCTCCCACACTATCGATTACCGTGATTGCATGGAAGTGTATCATCGACGGTTAAACTGATGCTGTGTGCTCGTAGGGAAGGCTTCAAGGTAAATAGGTATTACTGCAATAGTTCCGCGTTAGTGATGCGGAGGAGATAGCGCACGGGAAGCCGATAGGGTTCCAAACGACGTGAACAAGGATTGGCCATGGCAAGGTACTCTGAAGTTTGAGTTCGCAACCCCGACTGGCTTTGCGTCGCACATTTATTACATTACATATTAATCCTGGTACGAGTCTCGACAGTGGGGACAGGGGGTAGGTGAATGGAAAGGAAGTGAGGGCGCGCGGTAGAGAAGTCGAGAACTCGCTAGCGGCAGTGTTCAAGGGGTAGATTTACCGCTGGGTGGTTTATGGCACGTTATATTCAACCTCCCTTTATCGGTTATGCACCTTCGCTCGATCAACGGCCGGCCAACTAGCTGGGACTCACCTCAACCGCCACCCCTTCCCTCCCCTTTCCCGGAGCGATCGCCCACACTCCGTTTTGGAATATAACGTTTTAGTTCGACGCTTCGGGCACGTAATTCATATTCGGTTCTAAAGCCGCGCTTGGTAACGCGAGAGCTCGTCGAAGCTTCGAGGTCCGAGGCCCTCGACCAACGGTCCAGAAAAGCCCAGCGACAAGGCTGGAACTATTACTTTTGGGTTCGTCGAACGAGAACGCTATATCACGGTGATATAGAATACCTATATTACGTCGATTTAAATTGAAGCTTAATAAAAAAAAAATTATTACGATAGGCTATTGTATTAGGAACAAAGTGTGTGTGTATTGTAACGGGAAATCTTACTCGTCGTTATCTTCGCCCACATCTCTCTGTATAGGTAGCTGGAGAGAGCCGTAGAGCATCAGTCGATCTTTAATTTCGGCAGAATCGACAAACCGCGAGTCAAAAAACGTAAACATAAAAGGTGGAGACAAATTTTGGTCTATTGAACAATAAAAATGGGACACATGAGAGCGAAATAAACGGAAGTGTAAATCATTAAAATTAGACGAAAGTATACTTTCGTCTAATTGCTCAAGATCGCCGCGTACCTTCGAGGCGAGGTGTGACAGGGATTCCCAAAAATCACGTCACAGTATACTAAAATAATGGCACTACCGTTAGTATATAAAATTTTATTTCCCCACTTCTATTTTATATTTTCAAAAAGTCAAATTTTATTTTATTTATTATATTTTATTTTGTTTATTATCGTTTTATTATCTTTGATTAATGTGTTCAGATGCGGTTACAGTTACAAAAATCGATAATGACTTGATCAAGAATTGAAACAAAAATTCAATATTTAATCTAATATTTCAATTTGCAATCATAAAAAAAATATATGATTTTCCAATATGGGGTTTGAGCCGATAATTTTTTTTTCTCTCTTGAGCGCCGGAAGCACGTACTGATTCGTTTGATTTTATTTTATATTGATTATTAGCGTGTGATTATTAATATCTATACAATGAAATGAAAATTACTGAAGGCATTTTTGGGATTATGGAATGCGTAAACTGACGTTTCGGATAAATCGGATTGCGGTATAGTCGAGCTACGCACTACGTAGATTGTATATAGAGTGTGTATATTCTGTAACGTGCCTAGTGCCACGTTGTATACCCGGACCGAGAGAAACTTCGCTGATTAGTGGTATTGTTCCGTAAACGGTGTGAGAGTTCGGCGCATTGTGGGAACCCACGGATAGCCGTTCATTGTCGGGCTCGGTATTGCAATCTGGTTTGGCCAGCCGAACCGATGCTGGGACCATCGTACAGGAGGTAGGTAGGCACCACTTGGACGTACCCAGTTTCGAATAGTATATGCACTGTGTCTGTACAACTATGGCTATCAAAGCGGCAAATTGCGTTTGCGCGAGTAGCACACCCAACGATAGTTCACCACAGGAGAGCGCACTTTGCTCGGTTATATCGCTATAGTTTTACGTGATGGCCGGACGTATGCATTTTCCAATGTAACGATGTTATAAGACCGCGAGTCGGATAATAGGATTATGGGTATCGATTGCGGTTTTCGCTATATTCGCTTTTACATTGAAATTTTTTTTAACGGGTCACTACTTCTTCCGGCACATTTGTATTGAAAGATGATAGGAATCGCAGTATCACGCGAGTACAACTGCTTTCAGTTTCTTTTTTTCGATTTACGTACTCATTTAATTGATAGAGTTTCTGTACGAAACAGAAAAATTATGATGAGAGTCTGACCACAATGGGAGTTATCTACCATCCGTTATCTATTCGATTATAGTCAATCGTTAGATTCTCCGCTCGCGCTATATTCGATTCGCGATACGATAGAGGTACGTGGAAAACTTCTCTCATGAAATTCCGGTCTCTCTTCTGCGGTCGGTGGCAGTGGAAAAAGATCCGATCGCTGATAGATCGCGTGGCCGTTCTGTGTTCGCGAGGGTTGGGGGTTGGAGGGACGAGGGATTCACGATGCGAGAGGACTAAACTTTCTTCTCCTCTTCACATTGTATTCATCGTTCGTACAACAGTATGGAGTAACTACTAGATGTTCCTAGCGTTATTCTGTCGACTCAAGTGATGTATGGCCTTCAGTCTATTTCGATAGCAAGGGGCTTCTTTTTTATTTTTATAAAATGTTTACAATAGCTTTCTTTGCCGGTTCCCGTGCACTTTGGACGAGTGAGATACTTCTTCACCGCCGTGACAACGTGGCGAACGCATTAGTCAAGTAAAACCTGTCATGGAGGTAGAAACAACGCAACAACTGTACGCGGTCAGAGAACTCTCGTTAGTAGTAACAGGCCGTCCCGGTCAGACCGAATATATTGTTTTGTCAAAATATTCTATTGTTCAATCTTGAAGAAAAGCTCTCGCAATAAACAATAATAATCGATAAAAGAAGCTTTGAAATTGATATTAACAATTCTTTCGCGACTATTTCAAACATACTTTTGATACCTCCATTGTAGCGATCTCTCGACAAGAGAAAAATCAGCAGAAGAGCTCCAATCGGATACCATTTTGTTCGAATTCGTTGTATTGTCGAAAATTACTGAAAGCCGTTCGAATGTTTCGGTTAGTCTCGCATCGCAAAAGAAAAAAATCCCCCTCCGAGCGTATATCGAAACTCAACGAGGAAGAAAGGACGAAGAGAAAGAATTGCGCGAATTTGCGAGAATAAGTCTTGCGGATTTCCTCTCTCCCGTTGAAAGACGATGCGAGGAAAATACTTTCTTTGGCCAGCAATAGCAGGTGCACCCATTCAAAGAATTCCATTTTTCGTAGTCATATTTTTCATAGTACGTCAGGCCGAGATTGACTATCCAAGAGTTTCTTTCTCTCTATTTCTTTCTCGACGACTTTGTATACTCGAGCATCCGTTCCGTCTCAGTTCTTCAATAAAAATATACGGCACAATTCTCAACCATATAAAAATGCTCCTAAAAGATCTAAAATACATAAGTCACATATTTGCACTAGAAAATAATAATCTTACGAGATAATTACTTATCATTATTACAGAAATGTATTCCTATACCCCGTGCCTTACGTAAAAAAAAAATTGAATGCTAGTCGTTGTTAAAGTTAACTGAATGTTATTGACTACGCGAAGTTCGCAGTTTTGGATGCGGAAACGCGATAATTTTAAACCGTATGAAGATCCTGGACATCTCCAAAAGTTTATGGCATTATGCAGACGATATATTGCACGCAGTGCGATATTAATCGTCCGAAGTATAAACCGCCGCCTCTTATCGGTGTTAGGGAGCTCTAGTCGGCCGACCAAAACAATTATTACTACTTGGCAAACTCAAACAATCCCTCGTCCTACCTTCGCAGTATAGATATCTCTCGGGCAACTTGCTTCCCGGAACCACCTCAGCTCAAGACAGTGTACACACAAATGCATCCTCCTTCATCCGGGTGGGCCAGGTGGACCGTCTTGTATCGTTCGCAGAATGTAATACACGTGAATGTGGAACTAACACTAAATCATAGTCAAGAATTCGACTCCCCTAATGGCTCGAGGAAACGTCAGTCTTAGGGTATGCTGTGTACGATAAACCATACGCACAGTCGAACAGAAACACAAGTGGATCCTTTGAAATAGCAATGGTGCGCAACACAAACTCGAAACCTCGGATTGGCTGGTGTGGTTTTCTGTCTCTCCCAACGATTATACAATTGAAACGGAAATCAGCCGGTCAGTTTCACCGCGTAGATGCAATACGATAACAGCCGGTGCCTGCAGCCTGTTCGGACTCTCAATAGGGTGGCCGGGAGAGGGTTAGCGTACACAGAGTGGTCGGCCGAGAAACTCAACTTCGATGAATCATCATGGCAACCGTCTTATTTACCCTTCGGCAGTTTCCTTTATCCACGTTCCTAACTGTAGTACATGCAGAAACTTCGGAAACGCTTCCATTTCGATCAAAGTCAGTACCAATTGAATTAGGATCCTGTCGTTGAACATCGGTGACGAAGGTACTGCAGAATGTGTCGCCTCTATATAGCAGTTAGTCAAGCCGCTTGTGTTCCCAACGGTTTATATAGATCCGAAACCGTGATGCGGTGGTGTTGCAAACGTCAGCGCTTCACAATCAATTAGATTGGCATGCTCAATCGAATGATTCCGTTCTCTCTGTCTTTGAGAGCGACTGGTAGTTGCGAAGAGCTACTTCGACACTACTTCGACAGAAGCAACCCTGTTAATCCACTGTACAGTATAGAGTTTACCGACCATTTGTACGGGCAAAAAGGATATATCACTCTCTTGGTGAATCATCGGCAAGGATGAAGTGGACAGAGAGTTGGTACAAGAAGTGGTTGTGATCTTGCGCTGGCGCGGTATTCGTAGAGAAGCACGTTGGTCGTGTGGTACCGAATACAAGATGGACGATGAATCCTTGACTCGCGTGCTTTTCCACGACGAGTCTTGCGGCCAGAGTGGTAGAGATGGACGAGAGACGGAATGAGAGACGAATGGAGATAGAAAAGTCGAGTGGTTCGTATACCACATCTAATATCGGAGAGTGGTAGACGATAGAGAGAAAGAGAGAGTGTGTATAGAAATAGCTCAGAGAACGACGAAGCTGTACTTGATCACTGCTCCTACTTTCTGACTAAGTTTCTTTTGTCCTCGGCTCGTTTTTCTTTTCTTTACTACAGAATTCTCGTTGTAGTAGTAACACACTCCCGTTATTCCTGGTGTGACCGAACACTCGCTATAATAAACTCGAACCTTCTTATGTTTTTCTTCCTTTCAACGGGAAGCAATTTGAAAAATTCAATTTGACGACATTTCTTCCTCGCGATGCGAATCAACTTCCATCAGAAATTACTTTCAAGTAGCTTCGAGAGCCACGCGCCCTCATCGGCCCGATGGGATCAATGAACTTTTTTTGTGTGGTATTAAAAACGAATATATATACGAATATTTATTAAAATCCAACTCCCCCACAGATTGAGAGGTGAAACTCAGAGAGCCAATATCGATTTAATAAGGGACGAGGGTCACGAATGAGGGAAGGGGGTCTCAGCTTCGTTTTTCCCAGATGAACGATGTCGAGATCCTCACCCGGCTTTCGTGAATATTGAGCTGTTTTTTTTTCTCTTCTTTCTTTAATCCGAAGCCTGGATTGATGCGAGTTCCTGATACTTATATAATGATTTCATCGATAACATGTTTTTTTCATGCTACGCTATTCGTTGTAACGAATGCGCTATGCACGAACATCAAAAGAGAATCTCTTTAAGCTATAAATCCAAGCAATCGAGGTCACGGGGGCGATGATGATGCAGACACAGGAGCCATGGAGCATACAATCGATTAAACCGGTGCCTGGGTGGAGGCACTTCATCTAGTAGCCTAGATACTTGTTTGAAGCCTGAATTACTGGCCGCTCTGGAAACCGTGTCAAATTTTAGACTCTCCGAGTGCACTTCAAATGACCCCGTCGTAAATGAAGGGCTTGACACCCTGACAACGATCAAAATTAGAACCTCCAAACCCTCGCATTGGCTTCAAGTGGATGAAACGTTCCGTATCAGGCAATCTCACGGCCGTGGTTACTGCATCATTCTATCCTCTTTGAGTTGAAAAATGGAGATTCAACGGAGGTTTTAAATTTTGCCCCGAATAGAGAATGGATAGAGCATAGAGACGATGACGCGAACGTGATGTCGCTCGTACAGCGGTGAGCTTGAGTTTTATCCATTCGCTCGGTTCTTCCAGGTCGATAAGTACTGATTTCCATAATGGTGCCACGTACGAATACTCTCAACTCGGCTGTGCCAGTTCGCCCCATCGCCTTCGTACCCAAGACATTGGTGAAAAATTCTTTCCTTCTCTCACCCACACACACACACACACATATACATACACTTGTAAAGAGTGGATCTACGAGAGGTTGGATGCATCCGCGAGAAAGAGCGCACCCGTGGCCGTGGCGTCCACGAAATCTCGAGGAATATGGCCAGAATAATGCTAAGAAATCGGATTTTTATAGTTCGGTAGAGAAGCGTCGAGAATTTTTCTACGCTAGAATAACGTTGAATCGGGAAAGAAAGAGCGGAAGGTGATACTATTCAACTCTTCTACAAGAGTGTTTTAGCCCTGTATAATTCACGATATTCCAAAGGCTACTCTGGCACGTGGCAAAAAAAATGAAAAAATAAAAATCATGGGCTTTATTTACTTGTTTTTTTTTCCTCTGGCATATACATTTTTCAGTGAAATTGATGGGCGAGAAAGTCCCGACAAGACTTTCGTTATGACGCTCGATCTCGTATCGATCGTCCATTCGTTCGTCTTTTCTCAAACCTAACAACGAATATCATGTGTCTTAACGAATAGTCAGCTACTACATATTCGTTACAATATAATAATCATTTTGTATTATTTTATTATTATTATTTCATTTATAAGCCTCACTGACGATCAGTAATCTACATTTTTTGATGATCTTCCATTCATTGTTATAATTTATGATGCATAATATATATATCATACAGCATTCGTATTATAATCAAACTGTTACCCGTTGTTACCAAAACAGCGTACATTTGTGCATAATTCCCACATGATTTAGACCTCATGGAGAAACCGATTGGATCCAATTGCAAATGTAGTTTGATAACGCGCTTTAATAACAGTGCGCAATGGTTGCAGCAGGAAGTAATTAGTTCTGACTTGATTGGCTTTCAGATGACGTGTCGATGTGAAGTTGGAGTCCGATGGTACTGCGGGTTCGACTGCTGCGATGCCGTTGGAACGTTGCTGGTCCTAGGGGACGGGGCTTAAATGAGAAATTCTTCGGGAAGGCCACCCGATCGATACTATATCGTCACGAGAAACGAAATCAGTCTCTCTTAATTCGCGATTAAGGCCAAACGGGGGAGGGTTTTACGGATTTCGTTCGCTCGGGGGTGGGATACAGAGATAGCTGACGTCTTTCGTACTTAACAGTAGTGTCCTTCACCAAGATGGAACTTTTCCTCATTCTCGTCAGTTTGATCCTCGTGTCGCCGCCCAAGCCAGCTTTATCCTTATCCGTCAAGTCAAAGCTCAATCCGCGGATAGTTCAAACCCGCTACGGCAAAATTCAAGGCATCATAAAGACCTTCGACTATCCAAAGAATCTGCATCCCATTGACGCTTATCTCGGAATACCATACGCCACACCGCCAATAATGAGCAACAGATTTTCACCTACAAGAGCGCCAAGGCCATGGGACGGAGTAAAGTAATTAATCATTAATTTCATTCATTAATCTTAATCTATTTTTCTTTTTGTATTTTTGATTATTAATCCACAGTGTAGACAAACCGATTCAATGGTTATAGAAGCAATGTTCATTTTTCTTCGTTAACGCAAATTTGATTATCAACAGCTCAATAGCAAATAAATCATTTTTTTCCCGACGGCGCTAAAAAGACCATATCTCATGCCTGCAACGCGGGTTAAAAATTAGCTATTCTTGACGAACGGGAGCAAAAGTAGCTGAGCGAACAAAAGGTAAAAGTAGCCGTGAAAAAAATTAATAATAAATAAGTATATGAATGAATAAATAAAAAAATAAATAAATAAATAATATTTTGAAAGAATGCATAAATATTATCGTAGAAATATCAAAAAATACGCATCATCTAATCTAATTTGTGCCGCAAGGCCGTTGCAGGCATAAAAATATGGTCAATTTTTAGCAGAGTTGGAAAAAAAAGTATCGTATGCCACAAGGGAGGAGCGGATTTTCACCTTGTATGAGTGCTGCCTTCGCTGCACTCGGGCAACAAATCTCACACTCGGTAAAAATCACCCATTTTCCTCCCTAGTAGCATTATGTACTATTAAACTGTTCTTGTTGCTGTAAGAACTCATTAAATCGTTCGATTGATTCAAGTGGATTCAAAAGTCGATTATGTTTCTCGTCCTTTTGAATTTAGATGTTTCAAATGCAATATTAACTGTACTGAATCATTGTTGTTATTTTCTGCCAGATTGACGGGCGCGGTAGGCCCTGTGTGTCCTCAAAAGCTCCCCGACATATCGAACGAGCAGGAAGCACTGGAGCGAATGCCAAAGGGTCGTTATGAGTACCTGAAAAGGCTCCTGCCGCATCTGCAAAATCAGAGCGAAGACTGTCTCTACTTGAATATCTACGGTCCGGCAATGGGTGAGTGCTCTTTACACTGAACTGAAGAGGGTCGTTTTCACTCTTCACTTAGGCCCTCATCGAAGGCAGCTTCCTCAGTGCTCTTCTTGTAGAGTATACTGAATATAGACAACCCATACTATATATATGTATACACGGTAATTCGCGGCGTATGAACGCTTCCAATTCAATGCGACGAGAAAGCGAATATTCTACAGCGTTCGCCCAGCCGCGCTTATATCATTTTAGTTCCTTCAGATATATCCAACCGGAATCAGCTGCATTCCACCGGAATTGACAGCTGTGCAAGCAAAGGCATCTTTCGATGCAACTATTTTCTTTGTCGTCTCACAAAGTTCCGTTAGAGCAGCGGTACGTGCGTGAAAGGACATGTACTTCTAGAAAAACCATTCCCCAGTCTCAACCCATCCACGTAAACTGAACACGTTTTCAATCGTCGAACATCGATACGACGAGATACAGACACATAGTCAAACCGTGATCGGTATCGGATTCTTTCAGCCCCTGCCATTTCCCCCCCCCCCCCCCCCGCCCCCCCAACAAGCATATATTGCCTACGTGTCTCATGTGCAATGCAGTATTTCCTTATCGCTTGATATATTTCGGTTTACTCACGATATTTTGGACATTTGAGCGATCATTTAGCTAAAAATAATGCAATGTATGAAGGAACAGAAGATAACAGAAGTTCGAGGAATTTCAGATGAAATTAGCAAGAGGTAAAGAGAGAACATTGAGAAACAAAAGTGACCGAAGCTGGAGTGTGGAACATTCCGCCGAAATTAGCCATAGGTATAGTTGCATCGAGTACGGAAACAGCTCTCGCCAACTGTATTGCTGTATACGTATACACAGGAATACTCTCTTCGGCCCCATGGTGAGCCGAACAAGAGACCGATCGAGTGAAACTCCCTTTTCAACCCCCTTGAAAGCAAAATGGTAGGAGGTACTCGTAAACTGTACAGTTTGCTGGGATGGACGAAACATCGTGTCGAATTCCGTAGCACGCTCGCGCGATATTTCACGTTACGGCGTTCACACACGTTTGTTTTTTCGTCTGCCACGCCCTCACCCGTCTATACCCTTCACCCCCTTCGTGCATTCTCACCGCGCGTATTTCGTTTGCTGCTATTTTTTTTTCTTCTCCTATTCTCGATTTTATTTATTCGCTTTTGTACCTCGTCGTCGTGTGAAAACAACGGTGTCGGAGAGGTACGTGCGACGAGCACGTAGTAACCGAACGGGGGTGGAGGTTGAAAAAAGAAGAAGAGGCAACCAGAGAACCCGGAACGAATACACAGTAGTTTGCTATTGAATATCAGCGTAGTAGAAATTCCGGAGAGGATGCCGAGTTGTATGGATATTTATGCAGAATCCAAGAGCGATTAGATACTCCTATAAATAAATACACAATAATGTCCGTAAGTCAGGTAGACATTCACGGTAGATAAACAAATTAACTTTATAGACCAATTTAACATTACTAGCAGCGATCGCACGCTTCGCTTGCGTATCCTTGCCTCTCCATTTAGTTTCTGATTTTTTAATAGCCGCAATCGCATGCTGCGCGCGCGTATCCTTATCTCTCTATTTAGTTTTTTCTTTCGACTTTAGTAGATTACATGTTATATATCGAACTGTCAAAGGTTGCCAAATCCAAGATCTGTCGAAATACAGCATGACTAAAGCTTCTCATCGAAGTACTCCAGCTTCAAGCTCGTGCGACAGCCAATCAGACAACGAAACGCGACAAAAATACATATATCGAACTTTCAATAGCAAACCTCGAAAGTCAATATATATCGTGACACACCAACTTTTTATAGCAGCGACGACACATTATAATCTTCAAGTATAAAAACTGATGGGAACTTCGAGAAAAATGAATTGGTGTTTACTTGTATCTCCGGTAATGATGCGTTTCTGTTAACAAAAAAACATAGCAATTAATCCTTGAAAATTCGTCGACCGTATCGACCGAAGCAGTTAACCCGGAATTCTAGTAGTTTTCCTTCACTTTATATTCTATACGAAGGAAACGACAACAAGGGAAAGTCGGTAAACGAAAATTACGAAGCAGTAGTAGTAATAGTTAGGTGGATAGAGCGGGGAATGCCTTCGAAGGGACTGGTACATGAAAAATAAAGAAGCTTCCGTTAGCTCTACTCACCGTGTTCTTTATATCTACCGCGTCTTTCTCGTCTTCCTTGAGTCGTCCATCTGCATGTAACTCATTGAATAACAACCCACGGGCTTGCACCCAGCAGCACTAGGAGTAACAGCGAGAGGGCTGCGCGGCTATAGTACTTCCACCGGGAAAGCACCAGCACCGGCTGGCTCGACCCACACCCGCCTATGGCAATCGATTTCTGCACTGGGGCTGTCTCTGACTCCCTCGAATCCTTCTCTCTGCCTTCCACCCTCGTCGCAGCTAACTCGTTGAATATACACTGCTGGGCACTCGATGGTTTCTCTTCTAAAATCCCTCTATCCGTCTCTCTTCTTACTTCACCGGTACTTTCCGGAGCCTGCGCCAGTCAACGAACCCCGGGGGATGGGCTATCCCTTTGGAAGGCTTAAGCGGGTCGTCGACTTCACGCGAACGTTCATCTCACCCCTTCCTTTTCGGCCGACGTGCCATCGTCTACCATCGATGAATAATTTATTGGGCCTCGACGCGATTGACGTGCCTCGTTGATTAAACTCGATTCAACTGGACTCGCGAAGGTGTTGGCCTCTTCGGACGAAAGATTTCACTCTGTCCTTCCACTATCGCTGCCGACCTTGAGGCCATCACGAGACTCATAACTCTCAAATCGATTACACTTGCATAATTGACATGTGATACTGATGTCTAGAGTTAAATTAAATAAAATGATTATTGTAATCATTATCACTGTAGTTTCTGTCTACCAAAAAGAATCGAACGCCTAGGTAACTAGGGAAATTTCTCTTATCCCTCGCATATAGATTCACATGTAGGGGTTAGCGAATCCTCTTGAACGCTCCTTCGCTTCCTTTGAATTTCGAAACGCGAGCTCATTCTTTCACCATTTCCGATAGTCTCTCTGCGGCTCATCCATGACTGCATCGCTATCTCGGTCGGTCTGACTGTCTGCACATCACTCATCCTCTTCCACGCCTCTCGAAAAAACCCTTCCCCTTTTCCTCACTATCCCCCTCCCAAATCGCATCTGAGTCAACCGTTTTCATCTCTTTCGTACATCCTCCATGCGCACGTTCGCGTTTCGACAATGAAACGTCCAGACGTAAAATGTAAGCCGGAAGCGGAAACCAGAACACTCGGGTGGGAACATCACCCGCCCTCCCTGCCTCGGCAACGATCCAGAATACAAAATTGGGTATCCGCTAGCCGCGGCTCTTGGCCCATCGGGAGATATTCTGGTGGAATACGGACTACCTCTGCAATAGGTGGAGAAATAACCAGAGAACAAGTACTACGTGATTCCCTGTGGACATGGGTCTGTACGCGTTGTGTACATACCGACCTTACAAACTATTTGCAACTCGTTTCGTCAGCCTTTCCATTTTCTTCAGCTATATTTGTACCGCTTTATGCTGTCACATATACCATTGTTGAACGCGTCGCCGCAATCCAGCCTACACAGACATCACATCGCCAAAGACAAAAAAAGAAGATGACCCAAAAAATCTCGTGTTTCAATCGCCATGGGTGCGTAACGAATGTCATTTCCAATCTTGAGTGTTGCCTCAGCTGCGTGAACGTGTCAGACTATTGGCAAGATTCGGCCAGCACTGGTATATTCATGAATACAGAACAATTTAACGAGGGAACAATAAACCCAAATGTTCCGTTGAATGGCCAAAATGGATCCCATAAATTTGGTTATGTCGTGACGATATCGGTGTGTCTGTAGATGATCTGCTATTCAACCCAACCGATCCACTTCCGTCACGCTTGGTCTTCGGATAATAATACATTGGAATTGAGAAGTAGGTAGTATATTCTCGTTTACTGAAGGTTGCATCGGGCCCAGAGCAGAGCGCGGCAATGAGAGTCTAGAAGGAAGCGTGATCGAATCTTGTCTGGCCAAGGGTCATTCACCTTTCCCAGATACCTCATAGTCCCCGGATCCCAATGGATATACCTCTCACCTTCATCCTCGCAGCATTTCTATCTTTGGTCCCCTTTCCGCTCTTTCTCACTGAATTTCCACACTGAACTCCCTCTCTGACATCCGGAGATCCACCTCGATAGAGA
This sequence comes from Cryptus armator, assembly GCA_963971235.1. NCBI lineage: Eukaryota > Metazoa > Arthropoda > Insecta > Hymenoptera > Ichneumonidae > Cryptus > Cryptus armator. The sequence goes on along the minus strand of OZ020242.1, from coordinate 12,113,090 downwards.
TGCATCCTGAAGCCGGATAGATTCAATCCCAAAGTTTACGCAACCCACGAAAATACCGAGTCGATTTCGTCGTCATGCCCGGAGTCGAGAACCATAATATCCGACTACTCTTACTCTCCATCGATCTCTAGCTGTATATGATACGGCGTCCTATCCAGTCGGGCGAAACTTCGTCCACCTTTCGTACCGATCCAATTGGCCGAAAGGACATTACCCGCGTTCCATTCGGTGCGAGAGTTACGAGAAATGCGAGGTGTTCTTTCATTTTTGGAGTCTAGCTATTCCCATGGTATTTCAAGGAAAATCCGGGAACTAGAGAAGAAGGCAAAAGTCTGAATGCGGTTCGATCTGTACAAAGATACGAGATCAGAACAATTCGCAAAAGAGACGAGTGCGAGTCGATTTTTATCAGCAAGACCATTTTTTATGTGCTGCTTCGATAGATACATTCCGTAGAAACTAGGATGGCCACTGCTGTGCTTCATTAAAATCTTTCTTTACGATGTTCCTGTGGCAGATGTTTCATCAGATCCAATTCATAGAAACGGTTTACCAGGACATTGGAATTGTTATCTGTCCTGAATTTAATTTTGATTAGAGCCCTCAGGCTGTTCCAATCTGCGCCAACATGGTATCAAGTGTGGTAATAGGATTGAAGTGGACGTGTCCGACACGCACAGCCACACTAGACTAGCGTTCTGTAGTGGTGCTGTACAACGAAGAGCCTTGCTCTGGGGAAAGTCTAAGTACCACCCCAGACAACCAAGGATGTACCCAGACAGCCTGCGCCTTCTCACAACCCTCCCAAACGTCACTCATTCTTCAGATCTTGTACCTCTGCTTCTTCAGGTCTTGTGTCTCTGCTCCCTTCACTCCTCTAACTCTCTTGCAGACTTCTACTCAACTTCCTCATCGGAAGCTTGCAATGCTCAACGCTTCGTTAACCGTTCGATTTCAGGTTTGAACAAATGTGACGCCTCTAAATTTGCACGGTGCACGGTCTGCTCGATGAACACTTCTAACGATTGGATGTGTATAATAGTTGTCCGTATAATAGGTAAGCGCTCGGGATCAAACAAGACTTTAGGTGATGGGAGTAGGCACTTACTGCTTCTTACGTATTCTGACGGTAATGGTCACATCCAACGCCTGGATCTTCCGAACTGTTCGTGGACTCCCGACTTCATGCGCATATATACTCGTCTCACCTCTCAGACTTCATCCGAAACTCTAGATGAATTTCGCCTTTGCTACTGCTCTACGGTACCGCTCGTTCGGAGATCTGGGCCTTCTAAAATATTGATATGGCATAAGTCTGAGAGATCCCGAGCGTCGGACTAACCCAGAGAGAGTGCTCGCTTGGTTCTACTGGTACTTCCGATTCTCCCATTGCTGACTTACCACCACCCCCCTCCCACCACCCTCACCCCCCCGTGAAGCTGCCGGTTCGCGCGAAAACCTGGAACGTAGCGACGTATGTAGATGCAATAAGCCATGAGGAGAACTAGAAAGTAGTCTGAATATTTTATCACACCACTCTACGCTTCCCCATGCATCTTATCCTCACACTTTTTCCTCGCGAATATATAAATTTCTTTATTTTTGACTCTTTTCATCTCAATCTCTATTCTTCGCCGTACCTTCAGTTCTTTCTTTTTCTGTCTTACCGTTTGTTGGAATTCTCCTCGATCTTTTCTGAACTTGCCGATGTTTTTGCATCGAACAATGCGGATGCTAGGTGAGAAAAATAAAGAGTACGAAAATATCAGATATGCGGTAAGCAGCCGGAAGGCATTGGTCATGCATTTGTATTGCCAGAATCGGCGTGGAAGATTTTTCAAGTTTGTGGTTAGATGTTTCAGTTTAATATTCTCGCGAGCTGATCGATAAGAAAATGAGTAACGGTAGAAAGATTTTCATTGTTAATTCTGGCCGATATACTCGTTCATCGTTTATTCAACGAAGAACGATGCGGAAGGCTCGACGTTGAAGAATGTAAAAAAAAAGATGAATGTGGTATTACTAATGTCCAACGAACCCCTGATACTCGCTCGTTTTCGTTCTCGAGAGGTGAGCGCGGACCTCGCTTGGCCGTCCCGGTTATGACAAAACCGGCAATAGCCCTGGTCGCACGCAACGTCTGCGCCAAGCTCTTTCCACACCGCCTCGGTAATTAATGGACGACAAAGGTAGCTTCATTTAATCATTTTATTAATTACGGAGGAACGCGGTGGCTGTTCGGCCAACGTAACACAGGGGGTGAACCAACGCTCGGATTGTAAATCATTGCGAAGGGCTCGTATAAGCTCGCTTTCCTTCCTACTGCGCTCTTTTTTTTTCTCCTTCTCCTACGTGGCGAATGAGACATACCCGCGAACGTCGGAAAGGAGATAAAAAAAAAACACATACACACACACGAGCGAAGGGAAATAACGAGGGCAAACGGAAGAGTGAAAAATAAATTGCCAGGAAAATAACGTTTGGGTGAAATATAAATCATCGTGTTCTTTTTTTTCTTTTGTTTTTTGCTTTTTTTTTTTTAACGTCAATCTCGCATGGCCCAGAATCCTTTACGAGGACCTTTCGTCGCGATAACATGGCTCCCGACTCGTACGTACGAGATATCACATATATTATACAAAACACTCTTACGTTCGAGAAATACGAGAAAGCGCGTGTTAGCAGCTGAGAGAGGGAGGGGAGAGGACAAACACATCTAATATTTCTTCGCTCCCTCGTAGTTGGCGAGGGGTCGGGTTGGACAGATTGTTACGTATCGCGTGGCTTTGGCGATTTGTATTATCCAGCGAGAGAAGCGTAGCCCTGGCGGAAGAGCCTCGGTTTCTTCTCTCACCTCTGGTATCAAGACCCCGCCTGGTAAGTGTAAGCGATTTATGTATATCGCGAACGCTATCTTCGCATTATTTATGCAACGTTTTCCGAGAGCCGAAAGGAATGAAACAACCAGTAGTTGGAAATGTGCAAGTTGGGGGCGCGGGTGGGTGGATGGGAGGGGGCGGGGTGGTCGAGAGAATAGAGAAAAGATGTCAGGATTGGAGAAAAGAGATGAATCTTTAGAAAGGAGTGCAATCCGGAAAGGTTGTTGCTGTTGGTAAAGCATCCCCGAGCCCACCAACGTGTACGCCAGAAGCGACGTTCGCGCGAGAGAAAATTTTCATTCTTTCCCTTTATTTTTATTCCACGACACTTTTGCCACACTCTCTTTCGATACCTATATGCTACGTTCTTTGCCTCCCTCATTTTTCTCTCCCTTTCTCTCGTCGGTTGCAAATAAACCATTCGTACGTAAAGCAGATGTGGCCCTATGCGGTTTTCTACAACAGATTTCACTGTAGCCTTTTCCATCCGCGGACTCGCGGGAGCCAAGTATACGCACGGTCGAGTCACAGTTGAATAATAGAATATTCCAAGGGAAAATACTTGCCGTCGGGACAACGGTGATACGGAAACGAAAGTAGGTGACGGTAAGAAAGTGAATACAGAGGGAGAAGAGAAAAGAACGAGGGAACGAAGGCATCGGGCAGGCGACCAAGATATACCGAAGTATTTCCATGACCTCGAAGAACGAGGAAACTCAACGGGCGCGACGGAAGTGTATCGAAGTTTGGCCTCCGGATTCGATTATTAGTTCACTTCGCAAAAACTCTCACGTTCGCTATAGATATAAACGTATCGACCGCGAAGAAACCGAATGCTGCATCGCGCAGTGTTTTACATGTTAAATCGTCCGGGATACGCCCTTCTGTTTCTCATCAATTGATATATACGTGTGTATTCACTGCTAGATCTCTTAGTATTACTAGTTTGTCGAAGCTCTCTCGTGATTCGCCTTGGGTGAAGTACCGTTGCAGAAAACATTTCGCTTGCCAAGAACGGAAACTTCGATCACACAAATTTTGTTCCCGATCTTTCAAAGCTTTCGCAATATTTTCACGTACATCATAAATTATTCAACGATATTCAGCAAATTCACATTAATCTCATGAGCCATAACATTTTTTTATTAATTGTTTTTATTTTTCAATGCATAGCGAAATGTCACTGCGATGATTAATGCTAAAAACGGATGTTTGTCGATATTTACAAATAATTCATGTTTTTTTGAATCTATTTTATGTATTATACTTTTCGACGTGTGTCTCACACACTTTGCATAGTTAAGCCAGGTTCGTTAAGCAGAAATAGTAAAACGAAGGTGTGCCGGTATAGTATTATCCATGGTACGTACGACTGGTACCGCGCACAGGCTCAGCACACAGCGAATTTCAAATGACTCAGAGGCCCCGAGGCGACCCGCAGCAACGCGCGGAGCAGAGTCGCAGCCGGTGGAGCATACAAATGAGCACAGATTATCTTTCACAGGATAAAAAAGTAGACGCGAGGGAGTGGAAGAAGCTCGACGCACGGAGTGGGCGGTACCACCACTAGCACCCGACCGTCGAGCTTGGAGGTCGTACGGACCACATCGTCAGCTACCGCGCACAGAGCTTTTCCACTGAGCGTGCAACGAGCTCCGACGAAAGAACGGTGCGCTACGACTACTCACGTGTATGCTGCATACTACTCTCATTTGGAAAATAATCCGTTGGTATATAGGCTATGTGTGACGAAGGCTTCGGAGGGGGCGGAAAGGGGGAGGGGGGGTAGGGGGGGTGTAGGGGATGTTGAAACCGGGACGGATGTGTCGAGCGACTGGCAGACGCAAAATATGTCGACGGTGGAATTATTGTCAGCTTAAAAAAAAAAAAAAAAAAACAACGAAATAAGAAAGACCATTGCAATCTCGTCGGCGCGAATGGGATCGACTAATGAGTAACATTTCAAAATTAAATTGAGTACACGGATTTTAATATACGATACGCAATCAAAAAACTCGACTCTTTGTTGTGAGGATAAGAAAAATCGTTATTATTTATAATTTTATTGAATTACTATGATATAATTAAATAACAATAGAAAATAGAAAAAAAAATGGGGGTCGATATTGAAATTCGAGGAATGGAAATATTTTACTGTTATTAATTTCGACCATTCGAAATTCGTTGATTTCGAAACTATAGCAATATAACGAATGAGGACGAGTAAGAAATGAAGGAGGATAGCGAAACTCCTCGTTTTTTTCCCCTCGAATGGAACAGCGAACGAGAGTGCTTTCGATTAAAAAACGATTCGAAAGATGATTTACCGTCGACCCAAATTGAATCGCTAATCTAAGTTTGAGAAGTTCCGGTAGAGAGGAGCGAGAGGTTTTGGGGTGGAAGGAGGTGGGGGTGAATTATGGGCTAAAGAAAATAAGTGTCATCGACCGAGAGCGAGTGGCCGGGCAAAGGATGCTCCTAGATTTCGATTCCCCGAACTTCCTTACGGGTTCTCGTCTACCGTGAACTCGGAACGCGAAGACGAGGATAAAATCGCGAGGAAAATGCGACGAGATTCGACAAAGACAAAGCCTTTCGCACCGAAGAAGGAATTCTAGTTTAGCGGTTGAGGTGTTATCCCGTGAATAGTTTTACTGTCGTATTTATGAAGGTACCGTGTATTACATCTCGAGATGAAAAGCTTTCGGACGTTTTTCACTCCTTTAAGGATAATAGCGATGCTGCGCGGAATATTTGCTCACCTTTAGATATGGTAAACTTGGACTCCTTCAATTGTTATTCGTCAAATCTGAAGAATTCGAAAAAAAAAAGCTATTCATTGAAATTTTATTGCGCAATGAAAAAAATATTATTATTGTGGACTATCGCCTCTCTGTTAGCGCAGAAGATATCTCATTTTAATGAGCGTAGTTTTCGGAAGGTCCTTGACGATAATGTCAACTGCAAATTTACATAACTCGCCTACAAGAAGTTGCAGTAGTCCTTTTGTGATATTAAAATAAAGCTAAAAGTAAAAAAAAAAGAAACAAAAAGCTGCCCTTACTTTCTATTTTGCTGACATTGATTAATACATGATGTCTTATATACTCGTTGCACACTTATGCGCACAGAATAAAGCCACGAGAAATGAATTCAAATTAATTTAAAGTTTAACGAGAATGCGTTGAGTTCCCTCTCTCACAGCACGGGGGATGCACTAGGTGATTGTGCGAAATGGTAGAGTTCCCCTTGTGCGGTAAGGAAGCGGGTTGCTTTGCTACCTCTTTAACTATTGGAACGAGCTTCGGGGAACTGTACCCGCGGAACGAGAGTTTTATTAACTATCAAGAGACCATCAGGCACCTCGTATACTCTTGCCGCAATAATATTATATTGGCTACTGAAATATTTACAGCTTTGCTTCATTCTCCGTTCTCGGTTTAAGCGCGTTCTATCGATTCATTATGTTCTCGTTACGGCTACGATATTTATAACGCATCCTGTATTCGTAGAAACGGAGTAACCGCATTTTATACGTTTGAATTCTATCGAAATCATTCGAGTAGCGATATTACATTACCATTTCTTCGGTAAAATAATTTTAGTGATCGGGTTGGTCGATGAAATATGTTACAATTTTTTTGTTACTCACGTTGATTTTATTGGTAATCATATCGACTATTTATTTAAGTATACATTATTTGTAGCGATTCCCCTTTTCACCGATGCCTCGCTCTCGGTGAATCACGGTAGCGTTAGGAGTTCAGGGCAAGCGAATAATCGCTAGACGTTGCCGATTAGGTGAAAATAATAGTGTTTATTTAAAAAAATGCGAGACGAGGAATATCGAAATACGCTAAGAAACACATTCGAGTTCTCGAAGAAACTGCAATATCAATTATTCTCAACGAAAAAAATGCAAAGGAAGAATTTTTGGCTGAACTTTACTCGACGTCTCTCATTTCAAAATAAAAAGAACAGCAATTTACCGACAGTGAGTCGGTATATTATAAATCTGTGAATTTACCGATTTTTAACCGCAAATCTTAATTTTTACTACAAAGAAGAATTGGAAACGAAATTTATCGAAATTTCAATGGTAAATGACAATCTTATAAGTTTTTACCGACAGAGAAAATAGTTCGACACGAATTGTTGATAACTGTGTTTTTACGAGTTATTATTTAAATCGCACGAATGCGATCGCGAGCGATTTTATTTTCAATTGCGAAACGAAAATGAATTTTATTTTAATCGCGTATCTACTCTGCCGTGCACTACAAAGTACATCCACGGGGGTAACGTGAAAACTTGTCAGCACGCTATCCCAGTACTCGCGGTGCAGAGTCCTCGTCGAAGAATTCGGCTTCCGCGAGATCGGGGTATAGTGTTTCATAACTTTGTATCTCCCTCCCGGGTTCTTGAACACGGCGGCGGCGGCGGCGAGATCTTTTTATAATATAGAGAGACTATAAATTACAGCTATTCATGATTACTATAAATGTTTTTTACACAATAGCGTTTTTTAAAATTAATATTGTACAAATTATTCATATTATTAGCGCATTAGTTCCAGCAATCAGAAACCATTCCAAATATATTATCTTGAGATCGCCGCGTGCAACATTTTAATTAATTGACAAGGGAATACAAATCCAATTCTTTTCTCCTTAACGTCGCGAACTAATAAAGTGCCAGCGTTCGTGTGATTCGAGTTAAAGAGCCGTGAGAAATTGAAAGAGAAACCGGTGAGTGAGAAAGTTGAAAAAAAAAATTAATTATTTCACCGGTTACGCGGGCGCTAGTAGATAGGGCGCTCTAAACGCGGGTGGAAAGTAATTTTCAATGAAACGCTGGCTTTCGGAGCTCTTCGGTAATTTCGCTGCCCCCATCGCCCCCCCCTCCCCCCACTACCCCTGTACTCTGGGTTTTCGATGGGAACAGAAACACCGCGAGAACTCCGGGGTTACCGAGTTAAAACTTAAAAATTCATTAGCACAGTCTCGCGACGCCCCCCCCCCCCCCCCCCCCCCCCGTGGGCACGGCAGCGCATCTTTTTTTTCTTCCTTTTCCCGTTTGTACATTCGAGTACCAGACCTAAATATAAAGTTCGTCGTTACCAGAAGCTGCAGCGAGCGCGTGCTGCCTACCGCGTACAACGAGAATCTATAACTACCCGTTTTCGCATTAGTACTAATTTATCGACGTCGAAGACTCGCCAGCGAAGAAATATTTTTTTTTTGGTGGAATTTCATTCACCGTCGTCGTGGCTAAATTCGCAGATGGAACTCGAAACGTCGCGATTCATGCCGTGAGTCACGTAAAAAAAAAATTACAGTCGAATTACTTCTTCGTATTTCTATGTAAATTTTGTCATAGTTATTATTTCGTGATTATAAAAAGTGCACAATCGTTGACCTCATTTGTAGCGTCGAGATTAAATTTACGATCGAATAATTATCGCTAAATACGTAATGACATTATTCAAAAGTCATTAGAAAAATTAATTCTGCTCGGACGCTCGAGCGTCGAATAAATGAATTTTTTATCGGCGATTTGTCAACCGGTAAAAGCTCTTTTGCGGCAAATAATAGTGAAAAAAAAAAAAAGATGTATTTTTCCGTTGATGCGAAAATTGTTGCGCGAAAAAGTCGATTAAAATTTTTTGATTAAAATTATTACAAGACTATCGAGCGATCGGCGATAACGTTTTTATCAGTCGTGACGAAGTGACGAAAGAGCGAACAAACGTTGAAGTTGAAAAGCTCGTATCGAAGTAAGAGAAAAAGAAAGTTTCATACGATTTTTCTAAAATGAAATTTCATTTTCCCTAATACCTCAAACTGCCGACTAAAGCTGAGAAGAAATGTAGTTTTCGTCCAAAAGTCACGCGCGCACCCGCTCTCTTTTACAGCCCGGGAGGGCTTACGAGACCGAAAAACTTTTCGTTCAGTAAAACATACTGTATGTTGTAACTCGCGTTTAACCGTCGTATTTCGCACGGTATCGCCTCTTTCAAGCCTTACCGCGGAAGAAAACTTTTTCGCCGTCTCTGCAACTCGCGCGCAGTTGCTCAGTCCGACAGGCGCCGAAACTCTTCGTTGCCATTTCGCGGTAATACGTGCGGCACACTACCGCGTACAAGTGAAAACTCGGAGAAAAATTACAGTTTCAGCGCGACCGCCAATTAGCAATTAGTATAGAAACGAGAAGTTTTCGTTCTTCAACGTTACAGCCGCCCAAATGTCGGAAGGGTGTGAAAAATTGACTATCGAGACTTTTACGAAGACTTACATTTCACGTTCTCACTTACACAGTTTTTTTTTTCTCAACCTTCCACCGATTTTGTCGCGTCATTTCTAAATTAATTTTACCTCTGCTAATGGTGCGGATATTGCACGGTAATTGCACAATTTCCATTCGCGTCGTTCAACCGCAAACTATGCAATCTATAATTAAATTAGTTTCATGTATAATAACAATAATAATACTAACGAAATCAGCAATAATAATAATAACAATATATTATACAGTCACGTGAACAGAGGACTAGCATGTTGCGAATCTGCAATGATATTTAATACAGAGTAATCATTGCGAACATATATCAGCGTTCTCTCATGGATTTTCCATATTTAATTGCGCCACCATAATTACTATCATCTTCACCCTATTAGAAATTTATTTTATTTTTGTGCAAATTAACCACTTTTCTGTCTCCAATTTTTTGCAATCATTTGTATTTTGCTTTTTTTATTATATACTGTATATGCATATACCTGTTAATGTATTGTTAATGCATCAAACACTTTGACAAGATCTCACTGTGGCGACGATCGAATTTCGATGGGGGTGGGGCGAGGAAAAGGGGGGAGGGAACGGGAGCTCGTGAAACTCCTGGTGAATGTGTTTAACAGCAGCTGTCGAAGCATCGCCGGGTATGAAGCTCGGGGTTCTGCGTCCGATTTAATTACGATATTATCCCAACGAAGATAACCCCTTCCCAACTGTGGGGTTTGGGCCATCATGCCACCGACTACCAGGGGCGAACCCTAGTTGCCGCCACTCTCGGCACCGTTATCGGCGCTAAGTGCCATGATTCGCCTAATGGCTGTTCTCGGTGCGAGATTAGAGGGTTACCCGGGTCAACTCTCGTACTCGAGAGACCGACCGACCGTTACTCCGGGCTTATCGTCATGTACGATTCCTGACTGGAAAACCCCCCCTTCCTCCCCGTCATGCAGTTTGCCCACAGTTACCATACTTCCGTCACTACCAACGTCTGCCAATCACGCAGTTCTCTCGCGAATTTTCCCGTCTCAAGTCTTTACTCACAGGTTTTCCGAGCAAAAGAATTTAAACAAAAGGGCACTCTATTTTTTTCCCGACTCGCACTGTGCGAAAAACGCTTCTTTAATACGTAACTTTAATTTCTTAAGCTGCAGGAAGCACCGAAGTGCACCGTTATTATCTGAAACAATATATCGTTACACGGAAAAAAACGTAGTAATTTCTCTGCAAGTAAAAACACAAGAGCACTACTCCCTATATGCGAGAAACGCGAAATGTTTCACGAAAAGAGATTTTTTACAAAAGTACACACGGAAACGATGTAAAAACATTCGTTCCCGTACTTCACTCCGGCTCTCGTTTTCGTGCAAAGTAATAGGAAGTCGACGTCACTGAAAAGAACTTCGAAGACAATGCTTAAAATACAGGTTTCCCGTGTAGGTAACAACGAACGAGAAATAAGGAAGAGAATCAGTTGATGTTGGTAGTTTTTTTTTTTTTTTCTTTTTATTCGGATTCTATAACGACTCAGTCACATAGAATTAAAAAAAATGAGAACAAAAGAAAGATTAAATCTGCCGTGTAACACGAAGTTAAAGTAGAACAATAATGAAAAAAGAAAAGAAATAAAATAAACAAAGTTGAAACAAAGAACGGAGTCCTGCCGGTGTGTTATCGGCTTCGCGTCACAAAGTCGACTTTCTGTATGTTGAAATTTCTACGGTGTTCTGTACAACATAGTGGAATATGCACGACATGTATATGTATTTACACTGAAAAGAACATCACGGCCTGTAGGTAGTTGCAGAACAATGTCAAAAGGGGTGGGATATATAAAAACAAACAACGAAAAAAAAAAAAAGGTGAAAGAGTAGTTGACTGACGAAGGGTCGGTTTCACCTCTCGTGCGGAGAGAGGGGGTACCATTCTCATGTAAAAACACCGCAGACAGAGTCGCCGACTAACGCGATCTCTCGCGTGGTAGTAGTGAGAAACAATTCGGCACTCTGGCTTTTTGGCCGTCGCACGGCGGTAGTTCAACACGAGCCCCGTCGCCGCCACTCCCCTTGCGTCTCCGTAGTTTCCGTTCACAGCCCTTTTTCACACCCGTGGATACGGAAGTCTGGTTCCGCTCCGTCGAGCGAACGGATAGAAGGAATAAGGGCGAAGGGTATGGAGAAGAGAGGAGTGAATAGGACGGGGAATGGTTATCGCACTTGGAAAGAGAAAGATAGGAAAAATTCTGAGTTTCTCGAGCCAATGGCTACGACTAACAGGCTGGTAGCTGACGCTTTCAGAAACGAAAATGGCACTGACTCCCTCGCGTCTCTGGCAACACAAACGTTGCGCGAACTTTGCGAGGATGAAAAGTATTTTAGGACACATCGGCCGCGTCGAGGGAAGTTCCGTATGGGCGTGAAAATCCCGAAAAACATACGAGAGTGACGTAAAGAACAGGTTAATTATTTCGGAAATACGTGACATACAACCTCTGCATTAAGTTCTGAATATATATAAATTTTCTCTTAACTTTATTCTACTTCGACTAATTCACTGCAAAATAGTCGAGGAGAGTTTTTTTTTTCTCTTCAACCCTCTCGCCCATTAGCGCCTCGCGAAAAGACTCATTGACCCAAGATTTTTCCTTCATCTCGAACTCCGTGTGTATAAGTAAACTCGAGTACGCTGCAAGCCGAGACGTACCTACCCTTCATCCTTGCAGACAAATTGCATGCGTGAGCCTTACGCTCCGTTAGCAGGGGGTAAATAACGCTGCGAACGAGAAAGCGGAAGGGCCACGAGTATAATAATTTTCTGTAAGGAGTCTTTAGACGTTGAACGATCAAAGCGAAAACTACGCGCCCGGAAGCCGTGCCCCGCGTGAATGACAAAAAGAACGCGGCCTCATCGAGCCTAAGTGCGAACTTTTGCTCAACCATATGTGGTTTTATTTAACGCGCGAGCAAAATAAGGACTTAATAAACGATTCAAAAGCTCGTGAGTAAGGCTATTCAGTGTACCCTCGTTCGCAGAACAGTGCAAAGGTCGTATAGCTTGGCCGCCGGTGGTGTGATGGAAAACGTAAGTGGCTCGGACGTTTCCGGCTACGAATTTATCGTTCTGCAAGCAGTAGAGTTTGGCCTCGTAAAGCAACCCTCTCGCAGCGGTGCTTCGGATTCACACAGACAGAGAAAACGTTCGGGCAGAGAAGCGGGGTGGAGGAGAACACCGAGTAGGCGAGAGAGTCAGAGCGAAGAAGAGGAGAAACTCGATCGCCGGACTTGGCCGGGACTGTTTGCCTGCTCGGTAGAACGCGAGGAGTTAACGCGGGGTGAATTCACACTGCGATCGACTCCCTAACAGGCGTGTCCTCCCCCGATGTCCGTGGCTGCAGCATCCTCCCGCGTCTCCATCCGAGCATCCCTCGTCTATATATCCCCGTGTCTAGGGGTTGCCTCGAGTCGCCTTGACGACGAGACGGCAAGCACGTCCGTAACTTGAGGTTGCAGAGCCAGCCAGGTACATCTTCGCAGGAGAAGCGCCGCGGCACGAGGCGGTACCGGTCGATATAGAAGTGGGTTCGAACGAGAGCCTTGAGGCGATACCTCCGATGCATTCCATTCTACTTGGTCAGCGCCGCAGGACATCAGCGAGGAGACGCATAGCGTGACCGTTGACGCGTGCTTGGAATCTCTGAATTCCATTCCTCGAGATCATCCTATCGCCCAGCGAGATATCGACACCGGGGGAATAGAAAAACGGTCACTGCAGAGGTTGAAAAGCAACAATTTTGTATTTCCTTTTTTCAATACGATCCGATGAGATCCCTTTAAAAGATATTTCTCGCAGGCTATTGCATAGAAATAAAGACTTTAAGTGTTACAAAAAAATGTAAATGGGCAGTTGCGTGCCAGGCGTTATTATATTTCTTAGCGCATTAGCGATACATGGATGCTCGAGACTTATAGTCAGACAGAGGATAGAACTTTGCAATAGGTACGTGACTACGAAGTATTGAAAGACGTTCGAAAAAATGACGATATCGCGTGCATAGAGAGCATTGAAAAATTCGCAAATGGTCGCCTTTGCCAAGGAGCTGCACTTTACTTCGTACGGGTAGTACAAGGATAGCGTACGGTACGAATGCATGAAATGGAATACACGGCACAAAGCACTTTCTTGTACCCGCGATATTCTGTACGATGTGGTAACCGTGTAGTGCGGGAGTGCGTAAGATATCGATTGCCGTGAAACGTATGGTCGCCGCGAGAGTAACCGTACGCTCGAGTAAATTTTCTTCGAACGCAAACTTTTCCATCGAGAAAACCCGAATAGAGAGAGAGTGTAAGACTCCGTGCAGCGTAAGATGGTCGAATAAGTCCTCTCGATCAGATAGTTCTCGTTTCTGTTCAAAGATAAATTGTGCTTTATTCAATGTCACTTGAATGAAAAGATACGAATAAGATTTCCTCACATAAAAAAGAAAAAAGAAAATATCACGCTTAAGTACGTTATAGAAATTTAGAAATATGGTTATACGTTGATCCAATATTAGAACCAATTTTACACAAAATATATCCATGAATTCAGTTGAGTTTAACAACGCCCTGCCGCGTCCGAGAAAACAAACGAATAAACTTCGCGATAAACGCGAATCCTCTAGAACAATCGTAAATTGTGACAAAAGGTATAAAACTATCCGTAATCGCGTGCGCGAAACAATTCCTTGTTAGTCACAGAGTCTCGCGAACGGATTGCCAGGGAGTGGACGGGAAGGAGAAGGAAATGTAGTTACGTCGGTACGCGAGTTCGTGACGTTGATGCAGTCGATTGGCGAAAAAAAGAGGAGTATAAGCGTAGTAAAAAAAAACTGAATCGATAGAAACTTGACGCGAAACATGCATGATGCTTTTCAACAAGAAATAGAAATGATGAATTAATTCTTTCCGTTATTCACAAAAAATCGTGAAAAAAAAATATTCTCAATTTCCATCGTGTGTTAAACAAGTAGATTCGCCGTGCCTCAGGATTCCTCATACCTATAAATAACTGTCACAATAACAGCCTCGTTAACCGTTTCTCTCCTTTTATTTATCTTTCCTTTTTTGCCATCAATTTTTCGCTTTGTCGACAAACATTCGTCGTACAATCGTGTTTACGAGAGTATACGTATTGCAGTGACAGTAGTTACGGTCAGTAAAGATCAGACATGGGTGCGAGTGGTCGCCTGGCCCAGGCTATCCGGTGATATACTCGAGGGTGGCGGAAAGCCGATGTGCGCTGCAACGGCTCAGCTCTTACCCGATGTTCTCCTCACTCTCTGTAGCTTCCGCTTCACTCGTTCGAACCAAAATGATCAATTAGCGGGTATGTGTGCGTGCGTCTCTGTATAACCAAGCGCCGGATGATTGACGATCTTTCCAGGTTCGCCGAGTGCCATGTATACGTTATACGAAGCTAATCAATGCACATATCGGCATTTACGAAGTACAAGGGCGTATCTTACATCCTTTACGTGTAGGATGCGCCCTTCTATTTCTTACTAATCGATATATCGACGTATAACGTCACCCGATGCTTACTTTTATTTCTGCTAGGGGACACGGACTGTACCGCGCGGACACTATTTCCTTAAGTAAAAAATCATCCCTAAAAGTCTTGCAATTCCAAGGTACTTAGCTGCGGAGCGTAAGACCGTTAATCGGTGCCCAAAATATAATTTAGTATTGCACTCAAGCCGTTGGCGTATGAATCCAGCGATGCGCACCGTGTGGATCCCAAACCGGTATACCGCAGTCCGAGAGCGGAAAGTTTCTTTCCGGTGGCTATTGCAAGCCGTACATTTTTCAGTGAGAAAATCGCGTATTGGTGAGAGTGAGCGGTTGGCCGAGGGGCCGTTTTATCGTGAGCTCGGCCATGACTTTTCGCCATCGCTACACATCGCCCACGGGGGACTACTCTTTGTTTTACCACCGAGAGACCAGGAGCTATCTCTCAGTCTGTGCTCCTTCTTTGTTTCTGTCGTTCGCACCGATTTCCTTTCTCTCTGCTCGTCCCCACCGCCATCCAACCGTTATATTCCCGTGGAGCGATAGTTTTCTCACTCACTTCTCTCGCGCTTGGCAACTGTTTCGAGCTGCACTTAAGGGCGAAGTATCTGGCAGACTACCCACCAACACTACTCGTTCGACGCTGCGGCGAGTGGCGAAAAGTTTTCTCGGTGGCAAATGGTTATATCTCCCGCCGAAGGAGCGAAGATCGGAGAACGAGAAAGCACTCGTTTCGTCGCGTATCGGTAACGGTAGCATTGCGGCCCGTACACTCTCGATCTTTTGCCTTTTTGGTCAAAGAACGAACGAAATGGACGATCAGTTAACGGGGATCTTTCTTTCGACGGAGTTTTTTCATTTTTTTTTTTCGAGTTCTCGTCTTCGGGCTACAGACGTGGAACAGCGCGAAACGCCGAGGCCACGGTCTTCGCACCTTCGCCGCAAATTTTTTGTCTTAATGGTATACCGGTCGGACGAAGGTTACGCCGAAACGGAGAAGAGACAATAGTTTTGCCGTTGTAAGGAGGTGTGGTCGACGACCATATTTTAAGTCAGACACAGGAACGACGGTACAAGTAGTAGCTTTCGGGGGATAGGGGTCGACGAGGCGGACGTCGGGGACACCAAACATCTACAACATCCACGCCAAAGCGGGCCATCCCTCTACTCCAGACTGTACTCTCTATCTCTCCTGTGCTCGTATACACGAAGCTCTTACAGTTGGGCTCTTAACTCCACTATTTTTCTTGCAAACTGGTAGTCACCGTGAAATTTATCGATTCGGCAAATAAGCGAAAAATACATAACTAAATTCTTGTGTTGCACAGCGTTCACCGTGTCTATAACAGCGTCGAATATGGTGCATAAATTTGTCTGGTTGTGTCGTACGAAAACGATTTAATATTTACCGTCGAATCTTCATATGTGCGTAAATATAGGTTGACGCTACTATGCCTAAACATTTATCGACTTCGTCACGAAAAAAAAAGAAAAAATAAATTCAGACATTGGTTCATTACCATATTTTTTCGGTTTCCGGCACCGGGAATTAAAATAATTCAATAATTTCTTCGTCGTAACATCTGTTAAATATACTTTCGCCGCCGGTATTCATGCCGGTGGTTATCAAAGAGATTCCCTTTTCAACTTGTACGCAATACCGAAGCATACTATACGCGCGCCACTATATTTCGCCTACAGCTATTTCTGTGGTGTCGCGCGGAATATTAAATATCACAAGGTGATTTCGCGTATACGAATGGGTAAATGTATGAGAAGGGAAACGGAAAGGTGAAAAAGAGAAGAGTTAACGCGTTGAGTTCGCAACCCTCGTTCGCCTGGCACTTCCTTTCTTCTCGACACCGTGCCAACTCGACGGAAACCACCCGTGGGCTCTTTTCTAATTTTTTTTTCTCTCGTACACCACGATGATATTTATTTTTCACGACCGCAGTGCGCTCTACTTTTACATCGTAACAGTATACACCGTTGACACGACGACGAGACTGCGCTGAGCGATACATCGCCCGTAAAGAGGCTGACGGAGTTGTGGTAAACGCTCCAGAGACGCATCAGTGAGTCCTCGCATGGAATTTCTGTTTGATAAGGTCTATGAACGGGAACCGAGGGAAACAAGATACACATTCTCATCGTCGTCATGTTGCTTCCGCATATGCTGCTGGTGTTTTCTATACCGTGATATATATCTTTCATTCGCAAACTGCTCGATCGACCGCTGGTGCATATTGTAGACATGCATAGTAAAGTCTGTAAAGATGGTTGGTTCCGTTATCGCGCGATATCATTTGAAAGATGGTTTGGTTACTTTTGATTTCTCTCAGAGATACATAAGAGACTATTGAAACGTGGGAAACTGGATTTGGGACCAGTAAGCATTTAATTTAACGTGCAACAGGAGTAGCGAGGACTGCATGCCGGTCTGTATTTTATTTCCCGAGTCCATTGTTCAACCCGTGTTATCCAGTCAAACGATAAAAAATGCCGTCGAAAAGTGTCCAAACGGCTGGGTTCGAAATATAATATTGCGTCATAGAATTTGTTTTTTTTTTTTTTCGTTAACGCGAATAGAGCTATAGAATATCAACGCTCTCTGAAGCATCTATATGTAGCCTTCGTTTATATACCGCTCGAGGCGCTCGGGGTCTCGCGTGTACCAGTGAAAAATGTCTCTCGCCTCTCGTGTACCCATTGACTGTATAGTTCGTATGGTAGGTATTGGAATATGTACATAACTCGCTACATGGTACGTATATAAAGTCGTTGATACCGCGAATACGCCGAGTCTATATTTATTTTTCATTCTCATCGCGGAAAAGTGTCTCTCGCTCTCTAACGTTTATCCGTTTTTTCTCGCTTTTTTTTTTCGCCCCGAGGCTGACTCGCACATTTTCCGGTATCATCGCCTACCACCTCAAAAAATCCGACAGGAAAGTCACCCTCGTCGGTACCGCTCGGTTACACGATTTTACTTTCGGATATTTTTTTCGACACCTACTCCACCGCGCATTGTGTTATGCACACCACTCGACTTCGGTTCGGGGTTCGGGCTTTTTTCAAAATATTCTCATTTATGGAGATGAAAAAAAAACATGTAAGGGAATAACAGAAAACAAAAATAGTCGACTGATTTGTATATTACTAGAAAATTTTTGTAACTCGGGAGGCTTTGCAACCTTTGCGTCAATTCGTATAAAATATTGAACGCCATTGGATATTAATGTTCATCGCATGTCTGGGTTTTCTACCTGTGTGCGATGTCTGTGGACGTCTGGGAGTTTCTGTGCGAATTTAGACAGCCAGCGAGACGTACAAAACCCGCCACTTTTCTTCGTGGATAATCTCTCAAAATACTTTAGTTTAAATGGCAACTCTCAGAACTTCTCTTCTCAGCAATTATTTATGTAATTTACGTCTGTAATCATGTCGGTTAAATGTAACAATGGTTGGAACATAAAATTGGATAAAATTGCGATGCAACTAAGTTAACTTATGAGTAACTGTAGTGCATCTATGGATCTGTAGATGACTGTGTGCTTTTTCTTCGTACTCTTCTTCCCTTTCTTCTTTTACTTCGTCGTTGTGCGGCTGCTTATACAACTGTAGAACGATCCGCTGCCAAAGTTCACGGGGGGTTACGATATAGTGAGAGAGCAGCGAATAAAAACTAGCGAAGCGAGTACCATATACCCGGTTGTGAGATCCCGCGGTGAATTCTCAACCTCCGGAGATCCTTTGAAATTCTAGATGGAACTTTGGTAAGTGCACTTTCATTGTGCGTCGTCGATATAATGAAGGAGGATCGGGAGATCTTTTGCGATAGTGCTCCGTGCCGTACGTTATGTTGTTATGTATCTATGTGGTCTATAGTTCTATTTCCCTTTCACAGAAGCGGCAGCGCCTACAACCGCCTCTCGACTGTGCACTCGTACACTCACACATATACACACGCACACACTATCGCTGCACAGTGTCTTTTGCCTTTTTCTCATCCCTTCGTAGACGCTCTTCTTATATTCTTTTTCATCTTCTGAACAACCTTCGAGTCCGCTGATCTTTCAATTTACTTCCATTTCTCTAATGTGGCATCTTATTTCTCTTCCTCCTCCATCATTTCATCATCGATTCTACAATGTTGACAATCTTTCTCTGTTACTTTGAACTGTACGAGATTCATAAAAGACCCCATGCGTCCCTATTATGGATATCATCCTACCGTGAGATTCGTAATTGCCATCGTAAAGTAGTCGATATCCTTTTTCCATTTGAAACTTTGTATTTTTTTTTATTTAAGAACTTCTATTACTCGACAATGGCCTTTTCAACAAATGCCGTCTTTGCGTACCTCACTTCATTGAATTCAATGTTTAGTTCCTTTCAAGGAGTGATTGCACTCTGTAGTCGCTTCGCAACGATGTAACCAGTATCATGTTGGTGGGTATTCCATTTTGAGTGTTGTACCAACGAACGCATTGACGTTGAACATTTCGTAAAAAAAAAAGTCATTGTAGAATGCTGAATTCTTAGTAAATGCATTAAAGGTTAATTATGATATTTTTCTTACTTCTTACTGTGCACCGTCGTTGTCGCGATTCGCGTATGAATCTACGGGGTTGTAAGGCCCGACACTCCGTTGCGTAGGGACGACACGAGTTGGCACTGCCGCACGCCAAATTAATCTTATGCAGCTATTTAGAGGAGATTAAAGGTGTACTGAAGTTACAACAAACACAATATATTTACAAGTTCGAAAATAATTACAAATGTGTAACAAAAAGGATATTCGATATTTTGTGGAAGCAAAAAGTGAAATTGTCAGTGTTGAGGTTGCAGCGAACTGGTCAGGAGAGCGCAGTTGCTTGCTTCACGACGACTGTCGGTGTTAGACTAATTTCCGTGACCGGCGACAAGAGCTTCACGACGCTAGACAAATTTGTATATTTTTTGAGCAGTTGTCATTGGTGCAATTTTCAATGGGCGTTTCGTCTTGTCACCAATCACGAAGGACTTTCTTTCCCGTTGCGTTAATTACATGGGTTTTCCGAAAGTCATAAAATACGTGCGCGGTAGAAAATTCCGCGGTCCGAGGGATAATCCTTTCGAGCGTTTTATTGAGGGCAGGTCATTTCGTTTTTGTCGCGTTATTGCATGCGGGCTTGTCGCGAGTGTCGGAAAAGAAAGCCCTTTTTTGTATTAAAATATTTAAAAGCAAAAGGATTAACGGTACGCCAAAAAAAATCGCGTATTTTTGAGAGCCGTACATGTGGTTGCCAGACACTGTGAGACTCCACAGGGTCGGCTGCGACGGCTTCTAGATCCCTTTGTCGCTCGTCGAGAACAAAACACGGTGTTCGGACCGGACGAGACGCGCTCGGGGTGCTAGCCCTTTCGATTTTATTTTATTATCCATCTATTCTTACTATTTTTTCTCCTATACTACGATTCGCGTGAAATGACACGCAACACTTACGTTTGTCCATTGGGACGTACTATTCGTTAAACTTTTACAGGCTTTGGAATATTGTTACGAAAATCCCGAAAGCTTTCTTGTACTTTTTTTTTTCCTTTTCTAGCGTTAGAAGTCTCTCTATCACATACGATAGAGTGACCACACGGCAAATCGCTAACTTTATTCCGAACAAGCGAGAAACAAGGTTATTTGAGGAAAATGTCTCGCCATTTACGGCGCTATGGGGTGCGGAGGTGAGAGAATTCGCATAGAAAATATCGAAGCGAATACCGCGAACGACCAATGTCTCTGTATGACTCGCTTTCAACCGGCATTTTACACCGGCTGTTACGCGATTTTATAACTTTCACGGACGGCCCATTACGGATTTTTCTTTCTATCGTTCTCGGGCGCTCCGTTGTTTTTCCTGCGCCACGTCCTCACCTCACTCGTTCACATTTATATCTGCGGTTATATTTATATTTATATAGACCAATATTACTTTAACCCTCGTCAGTGTCGAATACGAGACTCTCTTGTTGTTGTTGTTGTTGTTGTTGTTGTTGCTGTTTTGTTTATGGTAATAAAAGCATCTCGGCTATTTCTCTTGTAAACAAAGTACTCGATTCAAGGATTCATCCATCTTTCATCAGATTTTATTGAAAAAGCTTGGGTTCCCCTTAGGCACAGACCCAACAGCCTTGTTCTCTGTGGTTTCGTATTCCATGCACGAGAATGCACTGATGGTATGCCGGTCACGCAACTATGACTAAAACGTGTTATAACAATGTTATCCCACGCTTGAGCAGCTTCGTACGGCTATGTAACATGTTCACTCGAACGAGAGTTGATGCAGGTTATAGGCAACGCGAATTACGCGACCCGCCCGCGCAGATGACCCCTTTCAATCTTCGATCGTTTGGCGAACCGAACACGTCCATGAAGAAACTTGTGCCGATAATTATGATCGAAAATCATTGTCTAACCAAAGATATGTCGGAAAATATGCGGACGTTGCCGCTCAATGTTGAACGCGACGCGTTGAAAACTTTGCCACGATGAATCTCACCAACCGTTGAAATTTTCATTTTATCACCATTTTGCTTAATCCTTTTTATATTAAAAAAAAGTGTTAAAAATGTATATTTATTATACATTTTTATATGTATTTACATCAATACTCATGTCTTTTGGATACCCAACTTTTGCATTAATTCAATTTCGACCCGTTTTTAATACCGTTTTTAATTAGTGTAAGTACCGGTTCTGTTCGTGATATTGCTTTAATACATTTTATGGATTCATTACGGTAACATAATTGCAAATAACTCTTTTTGGTTTCGAAAAAATTTGTTTTTTTTTTAAGTTTATTCTTCATTCTTTAAATACCCATAATATTTTAAGGGCGGAGGGTGGCGAACTAGTATAACGTTTCAAAAGGCCGGAGGCATCTCGATGTAACTGTATTCAGGGTACCAATGGGGTTTGTCAGCTATTCGCCTTGTTCTTCACTGTCTCCGACCTAATTATCTCCGGCAATGACGGTCCGATTTTGCGGCTCGCCGAACAGAATTAAAGAAAAAAGGGCTTGTATGCGTCCAAAATTATACGGTTCATAGAGCTCTGAATAGGAAAATTTAGGGATTTCGACGGATTTTCTTTACTTGATTATATGCAGAAAGCACGGAAGCTGGATTAATAAAGATCGAGTTTTCGGTGTTTTTTCTTTTTTTTTTTTTTTTTCTTATCTTCTTAAATTGCCTCGAGAAATCCCGCTCTGCTAGAAACCCGGTTTTGGAACAATTTCGAGATCAGTTTAGTTCCAATTAGATGGAGATTGTGTTCGCCTCTCAATGCTCGACTGAGATTTGTGACTCTAACGAGTTGCTCTGGTTACTCCAGTTTCAAAGATAGCGAGTGTAATATTACGCGTGTATAGGTACAAAAAAAAAAAAAGAATAAGGGAGCTCTGCAACCAAAGTTTTGACCTCGTAGGTCGAATGCAGGGCTCTGCTCCTCTTGGGTGAAAACTAAACGAGAATCGGGTCAAGTTTCTTCGAGTGAAAAGCCGCCCCGCGGTCTGAATAATTTTGCGCGAAAAAGCAGAAAATGGAGAGGTAAAGCGTCAAGTACGTCGGAAGCCGCAGGTGAAAAAACAAAAAAAAGTTTTTACTTTTTTACGGGGATAGTTCCGTAATTATTTCCATTTGAGAAAACCGTCATCACCGAACTTCCTTCTTTCACCTTGAATTCTGCAGTTTTTTTGTTGAAAATTTATCGAGTAAAAAATTTGTTACGTCAACCGTGATTTTATGATGTTTGACGCTAATTGGTGTTAAAAATCGCCCATTTACATCAGAGACGGAATCAGAAAGCTCCACAGCTATACAGCGTTTAGCGATGACGACGAACTGCAGTTAAGGCAGTCGTGTACTTCGAAATCCGCCTAAAGAGCACCTAAGAACAATATGCATAATTCTACGACTTCCGTGTCTCCCGAGATTTATCTTGAGAGTTGGAATAAGACCATCAAGAATGGATGCGACGAGCAGCGATGTACGAGCTGTCTCGCCCCGTCCGTCATCGGGGTCACAAGGAAACAAGAATCTAGGGGATTGTATTAAAGTAATAGGATTTAGTGATAGCGTTTCTCCGCGGAGTTCACGGCTTGCATTTCCTCAACGAAAACCCAAGTCATAAATGTGATTGGCTGGAAGCTCCGCGAGGGACAAGAAACATCGACGTCGAGACAAAAGCAAGCAGATAAGTTTGCGTTGGTCGGAAGCGCGTCTTTATATCAATCGTTCGATCGTTTTTTATTTTCCGTAAGATTTGTCATCGAGTGACTGGCAGTGCTAAAACTTTTGAAGGTTATTTTCAATTCCATTTCGTGCCTTATGACATAACCGTTATGATTATTCAAGCAAAGGGAATTGACGATGACACTTTACGATCGAGCTTTTCAGCGTTGCATAAACTTCGTAGTCATATACCAGAGCGTCTCTGTGCGCTATACTTTATTCATTCGAACACGTTGTTACGTACGGTGAATGATAATTCCAACAACGGGCTTGGACGCTCTCGTCATTCTCCATTCGCACAACTGAACGAAGCGTTGGCGAACCATACCCCGGTATACACAGTTGAATAAATAACGAGGTAGAACGAGAATGATACAAAAGTCGTCGTACCGTCGGTCGAGCAACAGCGAGATGTATAAAAAAAACTGCAGGTATACTCTACGCCACTGTGCTAAGATTTACCAAGAGAAGCAACGCCAGAACCGACCGTGGGCACTAGACAGCGCTGGAAAAAAAAAACACAAAAAACACAAAAAAGAACGACTTCATCGCAATGTTGGCTCGAGCTTAAAAGGCTTCCCGTACTAATTAGCCATCCGGGGCGTCTGCGCTTCTTCAGCCTTTCACCGTTAGCGTTCGGGTTCTCGTTGAAATACACACAACGTATTATAAAAGGATGAGGATCCGTGAGGAAGAGTGGACTCATCTCAAGGCTAGACGCCGTCCTCTCCTTTCTCTCGTTTCTCAGTCTCACTCGAGGTTCGTTAAGATATTCTGAACCGTGCCCTCGGGCTGACACGTACAAAATCCTGCTTGCGTGCCTCTGAATAACAAACTCATTTATATCTATCATTTACTGCGTCAATTTGTTTCAAATATCAATTATCGCTACTTCATGAAATAATAACAATTAAACACCTCTTTTTTTATATTCAAACAACTCTTATCAATTAACAAATTAAAAGCAGTTTACAAGTTTCATTTTTTAGATAGTCATTTATGATCCACATTAAAATAAAAAAAATAAAAAACAGACCATAATCATCAAATACCATCATATTATCATGTGCAAAAAATATGGCTTCAAGACGTCGATATATTTTGATAATATCTCGCAACCACCTTTTTAGAAGAGGATATATATGTATATAGAGGATGATATATTTATTATATACATATATTTTATATTGATATTGATATATCATAACAATTGTGATACATTTGATGACATATATTTTCAGAAATATTTTCTAAAATATATGTATACTATACCACATTTTGACGAAAATATATGATATATATGATATATCATACGTATATCATAGATACATCATAACAAAATGTATCATACATTTATTCGATATACTTTCGTCGCTATTTGGGGTTCTGCATTTTATCCGAGTATAAACTCACTTGGGGGCCGCGAACGAGTGCAGAAAAATGTATGTATGTACAACAAAAAAACCACGAACGGTATGTAATCGGAATGAAAAACGAGCGTAGGATTTTTAAGCGCTCAGTCATGACTCATGATGCATTGAAAGAAGGAGGTGAGAGAGTGCCTCGTGGTAGAGGCCATGGATGAGCCGCAGTAGTGCGAACATGTTTGGTCAGACGTTGCAGCCTTTTTTCTGTATTTTTCTTTTTTTTCTGCCGGCCAAAGCGGTTTTCCCCCGGCAGTGCACTCTGAAGGCTTTGCCTACCTCTCATTCTTCCGTTCTCATACTCACTGTGCGCTCGCTCCCTAGCAGCCTGGGTCGTCTACTCGCGAAGTGCATTAATCATGTCTAACGCAGACTTGAACAAAGGGATAGAGGGAAACTGGACGCGAAGCTCGCACGGACAGGCGTACCCCGTTGTAGGATAGGAAGGATAACGGTGGAGAGACGCGCGTTCGGGTACACGCGTTTCTATCTCGGTCTAACCCCCTCCTCCGGGACGAGGTATTAGTGAAGGAAGCCGACGGGGGGTTTGGCGAAATGTATAAGGACAAAGGAAATTCACCGCTATAGTCGGTACGTCTGACCGTTCGGCGTTTCTGCATAGCGCGAGGGAGAGATGGAGCTTGCGGTGGCTATATCGTTAGTTCCCCAGCTATACTACCGCTTTTACCTCCTCCCTATATAACCTCGTGCGCTTACTGATTATTCGCCGCTTTCATACCGTGGTATACTCTCTGCGTCTCGATGGTTACCGGTAACCGGAACGGAATTGTGTCAACCGCAATGCTACTTGATATTAGTGTATGTTTGCTCCACCGAGAGCTTGCACCCTCCCATGCAGCGCGCACATCAACATCTTTGCCGTAAGTCCATGTATCTGAGTCGTGTATCAATAGCTTGCAGGGCAATAGGACCTCATATAAACCGGTTGTGCGGTAAGTGCAGGCAAAGCTCTTGTGCTTTGTGCTTTGGCGCAGTCCGGTCGAGCAAAATGGAAGATTACGTAAATGCCTCGCGGTCACGTACCACTCGGTCGAGCTTAGATTTACATCCCTCTTATATCTTGTGCTCGCTCACCTCCTAACAGACTTTGTCTTTCCGCCGGCTTTTCAATAAGCTTTCGCAACCCTTGGAACATCTTGCATAACGTGCTTAATACCAATACCGATTCAACGATTCTTATTGATCAACCGCCGGCTCCTCAACTCTCAGGCTGAAAGATGTTATATAGACAGTATATAATTCTCTACCATATACATATATAGTATATATACATTGCATGTAATATATAAACTAATAAATATATGGCCCATTCTATATACTATATATATAGAACAGATAGATATACAAATTATATACCGATTTTTTTAGCACAAATGGGATGCGACCCGTATGTATGGAACAATAATAATAATAATAAAAAGATAGTCTGTACGTAACTTTAAGAACAAAGCTAGAAAATGAGTACTTGCGTCGCATTGTTAATTAATGAAGTAATTGAATAAATATGTATAATAAAAATGCTCGTATTATTATGTAGCTGAATCCTACTGTTTGTACTTAACAGCAGGGTGAAGCATTGGCCTTTAAGACTGTTGTGCTCTATGATTAAAAAAACAGAAATATAAAAACTGTTCTGTACTCTCATACATTGAAAACATACATTTTCGAATGCGAGTTTGGATGTGTTTATAAATTGAAATGAGAACGCATCGACATAAATCTGGATCGTGGAGAAAATGTGAAAATGATGGAATTTCGATACACAGACGAACGCTCTTACCAACGATATTTACGAGAATCGCTGAATGGATTATGGGGGGTTGTAAATGAGAATGAGAATCGCGAGAATTCTCTCGTATCTCGAAGATTCGTGCTCTTGCTATGGAAAATAAAATGGAAGGAAAAGAAGGGAGCCAGGAAGAGAAATAGCGAGAGAGCACCCGCTATTCTTCAAAAGTCGTAATGGATCGTAAAAGCGTTACTATATCGAGACGTCGTCAAAAAAATGACATGCAAAGATACTAACAGTAGATATTACGTACGCGCAAACGCTTTTTGGTCCTTCGATGCTCCTTTATTCAAAACTGTGAAACGATATCGATTGTGGAAAAATGTCACAAGTATCGACAAGATTAATTCAGGATATGGAGAATTCGTCTCTTTCCGATACTTCGGCATTTATAGACACGAATGCCTGTGTCTTCATTGCCACGAAACGCTTATTCAGTTCTTTCTTCGTGACGTCTTCTTTTTTACCCCAATGATATATATTCGCCCGCCGGTTGAAAACCATAGGCATCCTTGATATCTCAGTGACGCTTGATACGAAACATCATGAGGGGGTATATCTTCATTCACCGAGTCGAATGAGTTGAAGATGCACGATTTAAGGACCCGTTTGAATGTGTAACGTCAAGGTTAGTACGAGGCCGGGGTGAGTCACGGAAGTCGGGGAGAAGCAAGGGACCACGAGCAAATGGAACGAACGTTGTAGAAAGCTCGAGCCCTCACTTCCTCGGAGTGACTTCCTGTGTCAGATAACGAGGTTTTACCCCCAGAGCTCTGATGACCCTATATATCTCGGCGCAGCCGCCCCTTCCCCTTCCTTCTCTGTCCCCACGACTTCCGGGGGACTCGAGGTCCTTCGTACTCTTCGTCCTTTTCAACCTCGTCGTCGACTACCGGTGCAACGACCACAATGCTGGATGAACACCACTCGTAGGTATTACCCTACATATATACGGATAAGCATTACACTCTGCGCAAGATACTACGTACTGCGGGCTGCTGTTGCAGCTGTCGAGTATTCAGTGAATATGCAGGATAACGAGAAATTCCTTGTTGAGGGACTGCAAGTTTCAAACATTATGCAATAGGGTCTCGTGTGCATTTTGTACTTCTCGATTTGTGCAATGTATTTAAAATGTTGAATACAAATATTCAAAGAATTCTATATATAATGTATAATATACATATAGTATATAACGTAAGACTTCAAGGATAGGACTTTGTTCTTTTGCGAAGATTGAGTCGACGAATTTCTCGCTAATTTTTTAATAACTCGCCATCTCGCTAATTATATTAACGAGACTCTGAGAGTAATGTTACTTGGTTTTGAACCGTGAAACTTTCGAATGTTTTATTAATACAATAATTTGATACTCACTTCTCAATTCAATCTCCTCGTACCTCGTCGTTGCGAAGGAGATTTCGTTCTATGCGGGCACTCTGCAAATACCTCTTTTTGTCCGCTTCGTCCCTTCGTTCACACACACATGATCGCGGTAGTGTACGCGTTCGATCTGCTGGAACTCTCGTTTCGAACGACCGAGATACTGGCAAGATATACTTCACCCGACGCTGGCAAAAGAGTGGGTTCCGGGACCAAGGAAAGTGGAATGACGCTCGCTATGTTCCCACTGTCCTTCGCCTTCCACTGGTACAACTGTACAACGACGGTGCTTTACTCGTGCGCAAAGCATCTTGCGGATACGAGAACAACGAGGATAAATATGTCGTCGGTTCTGCGCTTTACTCTTCCGGCAGTCGCTGCGGCGTCACGTTTACTTCTCTGTCGTTCGCATCGCAAATCCACAAACCGCCTCCTTAAGTTCGAAATGATATTTCCGCGAGATCGTAGCAACAAAATGGTTTCACCTACCAAAACAAATCTCAACGAACGCACAAAAAATTGTTAGTCATTATCCTTTTTTGTTTCTTCATTTTTTTCAAGTTGTAGCAACTTCAAACTCAACAAACTAATAGATATGATTTTTATGGAATAATTGTACATCGTCGAGGAAAGTTGAATCCCCGCTGTCTTTATGCATTTTCGTTTTTATCGGACGAGATAAATAAATGAGAATAAATTAAAGTTCAGCGTGAGGACGTATCGCGGTCGAGCGACGAGGTCGAGAGCGCACATGTCTGACATATTTTTCTACTCGACCGTCGGAAACGACACCGAAGGGTGTCGTAAATCGTAATACCATCGCGTTTCGCTTGTGCTTCTCGTTCTCCGTTGCCATCCGGATCTCTCGTATCTTCGCCTCTCATCGTCATCGTCGTCGCGACACTCGTTAACGCAAAGAGTGAGAGTGAGAACCGCGTACGTTTGGTAAAGCCATTGCAGCGGCAAAATGAAGCTACCAGAAAAGCCTCCGTTAGCCAAGCGAGTTCCACTCTCCAACCATCAACGACCCGATATCTTTCTCGACGAAGCATTACCATGTACATCGAACGATGTCGCCACCCTCTCCACCATTAACGGGGCTCGGCTCATCTCCTACCGTCCATTGCCGGCGGAATGGCGAAATTATGTGCTTTATGGTTACCGGACAACGAGGAATGAATACCATCGCGAAATTCCCCGCCGGGCGTTGTTTCTCCCGTCCGATAACGATAAGCCCGATCGAGAGGTCGAAGGTTTTTTTCGAATTTCTTATCGCGACTGTCGATACAGCATTACGACACGAGTCAAATGGAAAAGCCAGAAATGACACAAAAGGGTACTTGAAAATATACAATATATTCAAGTTATATTGTTCCGGGGGAATACAGCGTTGAAGCGATCGGATAACTCTGCTTTTCCTATTGGATTTGTAAACCAATGTTTATTCACTGATTTCATGCGAATATTTTTCATTTTAGTCAATGCTGGTTTTTGCCGTAAATTTGTAAAGCTTTATAATTCAATTTCATTGTGAATAAAACACAAACGATCATTATAAATTCACATCGAAAGTTGTCACATTGGTTAGGCGCGTACAAAAATGTGGTGGCCGTTAGCAACGATTTTTTTTTTATTTCAGGCTATCGCCACAGTTCGTGTAATTACAGATTTTCAGTGACAAAAAGTACGAACGGGTGCGATGCGGAAGCATTGTTTTCGGTCGATTTGATTGAACCGACCTGTGAACGACAGCCCAGACAGGCAACGGAAATTAAATGCTTCATTGTTACCGAAAGCGTATGCTTTTGTTCTCGATGAATAAAATACCGTTCGCTTTACGCTTTACGTTAATTTTTGCATGCAGCGACGATTCGACGGTTTTTCAAAAATATGGGTTGTCGTTGATTGTCGCTCGTTGACAATCAATTTTGGTGATTAAGAGATATCGCACGGTCCATTTCGTCATATTCAGATGTTTCGGCACAATTCTAAAGGTGTAATTTATTTTTAGACATAAAAAATGATGAATATAAACCAATTCAACGGTTCAACTTCCATATTACCGTGTCAGTCGCGATAGTCCATATTCGCTACTTTTATTCCGGGAGCTGGTCTTTCATCCGAAGCGCGAAAAACTTGGCTCTACAATCAAAACATGGTTTCCTGCCTTTTTTGTTCATATATTAATCGATGCAAAGAGCTTTATGAGAACACGATCGAGGGTTGCCACAGGCTTTGGGGATCAAAGCATAGGAGAATCAGCTTGACGGGTGGAGTGGGTGGGACGGTTTCAGGGGGTAGGAGGGCGATGCGGAGTTACGATTTAGTGAACGGTTCGTGGAACCGTGACAGAGGGGGAGATCTCGGCAAAGCCGTCGAATGGATGCTGCTAGACTCGAGTGAGCAGGAGAGAGCGAGAATGCTCGACGTATCGCGGCTTATAACCGCGCGAGGATACGGATAAGACGCTTATCGCGAACGCGGATAGAAAGACGGTTTCGCATAGGGAGGCGTTTCGTTCCCGCTCGCTGTTTGTGCTATATATACTCACTGGCTGGCAACTCAACCATCGATCAAGCTTCTCTCGAGCCCAACGAAGACTGGGAGAGAGGGGTCGCCGGGCTTTCGTATAAATAAAAGTGAGCTGTGCCCGCTACCCCTCCTCACCCTCCAGCCTGGAGCTCCGACGTGTACGGATGTTGCGACATACATCGAGCAGCAGCGCCGGGTCGAAGGGAACGGAATGACGCCCTAGATAGCTTTCATCCAGTGGAAACTGTGATATTAGTATTAGAATTTCTTTTCCCTCTTCCATCTAACTCTCGGTAGGACATCGAGGCAACGATATATACAACGAAGAGGGCCGATCGATTTTTCGTATTTCTAACGGTGAAACTCCATTGCAACATCTGTTATAACATAGAGGGTTGAAGAATTACAATACACACTCTGTTTGCGCAAAGTCAAAACTCCGAATGAAGTTCCAGTAGATACAGCAAGTATTGGCCAAACAGATTTATCGCTCAGGTTATTGATAATTAATTCATTAATCAAATATAGGTTGATCGGTTTGTTTGGCGTTGCACAGTGATGGACGCGTATTAGTTACACAGCACAAACGCAGCGGTACATTTATCGATAAATAAATATTTCCATCGCAATTCAATACAATTAATGAAGTATTTATTGGCATTCGGAGCAACCGGTGGCAATATTCACTGACGCTCGCATAAACATGGATGAAATAGATGAAATTAATTAATTAATATTTGAACGAAGCTAAATTTATCTCCGATTTTCAAATATAATTGTTCAAACAAATTTGCCTCGTCAATCGATGATATGTACAGCTTTTAAAATTACATACGACTATATGTATAAGCGCGCGCCCGCGCGAATGAGCCTTCACTCGATTGCGGTTGACAGAGAACGCGACTACGATGAATAAATCAACGGTCCGGTTTTGTAATCGCGGTGGGGACGCCCGCGTGTTACTGGAATTCTCTCCCTTTGACGGATATAACGACGAGAGGTGCGCAATAATGGAAATTTACGCGGTTGAATTTCCAAAGGCCGGGTAGGGTTATAGTAGTGGCAATAGTAGCAGTGCGTTTCGGGTCCTCGGGCTTCGATCGATCGAATCGAAACGGGTCAACGGCTATTCTGTATCGTTGGCTATTGCCCCGATGCACACTGAGCGCCGGTGTGCGCCGGGACTTCCCTCTCGTAGCGAGATTCACGGTTCTCCGAGCGTTGCCGGGAAGAATGGAGGTTGAGCCGTTCGTACAGTCGATCCACCAGGGTTCTCACTCGTTATCGGTCTCACAGAGAGAGCCTTCCACGGACACTGGCTCGGGGTCTACTGTCACACTCGAGCCATAAAATGCAATTTAGAGTTGCTGCGAAAGACAAACGAGAAACGAAACTATGGTACAATAGGTACGATCGGGCGCGAGAAACGGTGAACTCGTTTCTTTCGTATGCCGAGCGCATCGCTATCGGACTCACAGAATTTTCCTTTTTTTTTTGTTGTTATCTCTTGCTTTCACTTTGCTTCACATGCAGACGTGTGTAAAAAAACGTACAGACCCTCGCGTCCGCGCTGCTATGACTCTCGATAATCGAAAAGTCGAAGTGACGTGATTGACGCTCGACACCTTGTTTTTTTTTTTTTTTTTCACGATGTCGCGTTTTTCACGGCGTTAAAAAGTTATACCAGCGTCACGACAGAGAAGATCGGTATGTTTAAATTTATTCAACTTCTGTAGTCCTGTAGTTCTGTAGTTCTATAGTCAAAATAAGTTGTTTTTTGTAGGTAAAGCAAACTTCTATCGAAAAATATTACGAGTTATTCGAGGCGAAGATCGATGGCAAGAGAATCGGCTTTAATTTTTCATGTTAATCGATTGTTTTTCTTGGCGCAGAAAAATTACTCAAAGCACATTCGACGTTCGGGTTTCCGCTTTTTGTTTTGTTTCATCATCACACGAGAATTCAATAGCCGAGGCCCCTAATTTATTGTACACTAGAGAGGGCGGAGGGTGCTGTAATAGCGGGAACTAGTTGGACGTAGGTGAATGCGCGCGAAAATATGTCGGGACACGTGTAATAAATCGTCGGTGAGAACTGCTAGGAAAAATTTGGGTCACCTTTTTCTCTGGCCTCGTAGCAGCAGCAGCAGCAGCAGCAGCAACGGCAGCCTTTGGTTTTCTCTCATTCGCGTACAATGCAACGCGAGGGGCGAACGTCGACTTCGTGCGCAGCGTTCAGCTCTCTCTTTTCTTTACGCTTTCAACCGTCGCGTATGTCCCTCTCACCCCATCCCTCACACCATTCTCTCGTCACACTAATGTTCGCATACGATTTTGTACCGCATACTCGCATCTCACATTTTTCGACGCGTTTCATTCAAAGAATTTTCGACGACCATGCGACGCACTGTGCTATGCGCGATTTCAGAGGCGAGAATGAATACCTTTTAAAGTTTATTCTACGACATCGCTGTGTAACACCTTTAGTTGTCCTCATAATTTTTATCGTCGATTAACTACTTCGATTTTTCTCGGTTACTGATAGAAAGTTTCCGTCGTTCAAAATGTAATCTAATGTAACAGTCGAGTTCAGCCGAGATGAGCTTTAAAAGAAAAACTTCATTGCTTAACCCTGTGAAACTTTGAAATTACCCACGCCAAATTTTTTATAAATTCCAAATACAAAACTGTGATATATTGCACTGAAAAAAAACATTTGAGTTTGCAGAACTTCAATAATTAGTTGGGACAACTACTTTACGAACAAAAAAGCGAAAAAACGAATGTTGCAAAAAACTCCCAACTAAAAAGAGGTTATTCTGCGAAAAGTTTTCGAAAATTAAACAGATTGAAAAAAGTCTGCGACGCAGTTGGGGAACGCGTATAAAAGAATTCAACAGGCGTTCCACCGACAGCACCGAATACTTTTTCCTAATCTGTAAAATTATTTTTAATTTTTAACAGATTTACAGATTTTTACAGAACTAATCAACGAACAACCGGGTTAAAAACAATCAGCAAACAGATCTAAACATTAAACGATTTATTCGCGACTTTGAATAGTAGAAGCGCGCGGACACGAATATCATAACTTCATGGCAACGTCAAAGCATAAGACTCCTCTTTTTCATTAGGGTGTAAAAAATCAATTATTCCAACTAACTATAAATTCCCTCTGGTAATTTTTAGCTCTTCCAACTAATAATTTTTTCATTGTAATTAGTCGGTAATCACCGATTCGTATCAGCATTGGATATCAGCAGGTTCTACATTCCTAACAGATTCAGCAGAATTCTATTACCTGCTAGCAGCAGGCAATCACCAATTACGACCTCGCGCCTCGGGGATGCGACATATTTCATCAATTAAACACTCGTATGGCCCGAACACGTAGGAACAAAAAGTTGACGCGAAAAACGTCATTGTGGTTTCTGGGGAGAGAGAGAATGAGTCTAGTTTCGAGTTGGGCGTAGTTGCGGTGGAGGGTTGCTACACACAACCCCTATAGCAAGGTACACTGGGTATAGTCGAGGCGTTATAGCCACTGCCTCTCTCGCTCTCAACCCTCTTCTGGAAGTAATTGCACGACGAGTATCGGATTTCAATTATGAACGCGTGCGGAGCATCGCATCGTCGCTTCCTACTTTCTTTTATCCCTTTTCGCACGTATAATAATACCCAATTCCCACAGCGAACAGCGAGCATCCCTCGCGTGTGCTATCCTCACACTATCCGACAAGTCAGCACTCTCATGACCCTCTCTCACCTTTTAACGATAGTCTCTTCCACCGCATTCCCTTCTCTGAAACATTTTCCTGTAAGCTTTTTGTCATGAGCTCTCCACCGTGGAAACGAACGCGAGGACAATGCTTACGAAACCGATTGTTGCCGATTTTTTGCCGAGAAATTAAAAGAAAAAAAAAATTGTCACGAGTTGAACTTTTTTTTATTTCTAGAATAATCTACGATGAGTTTGTTTTCTGATAGATAATGGTATGGAACTTTTTTGAAGAATTTTCTCTTTCATTATTGCGAAATGGATCGATTCGTTCTATGGCACTAATGCGAGATATCATTTTTAGCCTATACTTTACAAAAAAAATCTATATTCTTTATAAAAAAACAATAAATAAACCTTTTTCTTCGTGTGGTTTTAATTAATTCATTAATCGATTTATTGTCACGCAGAATTCATCATCACTGCTATCAATTTTCGCTTCAATATTGCCTGATAAAATACTTTTTGATATAAAATAAAGTGATATTATAATAATGAAAGATAAAATAATATTTTTTTTATCAGTACGGAAAGTACGCAGAATGAATTATTTAAAAATGATTTTATTCCATATCGATGCTGTATCGAATTTATTAATGATTCATGGCGACGAGTGGCGAGCGGTAAAAATGCGGAGAACAAAAGAAACGACAACGGGGGACGAGACATGTGGGTGATGCGCGCCGGCGGTTTCGAGCTATCGTGAGCAAGGAAGCGCCATGAGAAACCTGGACCAGTAGTATTGGTCAGGGTTTGCTTCGGCCGCACGGCGGTTGACTGCGGCGTACCGCATTCCTCGGGTTTTCGTTGCCCGGACAATGACTCTCCTATTGTATTTTCTACGTGCACGAGAAGCCAGCGCAGTGGGGGACACAAGCGGTTAGAAAGAAAAGGAAACCGTGAGTTTCTGGTCGTTCTCGAAACTGCCGTCCGCGTTTCCAGCCAGAACCAATTTACATTCCCGTGTACCGTGTTCCAGCGTTCTTCGTTTCCACACGCTTCTTGCGCTTTTTGCTATCGCATTTCGCGTGGTTACAATTCGGATTTAAAATAAAAGATTCGCTTAGATTTTCGCACATTTAGGGTGAACTCGCCGAAGTCGTCGGAGCTAAAACTTAGCTCTCCGTTAATTTTATCGCGAAAAAAATGTCGATCTGTGTCGAAAATGTAGAAGTCACATGGGAGAGATGACCTCATATTTTAGCTATTATTCATAACAACTTTTACGGATTCAAAAGACGTGTGACGTGACGTCACACGGGATCACGGGACATGTTCCATGTTAAACAATACGAGACAACGCGTTGTTGACTTGCACCAATCAGCCTATTCTGGTTATGATGCCGCTGATTTTTATGCTTTTTTTTTATTCGTTTTTTAATATTTATCAACTTTAATCAGTAGAAGTGAGTCATCAAAATGTGTCAATTACATTAGATTTAATTGTTAAAATCCCGAAGCACGCCATTTAGAGCGCGAGATACGGTTTCAAAGTTGAAAAAAAAAATACGATCACGAATACGATACGATAGGATACGATAAAACGTCCGTACGTCTGTCCGTCCGTTCGTTCGGTAAATGAACGAACGAATATTTTTCTTTGCTATTGAAATCGCAATCATCGCGATGTTCGTGAATGAAGCCGTTGGGCATCAAAGCTATTTGAACCAAAAATAAATTGAAGACCGAGATGAGAGTAGGGAAAGGATGAAAACTATATTTGAATAGTGAAATCGGACGTTTCTGAGGGAGATAACTTGTGCGTTGCTTGTGCACATATGCGCGCGCAGATATTCACCGCTTTGGTGAATATTTTGTTTGATTCAAATATTGAATTTTGCACTGTACGGTTTCAGTGCGTTTTCAGCTTCATATTGATGGTAATAACGATATCAATGAACTGCGGAATGATAGAGAAGTAATTGGAAAAAAATTCGTGCCATTTAAAAATGGCGCGCTGTATAGGTAGAAAAATGTGAATGGTATATACGGCAGTCGAAATTACGACTGGCAGTCGTTCCGATTGGCGCGATAAAATCGCGCCGAGACGTAACCGTTATCGACATTGAACTGGCATTCGACGCAGGCACCAGGTTCGAGAGTTTGGAGATATCTTTACGAGTTAACCAATTTCGATATAGCCAATAGAATCGTCGCGCGACAGTCCGGAAAAATGTTTGAACTATTGTCACCTCATTTTTTTTTCGTTGCATGCACTTGGTAACTTGTCGTTTTTACGGAAAAATTGCGACCACTGAATTGTCGGAGAACTGATGACGAACAAATCTTCATATAATATATCAAAAGACTCGGCGGAGTCTCGCGCCAAGTACATTTGCGCGTGACTCGTCACAGAGACTCTATACGCGAGACCTCGCGCTGCGCGTATTAGTTTTTTCTTCGACACGCTCTAATTTATTAAATACAATGTAAAGCAAAATAAGAAAAAGCATTTTATTATATAATTATGCTTCTAGTTTGCAATTAAATCTAATTTCACGATGATCGATGCCCTCGCTGTTGAAATACATCGATTTCGTTTTTCCAAACACTGAGATCGGGTAAAGTCAAGATCAAGACACGAGTCGTCGCTCCGACGAACATCGCTCCGGCGGACGAGTCCGAGGTCCACGACCACGCGCCTAGCAGCGTTGGTGACGTATATAGGTATACTCCGTCGACTTTATTAGGCCCGTGGAGTGCCTAAGAAAGGTTTTCCGCGTTCGTCTGTACTATGTCCCACGGTACACGTAATAAACATTAAAACATAGTGATTCCTTATTTTAGATTTTGGATATTCTGAGACAATGTCTCCCGAGCCTTCTTATCTTTACAAAAACTCGTGAAATACAATGTAAAAAACATCTTCGATGTAAAAATTGCGCCAAGTACATTTGAAAAATAAGTTGTTTCTTCCCCATCCTTAAAAAAAAATCGTACGTGAAATTAGTTACAGGTCGCCAAGTTCATTATTAGCCGTTGTTTAAAAAAATAAGTAAAATAAAAAAAAAAAAATTAATACTTGGCACGTCCTAATTTGCAAACCGCGGGTCCATCAAGTTTTTATCAGTAAAAAAAATGGGCGGGCCAAATATTAATATATTCTTTTAGGTTTTCGACATTATATATTACATACATGAAGACATGACCGAATAAAAAAAAATCAGAATATATAATAATATTACAAGTAAATTAGTGACGGATGAGATAATGGAAAGAGAATGCGAAAAAATACAACCGAAACGAGAGACATCGCTAAAGAAAAATTGTATGTCTGATCCATTCGCAACTTACTCCCCTAGTCTTTGAGTAGCTCCTCAATATATATTTTTTTTCTCGGCTCTCACTCCTCGTCTCACTCGTATCTCATAAATTTTTCTCCATTGTACCCATCGTACCCCATCTCGTGTTACACTCATCATTCCAAGGGAGACAAAAAAAAATCTCGCAACACAAGCTGTGCTCTGTGTTCAATGTTTAATGCTTCTTATACGCGACTTGCGAGCGCCGAGAAATCTCGTTGCGAAAACGAGAAAGCGGTACCCAAAAAAATATAGTTGGATGACGAAGGTAGCGGATGAAAGAGGTAAAAGAAAAGGCGTCGAGTAACGTTCTTAGCTTGCCAGACGACGCAAAAGAGTGGCACGTCTGGCGTACGCGAGAGGCTTTTGCTCGCTTGAAAGGGTAGAAAGAACATCGGCGTGAGCATCGTCGTCAACGGTGTTGGTGGGGTCTTGTTCGTCGTATGGGAAGACGGCGTCATAGCGCCGATAGGAGAGAACGGCTCAAAACATAATTTTTCTCAGCGCCCAGTTATACGAGCTCTCCGGGCCTCTCTCCGGTTGCCTCTTATGACCTAAAACGTCCCTTTTCACCGCAGTCCCCCTTCTCTTACGTTGCTTCTTCTTGATTCACCTCGTTTCTACCTCCCCGAGAGCCCACACGACGGTAAGTGAGGGATCATCCGGACATTTTTCATACTAAGCTTTTACTCCTCCCGGGGCTTTCCATCTTTCGTTCTTCTCTCTGGCCTGCGCCTCAATTCCTTTTCCTGGTTTCGCGTTACCCACGTTACCCCGCAACCCACAGAGGCGAGCATTATTAAGCTTTCAACTCGTGCCGATCCCGTAGCAACTGTCCATGACGACTTTTCACACTCAACCCAATTGCGTGGAAAGGAATTACGTACTTTAGGATCGTTAACCGTCGAGTCTAAATTATGCAATTCTATTGTCTGACGATGAATTTTCATAAGGCAAGAGGCACTATATATATATATAGTGTCGATACATTCTAGAATTAAGTTGATTTTTACGAGATCGGTAGTTATGTATTACAATTTTATACCAACATTATACATTATAGTGGAGTAAAGCAACTTTTTCTCGAACTAAATGCTCTCTCGTGTTAAACTTCATTAAAAAAAACGTTTGAATATTACGGAACAAAAAAAAAACTTTATTTCGTAATATTTTTGGAATTTTTCATAAAACACGTTTGAAACACCAAATAATTTTTTTTTTCAATATTATTATCGAGCGGTATTAACTATAATAATTAAAACTCCTGTCGAATAGTCGTACCGTCAGAGCTGCAAAGGGTCACAAAGAAAAAGCTTGGTGTAGTGTGCAAAAGCGAAAGAGTATGGTATGCCCGGTTCTCGCGGTACGGTCCAGCTATTTATTAAACTGTGTTCGTTCGCTGGTATGAACATTCGTTCCCGCCATTTGGACTGTACGTGTGTTCACGTTGAAATTGAGCTTCCAGCTCAGGTAGTATTAGGTACACAGACACACAGACCCCAGCGTGCAGAGA
Organism: Cryptus armator; assembly: GCA_963971235.1. Lineage (NCBI taxonomy): Eukaryota > Metazoa > Arthropoda > Insecta > Hymenoptera > Ichneumonidae > Cryptus > Cryptus armator. The sequence continues at coordinate 12,074,362 of OZ020242.1, read as the reverse complement.
GTAGGCAGATAGAAATACACCGAGGCGAGACTGAGTACAGGCGGATCGTAACAGCAGCGTTGGGCGATGGAAGTAGCGCAATGCTGGTGCATGACGCGATGGCAGGGTGGTTCGAAGAATCGGAGCTTTCGTGCGAACGTAACGAGGAAAAAAAAGGAAAAGTAAAAAACCATATGAACGCCACATGCGATGAACTTATTCGATGTGTTCGTTAATCAACTTTTTATTTTCTCTTCCAATAATAATAAAAAAAAAAGTAAATTTTTCACAACGCCCGAGCGCGTGCGCGCTTCCATTACGAGATAGAGTGCCTCTTCGGCTGAAAGTATCAAATTTTCCTCTCATTTTCCATGAGGCGAAAAACGCGCTTGGAGAGCAACGGCACTCGCCGATTAAATATTCACGTATATCCGGGGGCTATTTTTCATTAACTCTGCCTGGACGAAGCTCGCGTCGTTTGCAGTGTGGAAAATTTGAAAGGCTCAATTTGTTCTGTCAACGAGTTGCGAAAGAAAATTTCAAAAATAACTTTTCCTCGTTTATATTTAGTGAGTAAACGTTTCAAAAAATTGAAATTCTACAAAAATCGTGGTATTAAGGTTTCACGATGAATTAAAACGCAGGACGAGATACGCGAGAGCATAATGGTACAGTCAGTTGGTAACGGTCGGACGTTCATAAAAAAAAAAAGCAAATATCCGTCGTATTCGAGTTTTATGGTTCCCCTGCGGCCAGTTGGAGGCTTCGAATGGGATTCCGTTCGTGGGGTCTCTCGCATATCCTATGTAACAGGCGCGAAAACTCCCTCAAAAGGAGCCACAGGATTTCCTTCGCTTCAACATCGGTGCGTTCCTGCATCGTACGGGATAAAACGTTTTCGTCCGCGATATGCTTTTTTTTTATCGCGCCTCGTAAATTCGCGCGGGACGAAGTTCAAGGAAGACCGATCGCTATACTAAGCGAAAGGGGGGGGGATCGATGTATTCTTGATCCAGCAAAACCTTTCGAAAACCTGTGAACTTTCACGAAAAAAGCTTCGCAGAGCGGTGCGTGTGTGCTGGACTCGAGGGAATTCAGTTCCCGATCGAATTTCAAGGATGATTTTTATCTCTTATCTTTTTCGCACATCACAGTTCTTGATCCTCTCGGCGATCCTTTTTTTTATAACCACAAACCATATATACCAAATACCACGAAGACGATATTGTTTACGATATTATCCCGGATAAAATTTTACTCTTCTTAAACCCTCTATCGTGAGGTTGGAAAGATTTTTTTTTATTTCAACGATCGAATTTAGATGATGCAGTAAAAAAAAAAATGTACCGCAACAATTCGCGAGAATGACAAAAAAAACAGGATGATAATGGAATATCAATGTAGTGGTAATATATATACATTTTTTTTTATTACAAAATTGTTATTTTCGTAACGTAATAGGCTATTAGCAATTTGATTTTGTTTCTCTTACGTCTACTGTTATTTATGAAATATTGCAATGAATCTTCTATAAATAACAGTAGAAAGACATTAAATTGAAGAATTGAAGAGAAAAATATCGATTTTATTATCATTATTACTCTACTCCAGCAAATGCGCGATCGGTGCAGCTTGAAAAACAAAACAAAATAAGTTCTTTATATTTTCGTAGGTTTCAACAGTCGCTAGAAATTCTAATTTGTCTATATATTTCTCTGTACGCGATTGTTAAAATGGGCAGTTTAACGTTATATGTTCTACCGATTTATTTTCATACGTTAATAAAATATAATAATATTGATGAAAATCGAAGAAAATAACCAAACGAAGTGTTTATAAAAGGCTGACTGTCCCATGGCTATTTCGCGACCTGCAACCGCCAGACCCGAGCGGTAATTTTCATTTTATTATCTTCGGGGACACGCGAGGCGTTGGGATATCGTTTCGTAGCGCATTTGCCGAATACAGAGCGACTAGAGATTTTTCTTTGTACTCAAGCTTAGTAGCCTAAAGTACATATCGCCAATATTGTTAGGTCTGTGTGTGTAGGTATGCGTGACCATCCCTTCATTAGTCGTAACGGAATTTGGGATAGGGATAAGCGTGGGTGCGAGGGTAGGAAGTGTTGATTGGTCCGCGTGACCTCACATGTGGTACTCACGTGAACTCTATCCGTATTATTACCGATAACCAGTCATCCATTGCAGATTATGACTCGCGTGAAAGAAGCTTCGTCACGATAAATAATAACTGAATTGCGGAAGAAAAAAAAAAAATCTACCCCCGCGGTGCATGGCGTGACGTTCGTGGCTTCACGAAGATTTTCCCTCGGCTGGTAATCGAATACCATCGAGGAGAGACCAGAGTGAAACATTGTTTGCGAAAATATATAGTATATCGATTGAGTATGTTTGCTATGAATCATGTAGCCCATGTAGCACTTTTCCTTGTGAGCACCAAAGAGGTCGAATCCACAACGATCGAGGTGCTGAAAATTCTCTTTGCTTTTCGTTGCGACCGTTCGACGAGAGAAAGCCGCAAGAGGAAAAGCAGAGCGTCGCGTGAGAGTATTAGGGAATTCAATATGTGAGGGTTGATTGGTCGGACGAGCGTTACAAACCCAGGACCAGCGTTGTAACTTATTTACTTTGTTGCGAGGCTTTCGTCTTACCGCCTCTCAGAAACTTCTATTTGCATTATATGTTATATATACCAATGACGACAAAGCGGCAGGTAGTTAACGATTCGGATTGAGAATAACATAGATGAAAAAATCTGCTGGATGTTTATCCTCCGTAAGAATCAAAGGGGAATGTTCATTATTTGTAGGAAACCGAAACACAGAGATATGCGAACATTAGAAATACGAGGAGAATATACATTTTATAATTTCTCTGTCTTTGCAATTTTTTTTAAGGTGTACTTTGAAAAACTAACCTTGAAACTTATCTATGTTCTTTCGATTCAAAACAGAATTTTTAAACACAAAAAAAAAAAATAATTAATATTAAAAAAAAAAAAAATCAGTTATAAACAAAAATACTAATTTTACTTCGTCTACCAATTTGAATCGGCAAAGAATTTCCGATCTCTCGCAACCACCAAATAACTTGTTCGGGGAGTCGGCAGTTGTGCAATTTGAGGAGTAGAGAGGAAGTATGTTAGCGAAGGGTCACTCAAAGGATGAAGGTCTTTGCCGTCCAATTTTATCTCTTGTCTCGGTGGTTCCGGCCTTTGGCTCGCGGCTAAGCCTCTTTCCTTTAAGACCGCCGGCCCGACGACCGCATTTGACTTATTACATTTTACGTCGCCCTCTCTGCATTCTCAGATGTATTGGTCGTCGACGTGGCTTTCGTACAAATTTTACCTCTCGGATGGCTTCGCATCCGGAAGCTAAACGCAAACCGACGGATCTTTTATCCCTGCGACTTTTTTAGTGGCCTTTCATTATCTCGTGAAATGCAAAATGATTTTTTTGGAACTCGTGCATGGAAAGCGGCGCATTTCATAGCAGTTTTGCGGGACGAAAGTAGCTCTTTACGTAGCAGTATCGTAAGTAGGTTTGCGCATGCGCATTGCCTTACTTTTCGTCCCTATGGAACAAAAGTTAACTTTTTTTCCTGCTAAATAACTTTTCTGCCCTTGGGACGAAAAAATATAACCTCACTTTTCACTGTCCGTCCCACAAAACTTCTACAAAATGCGCCGGTTTCCCTGCACTCGTTACAAAAAGTATAGTGTGCATTCGCGTAATACCTTCCAAATTCTGTGCGACTACACTCGACCATTTTTTTTCTTCATTCTCGTAAAATTCAACAACCGGAAATTACAAAAACTCGCGACGATCTTCGTTATAACATAAAAAGAAAAGAAATTTCTGCATAGTCGATTAAACTTTAAAATTAAATTAAATTCAGCGCGCAATTAAAACAAAATAATCGAAGTACATATTTTCAGAAAACATAAAAAAGAAAACCATTTATATACAGAAAAGATCAATTAGAAGAACAAATAAAATTACTGCGCGCTCTAGAAAATTCTTTATTTCTTCAGTTCCTTCGTGTGTCATTGGAATTCGTTATATTTTCCCTTTACTCGCTCAACGAACGGATGTAATTGCTGCACGAAATATCGATGCCAGATTCGATTCCAGCCGAACGAGGGGTTCGGAAAGCCGTAGTGTAAAACGAAGAGTTAAGAAAGGACTTGGATCGCGCAGCGAGGATGTCGACTACGACACGTGTCTCGAGGTTCAAGAGAAGTGAAAAAAAAAAAACGAAAAAGGCAAAGATTGCGGGACGGTGAAAGTAACAATGTAGAAAAAGTCCGAACATTCCAGGAACCTCGCCAGCGAACTGGAAACTGAACGAAGGAACGTATCCTCGAGAGAAAAAGATTCTTGCAAGTGCAAAGTATTTTCTTTCTGTTTATTCATGTCGCGTTTTTCAGAAATTTGCCTCGAAGGGATTTCGCGAGCACAGAGGATAAAGATAGAATAGAATGTTTTGAAGGACGTTGGAAAGACTCAATGTCCTTCGAATGTAGATAAATTCTTGCCGTTCGATGTAACAACAACAAAAATGTATAGACGGGTAAAAAAAATTATTTTATATTACAATGTTTATTTAACGTTTTTTATTTAGATTTTTATGTATAAATTATTTGAAAAGATTATAAGAACTGCAAATGTAAATGTAAAAGGTTGAAGAAACCATACAATAAACGAACAATATACATATAGATACATTTTAAAAGATTTTTATGCAATTCAAGATTCGAAGCCGTTGTCATAGATGAAAAATATTGCTGCGAACGGATTGCGAAAGACGCGCTCATTTCAGAATCACTTACTTTACGTATGAATATCGAAGGAAGAACTCGCCAGACAAAGGTTGTGCAGAGTGCGCGCCTTGAACAGACAGAGTCTGGAAGAGAAGCTTTTCCGCGTCGATGATGAGTGAAACAATCGGCTCCTTCTGCCTCGTCGCGCCAGACGCGTTCGTCGCGAGCGTACGGCATAAAGAATTTTCAATTAAAACTTGAGAGATGCAATCAGCAGGCGAACGGATACGCGGCATCCTGTTCAGATATAAAAGTTGCACGTAGACGAGACAGTTGTGACTTCACGGACTGTGGATAATTTTCTCGATACGATACGAAAGCTCGAGAAGGTCAAATCATTTCGCAATTCTTTTATATATTTTTTTTTTCGTTGCAAAGCGCCACCCTCTGCAATATCTTTTAGACTTTTTGCCAATTTCGATTACGAAACTCTCGGTATGTGAGCTTAACTGAGAAAATGAGTCCACTTGGTTGATTAAGAATAGACACGTCAGACAGCAAAAAGGCTTTACGCTCTTACGAAGAATTATCGGGGGCGAATTTTCCTCTCAGACAGCTTAATTACAATCTCTACTTACGATGAAGAGTTGGAAGTTTCGATTTCGAATCAAAACCTGACGATGGCATTTTGCCACGAAGTAGCCGAAGCGATCTTGAGTTATACGATGCGAAGTGAGAAGCTAACGGAGCTTCAACCAAAAAGAAAAAAAGTACGAAAAATCGACAACGGAGTGTATGTGGTTCGAACTTTGACACGAGTTATACGTTTGAAGTTTTTTCTCATTTGTTGCGAAGAAACGTCCGCGATGCAGTTGGTCCAATGAGAGCGTTTCGTGATTCCAGTAAGATTTCCTGATTACTCAGACTTTCGGGCCACGTAGGCAGAGAAAATTAAGACCAATCAGCACTGATGTGTGATATATGGCAGCTGGGCTATTGCGCTTGGTTACCGTGTAACCCCGAGGAAAAAAAGCCCCCAAAAGGTTCGTCCGTCGTCGAGGTTGAGTCGTTGCACGAGAGGCAATCGTCTTATGAGAAGAGCCTACCAACGGAAGAAAGCACCGTCCCAACAACGACGAAGCCCTCGTATAGAACGATTATTCCAACCGCGTACGAGCGGTAAATCTTTATTACGAATCTTCTACCGTGAATTCGTGAACCATTCGGCAACAAAGACAAAATAACTCGCTTCCCGAGTAGGTGCTATCATCCCAAGAGCTCGGGGAAGAAATCCACGAGAAACGTTTGCACCGAATGCGAACGAAAACGCGAAACGCTTTGACGTTGGGCTCTCCGACCGGGGATTGGAAGGGTCGCGAGACGCTTGCACGGAAGCGCCGATGGGCGCGAGACGTGACGCTACGAGAACGTGATGGATTGAGGAAAGATATGATACTCGCAAAAAGAATGCTACAACCAAAACCAGACGAAAAAGAATATTCCTCGAAAGAACTTATTCATTTGAATGTAAGCATCGCATCGGCACAACATACAATGCATTCGTGCCCTTCGTAAAAAGCATACGTAAAAAAAATACATTGAGGTTATTCTTATTCAAGTTTCTTCGGTCGATGCACTAAAAAATAAAGTAGTTTTGTAAAAAAAAAAAAATAATAATAATAATAATAATAATCCGAAAAAAATAAAAATGAAACCGAAGGCGGGTTGGAGAGTGAAGATAGCGGATGTGCCAGGAATTGAGAAGATCCGCAGCTTTTTTTTTATCCCCGCTTTCGTTTTCCTCTTCTCCGTCCAACGGCGACGTACATAAACTAAGAATGTTTATAGCAAGGACAAAATATCGACTGCTCTCAAAAATGGTAGCGCCTGTGTTTTCCGTAAGTATATCCCGCGCCGGCAACGATGACGCCTTTCCGTGTCTACAGCCGGCCCCCGTTCTATTTAGGGTCAAAATGCGGGGTTCTACCTTGTAAAAATGTATATAAACGTAGAATATATACCATAACTATACTACACTGCAGTGTATAGATATTTATAGTGTATTCTCCTTATCCCCTTATCCCCCATGCTCTTGGTCTAAAGTAACGTAACGCTTTTACGGCCTTCAGGGGTCCTTCCACGTATTTCCTTTTTACTATAATAATACTACCACCGGTATCACCGTACAATACAGTACTGTATAGAGAAGCATCTCTCGTTTTTTTCTTTCTCTCGCTTCTTCTCATTCTACCATGGATGTCTCGTATACACGAAAAAGTTATATCCTCGTCTCTCCCGAGGTCGCTCCCGTCCTCACGACCCTTACCTACTTTCGTGCATCACAGAGAGACGGCCTGAAATGTCTCAGCGGAGTAGTGAAGCATCTCGCGGAGCTTTTGCATCCGCCGTTGGGATAAAGCGAATGCGAGTCGAGAACAGAGGAGAGAAAGCGGGCGTCCTCCACGATTTCGCGACACTGTCGGTCGTCACAAAGTGAAAAAAAAAAAAAATGATAAAAAAAAAAAAGAACGAAACGTTTCTACGAGCATCTCTCCGCGCTCTCATTCCTTTGTCCCAACCGGCGCCGTGGTACTATAATAAACAATCTGCGAGCGTGCATTTCAATTTCTCCTAACGGTCCGCCGCGACCCGTCCGTGAAATTATCTCCATGCCAGATGTCGTTTATTCGCTTGGTATTTGAGAAAGAAAGATGCGACCGGACGCCGAGAGAGTTTGACGAAGAACGAGAGAAGAACGACAAAGGATTGAAGTTGCTAAAACGCTAGCGTGGACGGAGAAACTGCGAATGCTCTCGTTCAAGTGAAGAGTTGCGCTGACTCGACGCAAACACACCGGCCCGACCGAGACCGACATTTTCATTTCTTCGTAATTCGCGCAGTGCTTTTTGTCTTTGACGATACGACGCTGCGGCAGAATGTGCAACGGACACTTCACGATATGACCGAGAATTTCATCCCTCTTCCCTGTCGCCCCCGTCACCCCTTCCCATTCCCTCCCCTCGTTCGTAACCCTTATACATGGCGGGTAGGGATACACGCGCGTGCGCTCGGCGTTTACGATGAGAATGCGTTTGATGGCCTCGCTGTATCGCGTTTCAACGATTCGGGTCAGCGTCGCCACTGACGCTTCCTACTTCTACTTTAATTCTCGATTTTGAACGTACAAGTTACTGTAGCGAGTCGAACAGTCGCAGTTCCTATTGAAGAGACATTGTAGTCAGGGGAGATGCACTCGAATGAATTCCAGTTCGTGCTACCGGTACGATCGCTGTTTTGTTGATTTAGACCCTGGAAACCAACGAATTCACCGTAACAGTCGGTTCCAACATTCGATGGTTCAACGAGCGAGCGTAGCTTTCGGTTTCATAGAGGCACAACGTCAACTACGAATTTCATGAGTTGGCAGGTGTGCGAGTTACCATGTAGCCTCGTATACACACAGCGCGGATATACGTGGTCGACAGGAATGAATCCACTCGACGAACTTTACAACCACCAGAATCCGAGGGATGGCGGTGAAGTACCATTCAACGTATTTAAATAGCCCCGGGATCACTACGTCGTGCCAAAAGGTCTTACTTGCTGGTTTTGCGTCGAGGGATTTTTGGATATATTGGTTTATGACGGAGGAAAGGATACGATCAACCAAATTTAGCGCCGAGTCAACCATTTCGAGAAAAGTTCTGAGTCGTCGTTGTCGGCGTTGACTTACTTGGTCGTGGAGTCTAGCGACTGTCTATGACACCCTGGACGGTACAGATCATTGACCGCATCGATGTAGAGTCTCTTACACACTACGTGTCGTTGATCCTGGTCAACGAACCGTGTCACACGCGACGAGAGAAGCGCCGAAAAGTGGGATTGAACAGTGCGTGAATAAATACGGATGAGAAGACATGAAAGGAAAAAAAAAAGGGAGAAAAGGACGATGCAGACCTTGACCGTGTCGTTCGCAAGATGAGCGAAAAGCCGGAGAGCTTCGCATCGAGAATGAAACGATGGAGAAACACAATGGAAAGCGAATAAACTCTGTCCAATCTTTTCTCAAGATACTCGAGACTGTGCCGTTTTTTTTTTGTCGTACGTGGAAAAAACTTTTCCTTGTCATCCACCGAACGACCTTTCGAGGGGACGTTATTCTTGGGTGAAACTTTCTCGATGCTGCGTATAGCTATGTATGTTGCTACTGAGACTATAACTAACGACGATCTATGTATTATATAACCGTGGAACAAGGCATATATATATAAGCATGACTACCAGTTTTGCTGATGAACAGCATTCTGTTCAACCTCTCTTATGGATATTTCTACTGGATCACGAGTGTGGTCAACGATACTGATGGATATTTCGTATGGTATTATAAGCCTTTCAAAACGCGGGACAGCGTTGTTGTGATATGTATATATGAAAGGTTGGACTCTGGCAGCGGAGGGAATAGAAAGCCGGAGGCACCGAGTTTCCAGAATCCAACAGCAAGGCAAGTGTGCTTGAATTTCTGCACCAGCTCCGAATTGGTCATCGTGGAGAACACTCGAGCAACCACTCGAAGAGTCGTAGACGGTGAGGAGCCACTTGGACTCGACCCTATCTCCGCCTTTAGTCCTTCCCATCTACCTCCCTCTCTCACTTTCTGCACTCGCTTCGCGTGCAGTGCAACGGAGTTCAACAGCTCAGAACTCTCCGAGCAATGTACTGTCAGGTAACCCATTCTCGGGCAATAGAACGTCATCAACGGCAACACTCAGGTGATCGTATTATAGTTCTGGCAAATTGGACTTTATTGGCAATTATGCTTCCTTCAACTGATCTCACTGAAACATTGAGCAAACAATTAGACTAATGGAACGAATGATATTCGCATCGATCTACTGCGTATGTTTATCCTTGAAATTTCTGGGTTTGTTTTATGAAACGAAAACGAACAATCTTTTCAAAACGCTTATGAAAAGGGATTTCCGCTATTTCATCTACTGCGGTGAAAAGATCACATCGAAAGCGTACGTGATATGAATACATATGCAAGTTCCAGATGGAAGTACATGTACATGGATGACGGAACAAGTATCCGACCCGACGAATAGTCTATATTTCTCGTTCTTGTCATCCTCTTCCTCATTCTCATCCTCGATCTCCCAAGTACAACTCACGACATATTTTTATCCGCAGATTTCGTTTTTCTCACACCTCGTGTTTCAGCTACGTATACTGCACAAGACTTTGCTTTATCCCTTGTCGTCCTTTCCATTCTTTCTTGCGTTCTTCACCGCAGCGAGCCTCGCACTTCTCCAGCCCTCGTTGAGCCATTCCCCGTTTCTCGATCATGAGCTGTACGTGGCCGCGAGTAGAATATCCGGATTTAAGAGAGTATACGGTCGGGTGAGAGATAGAAGAGTGCGCGAGGACCGTGGAATCCATGATCCGGAAGTATATGGGACGTTGCCGGGTATAAGACTGTCGTGCGCGTTTCTCAATTCATGGTTTGGTGAATACTCCTCTCCTCGTCCTGACTGAGGTCGATAAGGCCCTCGCGATGTTCCCTTCTGAGTTATCGAGCAATATTGAATTTAAAGTGGAGAAGAACTTGTATGCAGATAGGAACGATGGGGGAACACTCGCAAAGAACGGAACGTATATGAAAAGAAGCGAAAGAGTGATATGCGCATATCGGGCCAAAGTGTTCCGTCGACGGATCGCAGTACCGATTCGCCAATATTATTCCCTTGACTTATCCATTTTGTCGTTTCATCCGATGCACTTAGGTTGCATTTGCGTGCCGAGCCGCGTCCCAGGACGATACGATTCAAATAAGAAATACAGGAATCTGCTTCTACGAGTCCCCGTACTCCAGTTTCGAGCAACTTTTGTCTACTCTGGTGTTTTGTCAGATTCCAACGACAAAACCCCGGGGACAATTCTGATGGCTGGTAATAAACCTCTCGCGCGTGTATGCCCTATCGATCTTTCTATTTTGAATTGTACACAGCCCGGAAGACGAAGTATTTGCTGCCATTCATTGCAGTATCCCATTGATAAGTACTTATCGTTTTTCATGAAAGATCACTACTTGTCGTGATTAGAAATTCAGATGCAGATTCGATCAATCAGAATTGAAAAATTTCTTTTTGACATTGACTGAAATATTTCTACTCTCAACCCTCATCTGAAAAACATAAGACACGATTCATTTCTTCTTATAGCATATTTGTCCCATTATGTAAAACAAGTTTTTCCAAACCCACGCAACTGCATGGTTCTCGTTTGAAGTTGTTTCTTTTTTGCCGCCCCCAATCTTTCTGAATCGAACGAGTGGACGTTCCCGATGCAAGTGCTAATGTATTTCCCGATCTGTTGCGTACCTCGTAGAGGTTTGTCGACAGGAAGCAACGGAGCGACGCAAGAGTGACGAGTGAGGAGGAAGCGGAAAGAGGAATAGGAATAGAATGCGAACAAGCGTGTGACCACAGCGGAACGCATCGGTACAGTCCGTGAGTTGGCACGAATCGATTAACGCGAGGAAGGGAGATGAACAAACTGTGGGGGGTGAGGAGGGAACGGTGTGCGGAAGTGGGAGTGTGGGAATATTCTCGGCGGGGTTGGTCAGCACTGGGTTGACGCACGCAAGTGCGATTTGGGTCCTGCGGCGTCGATTGGAAACCTCGGCCTCGCCGCTGCTGTACGGCCAGGTATAGCCCCCCCTAACCCATCCAATGCATGCACTGCATCAACCTCTATCCTTCTCGTCGACGACTCACCGTCACCACGCCCTTTTACCACCCCTTCGTGTGCTGTTCCGACAACGTTCATCAATCAATCAGCGTGCAACATCCCTGATTCTGGTCCATTAGCGTTTTCGGCTTTGGGCTTAACCAATCACGTACGCACGCACGCAGCAGGAGTTCCAGCATCAACTCTGCAGTGAGCTTGCTAGGCTCTCTGTGCCATCCAGTATCTCTATTTATCCCTCACTCTCCCTCTTCCTTCTCTCTGTCTATTCGCTATCTACGATTGTAGATGTGAGCGATTCTCCGTACTCGCGGTTGCCGCTACTCCCGCTTGTTTACATGCTAGCTTCAATTTTAATTAGAAGCCTAGAGAACGAAGGCCCGGCCCTTGTTGGCGCCGAGGTGCAACATCAACCGGGGGCTACCCCATGGGCAAGCGGTATAATTGCGGTCAAGCTGACGCGCCCTTCGGGCAATGAAAATCCACGCTCGACCCACCGCGAAATGTAACCTTTCATTCTCTCTCTCGCTTCTCTACCCTTCCTAATTTCTATCGGTCTCAGCGCTGCCCGAGCAATCTCTGCCACTAGTGAAATACCAGAGATTATGGACGCAACACCTTCCCGATCCCATGCAGAGCTCAGCATTTACTTCATATTTACATTTGCGCTTTTTTCATTTTCTATTTTTCGAAAATTTTGTACCCCAACTTCCAATTACGGACGATCTTTTGTTTGTTTCCAGGTCTCCAAGACCAAAGACCCGGATTCTTTATGTTTCACAGATGAATATGACAAGTCTTTTGGAGATGACGCAGTCCTGAGATATGCCAGCGGATAACGGCACTTTGGAAGCTGTGGCCTGAATTATTTTGCGAAAATTATATTTAAAAAGAAACTTCGTACTAAATAATTTAACGCCACTTCCTTTCACCGTTTCCTTTCAGACCCTGAATATAACCCAGTAAATCTTTGATGCTCCAGACTTTCAAAGACCGCACTCGACCTTTGTGCAGTGATGCTCATGCGTGTACTGCAGCACGCTTTGGCAAATGCGGATCCCATGTTTTGTATACATGTGTGTGCAAGAAATTCTTTCTTTCCGTATAATCGCGATGATAAATGTAAAGTTTCCCTCAAGATTTCTCTCCGTTTAAGAGAGGATGTAAAAAAAAACGTCTTTACGAACGTTTGACCCTCTCAGACTTTCCGCGGCAATATAAATCCCTGTACCCGCTTTCGCATGACCCCCTCAGTTCTTCAGGCATATTTGCGCAGAGAAAAAAAATGCGCTGCAGCGGCAAGCCGATTTAGAGAGGAAAGGATAAAGCGAGAGCCGGAAAAGAGGCGTTTACCGGAGGGTAAACGTAATGCCGAGGTAATTCTACCGGCCATAGCTTTGTCTGCTACTTACTCCTCACTCTGATGAGTACAACAGGAAACTGAATACAGAATTTACCAGTATTAGTTTTGTTTTTACATTGTACATTTGATGTTTTTCTCTCTGATGTATTATCGTAACGACGAATAACGTCGAGTGAACAGTCGAAAAATCGATGGAATGTGTCGACAATCTTTTTTACAAGTTATTTATTTTTTCAACTTTCCAAACAAAACTTTATCCGAAAATTCTTTAGAAAGATTGGTCCAATATGAATACAAACGGTATGATTTTTAGAAGCTCACTCATTGTATAACGCTTTTTCCATCACGTCGGTTGACAAATGGAATGAAGAAAAAGAAAACTTCATTAATTTTTTTCCTATTAAAAACGCGATTGTCTTCAACTCCCGTCGCCTCGCTTCCACCAGCGGAAACATTGTTTCTCTTGCATTACACGTTCCATCGTCTTACCCCGGCGGCATACGAATTATATTCCCCAGTCTCATTCCGGATAGCGGAGCAGAGCTTTGCCTAGATTATCCAAGACGAAATTACAACGGGATCTCACAATGATATGGGGATATAAGATATACCATATACAAGTTTACGTGGTAAGCACGTATTATCCTTCGTCGGAGTGAGTTAATACAGTACACCTTTGCCAATGAGATTGGCAGATGAGACGCGAGTTACGTTGGAAACGTTCCTATCGTTAAATCATTAGAGTTCTTACTAAATCCTCATTAATTCTTCGGCATGTGTCTCACAATCCATCTGTACTTTACGTCGGTCTCACCATTGTTCTTGAGTTACGGAACATGGATTATCTTGATAACTGAAGAATATCTTTGCAAATGTATACACTAATATCTCATGGTGGATTTTAGAGTCGATCATGAAATATGAAATGCTTAGAAATGACAGTAAATACAGAAGATAACTGGACTTTGTCAGGACTAAACAGTAAACCTATGCGTTATCATTTTTTTGGTTGTTTTGAGCGTTTTTCATCGTTCGTTGTTTCCCATACAGTACGTTTCCCTTTGAATTGAAAGCTTTCATGGCTTCATTGATGCATGTATTAGCATTTATCTGGATATCAAGACCGCTTAATCAGTATTGCATTCAACAAACCTATTCTAACGTAACTCAATCGCTTACAATCGGATACAACACAACGTGTCTGCGTCTTGTATATCTTAACAGCAGTTGGTCGGAAGCTTCGGTACATAGCATTCGCGGGTCATCCCTCAATAGGGTAGCATATATAATCTTACGAATCAACTGGTTGCCGAGTTCAGTCTGTAGTATACAGAATTTGAGTAGAGAAGCGGAGCCGATCTACACTGGTACGTACAACGTAATCTCACAAGCCGGATCGTTGTCTGATGGGGGTAGGGAATCGTGTCTGTATACCGAATCCCTCGGCATTGCCGGCTACCATCGCGGTTGCTTTGTCGTTGCCTATTCCATCTCCTCCACATCGATGTATATCGAAAGCTCTCGATAAGCCTACTCGAGCATCAAAAGCTCACTGCGTTTCAAGACGATTTCTAAAACAGAATGACAATCTCTCATTGGACACGTGTTGCCGAAAGGCCGGTGTAGGAGACACATTGAAGGACTGAGATAAGTGAAGCAGCGTCCCAAAGTTCTCGTTGCTCTGCTCGCTGCGCCGTATTATCAGAAAAATACAGCCGACTCAGTTCTCGAGTTTATCGGCTTAAGAAATAAGGGTAGTATGGGAGATAGAGTTATTATCAAGAGACGCGGGAGCGTCTCGACGCCAAGGACCAGTAAAAAGTATATCGTATATACTGTAACGAATATGTACCTGACTATTCGTTAATACACACGATATTAGTTAGGTTTAACAATAGACGAACGAATGGGCGATCGATACGAGATCGATCGTGATGACAATAGTCTTAACGGGACTCTCAAAGCGAACAGGCGTGTGACATTTCGTGACCGGGATAATTAACGTTTCTTATTATTAATAATATCCGTCCTAAAACCAAATACGCGTTATTCATTTGCTCGGATGTTACAATACAATCGTGGCTGGTAAGTGTATATATCTTTCTATGAAAGTTGGGAATCTCAGTGCAAAGGGGATGTATAGATTTCAGAGGTATAAGCATTTCCTTGAATCTAAGTCTACCCTAACGATCATCTTACGCCCTCTAATGACCCGGAGCTTCCGTAAAGGCCCGACTGCGGTCTGGCCTGCGGTTAAACCCTACTCCATCCCTACACATCTTGATAGATCAATACGCGTAATGGGTGCTTACGTGAAATGCATATAGATACCGGAGTATCGTGGAATGTGTCAGCTAACGCAGCATCGTGATTATTTATTGATTGATCAAAATCATTAGGTGTTCTATGATGATTGGAGAGAAGAATCTACTAGAAATGACCATGTCATTTGGTAAAATTCGACGGTGGCACCACCTATGACGAAAATACTCGATATTATGTGAATTTTTACCAAATTTATGGGGATTTTTACCATATCCTATGGTAAAAATTCGCATAGTTCTCGGAATTTTCAACAGGTGGCGTCATTGACTCCGCACTACCAGAAATGTACGATATTTTTTACTAGATATATGGTAAGTTGTATCAGATCCTTCTCTCCGCATCCTTATAAACTAAAAACCCATCTGTATTATTGCCATCAATTGAATTTCTGTCTCGCATAGAAAACTTTACAATACAGAATTTTTTGTTAAATGATCTCTAGTAGGATTGAAATTTCAAAGTCACGATAATATGAAAAAAAAAAAAATCGTAAAAATCACTCAATTATCAAATTATTGCGAAACATGGAAAAACCTTTAAACATGGAAACTGTAACATACATTAATAGAAATTCAGTCGAACAATAGGCAACGAAAATTGTAAATTAGTAATAAAATTCCCCATTCTGGTCCATAGCGCAGTCCAAAATTTATCGCTGCTCTCGACCCAAGGTAGACGAAAGACATTTCGTCGTATAATATAATTCTACCGTGAAACGATTTATATTCGGAGTTTGATCGAACAAGGGGTCCATTGTATCCATAACCGAAGTTTCTGCGGCGGTCCGCGGTGAAAGCTCAATTCGCTAATTGAAATAGCTCCGTATCCCGCAGCGCATAATTCCTTTGACGAAACTCGTACGCGTATATGCAAGCGATCGTGAGATATTCAAAGTTCTTTCATCCCCTTCCCCCATTCACGGGAGTTCAACTGCTGGTTCGCAGCGCACAATTCCTTTGACGAAACTCACACGCATGTATGCCAGCGATCGTGAGATATTCATGTTTTTTTTTACATTCACGAATTCTACTGCCGGTTCCACGATTCACGCATGGAATTATCTCAATGAGAGAATACGGGGCCGGGATACATTCCGCCCTTTGAACTTTGGCCGACCACGATATCGCGAGATACGAGATTTACCGGAAGGTGCTTTGCCGCAAAATTAATTAGCATGCATCAACTTCCGCTCGTACGAATTGGCAGGATTATCATGGGCTGATTGAGGGGTTTTGCACGAAGTAAAATGGAAACGAGGGAGCACATCGGTGGCGAGAAGCGCGAAGAAATGGGAGATATAGATATTATCTTGTATTATACCTTCCATTCTTATATTTTTTCTTTCCCTTTTGGAGAAAAGAATACCTGCGGGATTCATCGTGTCCTCGTCGTCGACAGGAGGACAATCGCCACGTAGCATCAACGCTCCGAGGAGGCTTGGTGTCTTAACTTTCACAGCTTTCTTCTACTCGCTTCTTCTTCTTCTTCGCTCTAGCACACCACTTCTACTTTACCCCCGTTGCGCTACGACTTACGACGCTTACGACTACGTGCGTCTCTTCCAATCCGTGCGAAGACCTCGAGACCACGAACCATGAGACGAGCAATAAACGTGCCTCCGAGCCTCTTTCCCTTTGGTAGTCTTTCGAGAAATAACGAGTCTGCGATAAAACCGGAAGACAGCGCGGTTGCGCGGTTGCATCGCGTCAAGTGCGCATCCCTTCGGATTGTGAAGAGGGAGGGATACGGGCAGAGGGGAGTTGTATTCTTTTTTACGATCTTCGGAAGACCCGGCGTCCTTGATGACAGAAATTACCTCGAGTTCCGTAGAGCCAATGCTTCTACAAAGGGGAAAAAAAATGAACCGTCAAAGTTGTACGCATGAGTTCGGTAATTGATCTCTGTAAGATTAATATGCAATTAATGGTGCGTGACGGTGATAGATGAGAGGTAACAATTTTCAACACATTTTTCTTCGAACCAATTTTAATGAGGATCGAAGAGTCGAACTTTGTGTATCTATCAATTACACCTGAGATCCGACACATCGATGTTGATTCAATAAAAATTCAATATAATCAATTCCAATCAGCCACTTCATTTTTCTCAGAAAAAATGTGATAAACTATTTTTGACAAGTTGTAAAAAAGAAAAATGGGAAAAAAAATGTTCTATCGGACGTATCAATTCGCTGAAAATGTCGTACGATTAAAAAAAATTATTCATTGACATATTCAAACCATTTAATTCGGTCAGATTATTATAATACTGGTAAATACTAAAATCGTTTAAGGGATTAATTTGACATTGACAAAGAGCTTCTCGGACTAATAGCCACAGAGAAAAAAGTTATGTACAGGGATTATACAACCAACGACAGTATACAATATATACTTTATGTACAAAGTCTGGTATATATAATTAATATATATACATATACACTAATGGTTCCCCGGGCTCGCGCGCTTGCGTTCTTTTTATCGACATTATAAAAATGCCTCATCGCCGCCGCAACTAATAGTTATTGGGAGCATCAATACCCCCGTAAAGTTATTCGATATAACAATGGAAAAAAATTGTGCTAAAATAGTGGTCCATTTTTCGTAATTTATGAGTTATCTGTACACCGTGAAATATCTATTTCTTCGTATACGAGTATATATATATACATGCGCCGGTCAGTATCGTCGATGGAATAAGGCAGCGATAATCGTGAGCTTTGGGAGTCCGATAGAATATACGATGAGGATGAATCCTATCGAAATATCGAGGGAGACGGAAGAGAGAGGAATAGTGGAAGGAGAGAAAGAGAGTAGAACTGAACCGGAGGACTGCGGCTCGTCCGATGGCGAATTGCCCGCGGGTTACTTTTGCCGCTGTCCAGTATATCGGAAAGCGGAAGTTAAGTAAGACGCGCGGAGGAAGGGATAGGGGGCCGGCATGGCGCTCGCGAGCCGCGCGAGCGAGCGTAGTCCGAGCAATAAATCCACCAGATAGCAAACGCGAAACAGAAACGAGGGAATGGTGGTTTCGTTCTTTGCTTTGCCTCTGTCCCTCTTTTTCTCGAAGTCTCTGGAGGTATCCTCTCTACAGCCGCGACCGCTGTATCTCGTTGGTGGGACGTATATCGGAGTGAACTGAGACCAGCACCATCGGGCATACAGTCCCGGCTGGCCTTCTGTATTGTGTTACTTTATAATGCGAACTTCCGCCTCGATTTCGCTCCGGGAGTTCCAACTCGCTACTCTCCAAGACCCACCTCAACCCAGTTTGCCACATATTTTCTTTATCTCTATCGTCCTCGTTCACGTACAATCCTCAGATTCAAGTATTACTCGAACGATAATTTACGAGATTTACCCACGAATAAAAAAAAAAAAACGGCGTAACGTCTCGTGATCGTTCTGGAAGCGAACGAAATCATTTCTATTTTGCATGCTATCAAAAAAGCTTTCCATCCCTTCGGCAATTTTTTAACATTTTTTTTTGTCGTTCCATTCTTTCGCAGCCCTGGCGATCTCCACGTGCCTGTGACTCGCCATTCTCCATGATAAACAGATATAAAAACCGGCTCGATAAACGAAATCTCATCGACAACTCTTTCCGCGTGTATCTGAAGCGTATATGCGATTGCAAATACGAGATTGTACGATTTATTCGTCGAGAGACGAGGAAATTCGATCACACGAATGTATTTCATAGCCAGATTCTTACGGAACAAATATACATCGATAAGATCGAAGGAGAAATAGTCACGCAATATATTTCGCTCAAAAATTGCATAGAACTTCTTTGTTTCTTTTTCTTTGCTGTTCTTATTGTAGAATATACAGCGATATATCGGAGAGAATTTTGAGAGGCTTGTCGAGTGCCTGCCGCGTGCGAGCCGAAGATTGAAATGTTTCGGAGCGCTTTAGTGGGATGCGGTGTACAGAGCCGCAGAAGCCCAACGGCGTGGGTCTGCTATATGCACATCCATAACTACTCAGCGAGGCGGCGCGGGGGAGGGCTCTCGCGCACGCGAAGCCCGAACTACTAATTGCAATGTCGGGAGTTCGCCGCTGTGCAATAAGTAAAACGGACGAGAGAGGTATAGAGCTAAAGGGCCTACACAGCCAGAGCAGATGCTTCTCCTTTCGTCGTATTACTATATATCTACTTTACCTCTGCTTCACTATCCCGGTACAACTTGTAACAGAACTCTCGCCTTAAAAAAAAAAAAAAAATGGAAAAAAGTCGAAAAACTATTTTTCTCCGGTAAGCTTTACGAACTTCAACCTTTGAGTCTCATCCAACATTTCTTTTTTCTCTCAAAGATCTTTGAACTGTTATTTCCTCATAAATCTCATTCGGTGTTACCAATCTAAAAAATAATCTAAGTTTATCGCGAGATTAATTACATATTTCGCTTGATAGATATCGTGCAGCTGCATTTCCAGGGAAATTTTCATAATCCCATAATGTCCAGTGATCCTGGAAATCCTGGAACTCCTCGAAATGTCCTTGAATTTATTTTTTTCCTTTAAATTTCTACTATTTCATACTTTTTTCATGTTGTCCTGTATATTTTTGAAAATCTTTGGCTCTATTTCGGCCTCATAGCCGCTACGGCTGTGATGCAAACTAATTCAATTATATGCTTCGCATTAATGACAAAAAGATAAATATATAATTGATAATATAACAATAATATGTGTTATTAATTAATTAATTTATATTATTAATAATATTATTGATCATTTTATCTATTTTTACTTTAATTAAATGTCTCCGAAAATCCCGAAAAAGCTATTATTGGTTCAATAAGTATTGTTATATTAATTAATTTATATTATTATTAATATTATTGATCATTTTATCTATTTTTACTTTTATTAAATGTCTCCGAAAATCCCGAAAAAGCTTCTGGTAATGTTCTTGAATTTTTTTACGCGCTTTTTACTGGATACCACGAATCGTGTCAATCGAGTTATCGTCTCATTTATCGGAGTAGTTGGTTCAGTAAGTATTGTTATATGCCGAAGAGGTAATAAACGGAGACAGCTGGTGCGTCGGGCACCGAGGGGCCGAGGCCGGCAGCTTTATCTAAGCTCTTTAGTCCGACTCTCCGGATAGATTTTGTCGCAAGCTGCCCCTTCGGTCGTGTAATAACGTAACGAGAATGAGCGCATTAACGCAGCTATTTCCCGTGTTGTCATGGGATTAGTTTACGTTCGTACGTCCGCCGTCGTAATACCGAGTGCGCCGAAGGTTCAAGAACGGCCGGCGTGTTTTGCGAACAAGGAGCAACGGTTCAATTGTTACAACGTCCGCTTTTATTCCCTTGCCTCGGTTTTTCTACCCCCGGAGGATCAGCAACGTTTAAGCTGTTTAAAAAAGTTTGTAAAAAAAAAAAAAAACATCGAAGAGCACTAACTTCGTTTTCCGTTCGGGGAGCTCGGCTCTGCCGGAGTGTGTAAAAAAAAAATGGCGCTGGTATCGGTGAATGCAAAGAAAAAAAGCCATAGTATGTGTAAATGGTCCGTGAGCCGTAAATTAAATGAATTAAACATAGAAATTAATTTATGTATTTATTTTTTGCAAAAACATCTATTGAAAAACTCAGCTAAAATTAACATTGGTTGAAAATAAACATTAAATCGAATTAACGACAATCTTCATTTAATGAAATAACACTGAAACGATTTTGTTGTTAATCAAAAAGGTGCGCGTTAGTGGTGTTTTTACAAAAGTTTAGATGCAACGAGTGGAAAACAGGGAGAGGCGGGGGGGATGAACGGGGCGAAATCGTTTGACTTTAGAGAAATTAAAAGTTTCACGACGCTCAAAGCTGTTTAATTTTGTTTACGCCCTTTATCTTCCTGCTTCAAGGGCCGCACAGACACGCTCGACAGGAAAATTACCAGCTTCTCTTTCACTTCCACCGTCCAGTTTAACCGGCAAAAGACTAAAATTAAAGACCGTACCAAAGTACGTTATCGGGTTAACTCTGTAAACTAGTTAGAAACAACAAGAGGGGTTGGAGTCGGTGAGCAGACTATAGGAATAAAGGGTATATGTATTCTCTTCCGCGCCGAGAGTAAAACAGAACGGCTGTGAAAGTCTGCTGTGTGTGGGCTTTTGGATAACCGGAGGAGGAGGGCGGGGGGGGGGTGTTAGTGTTCCAGGTTCGAAAGCTTTCTCGACGCTAAAGTTTGTATTATCACCCGAGAATTTCCCATCGGCTCCAGGCTACAGAGGCTCTGTCGCGTCGAGAATGAATGAAAATATTGAACCGTCATCTTACCTGAGGATCGTAAAATTTTTCGCAAACATTTGACGCTATTCGGTCGTACGTGTCGATACACTCAGCTTGGGGAAAATGTGTTCTGGCAACGCAAACCCCAAAGGGTGCATGAAAAGCTTCGCAGGTGGTTGCGTAACTAGGCATCCGTGAACACGTATTCGCTTCGCGTATTATCTCCCCCATACCCCTTGCGTAAAATCGTGTGTGCATTGTTCACGTTGGTAATGGTAGAATCCCCGTGCGAAACGTTATTCGCCGGCTAACGCCAGTATAGCGCAATGCGTACACACCGCTCACCGGAATGTTAGTACCAACTCGTGCCATCTGCGTCCGAAGAATTTCAACGGAAATGAATTTCCATGCTGCACTCTCAACGGTATGCCGAGAGAGTATAATTAATAATCGGACGATTATTCTCGTTTCCGGAACTGTTACGAAGCTATGCCGAGGAAAAACGGTGCTCACCGGCATTTGGTAGCCAGCAACGCTAGTAGTGTATGACACCTATGTATTTGCTAGCGTGGTTGGAAAATTATTTTACTAGTTACATACCCTCATTTTTCTCCGGTGAACTATGCTATACATTTTTGGTTTTTATTTTTTCCACATTCACGATTCTGGGATTTGCGGTAAACGTAAACAAGAATAATGCATGTTATTTTATACGCTACGAAAAGAACGCTTTGATGATTTACTGGATGAATTCTTGTCATTTCACAAACTTTATATTCATTCTCGGTTAGATACAATTGATTTATGATCATTAAAATATCATCAAGGACATTTAAGAAGAGTATTACATTACATTCTCATGCAAAAGTAAGATTCAGAAAGAATTAAATTCTTCCCAATCTGTTAAAAATCTGAAAAAAATCAACGACAATACTTATGTATTCAGAAAAATGTACGAATCAATTTCTACAACAAAAAAAAATTTGCTAATGACTTTTTAGAATTATTGTTCAAGATCTATGAATTTTTCAGATTTTTATGCCATCGGAAAATATTCGACATTTTCTCTGCATCTCACTTTTAGCTGGGAATATACTCTCCTCAATTATTTACGTCAAATTAATTACATTGTTTTATTATTTAAAATCAATTATGCCTTTCATAATTTATTTACATCATTTTAAATTCATTATTTGTTCGTGAAAAAAAAGATTAACAGGGGGAAGAATTGGACCGAATAAAATTGTCGACAGTAAATTTGCAAAATGCCGCCATCGCGTTTAACGCTGAACCCATTTCCGAATCAGAGGCTATAAACTCAAAAACACAACGGCCAAAATGTCAGCGACCGTTAGCGTACTTCATGCAGTTTTGATCCGTTCGATTTAGACGGATATCAATTCGAATTTGGTCGGTATAGACGCACCCCAGTCACTCGTTGATATCAGTTACGACGCGACTCGCAAAACTATAACTTCGAACTGGCAGTTGCAGTTGCGGAATAGACCAATGTGCACACATAGAGAGATTGAGAGAGGATCGATCGGTTTGCGGCACGGATATCAAGCATCAACGTTATTATGGTGTGTATGAACGGGTAGGTGGGAGAAGGGGAGGGTTTGCGCACTACAGCTCCAACATATCCCGGCCTGTCCGCTCGCGAACGCGAACGCTACGTAACAGTGTTTCGCGCGTCAAGGAAATTGGGCATCGTTTACGACGTCGGACGATGATGCGATCGACGTTTGTCAGTCGGACGGTGTTGGTTACCGGAACAATCGACCGGTTTTCGATTCTCCTCTCTCCTCTCAGCGCTATGCGCTGTGTCAATTACCGGTATGCTAGCAGTTATTTGCCGCCCGGACTGGTCTGTGACTTTAACGACAGAGGTCGAATAAGCCCAACGAGGGGAAGCCGGAGTGAGTGAAACGCCGAAGTGGAGGTCTCCCGTTCGGCTACGGTAGGGAGATCCAGGGATTCAAAGCCAACCGGCCACCAGGCCAGGCGCACGGTAAACTCGTACCTGGGTGCCTTTAATGGAACCGTGTCCAGGCCAGCCACGGGGTGGCGTCCAGTGTGACGAGAGCTCTGGATGCTGCAGTCGATCGGCCGAAACTATAGACGCGTTCTAAACTCACCCGCGCCCCGCTCTCCGCGCCCCCACCAACCGTCTCCCTACTCTACTGCTATATCGTCGATATTGCCCGATATTCATGTTCCCCTAGCAATATCCATGGCATTTCGAATTCGCCGACGAGGCGAACGGTTGGGGTTCTATATGATACATGTTGATCTAGCTTACGGGCGATCGGCCACTGAAATTCTGCAGAAATTGTTTGTATCTTGGATGTGTATCACCACTGGGAGATTGCCATCGTGTTTGCCGGACACATTTGTTTTTTCGTATGATATTGCATAAATATATTTTTATTGCACGAATGTTTGCACGATTGTGTGCACTCAAAATCGAAATGTCATTCTAAAAAAAAAAAAAAAAAAAAAAAAAAAAAGAAATCGTGAAAATTTTTCATGATTTCTTTTTTTTTTCACTGAAAAACGAAAAATGTTACCTCGAGCTCTTTAACCCTTTGGACATATGTATTTTGAAATATTTCTTTGATTTTCTGTTCGCCAAATATTGAATCAGCAACGATCTACATGAACAAAAAAATGCGAAGCAAATTCACCGCCGTGACTTTAAGGGTTAATTGAGTTTCAGGAGCGACACGAACCCGAAATTGTTGTATTTATTATCACTTGACCGACAAAATGAATAAACAGAGCTTGATCTATCGTGTACGGGAATTTCCCAGTTGGAAACTCCGTTGTAACTCGGATTATATACACGTCCCTGTAGCTTCACGCGGGGAGCATAAAGCTTGGCAAGTTTCCGTCGAAAGGAAGGAGGAACGAGAGAGGACCCGATCGTATCCCGTTACCAATTATGGGACTGCCAGGAGCCCGGTAATAAGTGGTGGTTACCGTTACGCGGTTACAGTAACGGGGCTCTTGCGTCAGTAGTACTTAGAGTGCCGGTGGAGGTGTTGGCCTCTTCTCGCATTACCGGCGTCATTCTCGTCTCGCCGTACCCATGGTTCTTCACGCTCATCGTAATATACACTGATGTACGCGGGTCTATAGAGCAACGTTCGCAATACTCACTGATATATACCAAAGTCCCCTTATCTCACTCTCTCCACATACGAGTCAACTACCCCCCCACCCCTCCGGCTTCCCTCAAACTCTCCCACCCTTTGCCCACCCTGCGCGGCCCTCCAATCCAGGGATGTATAATTACCAGAGATATATTGCGTTCAACTACTCTCGTTGACCGAACATGTGGAATATAACTCGAGTGTCGGATAACCGGTATGCGCATAGAGGAACCCAGAACTGGCTTATTAACGTGTGCCGCTTCGTGAACTACCACGACCACGAGAATTCTCTCGACTCCAACAGGCCTGCCACTGCGTTATACCCGGCTATACCCGCCTTCGTTCTCCTCATGGAAATGATCGCCCCGAGGCAATGAAACCAGGCTTTTCCAAACCTATTTTCGTTTCGAAATTTCATTCCGACGAAGTCATTATAATTTTATACAATAATATATACTGCAATAACAATAAGTTAGACGAGATATTTTTAGACTTTGGCTTCACTGCTACGCGGAGTGGAGTTTCAACGGATAGCGAACGAATCTGTAGTGGAAAAATACCGTGGCGAACTGTTAAAACTTTTTTTATCATTCGCGATGTAATTGTCATGGTAATTATAAGTCATAGATGAAATACAATAATCCATTCATCCGGTAAAATCGAGAGAATTTTGTTCGGATTTTTTTTCGATTTACAATTATGAATTCGGGAATTTTCGTTTGAATTCACGGAAATTCGCGATAATAGAATATTGTTTTGTTTGATTTAATTAATAAAGTGGTGGAAATATGGTTTGCAGCGTATCTGAAAAGAATTTTTACTGCGATGTAGAATGCGATGCTGAATTCATAGACGGTATCAGCGAAGCTTTTTTTTTTTGGGCTTTCATTGTCGATGTTTTTTTTTTTTTTTTCTTGTAGAGAAATTATTGAATTCTCGACACCGCGGGAATCAATGAAGGGCGGGGAACACGTTTTAAACGAACTTTTACTTTTGTTCTATGTGCAGTAGTGGTGATATATTGTAGACCTCGACTATAATTTAGCGATACTTCACCTCACAATTTTGACGTCACCCCCGCTCCCCGCACCTCAGTCATGCTATACATAGTTCAGAGAAAAACTATTAAGAGGTTACGATGAGGTGGCAGTCGAGTGAGAGACTCTTGAGAGCGCGAAAACTGCACATTCGCGCTATCCGCAGGCAACCCAAGCCAGCCAACCACGAGACCCCCTCGCACGCCGTACGCGGCAGTGCCTCTTTATTAAGAAACTCGACGGGCAGTTCAGTGGCCGTATAACGATGTAAGAAAAACTATTACGTTGCCCGTACGCCGCAGTTTTGTTTTATGAATACCCATAACCCACTCGGGAGTTTTGCGATAATGGCCGAATTCACACTTAATACTACGGCTGCTATTTTTTTATGTATATCACAGTTATTATTGCGAATAGCCAGAGGCTAACTCTCCCCTACTCCCTCCCTCTGCCCTTGCGAATACTCTTTCTACTTTGAATAATAATGAAAAAAAAAGAATAAAAAAATGCACTCCTTTCTTGTGAAAGGAGTCGTGAACTCGCGCGAAGGAAAAAAAAGAAGTGTAATATCGATGGGGCAACTGGCAGCGTCTGGCAAGTTCGAGACATTTTTCATAGATTTTACGACGACGGCTTATCTACGTGTACTTTGTAGCTGCTGAGAAAAGTGCACACTCTCACACATAGATGCACACACTCAGGACAAGATCGTCTCGATCGTTATCCTTGATTGCTAGTTCGAGTTCTTAGCGGAAAAAAAAAACTTCGTGCCCTTAGAGCTTACACACCAAGCATGAAACGTACGGCTTCGACAACCCCCGGACTAACCCGAGTAGCAATAGAATCGACGATACTCGAGAGTATATCCAGACGAGAGGCAAGCTGCTCTGTTGGACCGATAATTGGACAGCACTTATACGACCGTGCGATAAAAATTGGTCAAAAACATGATGAAAATACTACCGTGTATCGAGTAACACGTTACGCGGGAAGCAGAAAAAATGGACCGTATTCATGTGCTCGTAAATGTGTCGAAATTTATGTCGTACTTCCTGCGCAATTGAAAAATTGTAATGTCGACGAGTTGAATGTGTAAAAAATTATGATTGCAAAAATCCTTCATTCTCGTCCTCATTTAGTCAACCCTCGACCTCATGACTCATTTTTTTTACCTTCAAACGCATCACTGGGGTGTATATGCACCCCACGCTTCCCTTTATCATAAAACCGGTCCTATGGGAATAAACTGACTTTTTCATATATACATTTTTTCGTTTTTTCATAAGGAAAAGAATGATACCCGACACGTGTGAATTAATTAATACTTAACTAGTGAAAAATTAATTTAAACAGTGATAAACGGAAAAAATTTGCAAAAACCCCACTTTTAAAATAAAAATTTGTATCTTTTCAACCGTTTAACACATTTTCAAATTTCAAACGAGGTTTTGAAGAAGACACTTTGGACTATCCGAAAAAAATTCTACCACTGTGTTCGGTTAAAAATAGTTATTTTCGGTTCCAGAGCGAGAAAAAAAGGTCGATCTCGACGAGTGTGAAGTGAGGCACGCGTCGTAGGCCAATGCGCGCTTCACACGAATGCGAGAGAGGCAGAGTTCCTTGCACGCGACGCGAACCCGATTTTCTGCTGTTTTTCACGCACTAGTGCAGGAAAATGCACTTCCTCGCACGCCGTGCGGGAAAACGGTAAAAAAGTGTATTTATTTGGCCATTGAAAATTACGAAAATTGAGAAATGGGAAAAATCAATGAAAAAGTCGCGAAAAATTTGATTTGATTTGATTTGAAGGTTATTTTTATTTTTTTTCGTACAAAAAAGCCGAACCGAATGAAGAATTCATAAAAATTTAATTGACTGCCGCACAATCGGTGCAAAATTAAAGTTTGTGCTCTTCGCACATGGCTCGGCGGCACTTAATGCAATGGGAATGGCTGTACCGGTCTTTATTCTTCACTGAGAATAGTTTCGATGTTGAACCGAAGCCCTCGACGAAGAGTGGGCATCCGTAGCCTCGCTCGAAGATGAGGCTCCATTAGGGCATTAGGGCATCAAATGCAAACTTCGACGATGGCACGGACCCTTCCCATTTGAATTCATCAGGAATTTCTCGTTTGTTTCTTCGAAGTATTCCCATCATAGTCATTGAATGTTCGGCAAGCATCTTCTCAAAAATTGGTATCGATTACCAATTCCCAATTTTCGTATTTTTCGTATATTTCGTAACCAATTGTCACACGTTATATTTCTGTTAGATCCGTGCAGCGGCTCTGACATTTTTGCCAATCATACACTTTGAATGGACACCGTCTGCGGAAAGAAACCAATTGTTCGTCGATTGTGCACTACGAAGCTGAATTATAATATTTCGTGCAATTTGATATGAATTTTTCGCACATCTCGCGAATTGGAGCAAATTTATCAGTTTCTCTTCGCGCTGGTCGTGTGCTCTTATCATTAAAGCGTATATTTTTAAAATAAACCAGAATCGGTTATGCGACATCGTTGATCGATATAATATAGAGCCGTATTCGAAATTCCATAGATCTTCAACATTTGTGTGCGAAGTTTTCTGCAGATCCGAAAAGTACAATAGCCCGATGTATACTTTCATTTCTATAATGTCAACGTTGTTGTACGTATGATCCCGATTATCATCTATTTCAAGCGAATCCCGATAGCGACAAATTTCTTCGTTCGTATGACGAACAATCTTTTCGATCAGCGAATCAACGAATAGCAAGTTCCACAATTCGAGAGGAGTGGTGACTTGCCTGATCGTTTTTGGCAAAAATGATACCGAAGTATTTTGTCGACTACGAAATCGTTGCCGGAGGGTCGTATACCACCGGTGGCCATCTTTTCCGCGAGTGATGCTTGGTCGTCGGCCACGATTCGAAGTTTGGCCACCACGACTTACCTGTCTTCCTCGTTTTGCACGTTTCGCCAGAGGACTTTCATCTTCGTCTGACACTTCAGAAGGAATATCCACTGCTTGATTTTTTTATTTTTCTTGGAGAGTATTGGTAACCTCCGATACGGAGCGTAAATTGTATCTTTGATACATTTTCTGTACATTTTTTTA
The DNA here is from genome assembly GCA_963971235.1 of Cryptus armator. Taxonomy (NCBI): domain Eukaryota; kingdom Metazoa; phylum Arthropoda; class Insecta; order Hymenoptera; family Ichneumonidae; genus Cryptus; species Cryptus armator. Next base: position 12,045,633 of record OZ020242.1, on the reverse strand, counting down.
ATTATTATTTTAGATTGATGAAATACTGATGAAATAGTTGGCGAAATTTTAATAGGTAATTCGTTTGTCTATCGCCTGACGTTATTCGGTATGCATAGAAATTCATCGCAGCAACTTTTTTACTCGTCGGCTGTTTTATTTCGGGGTCAACTTGTCTATTCGTAAATTGATACCCATCTTGTCCTTGTCAGAACATAAATGGATATTGCAACGAACCGTATGAACGATGAGTTTCCGATACCCATTGCAAATCACCATTTCTTTTCTGTAAAATAATATCGCGTCTCTCAAACTCATCGCCAACTATTACGATGGCTACTTCGTTTTTCACAGGAGCATTGAATCTTCTGGGGTGTTCTCCACTGGGTATCTTATCAGTTCGAATAACCACTTGATATTCGTCAGTAGGCATTAATTTGAATGATGCGCGAAATATGCATGAAACTCTTACAATCGAAAATTTTTAAATATCTAAAATTCGTTATACCGTATTTTTAGGTTATATCATAGTTCTAAAAAAATTGTGAACTCATATTAAAGTTGATAAATAAAAATGTAAAACAAAATATATATGAAGTTTTATGCATTCACCGGTGTATTAAATTTACTATATTTTCGAAATGGAATACTAATATACCGCATATCAAAATCCAATGAATTAATAAAAATTTCATCGACGTTTGCATTTAAAATTTATATTACACGACTGACCAACGTAACAAATTTACTATTTTGTTAACAGTGTAAACTGTCATGAAATGTTTCCATCACTATTCCTCGTGGAATTTTTGAATGATAATCTTTAATAAAAAAAAAAAGTTTAAAATCATTATGTCTCGTCGAAACTTGAATGATAATCTCGTATAGTGTCGTTACGGCGTTCCGGATTCGGAGCACGAAGAGCAAAGCTCGAAAAAGGTGTACGATAGGTTGGTAAGCGAATAGGAGCGAAATAAAGGCGAGAGCCGGAGTAGAGACCAAGTGAAAGGGGTGTATAAGAGAGTGCAGTGTAGTTTCGACTTAGCGGCAAAAGCAAAGCCAGGGAACCACCCTCTGCGCTATCCTCGCTCAGCTATAAACCTTGAAGCTCTATCGCGGGGAGAACGGCATATCTCCTTAACTAAATAAATGAAGATTGCGAGATACGTGCCACGCTTGAAAATTCACAAGGCTTGCTATACTCACGCTCCGATTACAGTTCCAGTGATCGTTTGGCTGCCTCGGGAAGTAAAGGCCGGCAAGCCGAAAGCGTAAGCCTCGAGTGCGCACTCGAATAACGTACACACTTTCGGGGAAAACACGACGAAATCCTCAGTCGCATTGGACGAGCTGGAAGCGCTCTCGAGCTTTGCCTTTACTTTTGGTCTTATCCCTTTCTCCACTGTCCTCTCACTTTCTTTCCATTCAACCCGGTAGATATATACGGAGTTTTTTCAGTTCTTTCAGTCACGAAAAGTCACGCCACAGTCACACGAAGTCGTTTCTTTCTACTTTCTTTTTTTTTATTTCATTTTCTGCGGCTCACGAACTAAGAAAGTAAAATTCAAGGTCAGAAAAAACACGCCAAACAGGTGACTTTGCAGTGAATTATTTTTTTTTTTTAGTTAGCCAATCGTACAAAATCGGTTTAATTCTCTTAGTCTCTACCGTATTCATACACGAAACTTCATGGAACAATAAATTCTCGAGAAAAACAGCGATATGAAGTATATAAAGATTATGAGAAATACTGAAAAACGAAAGAATCGATGAGACAGCGAAGACAAATATTGTCTGGTCGGATAGTTGACACCCAATTTGATATGTTGGACGAGCGAAAAAAATATTATCGTCTCAGGGAGCTGTTGCGAGGTACGGTGAAAAGTTGCGAAGCAGAAGTCGATCATCATCGATGCCATCGGTGCTGCATCGAGGTTGCCAGAGGCAGCGGGTAAGGGAAAAAGACTAACCTATTCCTGCACATACTTACAAACTTGTTTGAGGGCGGTAGAGGGTGGTTCAGGGGTGGGGGGAGGGGGGGGGGGGGAGAGTTCGAACCCCGGGAACATCCGAAGCGAGATAGATAAACGGATAGACAGATAGATAGAGTAGCTCGTGGAGAAAAGGAGGCCATCGATTGCCCTCTTGGTATAATCCATGTGGCAGCTTCTTCGGTAGTGTGTACCGTTCACCTAAGTCTCGGTAGTCTCACCGAGAAAAGTTTTAACTCGATTAACTCAGTCTACACCGTTATCCATTCGTCTCTGCTTCTTACTCTCCTCCCCCCCCCCCCCCCCCGCTAGTTCTCCGGTATTCAGACTGGTACACGAACGAGGATATATTCCACGAGCGTAAAATCAAAATTCAGCACGATGCGGAAGAACCAGCTGAAGAGGGAAAGAAAATAAGACCGACGCGTTCTCTTCTCGGTGGTTGAAATTTCTCTTAGGTAAAACTTCTAACGCTAATACGTATACTACTCTTCTTCGCTGTCTTTGCCCCCTTCGCTCCCGCAGCCTTACAATCCTCCGCTTCCCCAATCATGCATCGAACCATGTTCCATGCTTCCAACTATTCGATGCACTTTAACGAGAATCTATCAGAGACGCTCGAGCCACTTTGCTGGGGAGGAAGGTTGCATTACTCTCAACTTTTCTCGAAGAATTGCGTCTAATACCCATCTATAAAACTATCGGCCCTGAGCTTCAAACTATTTGGAAAATGTTCCTTCCATAACGAAGCCTTCGCGGAAGAGAGCAAGAAAGGGAATCGTCAAGGATCACGAAAACATCGAGTCGTTGTTCTACTTGGAAAATTTAACTGCTCTGGATACCCGCTAAGTAGAGCTTTATTAAACGGCGAATCGTGGATAAGGCGAGGGAATTATATATTATTATTTTAAAGATTCGTCATTTTTCGAAAAAAAAGAAGACAATTATACTTTGAAAATGGGGGCAAAAAAATGCATAAACCTCATGTTGTCACCCCGATATAGCTGTAAAGGGTAATAAATAAGGCTCTCGAAAAAGTGGAAAACTGTTGAGAAGTTGAAAAGTTACCGTGCAATACGAATTTCCATAATTTTTCAATTTTTCAACGAAGAAATTCAAAACTGCAAAAATCATAAAGTGTAATGAAGGCATCGTCTTCGGTGTCTTCATTGCACAACAAAAAATATGGTGTCACTTTTGTTGTCCATGCAACATGTTTGTGTGTTTTGTTTTTTTGTGTTCTTGATGGCTGATAGTTTAACATCCACCGTTCTTTTTTTTTGTTTCGTTTGTTTGAACGATTACGTTTGAGATTCTTTTCCATTATCACCGACGCCGAGGAAAACAAGCGAAACACTCGACGAATTTTCGTGATGGTAGGCGCGCGATGCTCTCTTCTGTTATCCGACGTTGCGCACGAGTGCGGACGTCAGAGAGCTTTTGGCGAAGTTCCCAAATTTCGCGCACGCAATTCCATTACGTGTCGTCCAACCGGTCGGTTTTTCACGCCGCACGGCCGCAGGACTTTGATTAACAAAGTGTACCAACGAGTACGGCAGGGGCACAGGAGAAGGATGGTGTGGATGGAACAAAACGAGGGAAAGCCGACAGAGCTTCGGAGAGTGAAAAGAGAACCAAGAGTTCTAGCGTAGCTTTGTCGCCGTGGGTGGTGGATGGAACTCTGCCAGTTTTTCGCGTTCGCGAATTACCTGGCTGGTAAGAGATCTTTTGTCGCCCTGGCAATGTCGAGAAAAAAAAAACAGCAAGCGAAAGCTCGTTGGTAATCTTAAACAATTCTCCACCAGTTTTTCTATCCGCTGTTAGAAAATCTTTTCCACACCATCTTGTTTCTTTTTTTTTCGTTCCTTTTCTATTCCCGTTGCTCTTTCGTATCCGGTTTCGTTGGTTTTTACTGCTAGACATAGATTCCACTTTTGGAGCAAAGCACGCGACGCTGAATGTCTTCTTCAACGAAGCCGCCGGGCGCTATATCGGGCTCTGTGTGTTGGTCTGACCTCAGTCGGTCTTTACTACTTGCCGAGAGAGGCGAAAAACCCCTTCGGCAAGGGATAGAGATCCGGCGCACGCGAACCTTGTACATTTATACATATATATATATATATATAACGCGAGTAGTAAAAGCCGTCCTAACGCGAAATTATAGCCAGCCAACGGAGGGGCGAGGGATTCGTTCGTGGAATCAAATCCCAGGAAGTGGTCAACTCGATCACTTTCGCGAGCTGGTTGCGGCAGTTCGCGATACATTCCGTGGCAGGACACTGACCGGGAACGACCTTCTCCTCTCCTCGCAACAGTCGAACACATTTTTTTTTATTTTCTCGAGAAAACAAGGTGCACTTCTACAGGTCTCATATGAGAAAAAGTGTCCCCGGAAAAATTCGGACGTTAGAAAGATGGTGAGAAAAATTTATCGTCATATAGTTTTCGCTTCGACGCGCCAACGCGTCGGGCGCGGCGACTGAACGGCAAAAGTTTTCACGAATATGCGCAAATCGTGGAACAGAGGATAGAAAAAAAAAAGAGATAAAAGGAAGTTAAAGCGAGAAGATTTTCGTCGAGCGATAGCGAGCAGACGCTGAGGCGCGCTTGGTCTGCGCAGTTACAACACCGAAAAGAGTTTTCAACGACACTTTTTATCTTCCTACGATCTTCATATATACGATCAGCCAACGCTGGCCATATGACTAGCGTTGCTGGGTACGGCGAATTGAATATTATAGAAATTTTGTTAACGAAAAAAAAAAAAAAAAAACAGGAAAAGCCCTCGAAGGAGAGTAAAGCAGTACCGAGAATCGACCCGATAAATTTTCAATCTCTGGTGTTACACAACGCCGCTTGTACGGTATATGTACAGCTGCACACGCTGTCGAGGTCGTCTTTTCTTATCAAATAAAAAAAAAACTTTAACTCTTCGCGGTAAAAATACTATCAAACGCTTGACTAATTTGCATCTTCTCGGAAACCAAAAAGTAAAATAATGAAAGAATATGCAACAAATATATAAAATTTACCGTTTTTATATAATTAATATATTAATCTTATAATTTGTCATATATTTGCCGATATATATATTTTTAATATATCCGTAATATATGGTTTTCGACCAAAATATATTGGAAATATCATAGATATATTTTGTGATTAAACTGATAACAATTGCAAACAATAATAATAATAATAATAACAATAATAATTTTGATTCCTTAGCTGCAAACGAACCACTTTGAGCCCTTATTCGTAGTGAAATATAACACGAAAAAATTATTAATTAAAAAAAAAACAATTTCCTTATTCAAAAAAATCGCGAGCTAAAAGGAATCTAGCCGCCCGCGGTTTTTTTGAATTCGGAAATTCTTCATTTTTTTTATCATATTGTATATATACTACCGTATCCAATTTCTTCAAGATTAAGGCATAAGATACAATGTCGTTCATTATTAATAGATTTTCTCTCACCACTACCACTATATTCCGATATACGATTTTTCCCATTAAAGCAAGAAACGGCGTATCGAAAATAAGCAACGAAACAAGATTCCCTATCGCTTTATATCGGCCAACCGTTGGGGATGTTATACTATACAATAATCTAAATATATTTACGAGGGTGTAGGCGTCTATAGGAAAGTCCAACGAAAAAATTGATCGGATGCGACGCGATTTCTCATTGTAAGAACCCCAACGTTTTAGTCCTCTTCTCTTCATCCCCCCGTTAATTTTCTTCTCTTTCTCGCTATTCCTCATCCGCTGTGACTTGAATTTGTAACCGCGCTAGCTACTGGCCTATTTATGACGGGTTGTGCGGGGGGTTGAAAAGCTCGGCGTGCCGCGAAGCGAAGAGCAGGCGAGATCTACTGCCGCGCTGTGGTACGAGGCAGCCTGGCAAGGACGTTTAAACTCGAGATTGGAGATTGTCAAGCCATGTTAGCCTCACGGCCAGCAAGAGAATCTCCAGGCTTCCTCGGTGTGTTTGCTGCCTCTATCACTCTATCTCTCTTCCCGGCTTCTACTATACCGCCGCTGTTGGATCCCGCTGTATTCGGGGTAGCATTTCGGTTTCGCGTGGGCAGCCCATTTATAGTAAGAGTCTACTAAATATTCCAGTTGGCGCCGGATTAAATTTCGTCCGGTATAACGCGACGAGGGTGTGTTCACATAGACCGAACGCATACACACATATAGACATATATATATATGTATATGTAGCTATGTGAAAACCGTCCATGACTGGGAACTTGGACGGGAGTTGGATGGCATGAAGAAGCGTTAAGCTCTGTACCTTTGGCTTTTCCCCCGGATTCTCGATGAATCCACCGCAGTTAAAGTATTGACCATTCCCGTGGGGGGTAACAACGAACGCCCCTCGTGTTTCGCATAGGTAGCGTGCAAGTCCTTACGGACTTACAGTAGCCACAGTTATAAAAAATGAACGATATCTTTCTCCTGGTTCCCCGAATCAAAAGCTTTTCCCGTTTTGTAACTATCGTGCAGGGTTAAGGCTTGTAAATCGTCTTGAAGTCCCTTTGTGGTGTTTCGCGGTAACCACCGATTTCTCGTTATTAATTTATCATCGCGTGAACACTGCGATTTGTATCGAGTTCTGGGAAATATGGGCACAAAGCTTTTTCGGAGAGAACGCAAAGGCCACGGGTGAGACTAGAGCCGCTTCGGTTCAGTAGATCGGACGTTTCGGAATTAATATTTTCATCGCAATGCTTCGCGGACCAACGCAGAAAGCTACCGCGGCAATGTGACTTCACATATTTAAAACGATAAGCCGAGAATTACCTTGCAAGCTTTGCGTTAAATGTGACACTATGAATAGCGTGTGATAAACGGGCTTTCGGAAGATTATATTTTAACGAATGTGATGAAGAAAGGGTCTGAATGAACGTCTAAATAATAATGTATTAAAAAAAAATATATGTATCGAAATACGAAGCAAAGCGAAAGAGTTAGAAATTAATTTCATGAGTAGACAAAAGTAATTTTTCTTTTTTTTTTTATTCAGTAATTACTGGGATACACTGTTCTACTACGTTTCAACAAAGTTTTGAACAATGTTCGTTCTGTATGTAAATTGCCTCCGTTAACGAATTCATTATAACAAATGTTTTTAAATGTTAAGCCTGTTTCCGGGTAAAACGCTGGAGTTATTGTACATATTGTTTATATACACGACAAACATTTGCATGGCGTATAAAGAACGTAGCAAAAAGCCACGAAAAACTGGTTTTTTCGGCAAGAGCTCATTTTCAACAATACAATTATCGATGTAAATATATAAAATCGATATTAAATAAATAACAAGTTGATGCTAACAATGGAACTACGGGAATTATTAAAGTCACAGAAGGTAATCGTTATCGATGTTTTGAAATTATAATGAACATCTTGGCAACTGAATCAATCAGGATACCATGTACCGAATCCCGATTAACCTTTGCAACAACTTTCAGGTTAATCCTATAATAGGATGGTACACCGTCGAGTCGAGCGAATTATTAATAACACGTTAAACCAATGCCCGACAAGAGATCCATTATCATTTACACGCAACAATGTTTCTTGTTCCTTCAATCGACTACAACGACGAGATATAACTTAAGGTAATTATGTCGCTTCGCGTTAATTTCGCATAAGTTCGAGAAAAATAAGAGAAAATTGCAAATACTTCTCGATGGTATAAAAATCTGAAAAAATTCATGCATATTAAAGATACTGAAAAGATTAATTTTGCATAATAATAATTCCAAAATGTTATTAACAAATTGATGAAAAAATTAATTGGTCAACACATTTCCTGGAAACCCAACTTTTTTTTTTACAAAATGATTCGTTCATTTTTCTGAATACTGAATTTTTTCTGAATTTGAATTTTTTCTGAGTTTTCATTTACTTTGAATTTTATGTTTTTTCACACATTTTTTCCACATAAAAAAAAATTTCATATTGGCCTCGTGTATTTTTTTTTTTTCATACGCCCGCGTTTTTCATTCTCGCAAAAATAATATATTGCGTGCAAACAATAAATGCCATAGAAACGGTAAAAAAATCGAGAAGCATCGTCTCTGTTGAGACGAAGAAACTTTCGAAAAAAAAAAAAAAGGGAATTCTCTTGTGTTTCATCACGCGAGATTGAAAATAACTCGATATAATGCAAACACTGCGAATTGAAAATCTCTTGACGTCGTAACATCAATTTGTTTTTTTTTTTTTTTTTTATCACAGTATTCGTAGAACGAGTCTCGACAGTCAAATCTACCGAAACTATTCGCAGCGTCACAGTATCTCGACGATATTCTTGTTAAATCGTGATGCGAAGCATGAGATGGTCCGGGGCGTGAACGTCGAAATAGAGGGAAGATAGAAGCAGCGCGCGAGATCCGAGTGTGTTCTGGACCGTAGGGGTGGAATGATATGGAAAAATTCCGAGAGAATAACTTTCGTGTCCTCGCTTGGTTGGGGCATATCTATAAGGCACTTTCTCTCCCCCCTTATTCTCCGCGAGTGTGAACACACTGTAGACCTTCGTATATTTTTCACTCTATACTCCGTGTGTACATATATAAGAATAGATACGCGTGTGCACGTAACGAAATATATCGTACGATGTATATATATACATTATATACAGATATATTTATACGATATAACTCATATATAGATATATTTTATAATATATAGTAGTGTATGCGCGTAATAGTGTACGTAATATAGGCTAAAGGATCTCTGGGTAGCCTTATCCGGCGTGCACGTCGGACACATATACATAACGAAATCGGTACACGCGGTGAGGTAAAGAGAGAAAGGGTTTCCTCGGTAGCTGCGACTTTGGGATATTATATACGTTGCGAGGCGGAAGGACACGTAGATACGTATGTAGAGCGTGAAGCATACCATGGAAAATGGGAAATACACCGGATCCTAGGCGTGCACGCCTCGGCACTTCGGGTGTCCTATCTTTCCTAAGGTATAAACCCGTGCGATAGGCCAAAAGAGTTTCCACTCCTATAAGATGTACTTTCGCCCGGGGTGGTTAGGTAACGTGTATCTTCTCCCGCTTCTCGATCACTTCCCGTTATATACGAGTATTGCAACTGAGTATTAAAGAAACAAATGTACCGAAGGGGTTTTCACTGTGTCACGAGTGAATTTACTTCCGGTGTGGATTTTACGAAGCAATAATCAATTATTGATCGTATCGTGGAAAAATAAATGAATGTAAGCACGAAAACGATGTTGATATAATATCGACATTTTTATTTATAAGTGTTTAATCATTGTGATTTTTCACTTCGATTGTTTACATCCGTTCATCGTTTAAGTATTTTTCATTTACGTTCTTTTTTTATCCGTACACTCAACGGACACGAATCTGGGAGATTCGTGTGCGATCGCCGTACACCGGCCGGCTTAACCGGTGCGCCGCTGCCCTCAGAACCTACAAGCCTCGCGGCGTCGTAGATCGCCCCGTTAACCGGCCGGTGTCGCAGCGCTGCAATCGCTCAGTCCAAAATGGCTACTTATCCCCGTTTGCAGCCCATCATGTTTTTCGTGTTGGCGAGTTTTTTTTTTTTTTCGTACCTTTTTTCAGCGTCGTTGGACTCATCACGCACTCAGTTGGGTACGAATCGAACAACTTGAAGCCCTACGATTCGTTGAATATCTTTAGTATATTCGATATTACGAAGATCCGGGTGAGTCGTCGATTTTTCTAACCTCGCTGTTCGCGACAGCATTTGTCTCGATCTTCCAATTCGTTTCTCTCAATCGTGCGATCGCGTCCTTACTGAAACTTTTGATTAAAATCTTTTTATACCGAATCAATCGATATCTTTAAGACAAATGTCTTTGTCCGTCATTAACATTCGGTCGTTCGACCGAACTTTGCTTCTTCGTTAAATTCACGCGCGACTTCGCGCACGAGATAAAATTCGTTGCATATCATTCGCGAAAAGTCGAACAGCAATTCTTCGACAATCGTATCGAAAATGAACGGATTTTTTTTTTCTTTTTCATCGTCGTCGTTGGAATGGACTCTGATTGCGATGAATATTTTTTTGCATAAATTATTGCCTCAGATTCTTTAAACGGTTTTCAGAATCTTTGAATAACAGTATCGTCCGGCACATTGACATTCGATGAGATGTACCAGCGATGTGAAAAACTTCTGTTAATTCAACTAGTTTTGCCGCAATGAGACACCGTTCCGTAGAATCGATAAGTTAGTTCTACGAACCGACAAGGAAAAAGAAACGCTAATTGACGATGAAGTCGAATGAAAAAATAAAAGGTATGACGTCGTCTGGATGGGGACAGTTTTTTAAATTTACTAGGAACATCTTTGCCTGAAATATTTTTTTTATGGCTGCCAGCGTCAAATAAAAAATAAAAAAAAATAAAATTAATTCAATTAATTAAGTAAATTAAATTATTGAATTCGATTTTTTTTTATAAAAACAACACAATAAGACATGTTCCGTGTCTCTATTTTTGTTGCTGAAAATTATCACCGCTTTTGGAATTTTTTTTTTTTTTTTAATTTTTCGCGAATTCAATTTGCAGCCAAACAATTTGTCGTGGCGGTCTGTTTTTGCTATTTGTGTGGCAATTACGAAAAAAAAATTTTCATCAATATTCTGTATGAATTACACAATTTACCGTCTCTCAATGAATAATCTCCCCGATTTTTTTTTTTTTTGTCAAATACTTCACTATAATAATCAGTGCTTCAATTTTCTCGCGCCGATTTTTTTATCACAAAGCACAACGATGATTTATAGCTTTTGTAAGTCTTAAGCAATAATTACATCTGCAGTTTCCTATAAATCAGAATTTTCTAAATTTCGGAACACAATTTTCAATTACTCTGCGTATTATTACGATTCAAATCGATTATATATGTTTATCCTAACGCGAGTTTCGGAAAAAATGAAAACTACAACGACGTCTGGTTGAGACTTTTAAAAACCGCGAATAACAATTTTTTATGTTCTTCGCATTATCCTAAAAGAAATTCATGAAATAACCATACAGTTACAATTGCGTAGTTTGTAAAAAAAAAAAAAAAAAAAAACAGTTTCAGTTTAGCGCGACAAGTACTTTTTATAAATCTGCACTTAAATTTCCGTTCGTTATTGTTCCGTTTCGTATACTCTCCTGATTATCGTGAAAAGCGTCGAGTTAATAGCTTTGTATGCGCGTCTATTCTCGAGAGTCAGAAGAAGAAAAAGTTGCAACTATCGAGCCGCACGATTAACGTTTTTCGAGAGGGAGAATATTAATCCTCTTAAAGAGAAATTGCACAAAAGTTTAAACTGAACAAAAAATAATTGTTTCCCCATTGCACCACGAGCTCTCTTAATGCTTCGCACACCTCATTTCATAATTCAGCGAGATGCTTTCACTCCCCCGATGCGTTTTCCCAGTACGCTGCTTACTGTTTTACATACTTTAAGCCGCGAATCCTGAAAATGGTTGGTGGTGAAGGCGTTCCCCCCTTTTCTTCTCCCCATTGCCCATAGCGCGGTAAATCCTTACCCGGCGAGCGGATACAGCTTTAAATATGAATGGCCTTAAAGTGGAAATAAAAGGTACCAAGTAGAAAACGAGGAAACGAGTCGGTGGTGCGAGAGTTGAAGGTGGTAAGGGTGGGAGGCAATGAAAAGTACGAGAAAAAGAGAATTTGTGGTTTGTCCGGAGGTCGAGGTACAACCCGCCTCCGCAACTCGTCCGGCAAAGAGAACGAGTGAACGGTAAAAAATAAAATCCAACTTCCATAGCTGAAGACAGCAGCCACTACCGAAGAAAACCACTGAATTTCGCACTTTTTCCACATAGTCCTGCAATAGAAAGAATGAAATTCGCGCTAAAGGATGTCTAGAATATCATATACGTGTACAGTCACAATCTCCACCGACGGTGGCCTTTTGTTAACTTCATAAATTTACATATGAAAGAAAGGACCACGTCCGATTTATGATTTCTGCTTCTACCTCTTCTTTTTTAAATCGTTTTTTCTCTTCTTTTTTTAAATATTTTTCAATTCTATTCTATTAAATTTTCCGAGCATCCGCGCTACCGTCGGCGCTCACATTTCCTCTCGCTATTCAAGCCTCCAGCACGCGCCTCGTATCTCGGATTTTTCCCGAGCAACAACTTTCCCCGCGGCTAAGTTCTTGGAAAGTTGGGAGAATAATAGGAAAAAAGGAGAAATAAAAAAAAAATTGTTTCAACGTACGAGGTGCTACGTCTCTGAATATAACGAGCGTGTCTGAACGAGTCAGCGCTGAAACGAACTCAGATGAAAACTCGTTTCTAGTTCCGCTTGCCACTCATCTTTGTCCCCTCCTACACATTCTTATTTTTCTTCTTCTTCTTCTTCTTCTTCTTCCATCGTCATAGTCGAGTTCTCGTACACCAGACTATCCGTTGGGTCTCCGCCCGGATTTTTTCCGCTACGCTTTATCCACTTAGAGAGATAGAGTTCTTTCGCGCATTTTAAAATAATTTAATAATCAGTTGCCGGAGGTGGCCAATAGGAAAAGGATCCGAAAGCGAGTGGTAAAAGTAGTGGATGGACGGGACTAAAAGGAAGTAAAAAAAAACGAAGGAAAAACTCGCGTCTCTCGGTTGACTCGGAGGATTAAGAGTTTCTTGAATTGCCCGCAAAAATGCAGCTTCCAACGGGCTTTGCTTTTGCAGGCGACATAAGATGTCGCCATCCATGGATATGCGACTTCATTCAAGAAATTTTTATCGCGATTGTGTGGTGTACGTGTAGAAGTTTGCGGAATAAAGGCGAAGCGCGGCTGGAACTGAGGAGCCATTGACCTCACGCTTCGAAGATTCTCTCCCATCGCGTCGGTAGTTTTTTTTCAAAGCTATAAGCTTTCTGTTCGTATCTCATAATATAATAAACGGAATATTCGAGTACTCAGACTCGTCGAGATGCGGTATTGAATATCTCGTTTACATTTTTTACTCCGACAAATATTCCAAGCGTGCAGAACGCGTAAATTCGTTAAATTTTTATAAAGGGGACATCGTGTGCGAATCGATTTTCGAATTCCGGTCAGTAGATAGTTCTGCTAATTTGTCGAGCATCGATCGGACATCGGCTCCAAGCTATTATTGCGCTCCCCGGAGCACTCTGAAATCCTCGAAACTTCTTCGGAACTTCGGCATGCGCGCAAAATACGAATGGCGAATAAAAAAGAAATTAACAATATAAAAAAGTTCATCTTCATCGAGTATCGAAAACTGGAAACTTGAACGCGAAACTGGTTGCGGCTAAATTATCAAACGGAAAAAAAATGGATAACGATATTTTGATTCAATTGCATATTTGGCACCGAGTTTCTTGTTCTTCATCAATGAAGCATAACTATTTAGTGGAACTCAGTAGTTTTATTCATTTATCCAGAATTCTCAGCTTTTCTGTACCGCAATCTTAGTTCGCCGGTAGTCGCGATGATTCGAAATGAAGATTATTACTCGGAGAGAAGGATCTGATACAATTTACCATATATCTAGTAAAAAATATCGTAAATTTCTGGTAGTGCAGAGTCAATGACGCCACCTGTTGAACATTACGAAAACTATTCGAATTTTCACCATAGGATATGGTAAAAATCGCCATAAATGTGGTAAAAATTCTCATAATGTCCAGGATTTTCGTCATAGGTGGCGCCACCGTCGAATTTTACCAGATGACATAGTAATTTCTAGTAGATCCTTTCTCTCCGTGTACTTAGAAACAATTCATTTGCCGTGAGACAGTTGCCAAAGGTTCGGTATTCTATTCGTTGTTATGATATTGTACCTAATATTCTGTGTCGTTGCATACTCGGTGCGTCGTTGCGGGTCGTAGGGAAAGAGAGAGACTCAAGCAACAAGCGGTGGGTAGCGAGGTGTACGCGAATACCGACGAAAGGGCTCGGGAATACGCGATACGCAAGATTCTCAGAGAGAATTCTCTCCGGCTGCTGAGAGAAGTGTCGGTGACGCGAACCGAGCAAAACCGTCTGCCCTGCGCGATAGCACTGAAGTGTATTTTATAATTAAGTACTAATTAGACGGTTAGTTCCGCGACGGCTGTGTCTGACTCGCAAAAGTCGTTGCAGCCACTGTACAACCGCTCTGGCAATATTCTGTTCGTAACTCCTACCTTCCAGCCTTCGTTCCTCGTTTCGCAGAGCCTCATAGTTAGATACGCCGTGATTCTGTGACCACATAAAAAATCGGAATTATAGTTTCGTCGAATTTCAAGAAGCAACAAATATTAATAATAGTAACAGCTATCGAAAAATCAGATTTGTTCGTATTTGGGTAGAATATATCGAACAAAAATTACATGTATTGAATATCGAAATAATCAATGATATTCTATAGATGTCTGATATGTCTTTGTATATATCAAAAATATCTTCGTATATCATCAAAGATGTCTGATATGTTATTTATCATAGGTAACTATAGTCTTAATTTGCCAAATTAACGTATTGTTGCGGGTAATTCATGAAAATACCACAAGAAACCACTTCTATGAAATTCTTTTATTGTTTCGAGGAGATCGCGAACCTTATTTTTTTTGTTAATCCGCGGCGCTTGTTTAACGAAAAAATGGTATTGTTCTTCAAATCTTACTCTGATGTACACATTAATGCAGAATTGTAGTCTGAATCACACGTGGCGTGTGACTACGTGAAGACGCCATGCTGACGATTCCCATTTTACCGTGTGTACCGCCCATTTTCTAGCAGTGCGACACTGCACGGTATTGCCGAGAGTGTGAGGAAAGGCGGATGTTAGAAGGAAGGAGTCGCGCATTCTGCGGACCCTGTCAAGCCACACCGGCGGGGTTGGGGGGGAAGAGTGGCTGCTAAAACCGGCGCCAACTTTCCTTCGCCGAAACGCCGCAGCGCCGTCTCTTCGTCTCCGCTTTCGCGCTTCGCTTTCCTCCACTTTGCGGCACTGTATCTACTCTCTGTGTATCCTGTACCCAAGCGCGTCTATCTAAATTTTCATCCCTCTCGAGCGCACCGAGTAAAATATCTCGTGTGCACTACAGCCGAAATTCGCTCGTTTGAATACCGGCGAAAAGTCACGCAACTATGAAGAAAACTCGCACGATGGTCCGCCTCCCGCGCTGGGCTCAGATTTTATTCAACGAAAAGACGAAAGTCACTCGACAACGCGGACAAAAGGAATGTTTCCAGTTATTTTCTCATCTCTCGACTTGTTTCGAAAATTTAAATTTACCAAATTTAATTAACCCCTCTCAACCGTTGCGTCTCGCGGTTCACGAAATTGCTCGAGTTGCTCGCATAACCTCCTACGGAAAGGCCGAAATTCGAGACGCATCAGCCGTTAATACAAATGTATGTTTACATTTGTGCAACACGCGTTTATCCGGTGAGAACGATTTTCGCGTAGTACGCGATGCTAGTTGAAACAGCAACGGCAGCCGGATCGAAACTCGAAGCCGTTATCAGCGTTGGATTGTACTACGAGGGTTGTGGTGTTGTTCGAGGCTGACAAGCCGCGTGATCCAACACAACGCTCGTGCTTTGCTGATGCTGCTTTGGATAGAGCCACTCTCTCGCTATCCGTTTTGCTCTCGCGCTCTCGTGTGTATGCATGTTAACGAAAACCACGAACTTTGGTACACACTGCGGCGTTACTACCTTCGTGTAACTTCATCTTTCTATCCTACCCCCACCAACAACCGAGATGGAACATTTCGAAAACAGCCTCGTGGATGTCCGCTTCGATGATTACCGGGAAAATTAGGTGGTCCAGACTCCGGGATTCATTTTAGGAATCTCGTCGGGTAGAGAGAAAGCCCCTCCGCCGGTTCTAACACAACCCGGAAACACGAACAACTTTGGTGCAAGTTTCACTCTGACGCTTTCCAACTCACCCGCTATCACAGTTCCATTCCCCGTCTCTATCTTCCTCGTGCTCTACACCTGCCAGAGACAGAGGCTGGTAGATTATGTGCCCGAGATTTATACGCAGAGTGGGAGGACACACGGCAAGCTACGTCGCCCAACGGTCCGCAGACTATTATTTCGCCGCCCAAACGTTTCAGTTCTTTCACATCCCGGGTTCAGTCTCTCTGGCAATGGGAACGAGAAGAACGTTTATCGAACACCAGAATGCTCTCTACGGCTCGCGTGTTTTCTCCAGTCACTTCTGCTAATGGCACCAAATTCGTTCTGTATTCATCTACCTTTCAATCTTCCGGATTATTTTGCCTTCTGATCAATTTAAATTGTAATTAGCTTAGTTTAGGAACGTTAGAGTCTTTTGGTTCGTCGAATAGGGAGGAATGCATGAAAATTGATTTGAATTGCGGATAACATGATAGGATCACGTATCTCGTTGAATAATTAAGAAGATTTAATAACCAATGATGGACTCGCCATAAATGATCAAAGCGTTCAATTCCGCATCTAAAGACATTGCCCGTCTCAGCTTCCATACCGCTTCTTGTACACGTCTCACGTTTCTTTTCTTTTCATCGGGGCTATTCACCCCTCGCAAAATCAATGAAGACGTTGACCCGGACGTGCCGGATGGGCTCGGAGTCGCCATTGACGCGAGAGCGAGAGAAAAATCGCAACGCGCTTGTGTCGCCTAAGTGTATTATGAAAAAGAATGGATGAGAGGAAAGAGAAAGCCAATCGGTCGAACCGGAAGACGAGCCGTGTACACCCTCCTTTTCTCAGGGGTTAAGTGATCCGTTCCGGCCAATCACCCCGCCACCGCATCTCGATCGATATTTACCGGTGAATGTGTCCTTTGTGTTTGCCTCGCCGGTTCACCGGAGCGAACGTCTTTTTTTATTCCTCAAACGATCTTTCTGTTCTCTTATCTTAGAAATGGCATTCCTTATTTGGTTTTCTTTTTCAATAAAAAAAAAAATGCTACTCTGCTCATTCTCGCCTTCAATGTTGCAACCCTTTGAGGAACAATCTCAATCCCGCGTGGCCAGTTCTTGCTCTTTGTAACAGCGGAGTCATCTGTGGACGAGTGCCGCGCAGGGAATGCGCAGATTATTTTTCGGGAACCGAAAGTTTTCAGGAAAATTGTATGAATGTGGATAATGTATGCGGTAACGATAAGTTCTTCGTCTCGATTTCGGTCTTCGAGAAAATAGAAGTTACACGTTCCCACCCCCAATACTCTACTTTTGCTTGTTCTACTAGTCTTGCCATACCAATCACGTTCAGTACACCACGGTTTCCGAGCGTCCGGTACGATGAACCTTTTTTCGCGGAAAATCCTTTTAACTAACCCTCTCTCCGGTAGAATTTTATTACGAAGCCCTTATTCAAGCGCAGTGGTTCTCTCGTTCGTCTCCAAGGCATTGATGACTATAACTTTCGTCTCTCTTTTCTCTGTCCGTCTATAAAATTCTTCGAGTTACACCATCCCGTATCCATAAACGCTTTCGGGGCCTTATCCCCTCCCTTCGAATAAGAGTATGAAAACCCATACGAATCGCGCCGAATCGGAACTTGTCTCGTTATTTTTACGCACTCTTATTCCAACAGTATACATTCCGGCTTCCTTCCGATCCTCGGACGCTCGCGACAAACCGATAGGTCCGATCGTAGATTGCTACCAGGGCACTCAATATCCAAGGTATACGCGAAGAACGTGAAAAGTCTCTTTCGATTTATAGCCACAATTCCGTTACCAACGAAGTGTTCTAGTTACAACATTTTTCCCCAAAGAGGTTCGAACTAACCCTTCGCCCCCCCCCCCCCCCCCCCCCCCCGTTGTAACTCCGCAGTGACTCGTATCCCGTCCGTAGTCTTTGTCGCCCACTCAATCCAAATTGTTCGTACACTATAAAAGGCGCGGTTTCGACGACAGTAAATAGACGAAAGACCGAAAGAGGAATCGAAGTTTCCATTCACCTTTTACGAGATAACTTTGTCCACGACGGTGGAATGTCGTTGAACCCGGTTAACGAACGCTCCTTTTATTTATGCACAGCGCTCTAAGTTCGAGAGCGCATGTTCATTCATAATAACTCTGTGAACGCGACGACAGTGTTACGCCATTGTTCCAAAACACACAATGGAAAATGTAAAACAGACGAGAATAGCCAACAGAAATGCATTCAGAATGTTATTTCTTATTTACGCATTTTCAGGGAGTAGAAACTTTGCGAAACAATACGATGAATGTGATGAAGAGGCGGTTATATGAATTAATCTTACCTTCGCAGTAAGAAAGCCGAGTTCTTGCAACCAATCAAGAGACTCGGCAGAGTCTCGCGCCAAGTACATTTGCGCTTTACTCGCCAGAGACTCTATACGCGAACCCTCGCGCTGCGCGCTTATATTTTTTCTTCAACACGTTCTAAGTTACGAAATACAATTCTCTATCTTAAAAAAGAAGAAGACATTGCGATATATATCGATATTATATCGAAATCGTGATGCCAATTTTCGTAGCCAATAGGGATCATCCATTTCGTTAGCATTAAGATAGACCCAACCGAATCCACTTAAATGCGCGCGCGTTTATGATCAATCAGCTGTAAGAACATAACCTGAAAGAGCGTGAGCGAAGCGAGTGCATTGTTGTTAATGTGAATCGAAAAACAAAAAAGACTTTCATCATATATATAATTGTGCATCTACTTAGCTTGCAATTGAGCCGAATTTTTAGATGATCGATGCTTTCGTTGCTGAGATACATCAATTTGTTTTTATATATTTTCGTTAAAAAACTGTATATTACGGTTACATTTCGGAATATAATTTTTGCATATACTGTATGTAATTAATATATACCAATTTTTGTGACTAATATATCAATTATAAAATATAAATTAATATATTAATTATATTACTCAAGAACTGTGATTGCTATAATAATTAGCTTCTTTGCATATAATTGATTTTTGTGTTGGTATCGTACATTATTATGCTAATTGATTTAATATTAATTTTTTATGGATAAGAAATGCGTCACGGTGAACCCTTTTTTTCCATTATTCTCATCCATCTACTTGTCCATCTCGTGTCCATTTTTTTCGAACTGTCAACTTCAATGGATTTTGCCGGCGGTTCTTTCATCGTGAAATAAAAATCTGTCGCGCCTCCGATCCCTTCGCGTCGCACGGCTCTCGACATCTCGAACAATTTCCTCTTTGTACGGAAGCTCCTTTGCCGGTTTCCGGTAGTATTGACCAGCGTCACCGGGTGAATCCTTTTATTTCGTCGGTCGGTGAGCATCGAAGAATCACTGGCGTCACATCGGTTCCGGACTGTTCTGTACACAGTATGATTTGCCGGAAATTGATCGTTCGCCGCAGAGAACATTGGAGTAGACGGTGAGACAGAGAGAACACGGAAAGCGGATTGGAAGACGGCGATGCGGCCGGTGTGAGGTGAACATAAGGGCCAACAACGAGATATAGCTCGACCGCTGCCGGAGAAACAACAAAGAAAAGAAAGTGCGGCTTTGGACGACCGAGAGAACGGATGTCCATCCTGTCCTCCGCGTCGTCGTGGTCTTCGGACTTTCTGTAATACAGCGTGAATGTTTCCTTCGAGAACCGGCGGAAATTACGGAAGGACAATCGCGCCGGGATCCGCATCTTGTCGCGAAACTACCGTCGTTGCAACGCGAGAATTTTCCTTTGATCTTCTCGCCTTTGGTTACGTTGAGCGCGGATACAGATGTCGAAGAAACTGGCAATGACGGAAGGTTGGCGGAACCAAGTCAGGGTTTACTCTTGTAATTAAAGTCCCCAGAGTCTTTGGTTGTCGCGAACGCGTGAAAGGTGCAGATGGGGAAACGCGACGAAGTCACAGTCTCGAGATCGATGTGTATGTATACGCGAGAGAAGACGACGGAAACCCGTACGATATCTCGAAACTGAATGGGCCAAAGTTTCTATCCAAAGGTAGAAGGAAGAAACTCGTACAGCACAGAGTTTGTCGGGGTACTGAACCGGAGGAACATGTAAATTTGGTATAACGTTGCGACCCGTAGAACTATAATCTCTACCATTTGATGCAAAAGGTACTTTAACTCCGTGATGAAAGAGTTGCGGTCCCGAGACTCATTTTCTTCTCTCAATTCCTTGATTCATATTTGTGAATTATAAAACTATTTTAGATACGCAATATGCAGTGATGAACTTAATGCACACGGAGCTCTCTAAATTATTATATAAATGACTTAACAATTTGTTGTGATACATCTTTTTGAAGTGCGTTAATTCGATATCTTTTCAGTAGTAAAGGGGCATTGAAAAATTTCCGGGAGAAGAACGTGTTTTATTTTTGTTATCGGTGCAAAACGGTGCAAAATAAATTGGATCATTCGTAATTTTCGATGAACACACCGTCAAAATTGATCATTGTGTCCGTCTGCATTTTTTCGAGCGCAGTAAAAAAAATTGCTCTTTCTCTCCAAAATCCTTGCGAGATGCCTGCAAAATCGGATAATGTTGGGAACATTTAGTTTTTCACGTTGACCACGAAGAGGAAAAAACGTAATACTCTCGGAACGTTTGTCCCTCAGTTGGGTCTAAGCGTTCATTTATTCGCGCAAAGGATCATAACGCTGCTGTAGCATTTACCGTTGGCGTCGATACGCGCTTTGGCCATTGCGCTGAGACAACGAAATTGCGCGTTTGCCTAGAACGCGCCTGAACGAGAACAAGGGGAAGAGAATAGAGAAGCATCACGCGGGATCTAGTAAGAGAGTAGAGCGGCAAGCCGGAGCCACTCAGGGTATTAACGAATTCCAGGGACGAATGCCTCGAGGGGCCGTTGCCGTCCATAGTCAGTACTGCTTGTGGTGTGTATGCTACCGGGTTAGGGCGCAGAGAGACGTCGGCCCCTCCGGGGGTTGGGTCTCAGAAGTATAACCATCTTCGGTACCGGGCAGCAGCACCAGCAAGTTCTCTCTTGTGCCCATGATGCTTCCTAGCGCCGGAGAGAAGGAGGTTCCATTCCACTAAAGTTAATGGAAACCTTGCCGGATGGCTCTATCTATGCAAATCTACTTGCGTACCTCGAGCTCTCATCTCCTCGGTGTTCCTATGTTCTATCTTACTTTCGCAACCCTACACTGACATCACCCAATCCAACGGTACAATCTCACGTTACGCGCAACACGGGAAACAGATTTTCATCAAGCCAAGCAATCAAATCGACGCATTAGGTTGTTCAAGAATCAATACATTTTTAACTGACGATTCATCCTTGTCATATATATTAATTAGTCTTATCTCCATTAGTGCGTTATCTTCATTTTTATATCATTTTCGATGAAACCGCAACAGCCAATAGAAATATTGTTGATGCTGATTCGCGGGCATGAATAGTAATTTGTTCATGTAGCCCGGCATCGCCATGCGTATCGGTTGATTTGTTCTTTAACTACGTTTGCGTATACGTATTTCTAGTGGTGTCGCGAAAATGAACCATAATAACGCTCACGTTGGCCGTGAGGTTCGAAATGTTACAAATTGTGGGAGGTAAAGGGAGGGAAGGGATGAATAGAACTTTTTCATTCCAACGTGATAACCGGGGGCGGTTGGGTAATATGCAGAATTCCTGTGGGACGTTGAATATATTCGAGAGAACACAGTGGACCGCGACAGCACCTGGCGGTATTAACAATCCGCATTCGGTCTAAAGCCATTCGGTGTGGCAACAGCGACGATGTTTCTTTCGAATACACGGTGGAAAACGATCCCGTAAAAATACATTTTTTTTTCGCGTTTCGATAGCTGTTTGAAAAAAAAAAAATGTATGTAAATAAAGTTTTTATTGTTTGGTTGATTTTTTTTCTATCGGTAAATATACTTCGGCGTTATGATAACGGTAAAAAAAATAAAATGATTTTTATCTCAGCCAAACGTATGGCGAGGGAGAGACAACACCGGGAAGTAATAGTAGGCTCATCGTCGTCGCGTTTAAATCTCATCGATCGTTGCTGAAAAAATGTCTCTGTCACCATCCGAGGGGTTCAAACTTCCTACGGATATTCCACACTCATACATTTAAAAGCTTCGCAGTGTTCGAAAATCGATCGCCGTACATCCCACAACCAAATTTATATCCCGCACCATCGAGAGTTTATAGTGTATGCCGTATAGCGACGGAGCATAAATTTTAAAGATCGATCGATCGATATATGAAAGACGGTTTTTGCTACTTTAAGAATCCTCTTCTTCACCTTACCGAGTTTCGGTTCCACGGGACGTTCTTTACGAGCCCCTCGCCGAGTCAAGTTATATACGGAAAGTTGGAAAATTTGCAAAAGTTGCGCGATAACTTCGAATGATTTCTGGCAATTATGTAATTTACGCCTTAGAAACTATTTTCGGCCCAATTTTCCGATGACTAAGCGGAGTAAATCATAAAATATTTCATCGATATTTCGTCGTTCGGGATTTTCGACAAACCGGTCAGAGTTTTTGGCTCTATCGACAGACCGCTGATCCGTGAGAAAAAAGCAATAGACAAATGTGTTGCGTGTCATATTGCCTCCGATGGTTCCTATTTTTATTATTATCTTTTTTTGTGTGGATTTTTTTCGTATTTATTTTTCATTGCGAAGTTGTCCAGCGTTGGGTACGATGTGTGAGGAGTAGGGGGTGTTCTCCAAGTGGTTATAACGACTAGCGGTAGCGTGAAATGGACGATTGTACCGTGTTAATGGAAACAGGGACTGTGTATCCCAATGCGCTATCCCTCCCGACTGGTACATGGTTCTGTATTCACGCAAACGCAACGATAAATAACAACGTCCGGGGGGAGTCTCTCACCGTTCCACGCTTCTCGTTCCGATCAAAGAGTAACAGGACACGTTTCGCACATAAACATTTGAACGCCGTCACCTCTCTCGTCCGCCATCCCCCGTTTCGCGCGCTGCACCTCGTCGCTATGTATATTCATCCGACTGTATGTTTTCCATTTGCCTACATGACAAAACCTTGCATAACAACGAATATCGGTGAGCCTTCAGTGGATTAGGATCACAGCGCTCCGTACTGCATGCGATAGGAAAAAACAAAAAATTGTGTTTATAAATTCGATTCATTGGTCTATAAAAAATGTCTTTCGAGCTTTATATCTGCCGCAATAACGAATGCAAAAAAAGAAATAACAGGTCATCGTTAAAACTTTTTCACGAACCGAAGTCTGAGTCTATCAGCTTAAATAATAAGATCCACTTGTTCGTTATTACGTAGCTATGCGTGCGTTTGAAAAACTGTTTTTGTCAATCAGTCACAATCGTTTCGATATACGAATTTCTTATTAAATTCTTAACTAGCAAATAAAAACATGTTGCCGAAACGTGTAAAAAAATCAATGAAATACGACGAACGATACTTGGTGATAAAGCTGTAGTTCAATTAATAATGATCCGAATCGATAAAGAAAACGAGAGTACATCCGAGGAATAGCGAGTTTTGGATGGACAGATTAAGATGTGTGGATGCGGTTTAACCGTAAAGATGCTTCCTCAAGAGATAAGAGTTTTCTCTCTATGGAGATGGAAAGTACGACTTCGAGTTACCGAGTTCTACAGAAAAATATACACCATAGACCAGGAAGGAAGGTCGGAGTCGGGAATGTGTTGATGGGGTGTGGCTGTGAGGGCATCGCGCCGTGATATAAGAAGAAACGGTGTCGGAAAGCCGCAACGCAAACAAATGAACAATAATAAAAACAAATAACAACGAGGGTGGAGTAAAGGAAGAAACGTTGGTGTGGACTGTTGGGTCGGGTCAGGATAACGGGTGGAAAGGCATGGAAGAAACAGAGGTCGCGTGGGATGGTGAGGAGAGAAGCTGCGGGGGTTGAAAACTACTGCTACGGGGTAGGAAGGGCGGAAGGGAGGGATGAGAGCGCGCCTGGGTATTCGCTCGACCCCCGGAGAAAAGCAACAGAAGCAGTAGCAGCAGCGAAACGACTTGATTTAAAAGCACTAAACACTGATTCCGACTTAACTCTGAGATACAATGTGTGTGAGCGCGCCGGGGCTCGATGTTTTGTGGCTGTGCGAAAGTAGATACATCCTACGAAGAGTACAGACGAGTGTACAAGGGAGAGAATGGAACGAGGATGACCAACGCATACGACAACGGCGGACTTATCCAACTTACTGGCTCTCGGCTGTCTCTCCTCTCTGCCCGACGCAAGCGAGAACCCATGGGGAAACTTTGGTAACGGGAGAAACTGGTTTCGAGGGACGAAAACGGGTATAGCAGTAACATCTCGAGGTCTGCCACCAGCCGCAGTACCAAGTACACCGCACAACATATATGTACATCTACACAAGAAGAGTGTATGTGTGTGTCGATACCTGCTGTTTCGAGTATTTTACGGCTAATCCGTTATCGTCAAGTTGCGTTCTCCCCTTTTGGAGGGAGAACGCCTTACCACCTAAAAAGGATTCATGAAAGTAGGATAAGTCTGTCGTTTTGTTAAGTGACTAGACGAGAAAGAACTTTTACCGTGGAGAGATCCGTTCTCGGAATGTGAATTCACGAGTCACGTGAAATTCAGTGGTATAATAGTACTTTGTGACACAAGTGCCAAAAAGTGGGCATTCGGTGTATTCTGTGAAATTGACGGCTTGAGCAGTTAATGTCACAGTCTACGCCGAGTGTCCGCTTTTTTGCGCGTGTATCACATAATATTTTTTGTAAAAAATGCACGAATACTAGCGTATTATAAATACGTGAAAAAAGTAACTAGCGTGTTATAAATACATGAAAAAAAGTAACTAGCGTGTTATAAATACATGAAAAAAAGTAACTAGCGTGTTATAAATACATTAAAAAAATAACTAGCGTGTTATAAATACGTGAAAAAAAGTAACTAGCGTGTTATAAATACAAAAGTGTCCGATGTGCGCATGCGCGTTATTTTTTTTGGCATACCATACCGAAATGCGCAACTTTTGCCGCGCTTTAGAGGCACAAAAAGAGAGACTTTTGGCAAAAAGTTTTTTTTTTTTATAAAGAAACAGAGCAATTAATATTTTGCTAAAACATAATATAGTCGTAAAAACGTACAAAACGTATCGTTATATGAGGTAAAATTAGTAATTATGAGGCTTCAATTTGTGATTATTTTCCATGCTACTCGGAGTTAGCAGCAATATTCATAACATTTACCCTTCGTATCCGTGAAACTAGTGCTGACCAATTTACTGATAGCGTATACAGCAGTTTTAATAATGTTTTTTTTTTTTCGTGGCCGTTTACTCAAAAGTTTAATTAAAAGGGCCCTTGGCCTCTGGTGCGAAATTGAGACGACGTATACTGTGTATATTATGGGCAGGTAGACGCGAGTGAAGTAAGGGGATACGGTGAACGCGGAAGGAGGGTTGAAAAATTTATTAAGAAAAATCCATGACGTGGAGTTCTCAAGCAACCCGACGTTTTCCGGCAGGCCAGGTATTAGGCCGGCCCCCCGGCCTCGTTGAGGCCAAAGAGGCACATTGAACTTTCTTTCGGGGTCGCGCGGGACGCATTAAAAAAATTACCTTAACCGTAGTTACAAAAAAAAAGGGGTGAACCTCGGAGCTCAGTCTCTTAAAATGCCGTCGGGTGGTAGTTTTCTTTTTCGCTCGAGGTCGCAGCCTTCCTCTCTCCCTCTCTCGTTCTCTGACTAACCCTTCCCCATTTTCTTACTCGTGCTTTTTAGCTTCAGCAGTTTCTTATTTTTCTCAACCGCCCCGCTTCGCCACCCCTTCGACCCCCTTTTTCTCGACGACGAGATCATTTTTATACTCTTTGCGCTTTTCTCTCGCTCGTAGCCTTGTGCGCTTGTGGGCGCTTCGGCTCGTGCATAGCTTGCAACGCTTCTCCTCTGAAAGCTGCAAAATTAAGACGCCACCATCGTCGCGCTACCCCAGTCCACTGTTTCCCCGAGCCAAATGGACAAAAAAAAATTAATATCGCCGCGGCGGCGAGCAGCCAACTAGATAACGGATGAAATTTGAATTTCTTCCGTAACCCTCGAGTCGAGGGAACGGGTAGCGATGAGAGAACGAAGCATACAGAAGCGATGCTGCGGTGCATGGAGTGGATAGAAGCCGCAGGAGACGGGTGGGAGGCTGCAAGTTGTACCGACGCAAAACGGTTTTATGGAAATTAAAAGTTGTAGCGCGGTGAATTATATGGAGCAGAGAGACCCCCCTCTACCGTACGTCCGCCCCCTTCCTGTTCCTCTTCGTATAATCCAACATCTTGACGGGCGACCATGAGTTTACTTGGGGACGAAATATCGGACCGGAATCTTTTGAGGTCTTTTTATTTCAATTGGACTCACGTTATTCTATCCCTCCCCTCTTGCGCCCCCTTCTTCCCACCCCGGCGCCACTATACGGCCCTCGAAAAAGATCTATCGTGTCCCGCACCTCGGAAAGATAAGCTAAAAATTACGTCTTCACCTTTCCTTTCCACTCTCCTTCACGTGAAGAAAAAGTACTTCAATAGAGAGTCCAGCAAAAATATATTGCATGAAGATTGTTGCACCGTCAACGGCGGACTTTACTGCGCGATATACATTATCGTTATGGATGATTTGAGTCCCGTAATAGTGACCAATGTTTTTTTTTTTTTTTTTTTTTTCATTTATATCGAGATACAGATTCCTCACACTACTGATGATATTAATGGCGCTATAAAGTTTTATAAAATTCTAATCAGTTTTTTTTTCTCATGTTTCAGGTGAGTTGGAGAACCACTAAAGTTTTAACACCTTCAAGATTGCCGCAAGTATACGACGAAAAAAACAATATTCATCGTACTTTGCTTACGGCATATATACGTTTATCTCACGAGTACGAGACTACCGATGCTGTCGAAATTATTCGCGTCAATTTAATTAATCGGAATACGAGACTTCGCCAATGCGCGAACAAAGTAATAATCGTTTTTATTTCAATCGTTTCGATGATTGTGTTTTATCCAATAGTCGATTTTACCGTATGGTTCTCCGTGAATAGATCATTTGGTTAATTAATCATGAAATTTCGCGATAAAAATAGTGTGACGAATATTTCAAGTCGAATCGAGATATCGATGCTTTCAGAACGCAGAAAATTATTCAATCGTGCTGTTCATAATTGACGAATACTCGATGTGAAAAACGACTATACAAACTTATTATCTACAATATCGAATTAAAACTCCGAACAGAACAGACACGCCGATGATTGCAGATGCGGTTACGAATAAATTAACGATAAGTGTTAAGGTAGATGGAGCGCGTGGTGTTTATTTCGCATAAGTTCGAGAAAAATGAGAGAGAATTGCAAACGCTTCTCGATAGTATAAAAATCTGAAAAAATTCATGCATATTAAAGTTACTGAAAATATTAATTTTGCATAACAATAATTGCGAAATTTTATTAACAAATTGATGAAAAATAAACAAATTGTTCAACAAATTTCTGGTAACCCAATTTTTTTTTTTTAATAAAAATGATTCGTTAATTTTTCCGAATACGTATGAATTTTTTCAGATTTTTAAATTCACTTTGAATTTTTTTTTTATATGGAAAAAATGTGTGGAAAAACGCAAATTGCAAAGAGAATTTAAAAATCTGAGTAAATTCGGAAAAATTAACGAATCATTTTAATAAAAAAAAAAACGTTGGGTTTCCGGGAGATTGGTTAAACAATTTTTTTTTTCATCAATTTTTTAATAACATTTTGGAATTATTATTATGCAAAATTAATCTTTTCAGTACCTTTAATATGCACGAATTTTCTCAGATTTTATACCATCGAGAAGTGTTTTCAATTCTCTCTCATTTTTCTCGACCTTCGCGAAATGAACACCATGCGCAAGGAATACCGTAAAGGTTTTGTTTCTCGACTCTAATCGTTCTATTTTGGACGCCCGGGAAGACGATAGAATAACTCTGAACAGAGGATGTATGCCACGCGTCCAAATGATTGACAGGAGTAGCTTTCGTCTTTGGTAGATAAAAACATCCGAGTGAAAAGATAGGCTTCGCGAGAGAGGGTTGAAGTCGGGTTTCGGGACTCGGCAACCCTCTAATGTACTTCCGGTACCCGAAAGTTCATGCTGGAGTGGCTGGTGGGTGTGAGACGGCGTTCCTACCGAATCTTCGAGGTAAAGGGAGAGAGAAATCTCACGTTCTGCGTAAGATACGAGATAAAACCCGTTCGCCATAGGTCTCTCTCACCGGTAATGGATGCTCCCGAAATGAACCTTCGGAATTATCGTGTCGGTGCCTCTGGTACTAACCAACCCCCAACCTCTCCCTCCCACCCCCACCCCTCGCTTTTCTCCCACGGGACTTTCGTCGCGGTGAACTCGAATATTTATGCCGGTATTAAAGCCGCGGAGCATATAATCAAATCCCCCCTCCCGCCGCCCTCCGCCTTTCGAAGTTACGCAAAAGCCAACTTGACGCGGTATACGCGGAGAATACAGGAGAGTTGTGATATTAACGGGAATTGAGAGATAATATTCATGTATCAGATTGAATTACTCCGATCTCCGAGATTTGCGTTTCTTTGAACTTCAGCAACGCTATTTCGTTATTTTGTCTGCAATATTTAGCGCAATATTAATTTTTATTGCAAAGTGCATTTTTTCTTATTATGAAACAAAGCAAATGATTAAAATTGACAGCGCATATTTTCTTAGACTTTCATTAATTATTATTATCATTTTTCACTGCACGGTATTGGACTGCAAACACAATATTTCGTTATTTTCATCTATAATATTTGTCGATAAATTTTTGTTTCTTTTTTGTTTTTCCTTCGAAAATAATGTTCCCATCGCTAACGACAAAAAAAAAGAATATAAATGAATACGAATGAGTATAGCGCGACATTTGAATATTTATATATCTCGCGTAATACAATATCCTTCTCGTAACTCCAATATATATCGCTTGAAAATTGTTAAACTTTCGTCGAGCAACGAAGATAACATCGATAATAACGTTAGTTGACTCCGAGTCTCGCGAAGGCAACACACCGAAGGATTGACGCCTTGGAAGGGTTTACCCTTCATTATCTTCGAGGGTTTCTCTGGAACGGGAGCTGACGAAAGTTTATTCTCTCCCAACGCCTGATGTAATATCGTTACATACCAGCGCGCTATCGAGTTTCGCGTTTATTCGAAAGTATCGTTCGGCAGAAAATTGCGTCGCATTGAGATTTCGGGAATAACAATATTTCATAATAAATTCCGATCGATTTTTTTTCACAAGAATATTGAATTACATTCGTTAATTTGACTAACGCTCAACGAACAATGCGGGCGTTGAAAATAAAAAAAAAATTCTATGATAATGTTGATGAACGCGAGTATAATGGCGCTTATAGAAATTCGCCTTGGCGTTCAATTTACCTTGATGAATTCCGACAAAGCCGTGTCCTCCTCTCCTCGCCCCGGCCGTTTATGCGTTCGCGGTTAGCCAACGGCGATCAATCCGCTCATCGAACTGCGGTTGATTCCCGTGCGCTCTCCGCGCAAATGGAAAGTGAGCGCTCGCGATATACAAAGCCCGGGGATAGCGATCGAAAACTCGAAGGCGTGTCCGTGATCAACTGAAGAGAGAGATAACAACAATTCAGAGAGGATGGATGGGATGAATGGATCGACGAGAATGTGAAAATGAAGTAACAGCCAAATCCGCGAAATTCACGTGACTGTAACTGATGGGTCGACTGTTGAAGCGTACGGTTGCATCCCCAACTAACTGTTGGAAGAGATTCGCGGAGGAAACTGGAAATATCGTGAGCCCAACGAGTGTAACGCTTAGGCTTTTACAGTTTTTTGTTGGTTGGCGATATGGCCGTTTCCCTGGACGCCCTTTCGATGAATCCCGAAGCCCGGCGATAGCCACAAGCGTGGAACAGCTCCCGGGATCTCGTTCAATCGTCACCGATCTGTCCGCGATGCCGCATTGCCAATTGAACACGTCCGGCAAATCTGAAACGTATCCGTTGCCCGTCGAACTCCCGATATCGAAATCTGCTCATCGTTAAAATCCGCTTTTGTTTCTTTCGCCGATCGATTCATGCGCGCAAAATTGATTTCGCAATGGAGTGAATTTAATTGAACGAAACAGCGATTATTTGAGTGAAAAAAAAATGTGAAAAGTGAGTGAATCGTATACTCTTTTGATTCTTCGACGGTTATCGCGAGAGGGAATGATTATTGTGCTCGCAGTTGATATCGAGTCTTTGGTGCTATAAATTTGTTTTGAATTCAATCGTAAAATTTGCCGTTATTGACGAAATGGGGGAAGAAAATCTTTTTACAATTTTCAATAATGAAAAAACACTCTTTACGCCCGAATCGTCAAATTCATTTATAAGATTTTTTTTTTTTCTTTTTTTCGAGATATTTGATTGCAATTTTTTTTCATTGTACATCGATGTTTTTCACGAGTGAACGAAAGATAAAGAAAAGACGAAAAACGAAATGGAAACAATATCGCCGCTGCCGCGTTCCCGTGTGGATCGATTGCAACGCTATAATGGTTGCAAACATTTCGTATTGAAATTTTTCATTTTTTTTTTTTTTTTTCCTTTTTTGATTGGTATCGACAAACCACCGCGATCTCGCGTTCGCGGTACATACAGAAAACTCCGGATGCGCCGGTTTATACTTTCAACGCACCTGCTGTTTGATTCACTGGTTCACCGGAAAGGAGGGAATGTAATCCTCAACGTTGTTACGCAGCGACGTTTGAGAATTCGTGGGTTAGTTGATGAACGGTATGCGAGCACCCGGTGCGGCTTTCCTGACCCTTTATGACGGTCGCGATGTTACGCACAAAGCCTCGTGACACAGATGAAAGGGATGCTATAACGGAACTATATTTCATAACGTGTCGGTGGGGTAACAGGCAAAAGTTCCGAGTGTTTGTCAGTTATGACCGCATCGAACCCCTTCCCCGTCCCGCTGCGCTGGAGAGTCGCGATGTGTAAAAAATTCATCGCGAAAAAAATGTCGAATAACCCGTCGGGCAATAACGAGGAAACAAAAATAGCGGCACGAAAGAGGAGCAACAGTTCGTTCGATGAATTGGCAGGAGTGAGCGCAGTTCGAGAGGACAGAAGCGAAAAGGGCAGAGAGAATTGCAGGCTGTCTCCGCCTCTATCAATAACACGCTGGAGGCGATGGACCATTTTGACAAATTCCCGTTTCTTTATTAACGGTCCTTAAAAATCATTTTAATTATCTCGAAAAATTCACAAATACCTCGACGCGTGTCGATCATAAATCCTCCGATTTTTTTTTATTTTCCACTTTCCAATTTTTTGAAAAATGATATTGTAAAAATTTCGATAGACAATAGTCGAGATAACGAAGGAGAATTTCTAGTGTTGATTTCTCTTGTTTTTCAACATTTGGATTGTTTTCTTTTACAAATGAAATTTCCGACGACAAAGTTCGTGACATTGAAATTCGAAAAATTCGTAAAATATTGTCGCAATCGGGCGATCCGTATAATTAAATTATTTCGTAATTATTAGCGAAATGGAAAAAAAAATAATTCACGTAATAGTTAAAAGTTGCGGTACAAATGGGATGTCCATTGGTGGCAACGAGTGCATTTTGCTCGTGCGATGAAAATCCTTTCTGACCCCTTATACCAGGTATACGGAAGGTTTCTTCGTCGTTCCGGTGCTCTCCGACGGACACTGTGGTAAATCTCTCGTTGAGATTTAACTCAGTTAAATAGATTTCTCAAGTACACGCTTGGCGATAACTTCTTTAGCGTGTTATAAGGATAGAGAGAAAGGATATATATATATATATCTGAAATCCCTCTCAGTGCACGAAGCGTCTCAAGTTTGCTCGACAATTAATTTAAGATTTAATTCGCCGAAGTAACGGCCCATTCGCTCGGGAGACCGAGTTTACACGAACGAACGAACGAACGGAAAGAACGAACGAAAATCTCGAGACCCCGAGAGCTCTGGATTTCTCCTCCTTAAACGAATGAGGATATATCCTACAAGTCGGTGTGCTGAATATAAAAATTGTTTCATCGTTGAGCGCTGTATATACGATAGTGCACCGGGGTTACCCTCTTCCCCTCGCGGCGGTCCTATCCCTCTGCTCCTGGATGACGTGTAGTCTCTCGGTTAATTAATTGCCATGGGATAATGGAAGCGAGCGCTAATGAAAATGGATTTCTTCTCTCGTCCGCGATGTTCTATACTCGTTAAAGATATATATACGTTATCTATACGCGCTATACAACACGATCGTGTATTATTATATCTGTATCAGTTATAAAGCTACGTATACGTCACGGGTTCTTCTTTCATCCGAATAGACTCGAAGAAGAAAACTAGGTCACTGGATATTTTTCTGACATCGACTTTTAGCCGTATCGCAATTCATCGTCGGTGGGTCGAGAAGTTACTTTTTTCTTTTTTTTTTTTTTTGAAAAATTATATCCGCCGAGATATAGAATGGAGTTTCAAAGGATAGAAAGAAATATGTAGGCAGTGAGGATGGGAAAGGGGAAAAAATGAAAAAATAAAAAAAAAAAAGAGTACGCGGCTATGGAAAACAACGCGAGGAGGTTGAATGGCTCTAGACGTTTGTCACGTTTTTATCGGCCATTCCCTGGTCCCTTTCTTTATCCCGGATAGTACGCAGTATATCGCCGTGAGAGGGGGAGAACGAGAGAGAGAGAGAGAGAGAGAAAGAGAGACCCCAGTACAGCCGCACACGCCCGTTGCCCGCGAATAAAGTGGCCGGAGCATTTAAATATTTCGAACGTTGCGGGAACCCGAGAGAGGGTGATGAACTGGGAGTTGCCGAACGTTGCCTGGACTATGCCTCTGGCTTTTCGTTGGATATACTATACGCGTACTCCCCGCACTCCCCCGTATCCAACACGAGGTACTTTCTCTTCCGGCCTTTCTGTACTCTATACCTTATACTTCCCTTTTTCCTTTCCTTCCTTCCTCCCGACTCTTCTTTTCTCTATTCTCAAACAATAGGAAATATTTTATCTTTTATATTCCCGCCGCTCGCCTCTATCGGCTACCACCACTCTTTCTCTTGGTTCGCGAGACCAGTTTATGCGGAAATCCGGAGCGCAACGAGTGTATAGCAGTGAAAGATGACTTCTGATCGCCTAAGTAAAAAAATTCATATTTTTGTGTAGAGAAATTGAAAAATCGATTAATTCTTATGAGAAAATTTCAACAGTCGAAATATCCATATTTCGAACAGTTTCGGGCCGAAATAATAAACAAACGGTTTCATAATAATTAATGTTTGTGTAAATTTACCTATTTTTCGGAATAATTGATTCCGACACGAGGTCATCAATGTATGACAACATTTGTAATTTACGGTCGATTTTTTTTTAATAATACACGCATTCGATCGAAAGTTTCGTAATTATTTCGCAATAATTAATCTTTCGTAATGAGATAATTTATCCGCGTGAGCATTTAAATTTGGACAACGCGATTTGCGAGTCGAGTTTTTCGCGGCGCTTCAGCTGCGGCTTGCAACATCATCGTCGATGTTTTCACATGTGTGATACAGTTCGACCGCAGTAGAGAAAATTTCGTGAGTCCAGTAGCCGTTTAATTAGTCGCCGCAAATATGTAACCTGACATTATACCGACGAAAGCTGTGGCGCGAACGTTCGACGCCGCTGCAGAGCAACCAAAACTCAAACTGCTGCAACTGCTATTGTCGGAGACAGACGAAACCGGTTATACGGACCAAACACTCCAGTGGCATTAAACCGGATGAACACTTACGTGCTTCGCAATAACGACCGCTGTAAATGTTTGGCGTCGAGTAATTTCGAAAGAGCGGCGAAGCAAAATCAACACGAACGACTGAAAACACTTTTTTTTTTTTTAAATCGATTCACTGACGACGAATTGTTTTATTTTTGCATACAAGCCGACCAAAGATTAATTAATTGCTTTATCTAACGAGTGACAAATTTTCGTCGTATTTGTCGGTCGGAGTAACACGATCTTCTTTTTATTTTTTTCGTTTCGCAACTCTCCGGGAATGGAATATTTTCGTTTGTGACTTTTCATCGGGGACAGCCGAGTACCGCGATATTAATTAATTAGCACGAACACTACCGAATTTAACGCTGTTTCGTTTTATTACGGAGCGGTCGATGGTAAACGAGCGATCGCACAACCGTTCTATCGATATTGCCACTCCGTACGAACGTGTGTAATGTTAATATATCAATATTCACTGCCATTTTATATTGCCACTCGGTGATGATTAATTTTCGACCATTTTCAATACAGTGGATTGTGTAGTCGGGCCGACAAAACCGATTGAATTTCGTTCGTTCCCCGAGTCTCTGTTTCCGTTTTACAATTGCACGCGCGCGATCGCTATACGCGGAAAATTTTGCAATATCACATCAGAGTTAGGAGTTGATAATAAAGTTTATATTTTCATGATGAATATTACCCGACGCTACGGACGAGAGGCTTGAAGAATAGAATTTCGAATTTCCATTCGAAAATCCGTTATCGGATCGCTATAGCTAACGAATTCCGCGGGGTTTTTTTTTTTTTTTTTTTTTTTAATCAAAGTAAATTAATAACGAAGACATCGTTCCGATAACTCAATGTATTGATGAATTTGCATTTTTTTCTTTTGGTTATCATCGAAATTTTTATTTTTCGCGATTTCGTGTGGTTGTCGCTGTGCGCATAATGGTTCTACGTGGTTAAAATTTACTTTTGCAATTTGTCGGTTCAGATATTCCATTCTGTTAGAATAATTAGGAATTGCGCTGATTGTAGAGGGGATTTACTGGGTTCGTTATTTCAATCCAATAATAATATTTATTTATTTTCCGACAAATATATACATTTCATCGTGAATATGAAAATAAAAAAAAAAGAAATAAATAAAATAAACATCGTATCGCCAATAATTTTTTGTCGATATTTTTCATACACTGCGCGGGGTATTTACGCTTCAAAAAATTGCATCGTTGTTGATTCGACGTGTGAATCCATCAGTTATTCGCGGCTGGATATTCAAGACTCGGGATGGTTAAAAAAAAACGGGGGATGGAGAGAGAGAGGGCGCGGAAAGCAAAGCTTTGAAAAAGGGAAAAGACGGAAGGGAAAGCACAAGGAGGGCGAGGGAGGGGTATATAGGGATATACCAGTGGCCGGGCCGCCAAGGGATGAAATGGGATGAGGTTTGGGAACGCGGTGGTTGAGCGATGAAGCACAGCGCGAGGCCAATAAATAATTCAGTAATCAATTTACACAACTTTTGCTTGCCGGGGCCGCCGAGTACGGCGGGCACGGGGTTCGAAAACTATTTCTATTTGCATGCGGGAAGTCCCCTGAGCGGCTTTGATTTTATTTAGTTGGTCCAAAGGCATGAGGCCGAACTGGCTGTTTCCAGTTGGTATACTGCGTTGGCTCTACCTACTGAAAAGCTTCGCCACCTGTTTTGATTGCGAGCTTCCGACCTCTTTTTCCATCTCAGCGTCGGAATCGCGATATATATGTATATATCTATATATCTTTTTTTTATTATTTTCGTTTTTTACGCTGTTTCCAAACTCACACCGCAACAACTTCACAGTTCAAAGTTGTTTCTACCGCGACGACGACGGCGACAAGGCGAACGCGAATACGCTGAACGTCGGTCGACTGTTTTATACTATTTTTGTTTTTTTTTTTTTTTTCATTTTTATTTCAATTTTTTTTTTTTTTTTTTATATCTCACCGCACCCTTTGTAAACGCAATATAGGAGAATCGTGGCAATGCGACGGTTTAACGTGAAAAAAAAAAAAAAGACCGGGGTATAGAGGAGGAATTCCATGAAGGGAAATTACGGTGTATAAATCAAAAGAGCTATTCGCGCAAAGCTTCGGGGCTTCTGTGAGCAGAAAATGAAATTTGTTTGGATGTTATTATCAGAGATGAGTTGGAGGGTTTTAGGAGAAACGAAGAAAGCTGAGAAAACTCGGTGGATATACGACAGAAAAATATTGATAACAAACTTTCTTTTCGAGATCTTGTATAATATTCATCACACCGTTTTTTTTTTATTCCCAAGAGTCTCTAATTAGGTAGGGATGAGGATTGCTTCGAATGATGAGGCAACAATTAGACTGCGAGTAGAAATGAGTCGTAATCGCGAGAAAAAAAAAAAAAAAAAATGCGAAAAGGAAAAAATAATGTGGAATTGCCGCTCGTAAAAATACATTGGTCTCATATTTCGTTTTTAGCGATAGTCGCGATATGACGAAGAATTTATTAGACCTTCCAAAGCTAAACTTTGGAAGAATCCACTCAATCAAAAGTTTTTCCTTTCAAATTCTGTACCTATCAGTCATGTCACATATCTCTCTATATATATAAAGTTACCGCCGCTGTCGCCGCCGCCGCCGCCGTCGCCGCCGCCGCCGCCGCCGCCGCCGCCGCCGCCGCCGCCGCCGCCGCCGCCGCCGTGTCAGGAATCGAGACCCCCGCCGCCTCGATCCCGCTCGCTCGACCCCTCCCCCGCCACCCCGCCCCCGCTCGCTCAAAAGGAGCCCCAGCCCGAAATATTCTAAGTCCCCATAGGGGGGGTCCCAGGCAAATATATTCTAAGTCCCCAAAGAGGGCTCAGCCGGAAATATTCTAAGTCTCCCTTAGAGGGACTTAGAATATTTTCAGTCGAGGGGGGGGGGGGAGGGGGGGGGGCGAGCGGGGCGGAGTGGCAGGGGAGGGGTCGAGCGAGCGGGGGAAGAGAAATATTCTAAGTCCCCCTTAGAGGGACTTAGAATATTTCTCTTCCCCCTTAGAGGGACTTAGAATATTTTCGGTCGAGGGGGGGGGGGGGGGGCGAGCGGGGGCGGAGTGGCAGGGGAGGGGTCGAGCGAGCGGGGGGAGAGAAATATTCTAAGTCCCCCTTAGAGGGACTTAGAATATTTTTCGAATATTTCTTAGAATATTATTCTAAGTCCCCCTTAGAGGGACTTAGAATATTTTCGGTCGAGGGGGGGGGGGGGGGGGGGGGGAGTGGCAGGGGAGGGGTCGAGCGAGCGGGGGGAGAGAAATATTCTAAGTCCCCCTTAGAGGGACTTAGAATATTTTTGGTCGATGGGGTGGCCAAGGGGGAATCCCCTTAGAGGGACTTGGAATATTTTTCGGGGGCGTGGGGGAAGGGAGAGAAAATATTCTAAGTCCCCCTTAGAGGGACTTAGAATATTTTTCGGGGGGGAGGGGCGTGGGAGGCGAAGGCCAAAATATTCTAAGTACCTTTCGAGGGGACAGTCTAAGTAAAAATACAATAAAAAAGCGGTGGCGGCGCTGGTTGGTGAAAAGTTGCGGCGGTGATGAGACATTTTTATAATGTCGACAAAAAGGAATGCGAGCGCGCGTAGCGCGCGAGCCCGGGGAACCTCTAGTATATATATATACATTGCCTCGGATCGACTTTCCTACTAAATAAAGATGTGAAATATCAATCGGCATAATCATCCCTATAACGATAATAATAATACAGTTCGTAAAGGCAAACTCTCGCATTCATATATCTGCTATATACATATATGTATACTATATATATATATACATGTGTACACACAGCAGATTTTTCTTTTCTTAATTTTGTTCCTTATTCCGACGAGAGAGCGATCAATGGTTTCATCCATCGAAAGATAATATAAGAACAAATATACGAAAGTTCGGCGAGGCGGTATATCTACCGTCGAATCAATGATTTATACGATTTTCCCGTACTCGGTGACCCAGTAAGGCCGCATGAAATTACGCTAACGTAGCCGAGACATCATCGACCAATTCGTCGTTAACGATCGGCATTGTTTATGCATAATTCATAACGTATATATGTTTATGAAATATATACATGTACTGTATATACTATATGATATATATGGTGTATATAGATAGATGACGTATCATTTGTTCGCCACAGAATCTCTCTATCTCGATTTTCTACTTTTCATACAGTATATATGCGCACAGCATTGTAGTATTGGATTCGCGCGAGTTTCCGAAAGTGTAGGTCGTTAGTTATCAATGAAATGACCGCGGGATCGTACTACTGTGCCTACCAATCGATTATTCATTTGTATATCCAACGAGCCCGGCGGCTTTCATTACGATTCCTTTTGTAACGAAAACTGCAAAGCCACGCGAATTTCACTCGTCAATTACCCTCGGAACTTCGTCGTTCTCCTTGCATCGAACACGGCAACGAAATTCTCGTTGAACATTATTTTTCACAATTTTGTTTCCATACGTTTGAGAAGAGAAGGGAGCAAAGCGATGTAATGCGAAAAATAATTTGTGGTATTCGTATTCAAAATGGTAAAAAAAATGAAAGACTCGATAGAGCTTTTACGAACAATTATCTACCACTCATTAGTGGTTGGCGTCGTTACCGAGAAAACTTTTTTTTTTAATTTATGTGAATACCAACTCAATTACGTTAATTGCAAGTTGTACCTACTTTTTTTTTCTCTTTCTCGAGTATCTGCTTTGATAGAGCTTTAGTCACATAGATATTTTTAATTACTTCGCTTCATCGTCATCGGCGAAAATTTAACACTTTTGAAGTATCTTCGTTACTTCCCAGTAATTTGTGCAAATTTCTTGCAAAAGAAAAAAAAAGTAAGTAAAAACGAAATATCCTGTGAAAAGGAAAGTCTTTGCAGAGAGCAATGGCATCAAAATTAATTTTTTTCTGCAAGTACCGAATGATTTGAATTCATCAGTGGAAAAATTCTGTACTTTTTTCTTCTGCTGATCATTGGGACGATGCCAAAGGCTCTCCGAATCCTTTTCAGATTTGAAGCAATTCAAATTTCGTCCCCATCCTTCCACGATGCAGACAACGAATGTAGTCCGCGCGATACGCGCAACTTTGGGGAATCCTTCGTGTGCTACTTTCGTGTGCGCGAATGAAAATGGTTGCGCAACCTTACAGACGAACTAATGTAGTTTCGGGTCAAAAACTCAGAATCTCCTTTCTTCTGATCGCCCGCATTGCCATCGGTATATATATACATATCTGTTTATATATATTCTTGGAAAGTTGTTCATCTGCCCCCCCCCGTGGAAACAGACCGTAATTTCAAACCGTTGCTAACTTCAGTCCGTTGCTAACATCAGACCGTTGCTAACTTCAGACTGTTGCCAACTTCAGACCATGCTAACTTCAGACTGTTGCCAAATTCAGTCTGTTGCTAACGTTAGACCATTGCCAAAGTTAGACCGTTGTTAACTTCGGACCGTTCCTAACTTCAGACTGTTACTATCTTCAGACCGTGGCTAAAGTCAGAACTTTGTTTACGTCACGCTTTCATACCAACGATTTCTATCGCAAACGTTGCCACCGGAACGGTGTCCATAGCAACGGTTACCATAACAACGGTGGCCGTAGCAACTGTTTCCATAGTAACAGCTTGCACAGATATGGTGACCATAGTCTGTGGCGCCGACAAAGGCATGTCATTCATCGGGACAGGGGGCGCGTGGGTAATGTGGTAGTAGCAATATTTTGCAGGTTTCTGTCGGACGTTCGCGAGCACGCGAGCCCGCCAATCCTGTGAAAAATAACCTTCTAGTATACATATATGTATGTATACAGAAAGCAGCGGTGCTGTGAAAAGCTTGCAACCCCGTCGTATGCGCTACTTCCGCTCTGTGTCGGGGGGAAAACCGATAAAATCCTCTCGCGTTCGCCGCACATACCGCGACTAAGACCCTTAACGGCTGTACAGACGCTAAATTGCTGATTGTAAAGTACGCCTACGACTGTGCCGGAGGTTTCTTAACGAGGCAAACCAAGAGCGCGAGCGAGAGAAGTATAAACGGTTACTCTCTCGTCGCCGCGTTGGGGAAATGCCTCGAAGCAAAGGAAAACTGCTCCATTGGGGTAGGAGAAAAGCGACGAGTGAAACTGGAGAATGAGTGCGTTGGTCGTTTCCCAGATCCATCCTCACCTCGTAAACGGAAAGGCGAGGGGTGAAGAGGGAG
The DNA here is from genome assembly GCA_963971235.1 of Cryptus armator. Classification (NCBI taxonomy): domain Eukaryota; kingdom Metazoa; phylum Arthropoda; class Insecta; order Hymenoptera; family Ichneumonidae; genus Cryptus; species Cryptus armator. The sequence continues at coordinate 12,005,600 of OZ020242.1, read as the reverse complement.
TGGGGTTTGGGATGGGGTAGTGAAGGTGGTACGTTGCGGGCAATCCTCAGTTTGGCTTCTATGAGCTTTCTTCTCCTTTTAACCACCATTTTCGCACATACCCAGTGATACCGGCAAACCAGCAACTAGAGTATTCCACTCTTATAACTCGAATCATCCCTTTTCTTTCTCGCTTGGTAACACCCTCGCGATAACCCTATTCATTTCACTCTTTTCTATCTCTCCTCCGTACACAACTGACCCCCCAATCCCCCTCTCCTCGTGTCTCTCGTTCTTCCATTTCCCCTCTGCCGTGAAGCTTTTTGCAACAATTAATTTTCGTTTAGCTTAATTAAATTTCCCCATTCGCCTTCCCACGATCTCTCTCTGCCGGTGTTGAACTGTGTGACCTCCCCGCTGTAGTCGTGTTCGCGTTCCAAACACCACGGTAAGCGTAACTACGGCTCTTCGTGGGGATATCCCAGACGCAAGCTTTCTATAACGTTTTCGCCAATGTTCTCTGGACTGCAGCTTGTGGAATATATATAACAGCGGATTCGGAGTTCGAATTGATTCTCCTCTGAAATTGGGCGAGTGGAGCGCGATACTGGCATAACACTTGGTAGTCCTTTTGCTCGGTATCGTCCCTCCCGTGCTCTCTCGGCTCTTCACAGGCTTCTCGTATACACGGTTATTTGTAATTCGTACCCCGACGCGGCTACGTTCCACTAGCTGCGCATACCTGGCCACGTTACCAGACGCTCAAGGGGTGTTCAACTATATCTACAAATGGGACCGATCGTTCGTTAGTTTCTCTACGTATTTACGTCTACATATATAGGTATATATATAATATATATGCTCGAGTACTTTGTACACGTACAATAGCGGTATCTCATTGCGCAGAGGAACAAGACGCTCGATTACACGAGGACTCGAGTCTACTTCTATACGAAATAGCTTTAGGGAGAAAATTGACGAGCCTCCCCCGTGCCCTCTCCTCAACGTGAAGTAAATGCGAAATTCACTAGGATACTCTGGGGCGTGTGATACCGAATGCGAGGAAGATTTAGAAGCCGTGAATATCGACATTTCGAACGATTTGTCGACGGCTGCGTATTTTATTGCGCAAAATTAATTATAATGCGCGTCAGCTGGTGCAATTGGTAAACGATACATGCGCATATATACGCGTATTGGAATGATTATAGTTCAATCTTTATCGGAATTTTTTGTTATTTTCGAACATTTTTATAGAAATATTGATTATCGCGGGAAAAATTGGATATTTACGTCGTTCGATGAATTAATTCAAAGTGGACAAGGCCGCGGAGGAAGAGGCGAGAGGAATGGCAAATGCACGTTTTGTTCAAAGGTAGGGCAGCGTGAAAATTTCGTGGGGAACGTAGCGTAGGTCAATTATGTCGAGACTAAGGGGACAGAGCGGGAGGGGCTACGAGAGGGAAAGCGAGTTCGGTCGATTCCTCTCGACGAGAATGGCTGTGAGCCTCGTTCCCCCCTTTTTTTCGCTTCGCGTTCGGGACCACTTTGTGTGTCCGAAGCCCTTGAATATTCCTCCTCCCTCTCTTTGGTACTCTCGCAACCAGCGGCAATAGCACGCTCGACTTGAATATCGATTCACGTCGAATGTCGGCCAATCTAGCGTGAAACCAATCTGCTATTTTGGGGGGAAGCTTTCAAAGAGCCCCAAACGTTTCGTGAGCGTTCGGGTGTGCCGAATGTTTTTAAGAGCGACGAGCCGCGATCGGGCTGCTCGAGTCAAACTCGAGTTATGTACGATCGAACTTCTCTCGAGTGTAAAAACTTTACAAAAATAGAAGAAAAAAAAATAATAACAATAGTTCTTTTTTAATTTTTTTAAATTTTATTTCGATATTCCGTCGCCACGCATAAACGAACTTTGCTCCAATTCTTTGAATCGAATTTCCTCAATGTCAATCGGAGAGTTTTTTAATTCGTCGGGGGCTGATATTGTCGTGACACTTTGTCGTCTTAAAAAAAAAAAAAAAAAAAAAAAAAAAAAAAAAAAACACCTTAAAACAATTAAAAAAATCGGTTTTCTTCGATAAATCGATTAATCGATTCTTTGTTCCCGAAATGGAGTATGTTATGGTTGCATTAATTTACGCCGATACTTCGATATCCTGCGGAGCTTTATTCGCTGTATGATAAAATTCAAAGCAACGCTTCTAACTCTTTACGGTGTGACTTACAAACACTGGAAAATTAATGGAGTTATACTAACTAATATGTATATACATTTAATCGTAACGTTATCGACTGCCGTCAGATTCTAATAATTCTCTTATAGAGGTTCCCGTTAACGGTAAAGCGATGCACGGGCAAAAACTTGTTATTTGAGATATAACGAAGAAGCACACGTTTCTCTATGAATAATGTCGAGAAATTTCCGTAAATAGCCCCCAAACTCATTTTCAATTGGTCGGATTTCGAGAGTGAAACTTTTCGCAGTATGCGCATCGTTCCCCCGAACAACAGCGGCTCCGGCTCCGTTTTACCTCTGCACTGTGTATGTGTGTCTATGTGTGTCCGTTACGGCGAGTGCTTTCACGAAAGTTTCCGGCTCACCGCTCAACCGCTCGAAAGAGGATCAGGCTTTCTCTCCCGCTGCAGGTCTCCCCGCGCCTCTTTCCTACCTTCGTCGTCGTTGCCGCACCATCGCCAACTCCACTAACGAAGGATAAGGTATTAAACTATCCGTAACTCCGTTAGAGAACCGGTTGGGGAAATGGATACCGCGAGTGCCGAAAATGATGTGCCGTCATCCACCGTAAAAAAAAAAAAAAAAAAAAAAAAAAAACGATCAACTAGCAGTTATTTCTCGATACAGAAATAATCTTGTAGCTGCAAGTAGAGTACGTCGAAAGACAAGCAACATCGATAGGATGAAAAGCATCGAATTGGTAGCGCTTATAGATAGATGGCCATCGTTCCCAGGATTCTTCTTCATTGATTCTTACCTTTCAGCCCATCGGGGAATTAATCCCAATGGCGATCCCTCGGATATTGTACGACGATCCTTTCGGATATAAGACAATCGTTTCTAATTACCAAAAGATCCCTTGGGAGATTAAAACAAAAAACAAAGGGTCTCCAAATGTCTCAGCTTGGTATCTATTGCCTCAGTGGGGCTCGCCACTGTTTATTTTTATAGTTACTTTTTTTTATACAGAAATTAAGCTTCGATTGTCTGGGAATCAACTCGAGTAATTTCCAGAGTTCATTAAATTCTCAGTTCCCGGATTATTCTATCAATTTTATTTGTAATAAAAATTGTTGTAATCAACAGCCGAATTATATAAGATAACTATAATAATAATAATAAATCATATTTAGTAACTAATAATTAATTAATATTTCCCAATAAAAAAATTCGACCCATATATCGAACGATCTATTCAATGGATCATCGTATCAACTCGATTTATCGTTAAGATTATCGTATTTGATACATCAATTAATTCATTTTGGAAGATTTGATATCCGGTTCGGTTCTCTCGCGTTTCTCGGTCGCGTTAACGTTAACTTGATTTTAATTCCTTACCCCTATTTCCTCGTCCATCGTTGTGGCAATTCAGAGTAAAATAGATCGCGGAAGCGAACACAAGAGAACACGGGGTAGTGAAAAAAAATGAAATAAAATAAATGTCGCGGAAACATAGAAGAGAATAATAATTGTTCAAGGATGCAGGGGTTTCCATTATACACATATATACACACGAACATAGTCATGTATAGTTAATGCAAGTAGATATGACGGTACATAACGAAAGGCATGAAACTGCCGCTTTTAATCGCAGAGTAGGGCTTTGAGGACGCGGAAGTGGAACTCCATTTGCGACATGTACTTGGGGGGGGGGGGGGAGGGGGCGGTGCGGCTCGGAAGTCTGCCGGAAAGTTAAGTAGCTTTAGCGTTCAAACAACGCTAGAAGCGGAGAAAAAGACACGGACCGCGGGCGAGCTACGGCCATGAATTTACCCCGGAGATATTCTACCTGTGGAAATATAACTAAACGCAGGTAGCCACTGGATGTAAAGCTCTCAAGCGTCGTTGCTATATACCTTCTGGCGAAACTCTTTATTTTTCATCTCGAATAGGGTTAAACATTAGTTGAAATTATGAAATTTTTTTTATTTTTTTTTACGTATCATTCGATTGTTTGCCAACTTGTTACACCAAAACTGTTACTCCAATGAATTCTCGAGTTTGCCTGACGAAAAAGAATAGTTCGTTTTTTTTCGGCACCGTTCGTGAGGATTTTCGTTGCAAACTCGTATCCCGGGGACATATGTGTCTTTGCGTCTTCGCTTTGTTCAAATTGATTTACCGAGAATTCACGAAAACTTTGGACGTGAATTATCGCTGCTGTGTGTCTTTGCGCGTGCGCGACGAAAACGTCTCGGTGGATTCTTCTTCTCGTATGGCGTATAACTCATGATACATTTTCCTTGGACAGTCGAGACACGGAAGAGGAATGATGAGGATGAGAATGTACCCGAACGAAAATTCGAAATTAAAACAAAAGTATACACACTTTCTGTCTGTGTGCGCGCGTGAACACCCCCTTCCCTTTCCCCAGAAACCACGGGGACGGGAGCGCGCCAACGAAAGTTTCGTGTACTTTGATACTTTAGACTCGGCGCTACCGCGGAGTGCACTCAACTATATGTTTGCGGTAACGAGAGTTTGTTCACGTTACACCCACTATCTCCCCTAACCCCGCCGCCGACTTCACTATACTACTCTCTCTCTCTCTCTCTCTCTACTCTCTTTCTCTCGTGTCTTTCCGCGAAAATGTTTGAGACTCTTCAACGGTATATAACGCGTGACGTTATACACCGTTCGCGGCTGAGTTAAACTTATACTCGAGAAAATAATCACTGCTGGCACTAGAACTACTAGAGTTGATAATTTTTTTTTTTTTTTTTCGGCGTTTTCAGAGAAAACTTCGAGAATTCGCTTAAATTCAAAATATGTTTCACTGTATTTTGACATCGATTCTTATATTCGTTTTTGGTGGGCTGTAGATACCGTTGCAGTCGTTGGCTTCAAATATCTCATTGCAATTCCGTGATATCATAGACCGGAAATTCACGAATTGTGCTGCTCGCCTTTCATATTCATTGTACGCTGAAATTCATCAGTGAGCGCATATACACGCGAGAACTCAATGGTTTGTCCCCTCCCAATAGGTAGGACGTATGGGGAAGGATAGGGGGGGGGGGGGGGGGAAGTCTGCGGAACAACAATACTATAGGCTATAGCGGATTCGGAATTCGATCATCGTTAATGACGTTACGGATTCCTATCGAAATCGACGTATATTAGACTTTCAACGAAGCTACTCGCGCGGATATTCAATACCAAAATCTGCGTCGGGAGAGTATCGGCTATCGCTCGCGTTATCACATGTGATTTCGAATCGGCAAGATTCTCCTTGTTGTGCATAAACGATATTAGTTAATACCGTTCGAGTGCGAGTACCACTACGAGATATCAAACATCAACGATACGAGAAATGGCAAATTGTATTATACGGTCGATCGAATTGCTGCGCCCTCAAAGCTCATAGTTTCCGCCGAATGCAATTACCCGGAGAAAATCGATAAATTGATGTCGTTCCTCGATCAACGTTTTTGCTTCCTCACGAAGCTTTGTGTTGGTGAAATTTTTTTGTTTCGAGATTTTCATAGAAACATATTCAGAATGTTCCAAAAAAATCACATTTAGAAAAAATGTCCGTCCGTATGTGTGTGTGTGCGCGCGCATCGTTTGAACTCATAACTTAAGAACGGTTTGAGGCATTAAACTGAAATTTATACCACATGTTCGGGGGTTAAGGCCCCTTCTTTGGTCCGATTTTTATGAAAATCGACCGAGGCGATCAGTTTTACGCCATTTTTAATTTTTTTTAAAAATGGTGGTGGCGCTCTGACACTTTTTTTGAGATTTCGGGTTGAAATTTGGTACACACTTGACCTGTTATAAAACAATTATCAGGATTGAATTTCGGCAAAATCTGTTCAGCCGTTCAATTTTTACGCCATATTTTTAATTTTTCGAAAAATTCGTGGTGACGCTCTAACCGCCATATTTTTTGAGATATCTGGTTATAAACTAGCAGCATAGCACTGATGACATATTTACGTAAATCTTGAAAATTGAACGTCATAAATCGAAAAATTAACCATTCAAATAACGTATCACAAAACAAAGCTTCTTGAGGAAGCCAAAAGTGGCAAACATACGTTTCTTAAAAATAGAGCTGCGTGAACTATAATAAAAGAAAGAGAGGAAGCTATGTCCCAACGCAGTTGGCAGCTTTTTTAAATGGTCGGAATATCAATTTATTATTCTTTTTTTACAATCCTCAGTTGAGAACAGGGAAAATCGAGACCTATACGAAGAATTTAAGGGAGTTATGTCGCTTCGCGTTCATTTCGCATAAGTTCGAGAAAAATGAGAGAAAATTGCAAATACTTCTCGATGGTATAAAAATCTGAAAAAATGCATGCATATTAAAGGTACTGAAAAGATTAATTTTGCATAATAATAATTCCAAAATTTTATTAACAAATTGATGAAAAAATGAATAGGTCAACAAATTTCCCGGGAAAACAACTTTTTTTTTAATGAAAATGATTCGTTCATTTTTCTGAATGCGTATGAATTTTTTCAGATTTTTCAATTTACTTTGAATTTTGTGTTTTTTTACACATTTTTTCCATATAAAAAAAAAATTCGAAGAAAATTGAAAAATTTGAAAAAATGCATACGTATTCAGAAAAATTAATTAATCATTTTCATAAAAAAAAAAGTTGAGTTTCCTGGAAATTTGTTGACCCATTTATTTTTTCATTAATTTGTTAATAACATTTTGGAATTATTATTATGCAAAATTAATCTTTTCAGTACCTTTAATACGTATGAATTTTTTCAGATTTTTATACCATCGAGACGTATTTGCAATTTTCTCTCATACCGACATAACTACCTTAAGGATAATAGTCCTTATAGTGACTTCGACTGTTCATCAATTTCCAAAAACGGTTTTTTATATTTAATGTTGTTTTTTTTTTGGAAACTCCAGAATTTTTTCAACCCGTACCTTACCATAGACCGGCGGTTGTCTATCCCGAGCAGAAATTGGGTCAGGCTGCGATCTGGCCCATATGTCGGTTGCCCTGCCAGCCTGTTCGGGGCCACATCCAGCGTCCTATCAGGACCGGATGTGGCATGTTACGCGATTTTGCATCCGGTCCTGATAAGGTGCCTGATCCGGCAGCGATCCGGTGCCTGATAAATGTGAATCCGGCCCAGGGCCCGTCGCCTGATCTGCCTGAATTAATATGAAAGGTGATTTGTATAAATATTAAGGTATATAAATTAGCGTGAGAACTCCAAATTGAATCACAACGTTAAAAACGACAGAAGTTTCGAAATCGTGCCATCTTCGCTGTATCGAACGTAAAATGGTGTGTTTGGATACGAGTGACGAAAACGAGGAAAGACTGTATGCTGTTTCCCTGCTCCATACATAAAACTTGAGAGCAGTGGAATAAAAGGTATCTAAGGAAGAATTATTGAAATTTCCACGTTCGATTCGCGCGATCCCGCACTAGAAGGAACAAAATATTATAATAAGATTTAATTGTTGAAAATTTCATGTATGATACGCACGACCCCGCGCTCGAAAAATCAAAATATTATAATAAAACTCTGACGTATCGGCATAATTCGCTCTTTCATTTATTGTAAATATTCACCGCGCCATTTTGTCTTCATCTTTCTATATTTTTTTTATATCATAAGTTTGTCGTTCTCACGGAGTTTTGGGGGAAACGTACATTTCATCGAAACTCATAATATCATAAATGTATCATAATAATAATAACATTACTCTCTAATGTATTGTATTATTTACGCCAGAGCTTAGCCGAATAAACATAAAACCATATTAACTTTATCAGGGAAGTTAGAACGTTCCCTGAGCCGGCCCGGATCCACGAAACGTGATGCAGATCTCTTAGCGACATGCCCGACTATTACCTGATTTGGCCCGGATATCGACTACTTAAGGCAAGCCGGATGGAGCAGCTCTTCGCGATATTTGACGTGGGCCTGATCCGGGTGATATGAGGGCAGTCTCATTAGTTGTGCCTTATCAATACTTTAGCTGGCCCGGATCCGGGTGATATCAGGGCAACCTGATCAGGTATGCCTTACTGATCCCTTAGCTGGCCCTGATGGGACATCAGGCTGCCTGACTGCTATTTCTGCTCGGGATCGTCTAAAAAAAAAGAAATAATTTTACAACCTGATATATAGTGATAGGTGATAACATAAATATTTTGATGGGAAAATCAATCACAATCGGCTTCTCGATAAAAGAGAGACCTCTCTCTTGAGACTGCGAGGCATGACACGCAATTCGTATCGAACTCACTTACTTATCGAAAATCGATACCTACTCGTTCGCGATGCGTCGAAGGGCTTAAGCTCTTAATCGCGTTATTCCATTTGCATAATACCTTCAGCTTTATCGTGTAGTTATCCGTGGGGGGAGGAGGCTCGAGCTTTCTCTCCTTGTCTTGGCCTTCCTCGTCAGTTCCTTTATTTACCTTTTTTTTCGACGTTAAGTCAACCGAACGTTTACCAGAATCCCGGCACGGATAATCGGATATATGCAAGATGGGTAATCCGAGAGAGGCTCGCCGAAGGTGTACTGCTACTCCACCTCCACCTCTCTTTCCCCTCCGCCTGACTACGATAATCGCAAGACTCCCGACGACTGCCTGACGATCCTTGAATACACATCACTTCACTACGAACCAAGATACGTATCGGATTATCTACTCGGGCTTACAATGTTTTTTTTTTCAATCTCGCGAATGTCGTTTTAATAAATTTATTCATTCTTTTTCGTAACACCGCTAACATATCATCTACAAATTTCGTCATTAGTCAAATTTGATTTGCACTGTTGACGTTTGTATCGTTTATTTTATCTTCAAAACTGAGTTAACACTTTTTCGGATCTAGAAGATTCGAAGTGTTCAGCTTTTAGACGTTGAACTGTAATTTTTTTGACAAGCCATTGAAATCATTACGATAAAAATAAATGTTACAAAAATGAAAAAACTCTCGACGGAAATGGAAGTGTCATAAACAAATGATGTGTTAACTAAAAATACAGTTTTTTTTTTCGTCAATACATTTTCTGAATAACACTTATATCTCAGTCAGGAGTTTTTGAATTTTCGCAAAATTCTTTTTATTTCGTTCTTTTCGAAGTAACAATAAAAAACGAAATGAACCTTGAAAAATCGACACAGGTCGTGATGTAAAGAAACAGTTTTCGTTTACCCGGCGGGCAGTCGAAAGTTAACAAATCTAATAACCAGAGACCCTACAATGCTCTCTTCATTATTCGTTTCACGAGAGTCTTATACACATTCAGCTGCGCGGCTGTGACGATAGTAAGGTTCCGCGATCGGAAGAATTTTGATACAAAAGCGTAGAAGCCAACCGCACACTCGAGTAGAAACGGTGAACAGCGAAGGATGATGATGCGAGCGCGCGGGGCGGTAAGTGGAGGGCGAGAGAGAGTTCCGCTTAAGTGCTCGCGGAGTGGGTAAACGTCTAAACCTTAGGAGTTTCTCGGCTCGCGACAGCATCAGCTCGGGGTATAACGGCGCCGGGGATAGTAGCGGACATAACGTAAATCCATGTTTACTATGCTAATACCCGGAAACTTGCCGGCTGAAAGGATGCGCTTGAGGAAAAGGAAGGGGTAGGTGGTCGGGGAAGTGCAGAGGGAGGTATTGTTGGAAGGTGGTGGATGAACGGAGAAAGCGGCAAGTAGAGATCGGTACAGAGAAGGTAGTCGTACCGACTTCGCGTACGGGAAGGGGCCATCAAATATGCAAGGCTACTTCCGAACCTTCACGGGCGACGAAGGAGAAAACGGAAGTGAGACGAAGCGAGGAGACATCAGGAAATAAACAGAGAAGGGCTCATAGGCGAGAGAGTTAGTCGTGAAGCCACGTCGCCGCGCGACTACGCCGCCACTACAACGCTCTTTCACGCGCGAGCGTCTCGGCGTATCCACGCGCCCCGTCTGACTATTCTATATTCCATTCACTGACAGTCTTCCTTACCTACTTCTCCTGTGTAGTCTTCCGCATTGCTGCTATACTAAAATTCGCCGGTTACATCATAGAGCCATTGAGACACACAGACGAATCCCGAGGAAAGAGAGACCCACTTTATCGCGGAAACTCCAACGTGCCATTAAAACCTAATCGACTCGGATTTAGTTTTTCATACCACGAATCCTTGAAACCCGTTGTATGCCAAAATGCGCCAAGAATATTCGCCCATTCTTTCGCGAGACTGTTTATCCAAGTCGTTAAAATTTGTCATTACCGCTCGGCGTAGAGAAACACTGGAGGAAAATGCATTGTGCACTAATGAGGGTGTAAAGGATTAGACAATTGTGATACGAGTACGTAAAGTTACGGAGATGCAGAGAATAATTTAACAAAACGTTCGCATCCACATTAACTTTGTTTGTGCGAATGAAAAAAGAAAAACTTTGAATCTTTTTTTTTTTTTTTGTATTTTAATGAATGTCTTTTTTTTATACAATATATGTATTCTTCATTTTTTAAAAATCATATTGTGTAACAATTTTTTCGAGGCTAATAAAATGCCTGTCTTTTTTTGCTTTTTTTACCGCTTATTCGTTCGCGTGCAGAGTCGACATAAATATATTTATATCGTTCGAAAAATAACACGCCTTAGGCAAACTGCGTCCAGACGTATTTGGATCGTTGCTGCTGTGCTTTACGAGGTTCGGACAGTCAGGACGCGCGGTGGGGCGGCATCGACAGTCCCATGTGAGGGTAGAAAAAGAAAGAGCAGAAAAAAAGGGACACGAAGATAGGGAACCCTCCGACGCGACGCACACAAAATCTAATCTGAAAACGTTCTTCACTCTTTCGTACTTCGGTCCGTCTCTTCTATTGCGAGAGAGCTAATGTCTGGCTACTTTTAAATCCCAAGAGGGTTGAAAACAGATTTGGCCAGAAGTTCAAAGAAAATTCTTTCCACTTTGGAGCTCGAAATCCCCGCATTTTCACTCTTCTCTGCTGAGCTAATAAAAAAAAAAAAAAAAAGAAATCCGTTAAGTTTACCGCGCGAGAAGATTCACGCGGCAGTGATATAGGTAGGCAGCAGCAGTGCGACTCTCGGCGACGACTGCTCGAGAAAAACTTTTTTCATTCGGTTTTTTTTTTTTTTTTTTTTTTTTGCGACTCGCAAACAAACTCCGGGGGCGACATCAACAGACCGTAGACTCGACACGCACTTTGCACGCCGAGGAAAAAGTGAGGGTATAACTAAAGCCCCGTAGAATCGTGGGGGGCACGGTATTCCCTTGTCGTTGTTCTCGTTGAAAAGCTACACGCGCGAATCAACAAGAATAAACGATTAATTAAGCGGCATGGTTGTGCCGCAAGCTACCGTCACGAATAGGTGTATAACTACTTGTTTTCGGAAACTACGTATAATTATTAGACGGAGAATCATCTATTTCGTCCACGTGAAATAACGGAGAATGACACTCTATGAAGCATTCGCACAATGCACGGCTTTTCCAAAGAGGACGGAAATGCACAAGAAGCGCAATTCGAATAATGTATCCATCATTTGGATACGAATTCGCATATAGATTGTGCATAACACTCAAGAAATTTCCGAACAATTAATCAAACATATTAGCAGATACCGATCAAACATTTTTCGAAAAACGAAATTTGCAAAAATTTGCAAAAATTATGAAAGTATTCATATGTATTCAGAAAAAAATTAACTAATTACCTTCTGTTGAATAAAACGTTCGGTTGTCCTATAATTCATTAAACAATTTTTTAAAATCTTTTTGGAATTATTATTATTGAAAATTTATGTCCTTAGCACCTTCTATCGCTCGTTCTTAGCGTTTTCTTTTTTTTTTTTTTTTTTTTTTTTTCGATTTTCATGCATCCCACTGCGAAGTATTTGAAATTCTCTCCAAATCTCCCTTTTCATTGGGAATGTAGTGATACACCCTTCTTAATGACGAATAAATCTTACGATTATCAAATACGAATAAATATTCATTATTTCATTAAATTTCATTGGATGATACAGTGTTTTTATTACCTTTATTTTTTATTTATAGAGATAAAACGACTTGCTTTTTTTTTTTTTTTGGAAAAGTAATCGAATTGAGTTATTTGTATTTACCAGTATCCCAGCATACTATGCATCAAACGGCTGCGGTTTCGGCAAAACCCAATGTTACGAGGAAAGCGCTGTCCGAATCAATATATTTGTGGTTCTATAACAAGACAGAGGGCATTTTCTTTGCGTTTTGTACACACGTAGACCAGATGATACCTCTCCCGTTCTCTTCCTCTCGCCGCAGTTCGTTTCTACCAGACAGCCCTTCGTGTAATACAATTGGCTATCTCCGATATAACGTGTATGTCGAGCTTCGTGCATCGAGCTTTGCAATAACCCTTTGCCTCTGGAATAGCTTCCAAGAGAGAGACCAACGCGATTTTCGTAGTCGATTCTCCAAAGTCAACGCCGTGGAATAACGGCAGCGAATACGGTAGAGAATCAATTCGGTACTTCAATCGATCGCGCGCGTAGTATCTCCTCTCGGTACACGATGCAGAGCCGTTTTTTCGGGTGTAGAGTATCCACTTGCGATTCGAGAAATGGGCGACGATAGTGGTTTTCGTTCAATGGAGCATAGAAAATCAGGACAACTGCACCTATCGTAATTGCAATTGTTTCTTGTATCTTGACAAGGAGAGATGGGATATCTGTTCAACGAATTCACTGTCGATCTCGAAACGTTAAAAAAGTTTTTAGCTATTAAATTTGATTCCCTTCTTTTTCTTTTACGTTTTACTCATGCAGAAAAGAGTTCTTACGGGGTTTCTTAAGTTTTTAGCCTTCGTGAAACGAATAAAAAAGTAAAAAACAACAAAACAAATCCTTGTTAAGCGTTGGTGCATTTTCACACTTACTATGCGACTGTTGTGAGCATTATTTAGAAAGCAAGCGGCACCCGGAGCACTTGGCCGCACTTGGGCAACGCAAAGCTCTGCATTGTCGTGGGATTAAAGTATTACCCAGGACGATGGAACACGGGGACTCGTATATTCAGACGAGAAAGCGAGAGCCGAGTACGCTGGAGTCTCTGCGTTGCTTAAGCCAGCGTACGTATCTCCGTTATGCACATGCAGTGATTATAATATGTGTGCTACATACTCGCAACACCCCCTCCCTTCTGCAACATGCGCGATGTATTTTGGATTTTTTAAAATCTATTATATTATTTAATAAAAAATTGACTTTCCAATAAAATTTTACAACGAAACGATCTCAAATTTTTATTAATTTAAAATTTTCCTCGTCTACGCTACTCGATTTTTTTTTAATTAACTCTGTTTTCAAAATAAAATTCTACAATTGACCATTGCGCGCGAATTTGTTGACCCGTGTATTGCGTGTGGTCTTTTCTTTTCGGGATTTTTTTTTTATTCATTATAATTAATATAATACTATTTGCACGTGCATTTCTCTCAACGCATCCCCCGAAGTTTCTGCCCGTCGTTTCCGGTCTTCTCTGTGCACTCGCATATTAGCCCGGTCACGGCGTCGACAGAAAATTTCATTACAGCCAGTCGCCACATTCTGTTAATAACGAGAAAGTACGCGAGAGTAACGAGATAAAATAGCCCCGAGAGACTCGTCTGTCCAGTGAATAAAATCACGCTACGAAACACATCCCCTCATTCTGTGCGCGCCGCTACCGTCACGAGTATTAGGACTGTGATAATTTAAGAAACGACCAGCCGCGAGGTAACTTTTGTACGAACAGGAAAGGTTATTGGTGGCGCATTACCTTTCGTCGTACCTTTTCTCTGTATCTGGCAGCTTCCGCAAGACTCCAGTTTCACCGAATCCACGAACGCTCTTACGCCCTAAGGTTACGAATGCATAAAGTAATTTCCGCAGTTTCTCTCGAACTTGGGATACCACCGTGTGCTCTTCTTCATCCCTTTTCCTTCCCTTCGTCCTATGCTTGAACTTAAATTTCAACTGAATCGTTTGAATTAGTACGAGAGCGGCATTCCAACGTTGTCTGAGATGGGATGAGGGGGATTGAGGGGGTTGGGTTTCAGGGAACATCCAGCGCTCAGACTGCATCGTCTCGTTTCTCCTCTTCCACTCATCTTCACGTTTATTCCTGCAATTTACACCCGACCATTAATGAGGAACGAGAAACTCAGTTTTCCCTCTTTCGCTTCACACCGCCCCGAGAATAGTTCCGACAAAATTTCTCGTGCTGTAAGACGCCACTCTCGGGTTGTAATTCTACGAGGGAGTTGACGACTATACGAGACGACGATACGAACGGCAGACAGAAAGGAAAATAATACAGAACTCCCGCTGATTCTCGTAAATACTTGACATGTGGGCTCTCGCTACACGGAGAGAAGGATCTACTAGAAATTGCTATATCACATGGTAAAATTCGACTGTAGCTCCACCTATCACAAAAATGCTCGATATTACGAGAATTTTTACCACATTTATGGGGCATTTTTATCATATACTACGGTAGAAATTCGCATAGTTCTCGTAATTTTCGACAGGTAGCGTCATTGAATCCGCACTATTAGAAATTTACGATATTTTTTACTAGATATATGGTAAATTGTATCAGATCCTTCTTTCCGTGTAGATAGGGAATTTCAGACGCGTAAAATATGATTTTGAAGTTGTAAGAAGATTAGTTATGAGGAAAGACCTTTAATAGTAACATGCGTAGTTTTTTTTTTCTCTTTTTTTAAATCGCATTAAAAAAAATGTTTAAACATAAAACACTTTTATCTCTTTGAATTTATTAAATAATTAAGCACTTTTTCGAATTATTTTAATTTCATTTATTTTCACTATTACACATAATTATATACAATTAATACATATTTCAATCTTTTAAAAGATCGCACAAGGTTCACTAAATAAATAAAATATGGTTCAAACTTTTGCGGTTACAATTTAATACGGTATATTATATTTCATACAATTTCATTTTTTTTTAATTTTATTTAATTTTACTATTATTCATTTGAATACAAATCGTTTCAATGAAACATTTCAAAATATAGCACAGGTTTTTCGGCGTACAATTTCTTTTCTCTGGCAAATAGAATCAAAGAGAATAATTATTCCATCGAAAGCTGCACTGTAAAATTGTAATAGTTACAACATTTCAACAAGAATCGAGTTTATTTTTTAACGAACGCACTGTAAAATTAACTAAATCTATAGCGACAAACGCGACGAACGAAACAGAGGAGCGAAACGACGAGACGGAGCTGTGATTTAAAGCTGAGATTTTCTCGACGTCTCGAGACAGGAAGGGGGAGGGGGGGGGGTTGTCTAGTTAAAAATGATGAAATAATGCCGCTTCGGGGAAAAGTTTACCGAACGAGAGAGTGAAGTCGTGAAAGCGTCGAGTCTCAGGGATGAAGAGTGAAAATAAAAAAAAAAAGTAAAGAAAAAGAGCGGAAGAGACCGTAGTGGTGGTTACTTTCGCACTCGAACACGAAAAGTTGGCCACGCGTACGATGTTACCCAACGGCGCAAGCCTCGTCTCGATTCTCGACGGCCGGAGACGCGTCCCCTCACAATGTCGAGAGTTTTTTAATATTTTTGTTTAAGCGCGGAATGGAACAACGAATGAAAGTCGAGAAACTATTCAGTTTCGTTATATACGAGACGGAAAAGTCTTTCGCCCGCGCCGTATAAAAGTTAAATACATTCCTTGCTGTACAAAAGTCTTACGCTATCGATACAATTATTAATTTTAAAAAATCCGTATTTTTTAAAAAATGTTCTTTCGTACGTTCTGTTTTGAACGAAAATAATGAGATATTCATGGCTGTTGTCAATTTTTAATCATAGATGAGTATCCGTTATTGTAACGATTTTGAAGGTTAAATGAAGGGAAACCGAGCATCGAGATATCGCGTAACATAGCATCAACGTTGCTCTGCATCAGAATTTACTGAATTAACATTGAAGGTAATTAAATCCTCGGTCGATTCAGTTCGCGAGCGAAACGTCAGAACAATCTCGGAACATATATAGTCTCGTGTGGCGGGATCCGAACACATCGCGGTTGTTGTTGCAAATCCCTGATGCACAGCGACGTCGAGAATGCGTCTGTAATAGAACAACAACCGGAGTAATGCCCGTATAGAGAATATAACTGTATGTACTCTTCCCTCGTCCTCGTTCCCTCATCAGTGTGTTCGCCTCACTTTCCATAAATACGTATGAGATTTAAACTTACCATCTGGGAATTAAATGGACCACCAGACGTGCGCCGTGTACTCATTAAATGAATGTAATTGTCAAACAATTGAACAACTTTGCCAACATACGATCCTCCCACTGGCGTTCAGAAACGATATTCCGTGACTAAATACGGAATAGCAGTTTTCGTCTTTTTTGTTTAATTTTATGATTTTTTTTATTTTATTTTTTACGGAGTTCGTACACAGAATATAAACTCCTCTTATTTTAATCACGCGGTGTGCATTCATATACAAGTACGATATACATACGTAGATACGAGATATCTGCGTATGAACAGACGAGATAAATGTTTTTAAGCCGTTTGCGCACGATGGGCCCACGGTGATATTGCCGTGTGACTGTACAGTCATAAAGACCCCGGGCTGTTGATCGATAGGCAATTTCATGATCCATCCATCATAAAAAGATTTCATAACCCCTCTGTCCGACGTCGAAGCTCGACAACGCACTACTCTACTCTCCTCTATCGATCCTTTTTTCTTTTTTTTTTTTATATATATAATAAAAAAAATTCATTTCAGTCCGACTCTCGTTTCTACGTCATACATCACCTGACATACTTTTTTGCGTTCACTACGCGATTCGTCGGTACCTTTGTTATTTTTTTTTTGATTATTGGTTGGCGGGTTTTTTTTTTTTTTTTTTTTCGTGTTTCTTTTTCTCTTTCGATTTTCTTCCATTACGACGAACAAAAACGATTGACATGTGTACACTCACCTAATTCCTAGTATGCTATATGTCTCCCTTGAAGGGTGCAAAAATTGTTGACTGATGGATCGCGCTGACATTGTGAATTCCGGTTAAAGCAGAGTCCGGAAGAATGTTTCATTTGTCAAAAAAAAAAAAAGAAGAGACCCTTTGATCACGAGAATCGGGTGGAGTGTGACTTCGGGAATTATCGGAAAACCGTTGTGTCAAACGATTTTTGGAAGCTTTTGTTTGTAAAACAATAATATTCCGTGCTATATAAAACGTTTTGTACATCAAACGACATGGCATAGACGCCTTCCTTTCCCAGCAGTCGATAAAAAAAAAGACATGACTACAAAAAAAAAAAAAGAAAAAAATGCAATAAAAATTCCACTGTAGGAAATCGAATAATCCGAGTTCTCGTATCCCGGATAAATGTGAAGTTATGTAGTGCCACTTAATTTAGCTTTTCTCCATCAAGACGAAGCTTCAGAAAAATATACCCCGCGATCTTTAATTGAAAGGAAACCACTTCGTTTATGTCAATACAGAGCAGAAATATCGAATTAATGTATGTGATTTAAATTTTTTTTTTCATTTCCTTTCTTCTTTATACGTATATAATATATATGCGTTATTTTTTCCTCCTTTTTTCTTTCACGGAACCGAGAGGGTAGAGAGAGACACAGTATAGGCCCTTTGGCGAGGCTACCCACTCGTCGAAGCAGCTCTCTTCAGCGTAGCTGCAACTTTTCTATGGCGGCTAGACACACGGTCAACACTGGGCTTTGTCTCGATAAGGGCCTCCGGATCTTTCTTACTCCCGCGCTTTTTTCTCTCGCGCGCCCTGTCTTGTTTTTTTTTTAATTCCCTTCAATCTTCTCCTCCCTTTTTTATCTCTATTTCCGTCTTACTTTCGTG
The DNA here is from genome assembly GCA_963971235.1 of Cryptus armator. Taxonomy (NCBI): domain Eukaryota; kingdom Metazoa; phylum Arthropoda; class Insecta; order Hymenoptera; family Ichneumonidae; genus Cryptus; species Cryptus armator. The sequence continues at coordinate 11,987,515 of OZ020242.1, read as the reverse complement.
CCCTCCCCCCGTTCTCTCCCGTCGGTCTCATCGCTGGTTTCCATGCTAGTGGAATATACGTACCGCCGCTCACTTCAAACCTAACGATGCCAATGGAGGATGGAAAGCCACAAGAGAGGTTTCAAAACCTTCGCGAGTCCAACTACGCCTCCCCGCAGAGCTCAACACACAGAGAATCATGCGCCGGGAGTCTCAATTAGCCACCGAGCCTTCGATTGCCTCACTTGTCCCATATTACCAAGTCCTCTTGAGCAATTTTATATCTTCCGTTCTTCCAATTGCGAAAGTATTTGACATTCTCTTTTTTTTTTTTTTTTTTTCAAGTCTTTCGATATAGGTACGCGAAACCACGAAGATAGCTAATTGCCTGGAGGACTAAAAGAAAAAAAAAAGGAATCCGTGAATAAAAAAACTTCCCCTTCATTCCTGTTCTCAATATTCACGAGTTCCGCATGACCCTTCCAGCTGTGACGCCCTTAAGCGGAGTTAACGTTAGACTGGACCGATATATATATAAAAAAAAATCAATCAGATAAGGGAAGTTTTTGTATGAGACTCTTGATTGAAAAAAAAAAAACCCGTGAATGGTACCGGCTGCTTTCAGGCATTTTTTTTTTGCAGAAACACATTGTATCAAGCAACAAAGCACTTGCTTTGTTTTGTTGTCGACTACCCAACTTCCTGCTGCCTTGTCATAAACCCTCGCATATTTCCTCCTGTGTCCCCACGTGAAAAGGGATGACTTTGAGTTTTACCCCTTTGACTACGCCGTTTCTCTCGTGAAAGCCGTCGACGACAAGGAGGGAGGGTTTTGCAGCACTGAATGACTCGTCTTATACAGTTCTCTCATCGTTCGTCTCTTGTTTCAGGAGCAACGGGTAGCAGCCGAAAGCATCCGGTGATGATCTACATACATGGCGAGAGCTACGACTGGGGCAGCGGAAATCCTTACGACGGCAGCGTACTGGCGAGCTATACTGATCAAGTGATCGTCACGATAAATTATCGTCTCGGCGTTCTTGGCTTTCTTAACGCCAATATGGTGCGCCAGACGAAAGCGCGATTGGCCAATTACGGTCTGATGGATCAGATAGCCGCGTTGCAGTGGGTACACGAGAACATCGCCCTCTTCGGCGGTGATCCCGGTAATGTGACGCTTATGGGCCACGGAACTGGCGCTGCCTGCGTGAATTTTCTCGCCATCAGTCCTACCGTCATGTCTGGTAAGTTCGAGCAATGATTCTTTTGTCTGTCTATATTCGATCGAGCGAATGATAAATGGATTGTATGAATACTTCGAGTCAAAAAAGTCACAATAGCGACTAATGAAACATTTAACATCGGGACTTTCGGATGCTAAACTACTTGCCAAATTAGACGAACTCAATGCTCGTATTTTGTCCTATCAGTTTTACTCGGGTAATAGCTATAATGGTATTCATTGCCGGTCAAGTGAGGCAAATTTAAAACAGACGGGGAACAATATATTATTTTTCAGGATCGTAATTAAGATAGTTCTGTCGCTTCGCGTTCATTTCGCATAAATTCGAGAAAAATGAGAGAAAATTCCAAATACTTCTCGATGGTATAAAAATCTGAAAAAATGCATGCATATTAAAGGTACGGAAAAGATTAATTTTGCATAATAATAATTCTAAAATGTTATTAACAAATTAATGAAAAAATAAATTGGTCAACAAATTTCCCGGAAATCCAATTTTTTTTCTAAGAAAATGATTCGTTCATTTTTCTGAATACATATGAATTTTTTGAGATTTTTCAACTTGCTTTGAATTTTGGGTTTTTTCATATATTTTTTCCATTTAAAAAAATTAAAAAATTCAAAGCAAATTGAAAAATTTGAAAAAATGTTGCCAAATAGTGAGATTTGACGAGAATTTCGAAGACTTCCCGATGGAATAAAAATCTGAAAAAAAAAAGAACCATACAGAAGGTACTAAGAACATTACTTTTGCATAATAATAATTCCAAAAAGTTGTTAAGAAAATAGTTTGAAAAAAATTTGTTCAACGAATCTTCCGGTAACGTAACTTTTTCTAAGCGAAAGTTGACTCGTTCATTTTTTCATATACATATATATTTTTTAAGAAAATTTTCTAATTTTCAAAAATCTCGGTTTTGGAAAAATCTTTGATCGATGTTTGCAGATATGTTCGATCGATTGCCCGGAAACTGTCTGAGTGTAATGCGCAGTGTTCCTCCAAATACGTATCCAATATTCTTGAAACAAAACTCTTTCCATCCATAAAAATATGTTTAAAAAAGTATCGAAATTGGGAAAAAAATTGTAAATGAATTTGTATCTATGTATTCAGAAAAATGAACGAATCAAGAAAAGCGAAAAAAAGTCCGGTTTACCGAATAATTCGGAGAACAATTTTTTTTTTTCTTTAGCAATTTGTTTATAACTTTGTGGCATTATTATTATGCTAAATTAAATTTCTTACAATTTTCTGAAAAAGAAGTCCATTAAATTTTTATTATCAATTTTAGTTGTTGTGAAAAATAAACTGCAGAAAAAAACGTTTTTTAAAGCCAAAAATGTTCCCGATAAATGGTTGATATGATCTTATAGTGTCCCCAGTATGGGTCTTAATTTCTTTTTGTCTAAAGTTTGCATCTAAAGTATTTAAGACGAAGTATCGTACTTTTTTCAAATTAACAGCGTGACGGAAAAAAAAAAAAAAAAAAAAAAACGTCGGTGCGATATAACTTTTGACTGACGATTGATCCAAACGACATTGTACACTTCTTCTCTAAGTGGATCCGTCGTATGGCACCCGAGCTGACATGAACGATCTCACCGGCATCCCGTATCTCTTAAGTCTCATTTGTCGGAGAGCGTTGTATCTAGTGGCGGGATACCAGGTAGAAAGGTGAAAGATGCAACAACGCGAGTTTGTCATGCAATTAGTCTCTCTCTCGTTTGGTACCCCTCAAGAGAAGGAGAGCGTTAACGAGATGCTCGACGCGCCAGTTTTCCTCGCCTGTCCCTATGCTTTGACCTCCGCGTAATAAGCAATTTGTGAGTTCGCGTGCTGCCGACTCTTCTACTATTCCCCCGTCGCTCTCATTTGCACTGTTCATTCGTCTTCCTTTTTTATTTATTCTTTTTATTCTACTTGTTGTAACTTTATTTCTGGTTTTTTATTTACGCCCTTTTTTTTCATATTTCCGTGGTTCGCGTTTTCACTCGCGCGTTTATTCGTTTCATCGTTATATTAGCGTAATGCTTGCGATAGAACACGGAAATGTCTTTCAATTGTCCATTATTCAGATTTTTCTTTATCAAAGTGAGCTGTGGCCACAATATCCTTTCCTTGTAGACATTTCATCCGCAAACTATTATGATTTCTCAACTTCACACTTCAGCTTATGAATTTTCCTCTGTCGTCCGCGAAATTAATATTAATTTGCTATTTCACGAACATTTTCAACGGTATTTCCCACAATGTCGCGAGCTGTTGTAGTGTTTCTGTTGTTTGGTTCGAAATTGTTGTCAATGGAGTACTTAATCGGTCGTACGAAATTTGAAACTTTTCAATTAGTTTTAATTAGTTACCATCGCATTTGTGAGTATTTATCCACCGTGATTTTGCGGCACACCAACTAACAACAATGTTGTAGTCTACATGCAAACAAAATGTTACATGATATCTGGAATGACGAAAGGTTCAACAATGTTTCATCGGTTTCGGCGTATGTACAACAATTAGTTTACAGCATCGTGAGTTTTCGATAATTATTGGAATAACCGCTATTCTGTGAGTTTACTAAGCAACTTATTAATAAGCAAATTAGATCTTTCGCTGAATAACTGCACATTGATGACAAATTGTAGAGTATTTGACTGAACATAATCTGATCATTGTTACCTCTGATTTGGCATTGAAATCCAAGAAAAAAAGACCAATGGAAAAGCAGATTACGCACATCCACGCGGAGAGAAAAGTATGGTAAAAATCTCCAGATTTGAATAGTAAACGGAGGACGAACGACAAGCATGACGATTTTATCCAAATGTATTTTCATGTCCGCTATCCGTAAGTCGTTGAGCTATTAACGAGTATAGTAATGTTTCCCATACTTCGCGCTCACAACGGTTCTGAATTATTTCTAGACGCATATGGAATGTATCAAGTGCCTTTGTTGTGAAAAACTTAAAATCTAGAGACGGATTAGACACGATTCGTAATTTTTTGCAACCCGGGCGTATGAGGACTCTACTATAGTTAGGATTATACCGCGCGGCTTAAGGGTTGACTGCCGAGAACCTGCAATTGCCCGTTGATCTCCAGACACTTTCGGACTTCTTCCCCATCGGTTTAGAATTAAGATATTCGACTACAACGTCGACGGGCAACGAACAATCTGCCGATGTCCCGACAGAATATCAGTGAGCAATAATATTCGAAAAACTGTTATAATTACGTTATTGTAGTGAATTCCATGCACGTGTATCTTATATGTACATAATCGTACGAGTAATATTGTTATTCGCGATGTAAGTAAATTCCAGTAGCCAGACACGATGAAATTCGTAAAGTTACGATGTTTTCTAACTCCCTACATCGGAAGAAGATTAATCCTTTGAAGCATACATTTCTCGAAAAAAAAAAAAAAAAAATTAACCATTTCTTTGTTTCTCTATAATTTTCTTCTTGTTATCAATTGATACATTTTTCTTGGATTCATCAAGATTTTAGAGAACCTGCGATATTACAAATTATGCTAATATTGTTGTCATTAAATCATTTTGATTATAAAATAGGGAGACAAAACAGGTGTGTTATACTCGATGCTTCTATTGTGGCATCGGTAGGAATGAAAAACACATTAGGTCTCGTGGCGTAGTGGTTAGCGTGATTTTCGTTAGGTAGTTAGGCAGGTCGGTTAGACATAGGTCGTCGGTTCGAATCTCCCCGAAAGTAATTTCAGAACACGTAATTCCTATCATGTATTTGTGAACCTTTTTTTTTCACACATTATTATATTATTATTTATCTAATATAATATTGTTAATTTGGTGTTATTAATAGTAATTGTTAACTTAATTAGTTGGATGTTAGTTTCGGGCTGTTTAAACTGTTCACGAGTCGAGGCTTTGGAACAACATCAGTGTGGGAATTTTTTCCAAACCGTGTGGAAGTATAACACAACTGTATAGTGTTACGTCGTCCAGACGAGCTCTTGCGAGTTCGTACAGAACATGTATAACGTCGGTCTCTCTTTCGAGTCAAGGCGTTAGCCCTTTACTCAGGGACGGAGACCTCGCCTTTACACTGCCGTAGATAGGAGATACGTTGGAAGGATATTTGAGACTGATAGTCTCGTTGCACAATTGTAGACCATGCAGGAATAATTCGAAGAGTTGTCGTAGTTTTAGTGCTCACTATGGTTTTATTAAATTCGATGTTCGGTTGTTGGTACTATCTTCGCGTTATGGTACTTAGTAGGCTGGAGAGCTCCGTGGACTTAGCTGCGCAGGCCTATCGTAGAGAGTTCCGTCGGGCAGAACTGACTTAGCCGCGCAGGGCTATCGTAGAGCTCCGTCAGGCGGAGCTGACTTAGCCGCACAGGGCCTTTCGTAGATTCGTAGAGTACTTCGTCAGGCAGAGCCTTGCACGCTCAGTGGAGTCTCGTAGATGATGGTCGGATGGTAACTGCAGAACTACTGAGTTGCTACCGAAAATGCTCGCCTTTTTATACTAGTTTAACCCTATGTGTCCAATGTTAAAAATTGTAGATCGGAAGGGTTAAATTAATGAGACCAAAAAATGTTTGAGATGCACTGTCGCCTAGCGACACTTTCGGTAAAAATTGGTGATCGTAAAGATTTCGGACAACTTTTACTTAGAAGTCCATAAGAAGATCGCCGCTAAACCCTTTTTCGGAGATGCATAAAGTTAGGTGACACTCCTAGGCTAGAGCGCAACGTCTTGGTAGAAGTTATTAGTCGCGGTTGCATCGGCTTTTGCCTTTGCGGTGCGTGAGAAGTCCGTCGCTACTTCTTACAGAAGTGCGTAAAGTTTTAGGGTGTCAACCGTGGGCGACGGCAATAATGTAGAGCATCTAACGACTCTTATGGTAAAAACTAATAGGCGAGGGAGTAGTGGCAGCGTCTTTGCTTTGCCGTGCGTGGGAGCGTTGTCGCTAGTTTTTACAGAGACGCATAAAGTATGATGTCATCTCTAGGCGAGGGCGATAATGTGTAGAAGAGGCTGAGAGAGTTAGTCGTAGGCGACGCTCTATGACTGCGTGCCGCCGAATGGTTAGGCGCGCGCGTCTAGGCCTACTAAGTTATGAGCACAAAGTACATGAGAGCACGTGCAGTGCGTGTGAGCAGAGGCGTGCGTATGCGAGGCCCAAATTCAGCCATAGATGGAGTAAGTTTTTATGTGTTCGTGGCTTCGCTCACTGCCTTTATACAGTAGGTTACGCGAGACGTAACAATAGTTTTGCCAATCGATGCCGCTTTTCTAGACGGTATAGCAAATTTTCCCAGATTCGTCACTCGTCCCCCATACTATTATTATGCTATCTGGAGCTCATTCCCAGACGAATTTAGGTATTTTTAACATATTTTTCTCTCCGTGCATTTTTGCAACTTTGGACAATTGTTCCATCCAAACTCACGACGTTGGCCGGAAAATATGCATATACCCTAAAAATGCCGCGAAAAGAAGGATTAATTTTTTCGATGATTTTATTTCCCTCGCATATTTCTTGCGTAATTTTTTTTTTTTTTTAGATTTCCGCGGTTTTTTTTGTTTTCTATCGACTGATTTTTTTGTGACCTTTTTTCGACGGGCTTTTGTTCCGCGATGTTTTTTTCTTACTAACCCTGGCATTGCATCTCGCGTCCTTGCCACCAACATTTGCCATTCTTGTGTTTCTGTCACATTGTAATTACTCAATATGGCGCCATAGAAGTTGCCGTAATTGTGACAAACCCGTATACAATATAATCTTCTGTTATCGAAAATCCCACGAGAACCAAAAAAGAAAAGTGTACAGATATAATAAAATGCCGTAATCCAGTCTATAGTGGTCTAGACTACGCGTGTTCGCAACGTGCTACGAGGTTGCGGGGGATGGCAAGGCACGAGACGAAGAAAAGTATTTTCCAATACCCGCGTGTAGCGTATCTCGAGCCAACGCCGTCGCGCTCCCTCCCTGAGAAAAGATTTGCCATCGAGCGAGCGCGCAGTTCCATCCCCGAACTCCCCTCGCGAGTGTGTCTGTGTAGAGTCTCGACTAGCGATATTTCACGCACATAATATCGCGAGAGGTAACGCGATCGCAAAGCGCTTAGCTCTCGTCCGATGGCGTGCGCGTGTTGCTAACGTTAGCGAAGAAAGCTCGTCGTCGGTACGTGTACGTTACCCCGATTGCCCCAGCGAAAGTGGTGAAGCCACCACACACACACGAGGGAAGTTAGAGGATAGAATCCACGATGGGGGACGTACGGGAAGAGTGGTTAGAGGATGAAGATATAAAGGCTGAGAGCCAATATCTGCGGCAATGTGTTACCCGGGAAGCCTCCTGCGCGCCGACTTTCCAAGATCGTTGAGCGGAAGAGAACGCACCGTCTGGAATGGTATAACCCGAATGATCGACTACATGAAAACCAACGAGTTGTGTCATACTTTAAGCACTCAACGGTCACTCGGAAAACCATTATCCTTTACGCTTCTAAGTTATCGATTCTCTCATGAAAAGAATATAGTGTCTGTAAATACTGGAAAAAATTGATTTTACCGAAAAGCTATTTCACCCTCCAACTGATTAAAAGACTAAAGTCTGAAACTATTTTACTGGCAATATTCGATACTCATACATATGCATGAGACTCCCTTCGGACACTCGTGATCGCACTGCGACACGATTTTCACACAGTTGTCCTGCAGTATCGAAAGATTTCATTTTCACCGCGTTCATGCGAACAAGAAACAAGCGTTCGCGCGTACACACGACAGTCAACTCTTTTCGGCTTTGACACCCTCCCTTTCCACCCTTCCTTCTCGGCATCTCGGCGAAAACTTGGCTTCTTCGACTATACGACAGCGATAGAGCCGACTTTTCTGGAAACTCGCCAGAAACGGAATCACCGATCTCCATCTACGTTCCGTAGTGCGGATCGTTGCACCGGCGATACCTTGATCCTCTTTGTCGTGCAAAAGCGCGCGACTAGTCACTTGGCCTTCCGTAGGCGATATGCATCCCGAGGCCTTCTGTCACACCTCTCCGCCAGACGACAGAATATTTTCCATCCACTTCCTTCGCCATCTTCCTCTCCTTCGCCCCTCTATTGACTGTGATTTGTCTCGTTTTCCCTATTCGAGTTTCAATATTCCGCAACTCTTCGCGTACCGCACGGATCCTTTTTACGCTATTCGTCAAAGTCTATCTTACAAACAACATCATGAAAGCATCGAAGATGCTTTGAATAAAATCGATTTGAAAAAAAAAAAAAAAAAAATCCAGATTCGCGTCGTAGTGTACAACTGGATCAATGCCATCGTCGTTCTTACCGTTTTTCGCGAGATTTTACTCTCGAGATAAACTCAATAATATTTCTGGCACATTCGATTCGCTCTCTTCGACGGTTTCGAGATAAAAGATTTACGATGATTCTGTGTATCCGGCGTAATAAAGATGTATGTTTTTTGTTATACTTCGTAAGCTGCTTATCCAGTCAAATCAATTTGATATAGAAACTCCGAGGTTTACTATTCGTAAATTGAAATTTCATGAGTCGTCTCGACCGAGCAGTAAGTAAATTCGTGTCTGTGTTTCGTTAAAGAAGCTCTATACGAAACTTTAACATCCAGTCACGTCGCCTCAGAGAGTCCGTCCGTTGATTTTCTAATTAAGACACAACATCACTGAATAGAATTCTATAAACTCTTTGAAGAAGAGGCGTCGTCAACCGACATGAAACTTGGTTAAGACTTGAACGCTGTCTTCGAAGCAAGAAATATAGTTTTAACGCGCTGATACCGCGACCACGAAACTTAATGCTTTCACAAAATTGAATGTATCATTCACTCGCATCGCAGTTTCATCGCTCGATAGAAATTATTGCGTATTCAGCTTATTCGACGCGCCTGATAACAAACTTATTTCTCATTATGCAAACGTTAGAAAATAAACATCGTGTCAGTACACTTCGTCCGAAAGGCATTGTTACTTCACGAAAAGATAAAACATCGAAACAGACTATAAATTCGCGGTAAAATATTGTCGATTATTTATTTTTTTTTTAATTCCCATGCGAAACAATAATATTTCTGGTACATAGCAATTTCGAAATTGCGATATGATATATTAATACAAGATTACAAGTTCTCCTGGGGAATCGAGGTAACGCGAGGGATGGTGTGGAGGGGAGGAGATACAGCTACGAGAATTATAGTATACAGGTCATGGAAACTTCGCCACGTTAATCCCGAAATGAGCCGGAACAGCTAGCGAACATAGTTACAGTACACGAGAGTTTACACTGTACCCTGGGCGTTGTAAGAGAATGAACCACTACTAATACCTCGCGCGTTACCCGAAACCCCGATCACGTATCCGCTCGATTTAAGATCGAGTTTGTGCTAAACTATCGAACTTTTATCAACGGATGAAACAGTAAAGTCTTACATCGCCACTTTCTTTCGCTGAGTGTCGATTCTTTTACCGACTTACTTCCTCTTTCGCTTCATTGAATTTCCACAGAACTTTATAGATATATACAGTAGTTTTACTATATAAATCTGTGAGAATTCATTGAAACGTTATCCACCGACTCGTCCGGTATGGTACCCAAATTAATCTCTTCCAAAAGGTGGGGATAGCAATTTACCATTGCCATTGCCACCACTTCGTCGTCACACCGAAGCGAAAAGCACTCCGGGAATCAAAGTAGTTGTTAGCCGAGCTATTTCAACGAAGACGAAAGTCATACGACCATTTGTCTTCTTGTCTCCAGGTCTCTTCAAGAGGGTAATCCTTCTTTCCGGAAGCGCCCTGTCGTCCTGGGCGGTCGTCGAGGATCCGGTGATGTACGCTCTGAAACTGGCGCGAGCCGCAAACTGCACGATCCCGGAGGATCTACTGAAGGATCACGAGTTGATAGTCGACTGTCTACGAGACGCTAGTCTCGATGTACTTTTGCTTACGGACACGCAACCACCGACCTTCCTCAGCGCCTTTGGTCCGAGCGTCGACGGCGTCGTCATAAAACCAGACTTCCAGAAGGACCTTCTATCGTATCTCGGCCCGGAGTTTCAAGGATCCGGGTAAGAACTACACACTCTCCTAACTTCGTCGCTCTTCGCATTAATTCACCCAAATCCCACGTCCCTTGTGACCCTCTCTTTGCACTCATCTCCGGAAAGCTTCCCGCCCTCCGTTTGTATATGTATGTGTGCTATATGTTACGGTTTGGCAAATCTACAAGAAAAGGACTTCACTGATAGTACATTTTGGATCTTTGCTCAACGGAGATCGCATCAGTTAATTTTCTCATCATTGTCCCCAACAGCATGAAATTTCTTATCAAACTTTTGCTTCTATTTTATCACGAAAAGCCTTAAAATGTTTATCAGTCGCGATAATAAAGTTTATTTTAAAAACAGCGCACGGAGAGAAGGATCTGATATAATTTACCATATACCTAGTGAAAAATATCGTAAATTTCTGGTAGTGCGGAGTCAATGGCGCCACCTGTTAAAAGTTACGAGAACTATGCAAATTTTTACTGTAAAATATGGTAAAAATTCTCATAATTCTCGTCATAGGTGGCGCCACCGTCGAATTTCACCAGATGACATAATAATTTCTAGTAGATTCTTCTCTCCGTGTATTTATATTTCTTATCATTCCCCATAACGAGTTAATTTACAGTAATACAGACTTCGAATTAACGAGATTATATTCTCGTTACAGACAACTGCCAAAGCGTGCGGATCACGGTACACCGATAACCAGTAACAATAAGTATGACCTGCTGTTCGGCGTGACAACGAGCGAAGCACTGTGGAAATTTGCCGAGAAGGACGTGCAGCAGGGTTTCGAGGGCGAGCGTCGGGACCGAATAATTCGTACTTACGTTCGAAACGCGTACACGTATCATCTCACAGAAATTTTTTACACGGTGAGTAACATAACGTAAATACATTAATTTATCCAATTCCACGATAATAATCGCAACTCAGTTTATCACTGAGATTTACCGGTCTCCAGGTGTGTTTCCGGATTGAGAGCAATAAAAATATATATATCTATGTGATATTTATGAGTCATAATTTCCTGCGATGAGATACGGCTTCACGAAATTTTGGCCCCCAAAATCCCAGGCGTTTACCGTCTGTGTGCAGTTAGTGCGTTTGTAAAGCGCTTACGCGCACTCGGGGCGAAGGGAATTATCGGCCGAACCCTCTCGGGGCGTTTTTTTTTTGTTTCCCATTCGAATCAGAAATAAAGAATAAAAATGCGAGAATAAAAACATTTCGAGCATCGAGCATCGAACATTCTCGATCGCGTATCAATAGAGGGAATGCGTGTTTTACCGTAGACTGATAAACTCCTGGCAGCCGAGTGGCGAGCCAACCAAGAATAGCGCAGAGGGAGAGAGAGGCGCCGCAATCCGTGGTCTCCTGGATATAATAAATATTCTTGTTGGAGAGCGGAGTATTGTTATCTCGAAACATCCGTTAAACGGTGTATTTGGATGCGGATAAAACGAATGGACAGGGGATGAATAAAAAAAACAAAAACAAAAAAATACGTTGATTCGACGACGGAGATCGACCGAAAATGAATGAATCACCGCGAAACGAAAAAAAAAAAAAAAAAACAGAAAAAAAAATTCACCGAAGATAACCTGATGCGTGCCGATGCGTGATAATCACATGCGTTGCCACGTAATCTGGTTACAGACGAACGATTCGATATGCAACCGACCGAGCAAAACAAGAAAAAAGGGAGGGAGGAAAATGGTAAATATTACGTTCGATCGAACATGTTGAACGTTCCTGTAACGAATCCGTTCTATTCGTTTCGCATCACGTTCCGGAACGCGTGATATTGCGTATCAATACGAATTTCCCCCCTGAGTGGACAACACGCTCTCCGTGTCCCGTACACGACGATACGTGCACAGCGAATTGAGTAAATACATTTGAAATGATTTTATTGCTGTCCATTTTCTCCCGGGAAAAAGGCGACTCTTCGAACCAATTTAATTCGTCGATCAATCCGAATTCAAGACGCAAACAACTAAAGCCATTGACGATAAAGAGTAACGTAGGATTTCGTTAGATGTTCTGAATTCGTTGTTATTTCAGGTGGTTAACGAATACACGGATTGGGAGAGAACCGTGCAACATCCGAAAAACACGAGAGACGCGTGCGTTCAGGCGCTGAGCGACGCTCAATTCGTCGCGCCATTGGTCCAAACCGGCGATTTGTTTACTCTGAGACACATGAAGAAACCGAATAATCCTCACATAACACCGGTTCCCGACGGCGAGAGGGAACCATTGCCGAAGACTTTTTTCTACGTCTTCGACTACCAGATGAAAGGCGGCTATCCGGAGGTAAGTTGAAATTAAACGAATTACGGAGAAATAATTGTTAATTCGTCACCCGGCGGCGATCTCTGATTTGGATCTCGAAAGAGCTTTTTTTTTACGTATTACGATAATACGACGGATAAAAATACATGCAATTGTGAAAAAAACAAAACAAACATTAAGTGTAAATTACGTTTTTAAATTGTATTCTCTGTTACACATTGCGTATGCAGATCGATTAATCGCTATACCGTCAGACGATAATGTATTTTAATCAAATATAAATTCACCGTAGAGAATTATCTTGTCGCCCGGCCGCGAGACTTTTACGCAGAGGTGTTTCTAGCCGTACCGCAGGGACTATTTGGATCACACATATTGATCGGTACGCAAATGTGTTAATCTATAATAATCGTTTTAATTAAGATAATCATTATCGGTGGTTTACGAATATATGAAAAGGATTGGCGGGTTTATATATTCGCGTGTCACGTACATTGATTCCGAATTCTCGACGTTACCAATGGCGGGGTACGACGAGGTCAAAATATCCAATAGCCAATCGGTGCCTCCATCCTATGCCCCTTTCCCTCCGACGCCAAGCGAAACATAATTTGTCCATAATTGAACGTAAACAGCCCGTTAATTGGCAACGAAGAGGTCAGCGATGATCGTGTTCTCGCGGTTGTGTATCGCACGTACACTTCAATCCTCCCCCTCGAATTTCTCTCGGCACACAGTGAATTTCACTCATAAAGTAGGCACCACCGAAGCCCCGCGGACCATAATAACATCCACTTTGTTATATCTGCATTCATGCCATTGTCATTAATTAATTATACCGACACGATTTGTAAAACAGTACTTTATAAAAGAAAATTTCGTGAATATTGAACAGCTGCCACCGATCGCGCGAGCTTTTCTGGTGCATATAATTGTTTTATACGAACGTAAAATCACGCGTTCGAATCATTTCCGTCTCATCGGGCGCATTAGTGAAAAACATACGTTGCGACCAACAAATACGAATATATCACAAGGTACACGACGATTTTACGAATAGAAATAAATAAATAATAAAAGTGGAGAAAAAAAAGACTCGTTAGGAAGTAAAAAACAAAAAAAAAAAAAATCGAGAAGGCTTGGAAAAACAGCCTTAATTGGATTTCGTGGGTTAGCGGTGGAGAGATAGGGAAGCTAGCGATTTCGCGGTCCGGTTGGATCCTAGTTATTTTCTCTGTAAGCGGTAAACCCACGGTGAGTCGGTGATCCCTGAATCCGTTACACATATAAGGTGAGAGAGCATACAGTAATGATTGGCCCTTTTAGCTCACGGCTGCTCGCCGGATATTGGCACACCTTTCGTCTCTTTCGATTGAGTATGTTTGGCATGCCATTAACTATGTACCGTCCAATAAACGTGGGGTTGCCATTCACTGAAACGGCGGGCCATCCGTGTAGAGAGAACCGGAGCGATAGTGGAGAGATATAGTTGGGGATATCGTTGTCTTCGTGGTTCGAAATACGCTTGGTATACCCATAACGGATTAAAAGGGGTAGTAGTAGTGGTAGTACGGAGGTCACTCTCGATGCGGGAGAGGGAGGGCTCGGGGACGGTCGGTCGGTAGATATTGCGCCACCAGAAATGGCTTCACGCTCGGACGGACGAGTAGAGCTCAATTTGACGGGGGCGTCTGCCTCCACCCTGTTCCGCTTCCCCGAACTATTCTTCCCCTCCCTCTCCCCCTTTCCCCACCTATGCTCTCCCAGGCTCACCGCGCTTTTACCTCAACCCTTCCCCTCCGCGTGCCTCGTACCGACCGCAGTCGTTAACCCATCGACGATAGCTCGTTGGGTTTCCCTGTACATGTATACGTTCACAGCTTCCCCAAGCCTCGTTCGTGTGTATTTCTCTTCGTGATTTTCCACCTCTCTCGTGTGGCCCTCATACTCGGCATCCCGATGACAACGATGATTTTGGCGAAATGACAGCGGTCGAACGAGACGATCACGTTAGCCGGAAGCGACCGCCGACGACTAATGATCCGACGACCCTTCGTATACTCGCCAAACTGATCTAATCGAAATATCGAGGGCTCCGAATCGTTTTCACAAACAAACGCGAAGACCACAGTTAACACGACGGGTTGTGGGAAATATTTTACAGTCAATATCCACTTCGAGACTATCCGCGGGGGGAGAATCATCAAAGATTTCCAATTTTATGGATTTCGATCGACGGACTTCTCGAAATTGTTTGTTTCTTGGATCTCTGAGAACACAGGACTGTTCCGTTGATTCTTCGATCGTTTTTCAATCAACTTTTTAACGAGGACTTTTTTTTATAAACTCCAAAGTCCATCAGTTTGAAGAGATCGTGAAGTTTCAACTATGAATTTTTGTTACGTAAAAAAAAAAAATAACAGCACTTTGATCTCAAGAATTACTTAGTATTAAAAAAAAAAATGTTTTTCATTTAAAAAAATTATAAAATATACTGAAATTGCGAAACATTACATTTGCCGCGATACAATTATCTCGATCTTTTGTGGCGTGAAAACTGTTCTGGGAAAGAAGACTTCGTTCCCAACCGGCAAAGACATCCAATAATTTCGCGAGAAACTTGAGCGCGTAGCAGACGGGATGTAGAATCGTGATATCGAGGAACAGAATGTACACTCTGGATGATCGTAGAGTATATCCACCACTGTTCGTATCGCCAAGGCAAACACGGGTATTCGATTCAATCAAAGTTCTGCTGTGTTCGTAGTCGTACTCCTCGTTGTCAGCGGTTTGTCGAGACAAGAGAAAAGCAATGAGAGAGCCGAGAGAGCAACGAGCGAATGGAAAAGAGAAAGACAAGTCGTTGAAGAAACCACATCGGTGTTGAAGAGAGACGACGGTATTGATGCAACGAGATTCTGGCGGACCATAGCAAAGACTATGCGCCAGTCTCTCGGAATTTTCATTCGTTCTACGGATTCACCGTGAGAGGAAAATCTTTGAGAACGTAATTGTTTGTTCTTCATCGATGTCTCACATCCCCTTGAATTCGATACTCGCGATCTCAACGGAATGGCCTTCGCATTTGGCCCGACGACCGATCAATTTTCCTGTTATCCGCGAGTACGCAACGGTGGGGCGAAAAAAAAAGAGAAATGCTAGAAGAAGGGACGTTATTACACGATGATAATGATTGAGATATGCCGACGATTGTGAACCGCGAGAATTAGAGCGTTCGGCAAAAGCAAGCAAAGGAAAGAACGAGTGAGAGACGACCGGTTGACGGCGTTTCTGCGAACAATTTAGTGCAAATTGAAAGCGGAATGGAGTTCTAATAGGTGGAGGGGTTGGCGCCAGACGAGAGAGTGAAGAAGAGAAGAAGAATAAGAGACGACGAGAGGACGAATTATAAAAGACTTTAAGAGAGACTATGCGTTCGCAGAACATGAAAATTCAACTCTGTGCTATTCGTTTTACTCCTTTGACTGTAATGCAGTAAATTTACCGTTGTACTATTTTTGTTTTTGTCTTCGCGTCGTATGAAGTAAATTTGAAGGATCTGCTTATTGCGCGCAGACATAAACTATATGAGGTTTCATATTTTTTACCATACGACTGAAAGGGAAGAGTATTATGCGAATGACAATGCCGCGGAGTTATCCTTTTCACGTTCGGTACTTTTCGAGCGTTTAAAGCGTTTCGAGAATTGTAAAATGCCCCATAGATTAAATGTTGTGCATTTTTTTGCTGTGCTGTGTTCATCAATTTTCCTTTAGTCGTGGATTTCAGTTGTATTGTAAGATCTTAATGAACTTTTTTTTTAAATAACACAAACATAACGTATTCCCAGTAACGGTCGGTAAACTGCTTAAATCGGACCGAAGTGAAGGTTAAAGACAATTTACATAGAAGGTAAATACGACGAAGTACATTAAAGAGCAAAAAATAAAAAGCAACGTGAAAACTTTGCAAATAACCACCAACCGCAATATTATGCAACAAATTTCAAATAATTTGCAGACTAGAAAAAAGTCTTCGATACAACTGAGGAACGCAAATAATGCGATATAATAGACCTTTCCCCGAGCGCATTATGCCGCTTCGCATTCATTTTGCATAAGTTCGAGAATAATGAGAGAAAATTGCAAATACTTCTCGATGGTATAAAAATCTGAAAAAATTCATGCATATTAAAGGTACTGAAAAGATTCATTTTGCATAATAATAATTCCAAAAAGTTATTAACAAATTGTTGAAGTACCATCGAGAAGTATGTGCAGTTTTCTCTCATTTTTCTCGAACTTATGCGAAATGAACGGGAATCGACATAACTACCTTAAGAAACATGCTGTCTGACCAAAGTAGATTTCAACTACTGAACAGTCCAATCGCTGTAACGGAGTTCTAAAAAAAATCAGAAAATTCTCTCGGTCGGTTTTTATCAGTGAGCAACCGAAATAGTTGTATCTAATTAAAGATAAACTGAACATTTTTCATTGGCGAGGCTATTCTACTCATCCCCATTCGATAAATCTGCGTGACACGAGGGAGCACCGGCCCCGTTGTTCGTCGGCAGTTCGGATCGATCGAAAATCACCGAACGAATGAGGTACCAAAGTTCCTCCGGGAATTCGAGGCAACATTCGGTGTTCCCGCGGGAACAAACGGTACAGAACGTCGATCGCCTCGTGCCGTATGTGCTTTGCTTTGCAATCCGCGCTGTCCATGACAACAGGAACTATCGTGAATTTTGTCACGTGAAATTAATTACAATCGAAGATTCGTAACGAAATTCCATTCGCACCAAGAGATTTGGCCGGACAACGCGGAATACTCTTCGCTCTACTGTAACCATCAATATCGTCGCTTGTTTACCTTTCATGGAAAATTGCAACCCGTTGACTAATCTTCCGTAATGAAAATTGTAATAAATGTTTATCGGGATATTACTAACGCATTTTCGATCGAAAACCAATTCCTTCGTGAAACTATATTAACATCTGGTTGCTGTATTCATTTGGTTTTTTAATAATAATCTCCTGAGATTTGTATTGAAAATTCACACAGATGAATCTCCATTCTCAATATTTTCGATTTTTTTCAACGAGCCATTCAACAAAAAATTCATATTTTCATGTTTTCCATGCGCACAGCCGTGATAGCCAAACCATAACACATTGAACCGCAAATAAAATTCGGAAATTACATCGGAGATAAACGAGTATAAAATAAAATCCGACCGCTGTTTTCTATTTTTTAAATTCCCACGTGCAATTTATTTTATTTTTATAATATTGTGGAACCCAAAGGAGCGTTTGCTACTTCATGCCAACCAATATTTACATCACGTCCATGAAATAGTCGAAAAAAATGTAAAAATAATATACATCACAAATTGAAAAAAAATATAAGGGATGAAAAAAAAAAATTGATTACTACAATATCAGACATTTGTTTTTCAATCAGGTCGGTGAGATTCGACGAATTTGTTTATTCTCATTGGTGTTATATCATTAGCAATGAGTCCATAAATCGATAGATTTCTCGATTTGTAATATTCGTTGCGTTAAGGGAGTTATGTTGCTTCGCGTTAATTTCGCATGGGTTCGAGAAAAATGAGAGAAAATTGCAAATACTTCTCGATGGCATAAAAGTCTGAAAAAATGCATGCATATCAAAGGTACTGAAAAGATTAATTTTGCATAATAATAATTCCAAAATGTTATTAACAAATTGATGAAAAAATTAATTGGTCAACAAATTTCCCGGAAACCCAACTTTTTTTTTTTTTAATGCAAATCATTCGTTCATTTTTCCGAATACGTATGGATTTTTTTAGATTTTTCAATTTACTTTGAATTGTGTTTTTTCATACATTTGTTCCATAAAAAAAAAAAAATCAAACCAAATTGAAAGATCCGAGAAAATTCATACGTATTCAGAAAAATAAATGAAGCGTTTTCATTAAAAAAAAAAGTTGGGTTCCCGGGAAATCTGTTGAACAATTAATTTTTTCATCAATTTTTTGATAATATTTTGGAATTATTATTATGCAAAATGACTCTTTTCAGTACCTTTAATATGCATGAATTTTTTCGGATTTTTATGCCATCGAGAAGTATTTGCAATTTCTCTAATTTTTCTCGAACTTATGCGAAATTAACGCGAAGCGACATAACTACCTTAAGAAACAAAAATCAACAAGTATCGAACAGCGCTAAGTAAGCGAGTAAAGTGAGGGACGGGGAAAGGGAAATAAAAACAACGTGAGGAAAACTACATTTGTCGGTAAACACAGAGAGAGAGAGAGGCCACAGTGGTACAGGGAAGCGCATTATTACATATATGGAGTACGTGACCAGAATGAGGTATATTCACTGGTAGAATGCACTATTTGTCCGGAATACTGTACGAGGGGTCTTGCCGACTAGTGTAGCGAGATACACGGAGAAAACACGCCGATACATAGCCGGCAGCATATATAAATGTGCGGCTCCTGTGACGTACTCTATGTACTTCTGTAAATACATATATATATCGTATGAACATTCGTCTCGGTTAGTGCCCTTTCGCACGTAACCGAATACGTTCTCCACTATAGCGATGCACGTTATATAATATATATATATTTTATATTATATATTCCATTACATTATATTTTGCAGACGCAGTTTATATAAATGTATTTGTGAAATTTCACACGTACCGAATATACGAACAGTAGAGAACGCAGCGAGACGAATACTTAGCCTCGACAGCGTGTTATGCCGTATTTTGTAAATATTATTTGTTGAGGCGTAGAGAGGATTTGGAAATGTAATGCTAAGGGAATAAGAGAAACCCCTCGGAGAGAGAGACGGTAGAAAGAAGGTAGCGTAGCATTAAACCCAACAATACATTCGACAAACAATTTTCGTAACGGATATCGCAACCCCGTGATAAACACGATTCCGTGTATATCGGAACGTCAAACATTGCGGGTTATTGAATATTTTTCCGTGTACACAAGGGAGTTTCGAAAATTCAACATAGTTTGGGTATTTCAACGAAACCGCATTGAATTCCTCAGTGACAAATATCGAGCGGTTGGCCTCACACGCCGGTTGACACTGCGACGCATTGTTGCCGACGATGTTGGCGCACTGTTCGATATTTTATCTGCAACCCTCCGTGGAATCGATGTTACGTTTGGTAAACTAATTTCAATCGATGAATAATCGCTTCGTTTCGTAGAGAAAAGTTTTAACGTCGTGATACAGAGATCGAAAGAAACGAACGGGAAAAAGAAACGAATTCTATTGCTTTTTTTTCTTTCAATAATTTTAATCACGACGACTAATCGCAATGACTAAATTCGAAATTAACGTTGTTTATTGCGCTCCGAAAATTTCTCATTAACCGGTACTACTAATTCGATTGAATACGCGGAACGAAATTGAAACGCACATTGTTACTTTGATTCACTGATACACGACGATACACGATGGAAAATTCATTCGAGAAAATTCATTGCGGTATACTGTTTAAAACTTAACGATTGAACGTACAATTTTGAGGGATACAGAGACATAAATTGCGCGAACTTCGTAGCGATTAAAAAAAATTGGAACGATGGAAGCTTCAATGAGGCATAATGACGATAATCCGATGGAAAACATTTTCGCGTGATACCCCGACGCATACATAGAACCTCTGCTTCAGCATTCGCCTTTGATCCACGCAACGAAATTGCATTTATTATTAAATCATTTCGATGCAACGAAAACCATGGAATTTTTCAAAATATTAAATACAAATTGATTATGAAAATACAAAAGGACGCAATGATGGATTATACGGTAAAAGGGTCGAAATAATTTTCAGCAGTTCGCAATAATTGACTTTTTTATCAATACGAGAAGCCGGTGAATCAGTTAAACAGTTTGTCATCTACGATGAGGGTAAATATAGTTGTAGCAGCGACTGTAACATCTTATCGTTATTCATACAACGGCCTTTTAGTTTTTCGTCGGATAAAATCGTGATAAGCGAGAGTCTCTCTCGACCCCTTTGACATTAGTGACGGTGACATGGGTTGCACTACCACAGCGCGCTACGGATATTCGCGTCGGAATCTTTCAATACCACACCGGCCTTTTTTTTCTCCGTTGAGAGGGGTGGGGGTCTCCAGAACTTCGGCGTTCGATCTTTCATCTCTTGTACTCCCGACGGCAATGCATACCCGGCAATCCCAACGTTATCGATTTCGCTCGCTCCCGGGTTATTCAGTAGAGAGTATCTGCCTGGTGCTCGCGTGATTCTCGCGCGATTGTGGCTGCGTCGTTGGTACATATATATCATGGGCTTTCGTGTGTACGAATGATACGCGAGGGGGTATATTCACTCTTTACAGATATTCCTCCAAGTTTTCAATGAAAATAGCCCGCGGTTCGATTAATTCGAACCCTTCTGATTTTTTTTTTTTTTTTTTTTTTTTCGTTTTTTTGCGTTCCTCCTCTTGAGCCCTTCTCGATAATTGGCTCTGACTAACGTACGTACGTTTTCTGTGACTACTGAAAAAAAAATTGTATGCGCTCGAGATACACATATCGGTGACGTCGAGAGGCTGTAATTGGAGGATGAAGGGGTATATCGAAAGCTCCGATGATGTCTCGAAATCGTTAACCGATATATAATTGCCGTGCGCCGTTCTTTCATTCCCGTCAAGTATCTCGGGACGCGATATCTAATAATCTGAATCTCTAGGGGTTTGATAGATATCGGTGACATCGAGAATCTGTGATTAGAGGACAGGGAACAACATTGATACGTTGATATATCGATAATCGGAAAATGCTTTCCATCCGTCGATCTTTTACTTATTTTAACACGCTATCGGAAGAAATCTATTCAAATATATGTCGTGCAAAAGTGGACGACTGGAATACTTGTTATTTGTTTATATTACACATAAATATTTAATTTATAAGTTGATTGGATTGAAATTTCGAGGTATTAAGACGAAGCAATGGACTCGAAAACTCAGGGATTTCCAATCGTTCTGTATACTTTTATCGCCGCTACCGTTGAGATCGATGTTCCCCATGAATAATGCAATATCGTTGAAATCGGAGAGAGTTGAAAATGTAGAATAACCCGCATACCATTGAGATATGAAAATGAATCGTGGCAAACGATGGACATCGATATTTCGAAAATGACTTTGATGTCTGCGTCTCCGGCGGTTGAATATCGATGAAGTTTTTATATTCATACGAATTTTTAAACGGGCATTTGATTCTGTGTAATAAGACAGCTGTAAGAATAGTTTTACAATAATTACGAAACTTCCGAATGAAAATGAAGGGTAATAAGAAAAATTGTATTACCAAAAAAGTCTGTTGCGCGATTTATTCGCCGTTTAGTGTAGGAATCTTCAGACTATAACGTGCGAATAATTACTTGTTATTTCACTCCTTTTTGTTTTTTACCATTTTTTTATTACACCCATTTTTCAGACAGAGTGTTTCCATTTTTATAACATTTTTTTTAGTTTACCTGTAAAAAAATTGAAAATAAACTTTCAACAAATTTCTTTATTTTTGCAAATTTATGCGTAAATTACGATGAAAAAATTACGAAAAGATCGAAAAATTCACCTAAATTGACGCGTCCTACAAAATCAGGTGATTTTTTTTTGTATGTCGTCTACCAACGTTCGTTCAAATAACTATTCAACGATTTATCGGAATCAAATCAGCGTAAAAAATTCGAGCGACTCGTGTTTCCTATGTAAAACTAATGAAAATCGATCGAACAACGATCAATCAATTATCGTCGTTTTCCGCGTGAATCAATATACTGGACATCGCCGATCGTCTCTTTTCACTGCGTATACATGCAGATGCGATTGATACTGTTCAATATTCAGATTTCTGTACGGTACACGGTGAACGAATCGTTCCGTTAGATAATATTTCACGACAATAACCGATACCGAAACGATCCCAACTTCCCGAAAATTTCTATCATTGTTAACGCACGTTTCACTGTAAATTCAATTACGTTTGATCGAACGACGATCGATCAATTATTTTGTTGGTAAATTGGCATATATTCCAAACATTGATCCGACAAAACAGTGCTGCGAGGATGCGTCGATCAATCGATGAAACGATCGTAAAAATTTTGTCGGTGTATATATACGACGACACCCATCGTACAACGGTCCGCCACCATTAAAATCCGAGAGTATCGTGCAGGAGGATTCCCTGTTCCCGCGTTTGAAGAGTGTGCGTGTTCCCGTACGAAAGAATTTATTGGTACGGTCAGCGAGCATCCCACCTCTTTTCGTTTCTGTCGCCCACTCTTTCTACCTTCAGGGGAGGGTAACCGTGGAGAGTAGGGAGTTTCGCGCTAGCGGCGCGGAATTATTGCGCCACCGCGTATTTATTGGAATTCAATGAAACGAATAATCCCCGGGAACTGAACGGTAGGGAGTTTTCGCCGCATCGCGATCCAGTCAGTCCGATACAACCTCCATCGCGCTCTCGCGCGTTCGTCGTTCACGCAGCCAGCACAACGGTGTCGCGCGAGATTTCGTTACACGATTTCTCTATTTATGCGAATCAATGCGCGCGAAAATGCGGCGGGTACAGTCCACCACCCCTCTCCCTATCATCCCGAAAAGGGCAAAAAGGCTTGCGGGGACATGGGGCACGATGGGTCGGCGCGACACGCATTTGTAGATGTATGCATGCGCTTTTCCACAGCTTCGATCGAAATAACTGGTGAACCGTAGAATAGAATACCCTGTTGCCGAACGGAACGCGCTTGTCTCGTTTCGAGGCGCCGACGAATAAATTTAACAATCATTCCAACGGGTGTAAACCGCTGGAACAAAAATAAAAAGAAAAAAAAATGCTCTCGCAACGGTGTGCGATCCGCCCGCGCGAGTTCTCGAACACCGATAATCATATCAATAATAACCGGCACCGTGACAATAATGTTCGCAAGAAATTTTTGGCCAAAATTATCAACGCTGACAGTACCGAACGAACATTTATTCCAATCGGATATCGACGAAACCTTTTTTTTTTGTATTCCCACACATTTTTTTTTTTTTGCGTATCGAATTTTTTCCATTATTTCGCGACAGCGGTTATTGACAATGAGAATTTTTCATTGTAACGAAATTTATTGGAAAAGTTGGCGGTATTCGTTGGAAAACCAAAAAGAAGTATGAAAAGAGATAACCATGAAACGGCAAATGATTCAATACCAACCGCAATGAACTCAACGAGATTGGCGCGCGAAGGATCGAGAGCGCATAATCCCTCCGTTCATCCCTTTGAGTTATGTAAATTTTTCGCAGTCAATTGCGCGCTCGACCGTCCCGTCACGAATTTCCCACCTCTATATCCCGCGCACACTTGGCTGATCGCCTTCTCCGAGCATCTCTTCCCCTACCATCCGAAGCATCCCTCCCTTACCCCTTAATTCTCTACCCTGTTGGCTCTCCTACCTTCGTCCAAGGAACACGATGCCGTTGGCCATTGCTGTCCCGCAAATTCTGAACTTCCTTCAAAATTAATTTCCCGGTTTCGCCCGTAGTACACGCCAGAAACGGTACCACGACGACGTACCCGCAATGTCCGTTTTCACTTTAGTGCAGATTAGGTACGTACGAGATCCTGCGCACTTCACCATTCCAAAGCTCACGTTGCTCTGCCACCAATGTTCGTCGTCTTGCTATCTCTCTCAGTGGTTCTCATTACCGTTGCGGAAATGGTTGAAAACATAACTAATGCGTTCTCAAGAGACGCAGTGTAAACCCCGTGCGAGAGAGTACGAAACTCCTCGCTCTCGTGAACTGAAAGGCAGGTCAACCGTTTTGCATAATGTATAGAAGGGCTTAGCGGTACAAACTCGTCGGAAAGATAATGCTACTAACAATTCGCGTTACTTTACATGCGCGCGGAATTTTATAAAAAAAAAACAAAAAACAAAACTTTTTTACCACAACAAAAGTATTGAAAACTATAAAAAAAATGTATTAATTTTACATTTTCCTTAAACAAAAAAAAATACAATAAATTATTATTTTTTTTCAGTGATACCGAGAATTGACTTTTATTTTTATATCGATTTTAGTTGATATACAATTTTCTTTAATATAAAATTTCGTCAAACAACGTAATTTTTTTCATTAACACCATTTTCGGATTTAAAGTTGAGATTTTTTATTAGATTTTTAGTTTTTCATCCGTAAGCAATACGATACGTGAGTTCCTCGTATCTCTGAGAGATGCATTGAAGTGTATACTGCCAATGCGTATCGCGCATTGTCTGTACTTATAATATAGTTGAGTATAGCTGAGCGGCAGATTCCAAATAATGTTTCCCGTAACGCAATACATTCTCCAGGGGGAAGGTGAGAGAGAGGGGAACACTGCGGAGATTACGATCCTCGCGTCACGTTATCAGTCGTGATGTGGTATCGGAGAGCTCGAGAAACGAGACAATAGGCCGACGTGACGTGCGCTCCGTTGCCTCGGTTGCCACGTTGTAAACCAATCCGCAACCGTATAGCGTCTTCGACCTATCGATTGTCTCTCTCTCCCTCTCTCTCTCTCTCTCTTGCCACATCCGCTATAATATACGTGCGGCGTATTCACGTCCGATAATGTATTGCCACGAGCAATCAGTGCTCCCGTCGAGGTCATGGGAAGGAGAGATTGTGGGATCCTTGCAGCTTCAGAGGCAAATCGAGATCGATCGAGAATATCTCCCTCATACTCGTTGTCTACTGGGGTTACCCCTGGTGCTTGCCAACTTGAATACCGGCATCTGTACGTTATCCAACGGGCGAACACCGCAGAAACACTTAATCCTCTTGAAGTCACTGCGGGACTAATGAACTGTAAATACACAGCAGCTATTCCACGTACTGCCATATAGAACGTATTAATCTTCGCTTCTTGTTAACGCACGAGTTGTTTAAGTATATTCTCATTCCACATTCTCTCGGATTAATTATTCCAAGTTTATTCCACGATCTTTAATTCTTTGATTGGTTCATTTGGGAGAAACTTTTTGCTGAATACCCCATTTTTTTTTGTAATCTATATATATTTTTTTACAAATTTTTACAAATACAGATTGTTATTGTATCAGTAACTTTATCTTTAAATTGGTTTTGAATTATTTTTTATAAAAAACAAACATTTTTTGTAAATACTTAACTGTGCGCCAAGATTGCAACTTTCTGCGGGCGTTCAGTTACCTAGCGATCGTTGCCTGAGTTTCAAGCCAGACGCGAACTTGAGCCCAAGATTCGCTGGTTCGTTCGTGGATGAGTCCACGTAAAATTCCCGCTCGTAATTCCCTTAGCTACGGACAGTGTCTAGAAAGACAGAGATCGAGGAGATGTCTGACGGTTAGAAGCGAATGAAAGGATTAAGGGACGTCCAACGAGCGTTGGAGGTCCCTGTGGACGTGTCTCCGGAGCACATCGTAGATGTAGGTAGGTCAGGTAGACTGGATGCGCCTCCTGGGCCTCGCCAACCACAGGTCGAGTCTGTGCGAAGCCCGTACACGCTTCGGTCTAAAAGAATAGGGCGGTCTGAATTAAAGGAAAAAATTACCTTCTTTGTCATCTCTTGCGAAGAAGAAAAAATGCGTGCAATTCGACCCTTAAATGGAAACATTACCAATTAATTTATTCATTATTTGTTCACATATTATTTATTATTTACTTATTTTTCCATCATTTTTTTTGCCCCTGTGATCCAATGATTTTTCGTCGAAAAAATCTCAACAGTCCGTGCAACGAAATTACATTCGCCGCGGTCTCTTCGCATATTCGCTCAAAACGCACTGAATGCACTTGAATGAAAAGGGCGGATGAAAAATCGCAGTTCACCACGAAAAGACAGCACACAGCGAAAAGATTTTCCACTGCCGCGAAGGAAGATTTTAGCGAGCGAGCCTCGCCGCTTCACATTTTCTCGTTTTCCACGAAATAAATTCCTTCTTTTTCCGTTCTATTTTCTCGGATTCGTTTTTTTTTCTCTGCTCGTCTCGTTTCCATGAAGGGCGGTTTTTTTTTTTTTTTTTTTTTTTCGTTCTTTCGTCCTTACATTCCCTTCTCTCGAGCCGGCAATAGCAACGGTGAATTCGGTCGTGAATTCGCGAAACCGAGTACAGTATCCGAGAACCTGTGACGTGCACATTTCGTTTTTTTTTACTTTTTTTTTTCGGTATGTATGGGGCCTCATAAAGGGATGCATTCGCGCGTGCATGCGGTGCATTCGGTAAGGAAGCCGTTGCAATTCTCTGCCATCGCGAAGTTCTATCGTTGAGAGAGGAGGAGGGGTCTCGAGTGATCCTCGGCATTGGCCAACTATCGGTGGCCCCCGCAATACACGTCGAGTTCTCCTGCCACCCGGAGCTTTGCGATATATTTCGTAGAGAAAACCACCAACCACGAAATATATCCTTTGCGTCCCTTTGAAATTTCAATATAACGAAAAACGCGTCGTCGTCCGCATCGTCGTCGTTTGTAAGCAAAGTACCGCGGCTTCGAGCGAAGTCGACGTCGTCCCCATTGATATACTTTTTTCCCCTTTGAATTCGCGTCTCCCATAGGGCCAAACGGTTCGTGGAAAGACTCGATAGAGTATTGTCGAACGGCACTCACCGTCTTGCGAACTCCTCGACGTAGAACTTTGACGTAAAATCGTTTTTCCGATCACACGAATAAAGAAATAATGCACACAAGTTGCGAAAGATAAAAAAAAAATATAAAATAAGCGAAAGATCCGGCGATAGGTTGGTGGGGTGGAAACGGGAGAGCCTCGGAGATCGAGTGATGAAAATTTCTTCATTTAACGAACGACGAAAGTTTTCGTCGGCCTAAATTAATCTCGTGACCGAAAGGGACAAAAACAGAAGACGCGAAGAACTAAGAACTCCGAGAAAATGAGAAAATGGGGGGGGGGGGGGTGGGGGAGAGGGTATGAAGGGCGAAGCGTGAGATTCGCAGTCTGCGTGAAACCGGAATATCCCTTTCGTCGATGATAATTATCAGAGTGCAATAATTAAAAAACAAGGGAAGCAGCAAGAGGGGACAGTGAACGAGGGCGACGCTGAATTCTTCAAGTATGCGAGCTGAGAAACGGGGCTGGACGAGAGGGGGGTGGGAGACAGCCTCCGGGGACGGAAGGAAAAACGTCGTTACTCGAGTTCGTCCCGGAAGTGGCGGCGGGTTCGCAAGATAAGGGACGTATTATTTAATTAAACCTTCGTGAGCCCCGGTAAGAGGAATGAAAAGAGGAAAACGAGAAGCGTGACCCGCAACGCGAACCGAAGAGCCGAGAGAAGCATCGAGAGTAGAGTCGATGTGCTTTCTTCCGAGGTCGGCATATCCTACCGGCATCGAACAACCGTGAGGCAGTAATTGTACGAAGAGGATTTCAATACTTCTTCCTCTTTCGCCTCATCCCTTCGTCCCTCTTTATCTCTTTACTCCCCTTCCTTCATTCGTGTCGACCGTTGCTGCATTAATTAGTGAAAGACTCTGCGACATAACGAACGAAGAGAATGCTGTTAGTACTCTCCACTACTCTTCGCGACAACATGCCAGTTGAGAAACTCGAAGACGGTCGAATGGACTCGAATTGTCTTTGCGGAAAAGGATTCCGGGAGCGTCTATGAGCCATGATAAGAGCAGCCGATTGATAAAACTTATCCGTTATAACTGCTAAAGGAACTGCGAAGTAATTGAAAAAAATCTGACAATAGTCGTCGCACTTGGAAATGAAAATCCTTACGATATAATTGATCCACTTTATGCAGCTGTAAACGCGACAAGATTTTCAGGTGGTAACTCAGTTGTAACGATTGTCCAATAAATAAAAATTCATTATCTCCGTAAATGATGCAAACAATACGGATAGTGTGCACTGTACTGTTCATACAGGAGAATTGACGGGTACCGATCGTTGATATTCACACTGTAAAAATGGATAATAAATGTAATGTACTTGGGAAATCGATCTTTTTTAACCATTATTTTGTACAATGGCAAGAAATAATTTTTCACAGTGTTATAATGCGCAGTGAAAAGAGGTCGAGATAATACGAGGCGTATTAAAGAAAGAGATGATACAATGAGAAGATGAAAGATAGAGATTTGAAAGAAAGGCGAATGGGAGTCATGGGGTTGTAGGCGGGTGGACGGAGCGTAACGTGAGAGAAAAAGACCTCGTGAATCCCCGGTACTGGCTATGACGGCGACGAGAGGCTGCGCCGTCGACATCGTCGTGCCGAGAATGAAAGACTCCCCTACGAGACAATCGGGATAGTCCGTGCCACGCTGAGGGATAACTCGGGGGAAAAAAATGAAGAAGAAGAAAGCGAAGTAGAAGAAGAGATAGAGAAGGTACAAGAGCTCGTCGGATGGTTGAGCTTCGACTCTGCAGTTGGAATTGCCACTAGTGTTGCTGGAGGGTTGAGGGAGAAATGAAAGAGTCGAAGAGCAGAGAGCCAACCAACCCGTGTCAACCCGATGACCTGGGTTAGCCAGTAGTAGCTCTCGAGATAGTGCGAACGAGACTCCAATGGGAGAAACAGAAGAGTCAGGCAACAGCAGAGAAGGAAGAATAAGACGGAGAGAGGCAATGGTTGATCCAAGTGAAAGAGATAGAAATAGGAAAGATGCGAAGACACTCATTCGTGTACGTGTTTACAGCCCCACACCCACCCCCTGCCGCTCGTACGGCTAGGCGAAGAGCAACTCCTCGGTGTGTCTCGAGGCGATGACGAAACGCGACGTTTGCAACACCATGCAACCCCCTACGACATTCCCTCTTGTATTGGTGTTTATGAAAGTTCCCTGGGAATGTGTCGTGAATCCTTTACACATACATATGATAGAGACCCCCCGTTACACATTGTGTCCTGTTTATTGTTGGAGATGGGAAGGTTCTAAAGCATATATCCGTCCACTGTACGGTGAAGTTGACCGATTTACTGCAATACGCGATGGGCTACCCTGTAGATGAAACTTTAGTCAAGGAGTCATATTCATCGTGCGAACATAAAGTGCGTTCATGTTGTGTAGTCTGTACGGAGTGTGTTCTCGAGACAATCCATGCCGAAAGCTCTGCAGTCTCGTATACACTCCTATGCGTCGCGCACGATGTTATATAGCGTAGCTGGCTTCTTGTACAAAGGTGTGGAGGTGAAGTGTGGAAGTGGTTTACATGTTTACTCGCTTGTATGTGCGAATGGGAGTCACGGAAATAACAGGCAATAGTAACAATACCTACAGCAGTCCGAGGCGAGCATTGTTCCTCAGGGACGTCGACGACATTTCCAGTTCCGCTTTCACGAGAATCGGACGCCATTTTGACTCGGACCCGGCGATGAAAACTACGAGAGCATCGTAGCTTCGCTGACTTTTTGGAAAAAAACCAAAAACTCATTGTTCCTTTTTTTTTTGTATTAAACTTCGAGAGAATTTTTTTTTTTTGTGATGGTGGAAAAATTTTATAGTTTTTTTTTTTTTTTTTTCGAGATTCTTGTCGGTGATGCGACTCGAACACGAGTTATTTGAAACTACGAGGCTTGGACTTTTGAGTTTCGTGATAACATCATCTAAAAGGATCGAAGAGTGGAATAGAAGGAAGAGGCTTTTCACTCGACCCCTCGTATATCCTTGTTCCGTTCTTCTTCGGGAACCCAGGGGCGGGGGAGGGCGGTAGAGGGCGACCATCATTTTCAAGATTAGTTTGACAAAGCGATTTGAAATTGCCTATGAAGTTTACGATTGGTTTTCATGGGGAAGATGGAACATCGTGTTGTACAAGCAAACAGAACTTCTCGAGGGGTGAAAATTCGAAGACGAGAGTTTTGGAAAGGGTATATAATCATACCCTCGTCGAGTCCCAGGACCTACGTACACGTCCCACGCGACGATGAGAGATCTATTCGTTGTAAATAAATACGAATTCGAGGATACGCGGAGGGGTGATAACGAAAAAATAAATTTTTTCTCGTGACACGAGGAGAGCTCCTACTTTTTTTGTGATGTTTAGAATGGCGCATCGACGCTTTTAACGCTCTCGATACTTGCGAACGGTTGAGGTCATCTGTTGACAATTGCTGGACAATTGTATAGATGGAAAAAAAAAAAAAAAAAAATTCAAGAAGTGTGGAAAAATGATTAATCACCACACGGGCTCTTCATTTATTCGCGGCGTTACTCGTGTGCATTTGATTTTAATAGAAGCGGTAATAGAAGCGAACAATGAGTTAGAGAAACGCCCATCAGTTACATCAAAGATTCGTCAGAGTCGCGAAAGCGTTGTAGCAACCCGGTCAAGGTTTCCGTTCGTCCACTACGGAAGTGTTTGTCGAGCTAATACGGTTAGGGGTTGAAGTGCGGAAGATCTCAAACCGTCCATTCCAACGGAGGTTGGCTCACCAGAACCGTAAACACTATCGTCTGTGTCAGCGTTCACGAAGGACGCGAAATAATGGCAAATAAAACAAACTCTGTCGCAAACGAGAACACGCAGTATTTTCATCCCCTTGTTTGCTTCTCCTCCTCCCAGTGACGAACTGTATCAATAAAAGACACGACAATATCCATCTTTTGACGAGTCCTCTACACGGTAAACAATCCCGTGTACAAAAATGACGCAAATGTACCATACACATGGCGAAAAGTAACTCACTAACCCTGTTTTTTAACTCCCGACTGCCCGCCGGGCAAAAGACGGGACTTAAGCGTTTCATCGTGAAATTTGACTTTTTGCGTTTTCTTGGTATCCAATTTTCTCCGAACCGACAAAAAATGTCTTAACAAAATTTGGCACACCTTTTCTTTGTACCACGGACTGTATCTTTTTTCAGGTCTCACTATGATCAAGTGCGATTCGGTAGAAATAAAGCCGTTACAAAATAATGCCCTCGAATATATCGAAATTTCGTCGATATTCGCCGCCATTATTGTTTGCTATCATTCGTTGCTATGAATTGACCACAGCCGACTTAATCGCTACAAATTTATCGCAAGCTATGCTTATACACCATAGCGATGGTTTACAAATATTTATAATTTTTTCGTTAAAATAAAAATTAATATTAAAAATAAATCAATACGTGGAAAATATAAAAAATACTAAAAAGAATGAAATAAAAATAATTTTATAAAAATTACAAGAACTCCCGACTGAAAAAAGAGTAAAATAACAAATAATTATACACATATTATAGTCGGGTGATTCCTACACTAAACAATGAATAAATCTCGGAAATATAATCGAATACCTCGAAAAACCGGACTTTTCGTCTTTTTGTCGAATAAAACGACTATACAATAATAGAAGTCACCATGTTAATGTTAAATTTTAAAATGCATTGAAAAAACATTTCTCGTATAATTCAAAGTCACATTATTACGCGGGTTGACATTGTCGAGAAGTAACAATTTATTTCGTTCGAATAATGAAAAGTTTTAATATTCCTGTCGCGTTTATTACGAGGGTGAATCGTTCGTGCGTATATGCCGGGTCTCGAAGTGAATGAACCCTTCGACCCCCTCTCCCCCTCTCCTCTCCCGGTATATTCTATCGCCCTTCTTCCGAGCCCCACTCGCACGCCTCAACAGAGATTAATTAAAGGCTTGATAAATTGCAAACGTCTAGGCGTGTACCTACCTTGGAATAAGACGTCGCATCATTAATTATGTTAAAGTACATTATAGCGAGAGCCGCGTATATAGACGGGACGAGTAAAGGGGCTTTGTGGATAACAAATTTCCCATCCTCTTTCCTTCGTTTATTCGACACGTTGGTTTCTCACGCTATCCACGATTTTCACTGTTACCTCAATATAAAAAAAAGAAAAAATAATGGAAAACAAATCACACAACCGACACGCTATTTATCCCAAATTGGAATATTGGTAGCGGTGCGGGATTGAGTTGAAAGCGGGTCTCGATTAGATTTTGCAGGATAAAGTTGCCGCTCGGCGTTATTCGATAATCGTTCCTCGAGAGAGAGAAAGAGAGAGAAAAAGCGGAGGCAGAGAGAGTACAAGACCGACCGAAATCTCGTTTCCTCCGTCACTACCACTGTCGAAGCTTTTTACGATGGTGAGCGCGGGCCGTTTGCCTCGCTTGCTAGCCACAGCGACGCAACCTGAGCGAACCTCCACCCTCTCGTGAGCGCGCGGGCACCTTTAAAATCGTGTCATTCTTCAGGGATATTATCTGTGAGGGGTCTCCGTCGCGTCGTTTCATTTCCGGGTATTAAATTGTCCGAACAAATCGAATCGCGTATGAAATTCGGTTGAAATGGTGTAGAGAGCCTTAGTCTAGGAGATCACGAATGCGCGTGGCGCGACACTGCCACCCCTCATAATTGGCTATGCCGGGAAGGATAATTAACGCTTCGAGTAGAATTTGCGGGCGTTTAGCTGGGCACTGCTCGATTCGATGGTCTCTCCACGTTCCAGTGTGTGTTCGGTAACGTACACTATTGCCGTTTACACATTATCGCGGTCGACAACTCTACTTGTCGCTCTCGTTATCGCGTTAGCGTCGAAGCTTCGAAGAGTTTTTCACGTGGAACGGGTTAAAACGTTAATTATATCATTGATGAACGATTGATTAGTAAATAAAAAATTCAACTTCTGAAGTCATCGCGTAATAAAAATAATTTCACGAATTACTCAATCGCAGAAATCTACTGTTAGAGTCTCAAATATCTACTGAAAAAAATGTTTGATCGGTAGAATAAAAAATTCATTGAGAAAACTAATAATTATACATTTAATTTTTTTTATGTAGTTTCCCCAATTAACTATAAGTTCTTCAAAAACATTTATTTGTTAGCGTGAAACAAAGTTTTTCAACACGTCGTTTATCGGATGTTTAGACGGTGAGAAACTGCAGAGAGAGAGTGCGGCAGCCAAGAGTGCGAATAGAATAACAGCGAGGAAGGGTGGAAGAGACGACCATTAATTCAGGCAATTTCGCGAACTATAAGACCCCCGCTGTACCGCTAATTTCGTTGAGTAATGTGGGCCACGTCATTGGATATTGCTATGAGAAAGGATGGGAAGTGGAGTGTAGTTTCTCGAGAGTTTGCAAAGGGCTAACTTAAACTCGACTCGTGAGACCATCGGAGAAAGGGAACAAGAGGGTTGATTTTAGGTTGGCGGTAGAATAGGTTCGTAGGTGGCTAAGGGAGGCAGTGGAAACGGTTGGTGGCTGCTTTACCGAAGGATAGATGTACCAAAAAGGTGAGAGGGGAATGTCCTACGGCCGAAGTGGGCCACGACCACTAGCGTTAATTAAGTTAGAAGCCAGCAGGGCGCCCCAGCCGTAACCGTACGAACGATGGAACTCAATTTGTGAACTCACCCTTTCTTGTACCATCGAACTCTAATAAATTTCACCCACCTATCGTCGAGTACTTTCTACCACCGGCGTGGGTAAGTACACCCTACTCGGGGACTGTGTGGATGTCCGGACACACGTGGGTCGTAAGAAATGGCTTTTAGAACGATCAACACTTTCCTTCAATAAATTCCTAATCATTCCAGAACACATTTTGTCATTATTACATTCAACATTTCATTTTTCTCAGTACTACATCTTCACATTTCTTTCGCAAAACTGTGCGCAGGATTTTCCTCCATTTTAACTTTTTATTTTTTTATTTTTATCATTCGAAAACTGATACCGAGAGTCAATAACCTCTCGTTTTTCCACGTTTCCTGTATCTATTTTTTTTTTTTTTTTCGTTGCCATACTTCGTCACTGTATCCTTTCATTTTTCTCCGCTCGCTTTCTTTCTTTACCTTTTTCTTTCGGCAAACTTTGGCGAACCTCATGCTGGTCCCAAAGTTCCTTGTCTATATACGTTCCGCGCGAAGACGGTTTCACCGCGAGGGAAACTTTGTTCTCGGTGAGCTCGTCTCGAGAGAGAGAGAGAGAAAGAGAGAGACAGAGACGCGCCACCGGGTTCACTTATTCCCAGGCTCTTGTAATTTGAATAACATTACAACGAAAAGTCTCACACGAGAAAAGTTTGCGTCGCGAAAGGGGAAGAACGACAGAGAGAGAGAGAGAGAGAGTAAAAGAAGGTAAATGCAAAGTACCGGTAGCCGAAAATTATCGAGTGCGATATGAGTAGCGAGGAAGATATCTTGTATAACGATCGTATTATTTATATAGAAGTGCGTCCCAAGTATCCCGCGTTGGACTCCGTGGTTCTGTATCGTCAAACAGCTTTCAAAACCGCCTCCGGTGGTCCTTCGGTAATCCTCTCGGTGCTGTCAGCGACTATATCTCGCAATTTATCGTCCCGACGAATAACACCTTGAAGCCCCTTCCGACAATCGTTAACTCACCCGACGAATAATAATACAACGTCATCATCGTTCCCGTCGACGACGAGGGTGGAGTTAGAAACGGCACGAAATTGTGGAAAGAGAGAAACGAATTTACAGGTTTATTTCCCACTGCGAAGATAGAGACATTTCGCGAATGAATGCCGCGGCGAAAAGTGAGGGACGCGGAAGGGTTGCTGGTATCTCGCGTTTCGTTTTAAAGGCGGCAAGCAGCCGACGCGAATGAAAGCACAAAGCTAATTGAACTCATTCAGCGCGAGACCCACGTTTCTCGACGCAACTACGCCCCGACGGATTTTTATCGAATCGACCAACGGCAATCAACCCATCTTTGCCCTCTTTTATCTCGCGCAAAGCGTTCCCTGTCGTGACAAATTACGGAATTATTTCGCACTCCTGCCAAACGTTTGCGTAATCCATGTTTCACGGTCGATGGACGCATTTTTCATTTCACCTCATATACGAAACGCGACGAACGATTTGTCTCGTCGTGGAAATAATGGAGAGCGGTGTACGGAAACAATGCAGAAGAGTGTTCATTGGGAAAGAAACAAAAATAAAAAATAAAAAAAACGAGCGAAAACGAGAGATGCTTGAATACACAGACGGATATATATAACGGAAAAAGTAGCAACATCAGAGAAATACGGGCGGCAGAGGGTAAAACTGACAAAACTCTGACGTAGGCCAGTGGAAACATCCTCGGGCTGTCAGACGAAGGTCGACTCTCGGCAACGGAGTAATTTAGTGGAAACGACCACCGCTGGACCGTCGAGAGTATTTTCCTCCCCTCACCCTCCTCCCCCCCCTCCCCCTCTCGCCTCTCGTGAAAAAGCCAATTCGTTGAACCTCAAAGGCTTCAGTGATATCGAAGACAGTTGGCGATGCTGCTCTTTCGCATAAAAAAAAAAAGAGAATGAAACAGCAGTCGAAAATAAATATATGGGTCAAACGATGAATGAAATGAAAATAAACGAATTTCGGGCGACAGCAGATAGTTTCATGTCGTGTTCGAGCTCTTTATCATTGAATTATTTATTTCCGCAACGGTGACAACGTCGAAAGGCAAACATTTTATGATAAGAAAAAAAAAAAAAAAAAATGAAAATAAGTGCGAGAAAGCGAAGGGTCGACATGAGGGTAAATAAAATAAATGTCTCGATATTGGACAGTAACGTTTTGCTGCGAGCTTAAATAATATGTGGCGAATAATATGAAGTTTCCAAGTTTTTCCTTTGCTTCTTTGACCCCTCTTCACTCGTTACGACACCACGTTTGCGAATGAAACGCCTGGTCGCCCTTATCATCGTTCCTTCCCGGACTACCTGTCATCCTCTTACACCCTCTTTATTCCCGGAGCTTCGAAGTTTTTTTTTCTTTTTTTTTTTCTTCCTGTTCCCCGACAAGAGCATCATCACGCAAGACGAGAAAGGAGGAAGGAAAAACGTCGTCGGAAGCTCTGAGAGGGTGGAGGGGGGCGTTATAGCGCGCAAGAGGAGAGAAGTGTAGCTTTGATCCTGACGTGCGACACAGGACCCCAGGCATCGGGTCGCTCCCTCAGGCACCCGGAGAATAATTTATTAAAAGTGCAAAAAGATCGTCCCGAGCCACGCGGATAAAGCTCTTCTTGCCCCCCTTCCGAAAAAGAAAAAAAAAAAACTTTGCCGCTACGTGTACGTCGGATGGTGTTTTTGTCACGTCTGTCATATGAGAAAAGTTTGACGTGACCACGTGGTCTACAAGCCATCGGAGAGTGTAGCGAGAGTGCGCACAGTGGAAAACCATGAAAGATATGAAACTGCTTCATTCCGAGTTGGGTATTAAAAACAAGAGAGACGCGGTCTAAGAAAAGAAAAAAAGTAGTCTCTCGAGCTACGAATCCCTCAACGGGGAATTTGCTATATCACGGTGAATAAACAGGTCTTCAAAAGTTCGTAGTGAGATAAGAATACCCATTTTTACGTAATCGCAAAAATATTTTATCCATTTCGACCGGATGAACCGAAAACAAACGTAGATATGTCGAAAATGCGAAATATTTTATCCGCCATTTTTATTATGTAAAAATATCGGGTACTTTTCAATAACATGGCGATTTTATTAAATCGTTTTTCAGTAAAAAAAAAAAAATCTAACAAGTTCAGAATTTACGAAATGTCTTAGACGTTTGCCACATATAAAAAAAAAAAGCTTCGTAGTTAATCAGTTCCGGGTACAGACAATTTTTTGCGATAGCCATTGCGATTTCCAATATCTCGTAAAAGTACAGTATCATGATGGAACGAACGGGTAATAGGGGAAAGGGTATAGGTGCGGCAAACGGCTACGTATAATAAAAATCGAAGAGAATTCGAGTCCGGTTTGTACGCGCTGTTTCCACTGTCCCTGTGGCCGTAGACGCACCAACGAACCAATTCCTTCTATCTTTCTTTCGCCTCGTTCGATCGTTATATTTTCACTCTTTCTCTATTGCTCTCTCGGAGTTTCGATAGTTCGACTAGATTCTCTCTTTTTCCGAGGAAAAATTCCTCGGCGAGCCAATATGAGAGAGTGAGTACATACGCCACGGGCCCATATGGACTTTATAATGTCTTCTTTGCCGCTTTCGAGCGTATGGTATAGATATATATCGTTGAGTAATACGTATATAGTCGAAGCAAGACTGCCGACTGGCCATAGCAGTACCAGCAGTAGTAGCAGTAGTAGTAGCAGCAGCAGCAGCAGCAGCAGCGATGGAGAAACAGAAGCAAGAGAGTTCCGGCGCTTCCTCTATTCTCCTAGGACTCTGTTCTCCTTCATCCTGCCATTCCTCGTGCCTCGACGAAGCTCACTCTACTCCCTCAATACCACGAAATGACTGTCTACACATCCTCCGATACGATATTGTATCGATTCTCTCGTTCTCTTTCCCTCCATCCGTGTCTCCGTACTATCCACTTCTCTCGGGGCATCGAGTTCACGATTTTTCTTTCTCGCGGGTTACCTTCCACCATTTTCTCATACACGAGAGAATTGAGAGCGGTGAGAGGATACGATTTCGCTACCTCCGCAAAGACTTTTCTACGCTTGTATATCCTTTACTATTACGATTTGTTGAGCATTCCACGACATTCTCCTTCTCGTTCTTAGCTTTTCTCTCATTCTCTGCTACTTCTTCGTTTCCCTCGCTAAACGTGCATATAAAGGGCCTTTATTAGCTCTCAGGATAACGGCAAAGACACGACCCGTGCATTTCCGTTCTCCAGCTTTTGACTTCTCGATCGTGACGGGCTTTGGCGATCGAGCGTTCGAGAAGACGAGAGAAACGTGACGCCACGCTGAGAGCAGACCGTTGCTCTCGTAACCGCGGACGAAATTAAAGATCGGAAGGGCCACCGAGTGAAAAGGGATGGCAAGCGAAGAGACCGGAGGAGCGGAAAGAAACAAAAAAATAAAATAAAGCCGAGCTGCAGAGACCAAGCTGCCCGGATGTGGCAGATCAAAGTGGCACGCAGTAATTAAGTCTTACGTTCGTTAACTCTTTCTGTCCCAGTTAACGTACCTTTTATCGGGACGCTTGCTAATGAGATCCCGGGTGGATTAAACTTTTTTTTCCTATCTCTTCCTTTTTTTTTTTTTTTTTACTTTTTTTATCTTCTTTTTTTCCAACGTCGTCGACTGCCGGCAATAAAGCGGACACCACTTCGGTGAAATAGCAGCGACGCGTTCCCTACAAGTACATGTACACTGAGCTGAGCTTCCGCGCGTGCAGATCCCGAAATTCTCCGTGTACACTCCGTGAATTCGAAAGTGTATTTCTAACCGCCAACCCTCTCTTTTCGATGGCGAACTTTGATACGGGGGTCGAGATTAGAAATGTCCTTTACGCTACGCGCTCCGAATACACAGACAAAAAAGTCTTCCGAAATTCTCGTCGATTAGCGAGAGATAATGTCGACGAGATATTATCGTTGGATAATGGACTTTTTCTTCGTGCCGGAAAAAGGCAGTCGTTTTATTAGCGACGTTTGGCGGCTACGAAAACTATAAAGTCGTCGAAAGAATCGCGAATTCTTTCGATCTGCAATTCGTTGCAGTGAGAGATTCTGTTTTTTTTTTTGTGTTACTGTTTTATTCGAAAAGACTAATTGACTTGCGAAACACAGATATATCGGTACAATGTAAGGAGCGGCCATTAGATCGTAGTCGAGTTTAGTTTCAAAGTGCGGTACTCCCCTGTCGTTTGCGAGACGTGGGCGGTTGTGGGAAATTGGAAGGATGTATTAGGTACGAGATTTCACATAGGGATAAAGAGGGAGAGAGTTAGGAATACATGAAGAAAGGGAGAGAGACAGAGTGCGCAAAAGCCTGCGAGGCGAATTGGACTTCGAAGTATCTGTCACTGTCTCACCAAGACGCCGGATCGACAGAGGTTGTTTCGCAAACTGAATTTCGTCATTGTCGAAACTTGAGAAGCTCAAGCAGTTGCGCGGGCCGCGCATTGCCAGACCTCTGTCGCCTGTTCTCCGGCTCTCTCATTCCCTGTCGATTAATCTAATTATTCGAGAAATGGAACTCTCCTCGCGGCTCTCTCCTCTGCGTCTGTTGCGGGCGAAAGATACGAAACAATATTAATCACGATAACTTGATGCGGTAGAATTTTCATAATTCTCGATGCTCGATATCCATATGGATGAAGACATTCAACACGGACAATTATCAGAAAATAGCCGAATTTTTTTTAATACAATAAACTTTATCACAGCAAATACGTTATGAGGAAATTTTTTTAAAAATTCGGTCATTTGACTTAACCTTAAATTGGAAGGTCGCTAAAAGGGTGATAAGGCCCTAAGGTACACCTGCACGTTTCATATACATATGTATATGAAAATAATAAATGAAGCAAAACTGTTGAATAAAATATATATACATATATATTACGTTCCGATATCGATTTAAATTGCAATTTTTATGAAATTGGTTACAGACAAAAAAATATGTGAAAAAAAACATTGATGTTGCGTTAAAAAAAAAAAAATGAAGTGAACAGTTGTGTTTTCGTTGTGTTTTAATATTTTCAGAATAATGGATCGCAACTGTTTTTTTATTATCTGTGATTTTTTTTTTTTTCAATCCTTTCATTTTTATGGACAACAAACGAAATATTCGCAGCATCGCAGTTCTGCGAAGTTCGAAATATTTCGCATATCCACGAAAGAATTTTCGATTGTAATGTTGAAGTTAGTCACGAGTTGAACGAAACGCCGGGATACTGTCGAGCGCACGGCATTTCGTACGAAACAATGTAAAGTAAAATGTAACTTTTTTTGTGTCTCTTTGTTTTTTACAGAAAATGGGCTCCGTCCATGGGGAGGAATTACCTTTTGTTTTCGGTGCACCGCTCGTCGACGGTTTCGGACATTTTCCCAGAAATTACACGAAAAACGAGGTTGCGCTGTCCGAGAGCATAATACAGTCCTTCGCGAACTTCGTGAGAACAGGGTAAGTGAAGTTCGTTCTCATATAACATTCCGTTTTAGCGCCAAAGCATTATATATACATTTTTTTTTAAATCGTATTATTCAACAGTATTTCACTTATATTCGTAGTTTCGCTTCTACGTTAATAACCCTTTAAATTAAAATAATGTATACATAGACATAGATAGAGAGACGAAGAATAAACAGATTTGCGCCTCACTTTTGTTGATCCAAACGGAGCCCTCAAATAACGGTTAAAGGGTTTATAAACTTAAAAAAAAATAAAACGTTTGTCTAAAAACAAAAACTGACGCGTCCATAATAAATATTCAAAGCCTTTTCACACATGAAGCTTATGGCGTTAATGGTAATCGCAGTTGTTGGTTCTTCACGTATCACCAAATTCACTTCCCACTCGAGACGAATTTCGTTGAAAAACGAAAAAGTAAACTGCTTGCTTATCGAGAACGAAGCTGCGGCAGTGTAAAAAAAAAAAGTACGAACCCAAAAAAAAAACCCCAAAGAGTGTCAAATTTCGTTGAAAAGTCCGCAGATTTTTTTTTTCTCTATATTCATGAGAGTAACGAACTGAGAGAACTGAAAAAAAAACGAAACGAAACGAACGAACACTCTTGACTGACGTTGAATTAAAGTTAAAAAAATGTCTGAGTCCGTTTAAGCCGTAATAACTTCGTCGAGAGAGAGAGAGGGAGGAAGTGGTTTATTCGGAAATTTCTAGTGGCGCGCAGACAAGAACTCCACTCGTCCTCCTTGCATGCGTCGAGAGCCATTGGCCATCGCGATTCGATAAAAATTCGTATACCGTCATTCGTGTGCGATGCCGCGTCAGCTACATATTTTTGCCTTCGCATCCTGTGCGATTTAATGCTTTCGTCGAGAAAGAGAATTTGCGGGAAGATCGAAGAGAAATAAGAGTCCGTTAAAGACGAAATTCTGGAAGGGGTCGCTACAAAAAAAAGGGAACAATGTAATACGCTACAGATAAAGAACAAAGAAAGCGGCGTTTTTGCTTTATTCTTTAACGCCTTACGAGATAATATTGTTTGATAAATGAATAACGTTCCCAAAATGAAAGAATAAATATAACTTTGTAAACAGTTATTTGAAAAGCGGTAATAAATAAGAGGCAGAAAAACCGGAGATAAGTTACTATAAGGTATTCTGTGCCTTACTGAGGCCCTAAAAGCGTAATTCTTCTTTTTTTTTTTCCTAGGTATTAGCTTCGTATTAAATAGTTCCTTAATATACGAAATAATTTTTTTTCGCTATTTGCGATTCACAGTAAATTTGAACATTTTGCTAGCGCACTCGAGGCACAGCCATCAAACATATCGATAGCGTGCTATCGGAAGAACTGTATTGAATATGCACGAGCGTACCTCGTACAACTTTTTCGCTTTACATCTATTGATATGTAAAATATCGATTGAAAAAAAAAAAAGAAAAAACGAAAAATCAATTCGTAACATTCGGCAAACGTATTACACACAGACACTAGATAGCATTGCTCGTTACGACCAACGAACGGTGCAATTATTCTGTTCTTCGCTTCGCTTCATACTTTTCTCTCTGAAATCGGATAACCTTTTTTTTCCGGGTTGTTCCCGGAAAACTGACAAGCAGCAGCCTTCGATTTCCGCAATAGCGAGTTCGATGAGCAAGTTGAGCTCTTCCACATTTCATGAAAGGGCTTTTTCCGACTGTTAGCCACTGGTATGTGCCGTCAGGAAGTCCCGGCAACGATGTAAAAGCCCATTGGTCTCGTCACAGGGGAGAAAACAACCGAGGCGGATAAATCAAGCGGAGAACTCGAATTCTCGAAGGTCTCTTTTTCTCCGTCAAGCTCACCCGCCCGTTCGTTTTCTCCCGGCTTCCCCCGCGCCGTCACCTACCAATGACACGAAGAAAGGCGGAAAAAAAGGGGCGAAGACGAGAGCAACCGTAAGACCGCTAACCCGCGCGCGCGGTCTCGTGAGAATTAAAAAAAGAAAAAAAAACTTTCATTCCCCTGCGAATTGACACCAGACGTGTTAGATAATTAATTATACGAGGAAAAAAAAGCGCTCAGAAACAAAATTTCACGCCATTCACTGCTGTTGTGAGAACTCGAGAAATAATCGCCGGTAAAGATTCCCCAGTAGAAACAGACGATGCGAGTCAGACGCGCATATTCCATGAATTTTTGATAATCGCGATATCCAACGCCAACCTCACTAATTAACTATCTTTCGCGCGTTAATCTCGACAAAACATTAATTTTGTTAATGAACACACGATACCGAAAAATACTCGTAAAGGTACACGAACCAGGGCTGCCCTTCGTCCAGTAATTATCAAAACGCCGAGCCTTTTTTTCTCCGCTCATTTCCGTTTTTCAAAATTATATTACACGCATATACATTTATTTGTCTCTAAATTCACATGAAACTCCATTTTCCCTGCGGAGCTACTGTACACACGTGACGTAAAAGGGACCTTT
Source organism: Cryptus armator (assembly GCA_963971235.1). NCBI lineage: Eukaryota > Metazoa > Arthropoda > Insecta > Hymenoptera > Ichneumonidae > Cryptus > Cryptus armator. Next base: position 11,944,556 of record OZ020242.1, on the reverse strand, counting down.
GTATATTTCGAGAGTCATTATGACATTCGGGGGTTTGAAACTCGAGAACCCCGGCGCGGTTCCACGCACAATATAACGCACAAAGCCACCGCAATTTCGAATTCCGCGCTACGTGTGCAAATTTGTATATATCCGTTATGTGTGTATATATAGAATACATATACGTGAATATACCCTCTATATGCATTTACGCTATGAAGTCGGTACCGGAAGCACGTGACGCGTATCAACAGACGTACACATTGCGAATGGTGATGGAATGAGAATGAAACACATACGAATATACACACAAAACGAGTTGACGATAAAGCATCCGGAGATGTGCACACATACAGAAAACCGCCAGCCAACCGGGCACCAGTACCGACAAACTTATTGGCGACATATGGGAAAAGCTCCGAACGGGATCGGGCTAAAGCATGAATATGCAAAAGCAAAGGGAGAACTGGAGGGAGGAGGTGCCGTCGAACGAACCAACAATATTTCAGTACATTCGCCGGGCGCGCAACGTAAAATTCGCTTCGTTCCTATACCACCCTCGCTGGGTTTGTGTGTTCTACGGTACATGTACTTTATACATTGTACAGAACGATACTATCGGTATATTTGGTACACAAGAGTCTTTCGTTCGACAGGGTGTACTCGGAGCTGTGCGATATGGGATAAGAGGAAGAGAAAAGATAGGTGAAACGACGGGAGGTTGAGAAAGGTTGCAAGGTTACGGTCCGAAGGGTACATCGCCCGGGTACCCCTGACGGGTCGAATGTCCCGAGGGCATATGCGAACAGCTGCTACGGATTATAGGAAAATTGAAGTGGCCGTCATCTCTTGGGATCAGTCTGGAAGACTCCTCGTCGTCACGTGCCCTTCGTACGGTAGACGAAAGGATGAACACGAAACTATATACACGCCAACGCAACGATCCGTATAGTCCGGTGTCAAATATTAAAATAAAAAATGAAATTGACAATTTTTAAGGGGTTTTTTTTATTTTTTTTTTTTTTTCGATCCCTACGACAAAGTTGGAACTAAATTGAATTGAACAACTTGTTCACAACTCCGAACTATCGCAAAAAAATCGCAATTATCGAGAGTGGAAAAACTTTTTTTTATCAATGGGATTACAATGAAAACAATAAGTACGGATACATTGGCTGACACATTGGCTTCGTCATTTTTAATGACGAAGTTTCCCAATGATTATCCACGCGAATAAACGGTGTAACGTGAGCCGAAGAAAACGCTCGTTTTCCTTTGACAATTTTTTTCTGAATTCTTCCACTTCACCGAGTGTTGTTTATGTATTTCTCGAAAAAATCGAGATTTCGCGCTATTTCTACTTGGACGCTCAAAGCTGAATGATTATTTATTTTTCTTCATATAACCGTTTTTCTTGTCGCCCGATATGCGCTCAAATGATTTTAATCCGAGAGTACGCCGGCTGCATTTCGTGGGTCTCGCGCGTTCACGGTTCGCGGATATCGTACCGCAGCGAAAGGAGAATTTCCTTTGGGCGACGGACAACGACGACTGTGCAGAGATTGTAGATAGAGAAAAACGGATAAAGATAGAGAGTTCGGCGACGTTGAAAAGAAAGAAAAGAAAGAGAAAAAAAAACAAGAGGCACAAATGCGATAAGGAAGCGCTTCGTTATAGTGACTACGTGCGTCTTTCCGCCTGGTTTTCGGATACTCCCCCTCACGACAGTTTTTTCTTACTTCCGCCGTTCGTTTGCTCATTCACTCGCCAACATTCTCCTTTCCGTTTGAAAATTGCTCTCGAGTGTAGCCGGCGTAATGTATACTCTGTACACTCCTCGTTCGCGGAAAATCAGTTTCCTTAATCGCAAACGTTTGCTTTCTCTCTTTCCCCAACGGAGAGAAAGAGTTGACTTCTGTCCCATTGTCGAAGGTATCGAGGTTTTCGTTTCGCCGATAAGACGAACATTAGCGCCAAGCGGTTATTGCCATCGTAAAGATTTTCTACTGTATAGATTCCCTCTCGCCTCGTTCTTCTCGGCGAAAAGAACTTCTCTCGCGAGTTCTCCGGTCTTCGAGAGTTTCGAGAGAACAAAAAAAAAATTGCGATGACCCTTGAGAAAAGGAATTGTTTTGACCCCTTCTACCCATTAAAATTTTCAATGTAAAACGCGCGCCATTATCGCGTCACGAGTGGTACTTATCTTGGACAATCCTTGAGAGTTTCGAATGAACAAGAATTCCAATTCCAAAGGAATTTCGCATCGTTTCGAGAGCCCAAGTGAAGTTTACAAAAAAAGTTGAAGTAACAGGAAAGATACTAAAGGTTTCGCGTTGTAAAGTAAAGGGAACTTGATTATACAAATGACTTTGTATCCCCGTGGCTTTCGATGAAAAAAAATCATATTCTAACGACATTGAACATTAAAAATTCATTGTTTCGCCGACCATAGTTATTGACCGATAAAAAATTGTGCGCTCCTGTTGTCCCGTTTCTTCGCACACCGTAAACACAATGCGCCAGTGTCGCTCATCGTTGTTCGACTCTCCGTTGCGCGGTATATTGAAAAAGATACAAAAAGAAATGGCAAACCCACCGGTCGTGAAAAGCAATACAGATATCGAACGAGTTGCGGCACAGCGAAGGGACTCCCGGTAAAACGACCAGATCCACGTTCGTCCAATTTATATTTCGGCAAATGAAAAAATAAAAAAATAAAAGAAAAAAAAAAAAAATTCGGAAGGATACGCGATAGCCTGCTGGATACTGCGCACGAATACCGAATTCAGTGGCTCCCCAGTCCTTTACACGTTCATCGACATTCCTCGATCTGATCAATACTGTTCGCCAAGTTGACCAACGAAATGGAAGTTGTACGTTTTTCCGAAATTGCCCGTCAAAGCTGTGCGAACGAAATTTTTCGATAAAAATCTCCGCTACTCTCCAACTCGTTCGACCACTTCGTTACCGTACGCTTCCTCTTAATTGATGGATACTTGTCGAAAAAAAAAAAAAAAAAAAAAAATTTGATTGTTGCAAAGAGTCGGCGGAAACGGCGATTAGACACTCGACGGTCTGTGCGCTACAGTAGATAATCGTATGTATAGAGGAAACTGAAAGGATCAAAGATATGCCAATAACTGTGTTTCTATTGTCAATGCGGCCGAATAGCAGTTGAGCGATTCACCGGTGACTTGCACCGCATGTGCCATTCGATAGTTTGCACTTCAGTATCTCTCTAAAAGCGTATATTCATTTTATTTCCCGATCAACTAAAGTCGTCAGGTTTTTTCGTGTGCCGCGCAGTCGGAACGTGATTTCCCCATATGTATTTTTTTTTTTTTTACGTTTGAAAAATTGCGTGCAGCCGTCCGGTTTTTCGCTTTTGGTGGTGAACAGAGAAGCGCGGAAAGAGAAGAAGAGGTGGGGAAGTAATTTTTTCAGCGTTAGTGCATCGGATGCACTCATCCGGAAGTTTTTGACAATATCAAAAGACAAAAATCGATAACGGTACTTTGGCAAACGAGAAATTTATATTTTAAGCTACGAAGATCGATCAATTCCGCAATATAGTTTACGAGGAAAAAAAAACCCAATTCGATCATTTATTTTTACGAGAAAATATGAAAAAAAAAAAATTCGCGTGCTTTTATAAGCAAAAATATAAATCACAGAAAAGTTTTAGATTCTTTGAAAATTGGTTTTTTTTTTCGGTTTTCCCAACTAAATTTCTCGTAGCTGTGTTTCTTTATCTGTATTAGTTTCCTCTCGTCTCGTTACTGTCAGCCGCACGCTCACTCGCGCTTCTTCTTAATCAGCGCAACTGCCGAGACTCCGTAAGAGTTCTCAACGAACTTGAACTTTTCCAATCTTCAACTTGTTAAAACAAATGTTGTGTGATGCCTGGAAGCGATCTATGCTTCGGTTAGTTGAATCAGTCAGAGTTCGACCTGAAAGGAAGTTTACATGCTGGTAGTTGCGGGTCTCACCGGTGGCTGTAGGCTGTCAATTTGTTATAAAATTAATCCCCTTGGCTCGGTGGAGTCTATTGGTAATCACGAGGGAAAGAGAGGGGTAGCGAAACACGGAACGAGCATATTGAACGTTAGAGGGCGAAACATGTTAATAACAATCGATCGATGAAGCTTACAGAGACGGTTATTCAGAACGGATAACCAGAAGCTTCTAAAGCTTTTCTCACCGCAACAAACATTATAATACAGTATATGTGTACACATTATAATACCCTCTCGCGTTAAAAGCCTCGATTATAAATCTTGACAATGTATATAAAATAATTAAACGCGTTGAGGTGCAAACCATCGTCCGTTCGACCCTCCGGTTTTCATCGTAATTTTTTTATTACTCATTTGCATCGACGTCGTTCAACATTTAACAACGCACATTTGCTGACTCAACGAGAGATCCTCTCGGTACTCTAATGCAAATACTCACGGGATTAACACTCGGTCGGGTCACGAGCCAACGAGCATTTCCTCCCCTCTCTCCCATTCCTCCCTTCCTCTCAATCCTCTCTGGAACATCTCTCGGCTCGACAATTCGAGCACTTGACCGGCGCCAGAAACACAGACCACACATAGTTCGTATGCCCCTATCTCTCTAACGCGAGAGTTCTTCTCATTGCAAGTGGAAAACCATACAACGAGCGAATTAAATCTCTGTACCACTCGGCACACTTCTGAACGAACACGAGGCTCGGTTTAAGCGAGAAATCCCAATGGCAATGTTGCCGGTTCTGTGTGTTCGTAAATTTCTATGTGTGGGTGCGCGGTGTGGCGTGGATCGTAAGAGCGTTGCCAGTGTCTAAATAGAATTAGCATTTTATCGGATAAGACCCGCGTGGAATGAAGCTATCCCGGGAAAGCGAGCAGAGAACGGGGAAGAGGCTTACAAGCCATGCGATAGCCCCGATATAGAGTTCATCGGATTTTCCATATTACGCTTACCGTTTTACCAGCGATCAGGCTGCACGAGATTTTATCCAATTTCGATTGAAAATTCCCTCGAGGAAAATTTTTTTGCAAAGGTAACATTGTTTCGCGATACAAGATTGTGTGTGTTTTGTATACGACACTGGAAACCAAATTGATTGCACTTTCGGCGGGAAATTTTGGTTTAAATTTAATTTTTCAAAATGTCTTATCAATAACGAGAGAAAGATTACAGTTTGACGAGATTAATGGTATTTCACTGTTTTCAAAGTTTTTATCGTGAGATCAGCATAGCATGTTACATTCTAATGGGAGGTTTTGGCGTTCATCTCTAAATCGATCCATGTGGACAGACTGACCAAAAATTGACAGTAACTACTTTGCTCATTCGGTCCGTCCGCAGAACTATTAACTGAAGCAGAGAACTACTTGGTAATTCGTAGATATACATCGCTCTACGTTTTGCAGTATTAGAAAATACAGAGAAAATGTGCGTGCGAACTCGAGACGTGAGTTCGAAGCGAGTGGAAGATTTACTTTCGAAATAAAAGCTAATACCTTCCCAATAGTATCTTCCAATAAGCCGGATCTCGCCTATGTCCATTCGTCTCGAACGAATGACTCTTCTTTATTTTCATTCTCTTCTACTCCAGTCGCTTCTCTTATTCCGTCCAGTTCTTTCGTTCTTTTGTCTTCTTCTTCTTTTTTTTCTTCTCTCGTTTTCCATTCTTCTCGCCGCCGCCCACCATCACCGTCTACAGCGGTCGACGTCTCGGGTTTCGCTTATTTCCTTGGAAACTCTTCGCAGACCTTGGAATAGCCAGAGTCTGCTTTGTTTCTTAGAAGAGAGGGAGGGCGCGAAAGGATTTAAGAAAACGCCTCGTATTTTTATTACCAACAGTGTGCTCGTTGAAAATGTTCTCCGGGGCTCTTGCACCTTCGTCCTGGGAATTCGAGTAAAGGAAAACGCGCGTAAGAGATGAGAACGAGGGAGAAAGAACCGCGAAGCCGAAGTGGCTGTGATAAAGAAGAATACGGCGAAAAACAGAGACGAGAGGGAGAGCGAGACTTGCGGTAGCAAAAGATTCAGTAACGTGTGCCACAGTGGAGCAGTAACTTCATTCTACCTTTTCTCCGTTACCCGCATTTTATATTTATACATCTCGTACACGAAATACGGGGCCAAGAGATTCCGGTGCGAAGAGCAAATAAAACTTGGCGAAATAACGAGCGACTGCAACGCATCTTACGATTTTCAGAATAAAAGTTGTGTGTCTAATTTCGGGACTTCTCGAAAGTTCGTAGGAATCAAAAAGTTCCGAACCCTCCGTACATTTCGTTTGATACAGGAGTCTTCCATTAATTTCTCGTCGGAAATTCGTGTCTGCAATTCTCCAAGTTTTATATTTCGTTGTATTATCTCGAAATATCTTCTCACCTATCGTTGAAAATGAAAAATAATCACCTTCACTACCGTATTCCTCTGATCCCATGCCTTACAATAGAGCTTCCGTCAGCTCAACGCGCAAAGGTCTAAATCAACAAAGACGAGATGCTACTACTCTGATCGAATGTCTGCTGTTTATCCTAAAACTGGAATCCAGTGACCGGCGTTGGTTGACGATAGCGTCGGGCGAGTGAGCCTTCTGGCCAGTATAGCATCCGGTATGGTGATCGAGTTTAGCGTCGTCCCTGGGAAACTGCACGAAACGCCGACGAGACTAATCCCATGGATTTAGCGTCAGTCAACCTGAGTTACGGAGAGTGCGAGAAGCGTACGTATACTCTTCCTTCGTATCCATCCCTCTAGCTTGGTTTCGTTTCCACACCATACCGGATGAATCCCACCCCGTCAAGCCTTCCACATCCCAGACTCGATTTATCCCAAATTATGACGAACTGCAAGCGCGCGCGAACGTGTTCTCTACAGCTCCCAGTAGCGGCCGCGCGCGTAGTCCCGATAATAAATACAAACGGTTTTGGACGGGCTTTCGGTAACACGTTTCGGTACGTTGCCGGATCCGATAATCGAAAGATTAACGACTCTAGGAATCCTTGCAGTAACCGGAATTGGCTTATGAATTACTATCCGAAGTCCTTATTATTTCTTTATGCTTTGTTTCCATCGAACTTTCGCGCTCTGCATGCCGTCCCATTATCGCGCTCATTTGACTCCTTAGGAAGAAATTGTTTGAACGCAGCAATCGCGAGTAGTCTCGGTGGTAGATAAACAAATTCTGGGAAATTGCGTCGAAAATGTTCGTGAATAAGAAGCTTTTACTATCATCCCGAGTATACTTGCCTCGCTGAGGTAGTCGAGCGAAACAACTCGAGAGTCTGAAGAACGAGAATGCCGAAGAGAGCGGTTGGGGGTGGTTGAAAGGGGGGGACTTGGTGTATTAGAGAGAATGAGGAGCTTGCTAGCTTGCTTGCAAACCTCGCGCAAACTCGGTCTGCCGGGGTCGCCGCATCCCGTATAGACCGGAACCTCCCTGTACACGAGAGAAACCGTGGGGCGCGCGATAGCTAGTTGCCGCGTATGTCTGCATTATGCGCTGTTTGCTTTGGGATTACGACGGTAAAGTACGACGGGCGTGGCTCTTGTGTTTGCGATTGCCCGTTTCGTGGTTATTGGAGTGCTGTTTCTGTTTAGACCGACCAACCCCGGCAGTAACAGTTGCAGCGTCAGCTAGAGAAGAGGTAGTTGGCAGTAGGATACCACCCACGCGTGTCACACCGTCCACAACCCTCTTCAACCCTACTTCTCACTCCACGACGTTCAACACCCCATCCCCCAATCTCTGGCTACCACCCCCCCCCCCCTCCCTATCCCCTTCCAAGCTCTCGCCGTTTTCAACGATTATGCTAAATTATCGTTTACAAGGGCCACATCCTATTTGTCTGTTGGCCAATGGAGAACTTCCCTCGGGGGAGTTTCGACTGTATCTACGACTGACCGGGGTCATCCACGTACATATCGTATACCACTTCGATGCTATGATCCACGCGTTACATGCGCGCTTCGCGGCTTTTGTCTCGACGATTCTATCAGCTATGAGGCCGAAGAAACTTTACTGAATTAAATTATTAGTTGGGACAACAACTTTTTAAGGTATTACTAGCGGACGGTCTGAATTTGGTCACTTTTACGTGAGACTCAAAGAGAATTTCGAACACTTCTCAATGGGATAAAAATCTGAAAAAAAAAATGAGGCATATAGAAGGTGCTGCAAAGATTGATTTTGCATAATAATAATATTAAAATATTATTAACAAATTAATGAAAAAATTAATTGTTCAACAAATTACCCGGCAAATTAACTTTTCTTTTTTAATGAAAATGATTTGTTAATTTTTCTAAATACGTATGAAATTTTTCAGAATATTGTATCATTTTTTAGAAATGCGCGTTTTTTGGACAAAATAAAGGCTGAAGGGTGATTAGCTGAATATAAGGCATTCTAAATTTGTATGATAACGGAGTATCACGGAGTCTGTTTATGATTTTTTTTTTTTTTTTTTTTCATTCAAATGGAATTAGTTGTGTTGAAAATGTTACCGGACGACATATAATGTACAATTCCAGCAGCTTTATTATTTTGTTCTTCAGTCAAACTTAATATTTGACGGAGGGAAGTGGATTTTTTTTAATACGGAAACTACGATGATTATATAACGAGGCTTGATCGACTCGACTGGTTAAGATTGCGTCGCTGAAGCTCGATGAACTCGAATAGCCTAGACATCCATTCGCTGTAAAATTACCACGATCGATATCCATCAACCCCCCCCCCCCCCCCCTCCCCTCTCCCTCCCTGCTCCCCTTCCTCTTCATCTCTCAAACCACTCGCAATTCCGGAGGTTCCCGCTTCCCGTCGTTCTTCCCGCAGCATTCTCTCTACAGCACGGAGATGCCGGCGACGACGGCGACGACGACAACCGGCCGAAGCCAACGACGAGAGATTTCAGCCCCGTCTGCGTCTTGGGATTCTATCTACCTTCCTCGCTCGGCAAACCTTTGCCATTTATCCATTATGCATACATTGTGTGTATATACCATAGCAGTAGGGTGGAACGGAAACTCCGTTCCCCAACCACACACCGACTTACCTGTTGCCACAGAGTATCAAGAATCTCAAAGGATTTGGACGTCGTTGAAGCCCACGGTAAATGCAGTCTCCAATGTCGTCGTCATACTGTACTCAAGGGCGCTTTATCGGAACGGACGTTTCAGATGAAAGAAACTGAATGGTTTTTCCCTTTTTTTGTGTTCCTTTGCAATAAAATCCGCGTTCAATGGAGAAGAAGCCATTTCCTTCTTTGAAATTCTCGACTTTTTGGGGTAAAAAAAGATGATAATAATAGATAAACAGAATCCCCAAAGGAAAGTTCGATGCCGGTGAATATCCCAAAATGATTAAATTTTCACTCGCAAAGTATCCTGAAAATTGAAATTTCATTTATAATAGCTATCTTTCGTCCGACTGAGAAAGGCGGAAAAACAAGTAAATACTTACTTTTTTATAGACGAATTTTCGAGAGAAAATAAAAAAAATAAAGAAAAATATCAAATAACAAGTATTACACAAAAAAAAAATGAAAAAGAAACATCAAAATCAAAAATGTTTGATGTGCATTTTTTTTCTGCATCAATATTTTCCGTTTTCTTGAAAAAATGATGACAAACTTTCACATCGTCGGAGTACCAGTCCGCATGTTGCCGAATATTGCAGAGATAAATTCGTTATTCTCGTATAAAATGTTTTCAAAAAAAGAAAACTATTGCTCCGACTTCGATTTATCGTCGCTAAACTCTTCAAGAAACTTTCACGTTTCTTGAAAAAATTTCGTCCCACCCGTATCCCGAACACATCGAGCGATAACGAAACAGTTTTATCGCGGCGTTTAGCCCCATTTTCTCGTTTATTTCGATCACGTACGCGAGTCGCCGCCGCGATACGAGAGAGAGAGCTTCGAGTTCTCCGTTGGAGTCCCTCTGCCCCCCGTCCACGAGGGTTCGGTTGAGGACTCGCAACAGGATTGTGAGACCTAAATACCGCCAATTACCTCGTAGAACCACTAGGATCGGAGAGAGGCACAGACACGGTTATAGAACAATGTGCAGACGGGCGGAAGAGAAGGGGGTGGGGGGGGAAACTTTCGATTCGACGTTTCCGGCTGCACACTGCGACACGGTGCTATCGAGCACCCGCTACCCAATGAAACCGGTTAAAATTCGCGGTCGTACAGCCGGCGGCTACCATCCCACTAGCTGGTTGCTCCGACGACTCCTCTCACCCTTCGTCCAATTCGTTAGCGAGCCAAGCCTAATTAGCTCATGAAAACCGTTAGTGTTTCGCGGCGTTACAATTAGCGGCATCGTGCCACGTCGCCAGGTAGTTCCCAATCGTCGAACCGGCTTCGCGACAAAACATTGATGCTATAAAGTTAATTGACAGAATATACATTTCAATAATGACACAACGAAAACATCGATACCGCGGTGTACTGAAAAACATCGAAACCGCGATGTACCCGCTCGCTGGTCAACTGTTTTATAGACAACGGTGCTTACATTCTAAAAAGGTCTCACCGCCGTAGGGAGCGAAAATATATTCTAAATCCTTCGAAAAAAAATGAAAAACTTTTCTCTAAATGGAAAGAAGTCACTCTAAGCGGACTCCTCCGATTTCCTTCCCTCTCCCTTTCTTACTTTCCCCTCTAAGCGGATCCCTTCCCTTTAGAGAGATTTAGTTTTTTTACTTGATCCCCCTTAGAGGGATTTAGAATATTTTTGCCCTCCCCTCCCTCGATTCTTGTACACAATGGCAGCGGCGGCGGCGGCGACAGCAGGGAAATATTTTTATATATACAGAGAGATATAATGTATATTATATATGTATACACGATACAGAATGCTTCAGCCATTAGTTCAATTATGGTTAAGTAACTTCTGAATTATCGTGCAAGTAGTTGCTCGTGGTGGGGCTCCTGTGTCTCTCCATCTACTCTCTCCCGGTACCATATATGTCTTCTAACGCTTGCGTATACACCAGAGCTTCTAAGTGGCTGCAACTCACGAGCACTTAATCCTGTCTGGTTACAAATTGCTGCTACTACTTCGCCCGGAAGGGCCTTGGCCTCCGCATCTCGCGCAAGCCGCCCCACTGCAGCAATGCGTCTGAACGGAGCATTGCCAGATCTGTTGTTATTGTTGTTTATCGTAATAGTCGCTCTCAGATTATTGCTATACAAATGTATCTCAGTCCCCTTTCCGAGGGATTCTCGAAAAAAGATTATTAATTCTTATTTCGTTCGTCGCTACTTCGAAAATAAATTGTTTTCGATACGCAAGTAAAACTCAATCGTCGAGTGTACCGGACTCGCGAAGGAGACCATCGCGTGACTTCCGTTTTCTCGTACAAACTCGTTTTGTGGAAAACTCGAAAGTAGTTACGGACCACGGGGTTGTGTGTTACGCTGATCTTCGACAATTCCACTGGTGGCTATACTGAGCGTATACGCTGGAAGAGAGCGAAATACGTTGACGATATACGGGTAAACGCGTTAACGGCAATTTTCTTCGTTCTCAAGAATTCTGGTGAACCGCAGCCTGGAGAACTTTAACTCTCGTTGCACGGTCCAGCATTGCTCGATGGCTATTTTCTTCAATTGCTACGTACACGGACATAGTTATAGCAAACTCCGAACAAAAATACATGCGATAAATGATATTTATTGAATTATTAAGGTAGTTATATCGCCTCGCGTTCATTTCGCATAAGTTCGAGAAAAATCAGAGAAAATAGCAAATACTTTTCGGTAGTATAAAAATGTGAAAAAATGTATGCATATTAAAGGTTCTGAAAATATTAATTTTTGCATAATAATAATTCCAAAATGTTATTAACAAATTGATGAAAAAATTAATTGTTCAATAAATTTCCCGGGAGCCCAACTTTTTTTTTTATGAAAATGATTCGTTAATTTTCCGGAATACGTATGAATTTTTTCAGTTTTTTCAATTTACTTTGAATTTTGTGTTTCACACATTTTTTCCATATAAAAAAACAAAAAAATCAAAGTAAATTGAAAAATCGGAAAAAATTCAGACGTATTCAGAAAAATGAACGAATCATTTTCATAAAAAAAAAAAAGTTGGGCTCCCGGGAAATTTGTTGACCAACTAAGGTTTTCATCAATTTGTTAATAACATTTTGGAATTATTATTACGCAAAATTAATCTTTTCAGTACCTTTAATATGCATGCATTTTTTCACATTTTTATACTATCGAAAAGTATTTGGAATTTTCTCTCATTTTTCTCGAACTTATGCGAAATGAACGCGAGGCGACATAAACTACCTTAATAGTATAGAAATATGGGAATAGTCCGGACCGGCAAAGAACTTATTTGTATATAATTCATAATATATAATTGGCATGTAGAGCTTAGGTAAAATTATTATATTTAAATCGTCTATAAAGGTATATATTGAATTTTTTATCCGCAAATGGACATATAATATTCTTTATATATTCTGTATAGTCGCTGTAATATTCCGTTAATATGAATACTTCACGAGCAGAATGTATAATCCATACGTATATATAAAGCATTAATTGAATCGATAGATCAATGGAGTTGTTCGCGTGGAAAAAGATAAGAAGTATTTATATTATCCCCGTTTCAATATAAAGCTTTATATAATTCAATCATTATATAATATTTAAAAAAAAAAAATTAACCAAAAAAAATAACTTTAACAACCGCAAAAAAATTCTTTAGCAAAGCATATATTTTTTAACTGTAAATAAACCAAATTCCCTTTTTTTTTTAATTCTACGAAATAGCGTGCCCCTTGAAACAATGACGTAGACAAATAAATCGAAAATTCTTCGCTGGAATGAAATCGATAAAAAAAAAGAATATGTATAACGTCGAGTGAGGTTATTCGTTCCACGCTCGGTACTCAACTATCCTTGTACGTTATTGCTTCGACGGAATATACATATTTGAAGCGTAACGTGTATATAGTGTAATAGGAGAAATCACAAATGTCTCGAGGAATACGAAGAAACCGGAGCCAACTATCTGCTCGCACGTTGAGAGGGAGGGAGGGGTCGAGACCGTGGAGAAGCGGTTCACTTCACCTCGCGTGCGCGATTCGGGATATGAGAGAACCCTCGGTGCCTCGGTATAATCGAGAACGGAGCCAGACGACCTCGAAATGGAATTTCTGCAATCCGTTCGCGATAACCGGAAGTGGCGTCAAGACTCACCCGCGTTACCGGGCACTAGAAGCCCAGAAAGAGAAGAGGGAGAGAAAGATTTTTGAAGTGAAGAGACTCGCGAAACGCTTCGTTGGTTTGCACCGTGTGCCGATAGAATGACGTTGCCGTATACGATATTCTCGAAGCCTTGGAATTCTTGAGTTCTCGAGCGTTAAGGCAATAGATGGTTGACTCTTCAGTGGAAAGATAGATATTTCTATATATGTTTTCTCTCGAATGGCATGAATATGAGTGCAATTTTCTCGTCAGCCCCCAATAATGCTTTAACCTCCGCCTTTGTAACAAGCGAAATACCTGCCGCGTTTACGCCATCACAATGAAAATTCGATTACGAAACTTCGCTGACGCGCAAAATTTCATTGATTACATTCTTGTCTCGAGGTATCGCAAAACTTAAGCAAAGGATAGAACTATTTTTACTTTGCTGTTGCAATAATGAAAAGTTTCACTCAATATTTTTGCAAATGCTCCAGGCGATTGAGATTGAAGTAAAATCGTTAATTTGCCATGAAAATTTACGTTCAATTTTCGTTAATTATCGTTAAATTTTCGATATTTGGAAGAACCGATCAAACAGCTTTTTCCGATAAATTTCGACTAACAGGAGCAACCGGAATAACTTGTTACTTCAAAAAAGCGATATTGTAAAATTATCCATCGATTTTTCTAAAAGTCAGAAATCATCGTCGTCACGATGTCAATTACGAGTTATATATGAGAGGTTAAGCATTTCATACAATGCGACTAGTCGATGTACTGAAGTTTGCCACCATCTTGATATTTTTCACGACAGTCAACGTGAATTTCCTGTGACCCGAAGCTGTCGAACGTTTAATAGCATTGTTGCACGCAGATGCACAGGTGAGTACAGTGAAACGGAGCTTTCTCCGTATATACGTCAAGGAAGCCCCCAAGCAGAATTGCATATTGTACAGCCTTTGCGGAAATGCCGATACGATGAGGAGAGAACCGCCGGCGCCGAACACCCCCCGCCCCCTCCCTTTCCTCCAGTCTGTGCGTGCAAACGGCAACACGACGACGACAACGACGAGGACGATGACAAGGCTTATAATAGTATGTTCTCCCACGTCCCCTCGCCATGGAATTAGAGAGAGTCGCGCACACTGCTAGAAGCTTATAATACGCATATGGGTCCATCGCTATAGCATAGCTTTCAAAGTGGTCTATGCACGCGAGGGGCTTTCTCTCCTCTTGTCACTCGCTTAGTTATAGGTACAGTAACGCCGTGCAGCCGTTCTCTAATGTTCGACTTGCCCGCAAGAGAACTTGAGACCAAGCGAAACGCTAGTAGTTACTGCGCCGCTCTTGTCGGACCCGCGACAGTCTAGTCGATTCACCCAGCTAACTCGGTAACAGCTAATAGCAATAATATATATATATATATATATATATATATAAATGTATATTCGAGGGAATTTACAAAAGATGGATTCATATCGAAATTCCTAGACGGAAATTAGCGTCGAGCAACACATTGACGTTTAAACGCGTTTATGGATAATTAACAGGCAGGATGCAGATATTAGGACAGTAGGTGTATGAAATTTAACGAATTTCATTTAAAATTCAATATGACTGACAGCTGATTGACTTTACGCGAGAGATATTAAAAACACGATATACACTGTAGTAAAGGAACGCTCTGTTCGAAAAACAAAAGTCTCTCGAATCTTTCGTCGATGTTTTTCGAGACAATTATAACGAGAAATATCTCAAACTCACGTGCCAAAGCCGTGTATGGATTGTTCTCCGTTTGGAGATTAAGACCGAAGTGATTTCACGCGTGACGTCAAACTTTGCTGTCCCGTGTTATCGTTGCCCGGGCTGTACAGAGACGCCTCACGAAATCCGTACGCATTGAAGATGCAACACCTCGGGCTGTCTGAGCTGTTGGCCGTAATCATCGATTGACTTGCGACCAGTAATCGTGTTCGCCATTTTACCTGCGGTTCAAGTAAAATACAGTATAACCCCCGTATTCTTAACTCGATGGGACCGGACACCCTCCCGTTTCTGCATTTCCCCTACTGTTCCCTACTCCCGGTCAGTTGCTGCAAATAGGGGTGACGCAGGGTATACGCGTCCATAGATACCGGTTGGGGCTAACGGACTCTGGGGAAATGCAGTTAGGAGAAATCGTTGCCATGGTAACAAGTTGAAATAAGGAAGCGATTGAGTTGAGAGGAGTTGAGAATACGGGGATTCTACTGTACCCATCAAGCGCACAACTATTCAAAAGTGTGAGAGGCAAAAATTGATCACCGTCTCATTATTTTGTAATACCGCTTTTCCATGGGGTTTGTATTCAAAAAAGTTTTGTTACAATGTGATGAGGGGTTACTATTGGTGAAATGTAATTATACTCCCGAATCGCCGAATGTTTGTTCAGCCTGACATGTAGCTTCGCCACCCGTGAAATAGCAATTAACAAGGATTTCCAATGTCACATGCAACAAGCAATGTTATGCGAATGCGTTTCATTCGAAATGCGGTACATACGTTTCCATAGAGCCATACAATCTATCGAAAACGCATCACCTGGGGCATAGAAAATGGTCCGACCCGCCGTGTGAATTCTATGATTTCTCTCGTCGTATCGATGTAAATACGCGATTACTTCGGTTATCTAACGGGAATAGGGAGGAGTGAGAAGTGCGATTCGTATATCTACGTGTAGCAGAATATCGTGAGTTGAACGAACAAGAGAAAGTCGCGAGTTGGAACCATGAGGAACGGTCGAGTTGACGCCGTTGTACGTAACAACGGAAATTCGAAATTGCGGTATTCCGGATTCTCCGTTGCGAGCTCTCACGTCTATGGTAGGATCGAGGACTGCGGGAGAGAGAGAGTAACCCGAAGTTTCGGGGCGCCCAGGTGCTTCAGAGGATGCCGCGGTAGGGACCAGGGGAGGGAACGGAGAAAGCGACATTTCGATGGGGAACGGACCGTCGACAACTCAGCTTGTTGAGAATCCGAGAGGGAGGAAACGATCGAGAGTTTCGAATCGAAATTTGCCTGTTAGACGAGTTAACGTTGGCACATGCCATTTGATTATATCACGATCAACGGTACGCTGTATTCGACACTGCTTTGTATTCAACAATACACAGTTACCGTAGACTCCCAATCGAAGTAAGCAACTCGTCAATCGACGACTAAACTTCAACTGATCCTATTTAACTTTTCGCAAGACAACTAATTAATCAAGACTTTGATTGCTCCAATTATCTTCTGTAGTTCAATTTTTATTGGTACTACTGGTGAACAGATTAATGAGTTTCAACCCTCAGTTAGGACATTGCGGATTTATAGACACAGTAAACATTAGAATCGAAATTATTTATTCATAATAAATAAATATTATATTTTTCTAATACGAAAAAAAAAAAATATTTTGATAACCTAACTAAAGATTTCAGATCCGTAGTGTGCAGGCAGTAGGTTTGAAAAATATGGATGCTGACGAAGGCTATTTCCATATAAACCGACTAGAATCATAATGAACACCTAACAATACAGGACAATAAAAAACAACGCGTTAATTAAAAATGATGTTTTTAACGCCGGTAGAAAGTACAATGAAAAATAAAATAAATAAAAAATGTCCAAAAAACAACAATGGTTCTTCGAGAATTCCATAAAACGTCGAGCAACGCTGAGGTTTGATTAAACGAGACTCTCTTTAATTATCATTCGTACATGACTCTCGACGATGTGTTTTTTTTTTTTTTTTCTCGCGTTTGCGGTCGTGGTATTTCAGTTAAACCCGAGGAGAGAAAATATTTTCAACAACGTTTATGAATGGGTTAAAGGGGAAAAAAAAGAAACAAGGAGGAAAGACAGAGAGAAAAAAGAGATCAAGAACGTTACCGCTGCTGCTGCTGCGGGATAGAAGGAACGGGGAAGGAGGGGGTAGGGGGTGTCGTAGTATGGGCAGCAACGAGCAATGCATCAGCGGGTTAATGAGCAAACTTTAATATTCTCTGGGAGCAGCGGCGAGCCCATCCTCGCCGCGCATTTGTTCGCTCGCTCGGAGTGAAGCGCGGTGGCAAACGCTTACCACCCCCCTTCTTTCTACTCTTAATACTACTTTAGTTCCTGTGGCTGCTGCTCTGGCACAGCCTTCACATCTCTTTCTCTCTCGACATCTGCAACCGCTATGAGCTCCACGATACTTTGACTCGCATTAAGTCTTGTCGAGTCTGAAAAAAAGGCTGATGACACGAGAGCGTTCAGTATCACGCCAGCAATTTCGCAATAATTCATCGGACGATTTGCGTCGTAAGACATCCTGAAACGGAACGAGGTGATGAAGAGCTGAACTTTATGAAGCACTGTTCGCTTTGTTTGCTCGTTGATTGTCGCGAAAAAAAAAATGAATGGTCACATTCCGATTTTGTCGGGCGATGCCGGATCTCAAATCCGGCAATACCGGCAAAGGCACACGAGCCCCGGTACATCCTGAGTTCATGTGATTGGCGGATGGAATTGGGTGAAAAAGTTTCGGGTACGGAAGAAAATCCTTACTAACGAGCAGCAACAAAGCAAAGCGCTTTATGGATTTCCGCGTTTGGGTTGTTACGTGATGTTTAGTCGCAAACGAATGTGAGATGTCGGCAGCACGGAGCTTACGCCAGGACTCATTAGTGATATGATTATTATGTTTTCCAAAGTCCCTTAAGACTTATTCGTCTGGGATGCAACTGCGATACAGGATTCATTCATTGCACAGAATCATAAAAATAATTATCGCAAAGTAGAGAAATGAAAAAAAATGGAGTTAATAAGCTTCCGATAACGATCAGAGGAAAGTTCGATTAACCCTTTGGGATCAATTGCCATTCGTAGAAATCCTCGTTCGCGATGTCGACACGAAATAAAAAGAAAGAAAAATTAGTTGGGCGCAAACGAAAAGTAGTTGCAGTAACCTATTTATCGTCGAAAATGGTCGCTGCAACTATTTTTTGTATGCGCCCAACCAACTTTTTTTCCGTGAATGCGTCACCCTACAAGTGTGCCGTAAAGCGGATTTTATCCCAGAGGAATTAAGGTCGACAACAAGACGATAATTATTGATTAATTAGTTTCTCTGTCAACGTTGCTTGATTTTTTTTTTTTTTTTTTTTTTCGTTTTGTCGTGGAAATGCTTTCTGAAATACGGGGAAGCACGTGGGCGAAAGATACATATATAGTACCCGTAGTCGAGGTTGGGCTTTCGCGTCATTGGCAATTTCAGCGGACCGATAATACTCAGGGGGAGGCGACCGGTTTAAGGCTCAATTTCACGACTAATCCGTCAAGCTGTGCGCCCAACCAACCCCTCTCAGGTCGAAAGTAAAAGTTTTGTCTGGGATCTCCTCCGTCGGTAGATAATGCAATCGGGAATAGCAGGGGAGATTCAACCGGTATCCCGGACGTTAAATCGTATAGGCCTCGATTGCGACACGCTCGAGTAGATCCTCACTCTGCGTTGGATGAACGAGCTCCGGCGTTCACACGTTTCGTCCCTCGTTCCTCGATCACGCGCCCTCTATGACCCTATCCGCCGGGCTGCAGGAACTGCGGCTGCACGTGTGGCGAACTCGCGATGCCCGGTGAGATCTCTCTGTGGTTGTAACACACCACCGAGTTAGATATCGGAGCTATTCGCGTCAGAGCTATTCCCCGACGTAGTGGTAAACGCGACCTACAACCTTCAGCTTCGAGATAAATTATACTTCGAATCTTCCAGTGATTTTGCAAAAAACTTTAACGGTGTGAATATCAGAGATATTTCGTTTAACCAATTTAGAGAAATTGATGGAGATATTCGCTGCATAGCTTTAGTGCTTTTCTCATTGGGGATTAATGGCGGGTGTCGTTTGTGTGGGAGAGTTCCATAAACAATAACGAATAAAGCTCCCAACTGTACAATGCAAATAATAATTTGTTATTTCACTCTTTTTTTATTAATAAAATTTGTATATTTTACTATTTTTTTTTAGTCAGCAGTTTGTAAATTATTGAGTCTCATTTAGTCGTATTAATAGGAAATTATGGAGCACCTGTGTCCTTCTCATCACTACATTTTCTCGTAGCTACTCGCATATTCTTCTCACCGAGGATTTGGAGGACGACCTCGTGATTACTTTATCGACGAGGGCTTTCCAAAGCCACGAACAGCTGTTACGTTATTTCCAACATGGCGTTTCAACGACATCAGTGAATAGGGTTCATAGTTTATGCCTAACATTCCATTCACGAAATTTCATCTCGTCAAATTTTGCCATGTGTCCCAGAGAAGGTTTGGGGGAAAGGCAACTTCGTGCGCAGTGCGGATTATATGGAATCTAACACCGTCAGTCGTTACAACGTTGACATTGTTACGTGTCAGGATAGAGGAATCGCGTACGTG
This sequence comes from Cryptus armator, assembly GCA_963971235.1. NCBI lineage: Eukaryota > Metazoa > Arthropoda > Insecta > Hymenoptera > Ichneumonidae > Cryptus > Cryptus armator. Next base: position 11,924,915 of record OZ020242.1, on the reverse strand, counting down.
CATCACAGCCAAACCGACGACCCAAAACAATCTCTGATTATTGCAGGGTTCCGTGCCGCAGTTGAACCCGTCACGCGTTTGGAAGTCATCTCTCCTATCCCTGGTATAAACTTTGACGAGATCTGCTTGACGTTCCGACTACTGAACCGCTCTACCATTATAACAATGAATCTCAATATCTCGCGATTCGTTGTATGACAATGACAACCGCGATGTTCTCAATTTTCCCCATAAATCTTCTGGAAGATTCGCAATCTTCGGCCTTTAAATTTTACCGAAAAATTATCGTTACATGCTAAAGAGAGAGAGTTTTGCTCGCTCTCGCTTGCCGTGTACAAATCTCTGCGAGAAGTGCAGAGTTTATTTTTACGTGGGCGCTTTGCAACGTCCCTAAACGGACCCAGTTTCTCGATACCTGTAAAAGGGTGAGAGGTCTCGAATTAATAGTACATTACGATACAAGTGCGAAAATTACAATTTTGTAGTTTTTGCAAATTCATCTTTTATACATTTCCCTAAGTTAACATCCACTACTGTTATATGATGCATTCAACTTTTAATAAATCATTATGAAAATTTAGCACTCATTTAATTAGTATACGGCGCTGTACCTATCATAATCGATATTCATCGACATAAATCAAAGTAAATAGAACGAAAGAAAATCCAAAATTCAACGATCCTCGCGGATATCAGTGTGTTCCTTGCAAATAAATTCGTCTGCAGTCGAGCCGAAGCTTTATGCCGTTTGTCCGTCCAAAAATCGATTAACTCGCGAGCTTATCACTCTCGAAGCTCGTCGGCTACAAATAGATAAGTAAGCGCGCTAACCGAATGCATCAGCACGATTAGCTCGGGGCAAATGTCGATAAATGTTATTCAGTTAAAAGAAGAAAAAAAGAATAACCAAAACAAAGGCTGCCAACGTGTATATCTTTATTCATCGAAGGAATAAAAACTTTAGAGAATTTTTTCTGCATAAAACGAATGTGTGTCAAGGAACGGTGGATAAATGGAGAAAATTCATAAACGCTTAAGTCAAAAACGGACATTGATTGATTGACGCTTGTGATTTACTCATCGACGACAAAATCGCGACGGTTATCTCTCGGTTTGGCTGGTATTTCTGCGCCATCTGGAACGTTTATAGCATTATCGGTCATCTCTCGGATCTTCGGACAGTTCAAGAATTATTGATGTATCGCCATCCCAGTAACTGCCCGTCAAAGCTCCTCCTGTAACCGCAGAACTAACCCCTTTTCGTATGAGATAACGCGGCTTTCGGACGGACGAAGTCGTGGACCACGTTAGAGGCAACAGACGAACGTTAGTCCGAACCGTCAGTCGACTAAGCCACGTCGCTGCGATTAATCAACGGGCGAAATTTGCCCCGGCACCAAATCCTGTCAGAGGTCAAACAAGGCGATGGTCAATTTCGATCCTGTTTCAATATTAACTCAATCGCTGTATTCTCTGGTCTATCTACCACGACGGTTACCTTTGCAGAACTTCCAGTACCATTTATTTATTTATTTATTTATTTATTTATTTATTTATTTATTTATTTATTTAGTTATTTATTTATTTATTTATTTAGTTATTTATTTATTTATTTATTTAGTTATTTATTTATTTATTTATTTGCACCAGATAATAATTTTTTTCATATTGTTGCTGTATCCAAGAAAGTACGATTCATATAAATATTATTTTTTTTTTTTAAAGATGATATCCATTCCATTGCAAAATTAACAAAAAAAAGTAGATATACTTTAAAAAAAAAGTTTGAGCTAAAACTATAATTATTTCTTAGTATGCTAACAGTAACAAATTGGATGGGATAAGACCGACATGTCGAGGCTCACCAATATAGCATTTGTTTGTTTTGTTTTTTCTTATCTGTTATAACGCTCGCGATGTATACTTTGCATGAAGCGTTCGAATATAGAGTCATAAAGTTAATATACCGGCGAAAGAAGCGTAAAAAGAAAACACCCTTAACCCTGTTTTCGGAATATCTCTTCGCGTTTTCATTTTTCGCATACGTGCAACCCATACATAATGCATGAAGTATATATATATACGCGGATATGTATATACGTATATACGTCTACACGTGTATATACTTTCCCGTGCGGACGTTAAAGACGCGCGAGGAAGAGTCGTTACAGAGTATACACGTCGCTCCCTGAGCTTTTAGGCAGCTTTCTGCCAAGATGTTCGGATGCAAGAGGTTCCCGTGAACAATGAAAAAAAAAAAAAAAAAAAAACCCTAAAAGAAAGAGTTGAGGAACGGAAAAGACTGCATCGCGGTTACTTCCACCTCTTTCGACGATACACTGAGAGAGACTTTAAACGCCCAGTCTCTTCCCGTTCTCCCGTACGCGCGAATAGTCCGAGAAATTCAAGAAAACAGCCGGGGCAAACTATCGAGTACGAAACTCGCGATGTTTTTTTTTTAATTTAAAATGGAAACGAGTCATGGAAGGAAGCTTTTTTTACCAGTGTCCATTATCTTAACGATGAGGGAAAAAAAGTTGAATTTTCATTCAACCCTCTCGAATTATTCCGATCGATACTTTAATTTTCTTTTTCTATCGAGGAATAAATATATTGGAACATTACGTATTCTTCAAAGGTCGAGAAAATTTGTTTGAATCTCAATTTCTCTGTCATTGATACGCGCTATTAATCAAAAAATCTAAATACTGAAGAAGCAATGATTAATATTTCAGACGATTGACAAAAAAAAAGTGAAAAGAAACATTATATATCGACTTCGTTATTTACACTAATATCAATTATTTTTTATTTTCTTGGATATTAATTCTTTCGTTTTTATTTTCTCGCCCGAGTCTTACATACGACGAAAAAGCGACGATTAATATCCGAGACAATTTATAAAAAAAAACATAAAAGGGAACATTGTATACTAAATTCGTTATTGCTAATAGTAATATCTATTAATATCCATTTTATTGAATATTGACCCTTTCCCCTTATTTTTTAACTCTCGATTGCCCGTCAGGGCAATGCGTTTCGCAGCGATGAGCGATTTCGTTGTCCGCAGTGTTCTCGTAAACGGTAAAAAATTACTTCACCAAATTTAATACATCTATTCTACGACGCACAGTCAACAATGTTTTCCAAAAAAAACTTAAAATCTATTGATCATTAATATAAATAAAAGCGATTTATTAAATAGTGACTCGAATATATCGAATATTGAGTGCCATTTTCTGCGATATATTTTTTCGACTCCCGGTGGCTCGCAAGGCGCTCGATCTCTGTGCGTTATAACCTCAAATCCGCGGAACTATAGGTCTCGGTGAAAGCATCATCAATAAAAAGGATGAAATAAAAAAATTTTACAAAAATTTAAAAACTCCCGATTGCAAAAAGAGAGAAATAACAATTAATTATTCACATGTTATAGTCGGAGGATTTCCATATTGAATGACGAAGAAATCGCTTGACTATAACATGTGAATAATAAATTGTTATTTCACGCTTTTTGCAGTCGGGAGTTTTTACATTTTTGTAAACATTTTTTTTTTTATACGAAACTTACATGCGACCGATGTCGCCAGGTTCTCCCCGGTCTTATGCCTTCGTATCTCAGTATACCGACATCACTCTCCCCGAATCGCCCTCTCGACTTGCTATCGGCTAACCATTCTATAGAGAAGGGGGTGGGGGAGGGGGGGCGGGTGCACACAGAGTGTCGGCTGTGTCGGACACGTGCTCAAAGGATGTCACGGATGTCCCGTGGCCAACATAAACACGATTCTGGGCTGTACCTTACTTCCTGAACCCCGAACGTACGTCCGTGATGTTCTCTACGTATAAAGAGACATATATATACATCTATATAACGGTATACACTTAGCATGGGTACGTATACGTGCATATAGGACGGTAGCTAAAGTAACCGGACGGAGAGCGAGAGGCTCGTAGTAGTGGTGGTGGTGGTGGTTCGGCACGAGACGCCTTGCACAGCGAGGGCCAACGTTCACAACGGTATCGGCCAGGAACTCTGCGACCTCTCGGCCTGTCGACCGGCCAAGCTGTATAGTACCTCTAAACTACTATGGTATACGTTGGTATATCGACGACGACACGGCGTACAAACTGTTCTCGTCGGTCCCCTCTATACCCGGCTACAGTCGGACAACCCTCGTCCCAAAGATCCTTTTGCGTACAAGATCCTTGTAGGCGAGTCGACGGTACACGAGAGAAATTACCGCTCTCGTACGCCGTGACTCGCCTATCCGAAAGCCTATTCTGTGCGAAGCTAATGCCTCGATTATACATGCGTTACAACAATATTGCTTTTGCAATATCGCTTGTTATCGCGAATGTTATCATTGCAATCATAGCTATTTGTCTAATTGATATCACATTAAATACCTATTCAATATGAAATTATTTTGGACATTAAATTTCTTGTTTACCCTTCAGAATTTGTGAAATAATGTAGTAAAGGTCTTCGTAAAAAAAAAAAAAAAAAAAATTGATCAAATTTCACATGAATTGTAGAAACGATGTCACAGTATAAAAGAGAATTTTGATAGATACTTTTGTTCACTGATTGCAGAAACCCAAACAACCCCGAACATCATCGCAAGAACGACGGAGCACTGCCGATAAGTCAGGAGAAGCATAAATTCCGTGGTCTCACATGGGAACAGTACGATCCGGTGCATCAGAAATATTTAGAAATTAGTAAGTATGCATTTTCTTACACTAAAAAAGAAACAGAAAAATGAAGAAAACCATTTGAATCTATCGAAAAACCACGAGATTCGTAACGTTGTGAATCTCTCTCGTCGGGCCTCTTATGGAAGAAGAAAGTTAGAGGAAAACGAGATGGAGTTCGAAACGAACTGCCTATTTCGTAGCTACGAGGCGTATCTACAGTTTGCAAACGAGCTGCAAACCCGCGGGCCATCCAGCGTCTCTACTGCTATATGGCTCGCTATACTTATATATATACTTTCGTTATATCCTCTCGTACAAGAGAATCTTCTCTCTCCGTGAAACGAATCTCATTTCACGCTCAGGGAAAGTCCTGGACTCTCTTTTTCCCATCTTGGGATACGACACACAACGTCGGGCGGCACAACCGCTTGCCGTCTCATCAAGGCGACCGGTTGCGCTTTGCTCCGTGGCGTTCCCTTCCACTTCTTTAGAAGAAGAAATGCGAGAAGACAGCCCTGTGGATAAATCTCATAGCCATTGGCCTTGCGATGCAATGAAAATTCCTAGTTATTGGCATAGTTTCGTCTCTTTCCGTTCAACGCGTTTGCCGATCCGTTGCCTTAGCGAATGGCGAAAAGACTGCAAAGCGCCTCAACTCCTTGAAAAAAAAAAAAAAATGACTGGCATCACGCGAAGGGAGAAGACAGCCGTCTGGCCGGGTTTTCTCTTCTGTGTCTCGAAGGATATACCCGTTCGCGCCAAGCAAATGAGCCGAACATGCCTCGAGCGTATCTCCTTTTCATTCTATATATGCTCTTCTCTTTTTTCCCCTCTCGATGCTCGTATAAACTTCTTTCTTCGTTTGCCACTCAGTCTCGTTCTTTCTTTTTTTTTTTTTTTTTTTTCACATTCTTTTCGCCTTTTTCTTTCTTCTCATCTCCGTTTCGTACCGTTTTCTATTTCACTACGAGGTGTGCGGGCTTTTTCGATCCTCTCATATATTTATCTCCGTGGCGAACTCGAGGAGAAACGCGAAACGAGAGATTGGATAGATAGACGAAAAGACATAAAGCCCCGAGATTCGTATTCGCGTTAGCGCGGCGGCCTCTTTCTACTTCGAATCTTTCGCGGGATAAAAGCCCACACCACGGCGAAACTACGGGCGCTCTTCATAGGTGGTCGTTCCTTTCGAAATCCGATGAGACGAGACGCTTCAAACTTCTCCGGGTTTGTGGCATTTCGGCACTGTTCGCAGCTTTTTCGTATACTTTTCTCTTCTCCTCCGCGACTCGGTTATTTCGATCATCCGACTTCGTTGAAGTGAAGAAAAAAAAGAAAAAAAAAAAAAAAAAAGGCGAAGAAGCTTTTCAAAGCCTCGAGAGTTGCACTATGGTTAAAAATAGTTCTTCCGCTATGCAAATTTCGCCAAATCCCTTTACAGCCGGTACAGCATGAAAAGTTAGAGTTTTTCGTAATCGCGGTAGTCGCAGATCGCGCGCACGAGATCACGAGAATAAAGGGACAAGAGGGAAAAGTAGAAAAAAAGAAAGAAAGAAAAAATATAAAAAATAAAATAAAAGAGAGCGAAGTGTATAGCGATGGGGAGAGAAAGGGATGAACGAGAGCTCTGCAGTAACGCAGCTATTTCTCAACGCGGAGAATGAAAAATCACGCGGACCGATAAACCTTCCCGCTCCCCGCACAACTACTACGACAAGCTTTGGCCCTTCGTACACACGAATTCAACGCCGGCGGCACGATTCGTGTAGGGAAAAAAAAAAAACAAAAAAAACAAAAGGAACAAAATAAAACAAAAAATATCTCGCTAAAGTGATGGGGGTTCCACGCGATTAATTTCGTCTACTTTGTTCTCCGCCATTCCCCTACGAGCTGTTCACTGTACTGGCGTGTTCTATATATTCCAATTCGGTGTAGAAGCGTTAAAACGCCAAGCTTTCCTCGACGGGGGGAGAGGACAAAAAAAAGCCCGAAAAAAAAAAAAAAAAAAAAAAAATAGAAAAAAAAGACGATAAACAAAAACCGAGGAATAAAAGAGAAAAAAACAAAACGACAAAAATACGACCTTAAATAAATTGAAAGTGAAAGAACGTTTACACGGTTGTAGAGAATTGTATATGCTGAATATATATATATATCTATATACATGGAGAGCGTAGTATTTATCAGTAACAGCATTGAAAGCGGCACGGAAACTGTAATTGCCAACCCTTGGATATATCCAGAAGCGAGTTCGTGTACCACATTGGTTTTTCACTCGGGTACGAGAGGACCAACCCCTCGCCGTAGTTGGGATATATGTATACATTGAACGCGAGACAAAAGCTTTCGGTGTACTGCACGAGCAGCAGCAGCAGGAACAGCGGCACAACCGGCTAGCCGAGCAGTCACGCGCGTTCACTTTTTTACTCTGGCGCGAGCTTCAGCGAGAGATAAAAACGAGTCACGCTCCGGCGCATCGATTAAGTCACGTATTGCGCGCAGAGGGACTGTGGATCCCCGGCTACTGCTCCTACTGGAGATGCATTTAACTCTCTCCGTTGCTCTTGCTGCATGCTCTCGCGGGCCAAAACAACGAATTGGTACCATAACTAACGTCGGTCATACCGTTGCCGATTCAGTAGCGGCAAACATAGCAGTTGTCCCAAACTAGTGGCGAGTGAGAGAGAGCCGAACCGCACGGAAACATGATTCGTGAACTACGAGCTCTGTTACCCCTCCACACCGGCGAACCACACATATTTTTCAGCTTTCGAAATTTTTTTTTTTTTTTTTTTTTACGATCAATTGAAATTTTTTTAACTGTTAATCGAGAATTTTTATTTATCAACATTAAAAACGGGATTTCGCGCGAATTATGAAAATTCAGATTTGGACTAATTTTTTACCATTACTTGGATCTTGAGAGATCATTTTTTTTCACTCAGACGTTTTTTGTGGTCTTTCATTCTGTATGGAAAAAAAAAATAGCCGCATAACGATAATTTTTTTAGGGTTTTTTTGTTTTATTTTTAATTGCTATTAATCGGCGATAACGATGGAATCGACTGATACTGATACAGAATAGCCGCTATTGATGATAATACTTTTCCTAAATCCAACTGAATTTGAATTCTCGATATGTATATCGATAAATACCAACGCAGCCGCAACTTGTATATCAACATACACCTGAAGAGAGTTTCGATCCTTCACACGCTTTATTCCCGTTCAGTCGTTATCCGCTTACGTAGCGAGCGACCGCAGCCGCGAGCCCGTAAAGCAGTAAAACGATGAAGTACGAGGGCAGTATCACGAGAGGGATCAGGTTCGTTAAAATCGTCTTTTCTTCGCGCGTTCGAGCTTTTCCCGTAACCGCACGTATTGCTTCCCAGTGTCGTATATACCTTCACCTCTGTCTTTTACGACGAGAGACGCGCGCTGCGCACTCGTATACACGACGAGAGTCTCTGGTCGCTTACACACGCGCACACGTACACACAAACACCGAGATTTCCCTGACATCATCAGGATCCCATGGTACTTTTATCCACCTTCGACATCCCTGCGGCTCGTCTTCTTCCCCCGACGATGCCGCGACGCGTTAGTCGCGAGTCATAAAATGCTCCGTCGTACCGGATCTTATATATATATATAAAAAAAAAAAAATCTCTGTGCGTTGCATAACCTTTATCCTTCAATGTAGAAATTTAAGTTCGAAATTTTACATTCCCTTAAAACGTATCATCGAATTGTTCAATATTTGAAGCATTCAGCTAAGCGTAAAAAACGTTATTATAAAAAAAAAAAAAATTTTACGATGATATAAATCACATTGAATTAACATTTCTTTCGATTAAATAGTCGAATGAACGATTGCGTATTTTTTTTTTTTTTTTTTTTTCAATCGTCGCACGTAATATCTTCCGATATTAATCGAATTTCTCTCCAGTAAGCGCTCGTTGAAAGATTGACAAAGTTGACCTTATTGTAATGAGAGCGTTAGGAAAACTATAGATAACTAACGAAAGAGTCTACGAATAAAGGATGAGATTCTCCGGCATACTAACGTTCGATAGTAAGCGGAAAGGGCACCGACCGTCTCAGCAGCTTATCCCATGGATTAAAGCCAAAGCGGTTGTGCCAGGAACTATCGTCGGGGATATAATACGCTAAACAGGCGAGTTTTCAACGTCGAAGTTTTGCCGGTCGTACTTTGCTCTTACCGAGATTAGTTCGGCCCGAAGAAACCCGCGGCGCCCGTACGTTCGCTCTCGCATCCCCCTCTCTCATCCCTTTATCATCCTTCTCATTGAGTTCCCCCGTCTCGTCCACCGTCCCGCGAAAACTTGGTAATTTATTACAAAATATTGAGATGACGTCAGTCTTACTGCCACTTCTGCCGTTATAGAACGGTTCCCTTCTTCCACATTCGCACTTTCGCAGCTCTCTCCCCTTCTTTCCTATCACTCCGCGGTTCTCGCGCCTCTTACTTCCGATTTTTCGCTTCGTTTTTCTTTCCGTCGCGTTTAGCCGACGTAAGAAAATTGCGCCTAATACGTTTTTACGGTCTTTGCATGCAGAGCCGCGTGCGAACGTCGTAATATTGGTCGGTGACGTACAGCCCTTGTCGACCTCGTAAAAAAAAATACATCGCGATATCATTTCTTCGCATTAACATTGAAGGATGCAAAGTCGTTACAGTATCCATTATCGGGATATTATAACGTTACAGGTTAACGCCACTATTAAAACGCGGGGCGAATCACGAAATCTTGAAAATTTTACTCTATACATCTCGCGACCCTTCGACGATAAATGCTCATCCAAACTCTTCTGCTTCTGTAACGAGCGCCCTAAAGCGTTCGCTTAATCTTTTTTTTTAACTCTCGTACGTTTCACGACGAAAAGTTTAATCGCTTTAACTCGGATAAATAGAACTTCACCGAGTGATCTAAAGGGTTTTTTTAATCCACCGAACTTATTTGCGCATTCGGTAAAAATTCCAATCACTGATCCACTTATTCGGCTTTTTTATGCTTCGATTTTGAAAAAATAATCTGTGAATTTACAGCATAAAAGTAGTCTATACGGCCGATAAAAATGCATTTTTTAGATTAATTTTGAACAGAGGTTCTCGAGAAAAAAAATTAAAACGTTAATAAACAAATTTGGGACTCGCCGTCGCGACTGCGTTGAAGTTCTATTTGTACAGACATATCTGTCGATCACTCTAATGCTCGACAACTTTATGTTGCGTTAAAGTTACCGAGGGTCCCTTTGCCGCGGAAAATCAATCAGGCAATAGGCGCTACATCGTTGGCTAAGTGGAGCCCGGAATTGAAGGGAAAAGCGTTCGCGGTTCGTAGTGGTGGTTTCTCGCGTGTGTCGATACAGGTGTGAACAAAGTTTTTATACTACTTTGATCAAAATCTACGTCGCCAATGTTTGTACGGGAATATGTCAAAAGTTTTCTAATTCCGTGTTAGCGTCACACAGAAGTGTTACGACGATCCGACAAGCTGCTTGCAACCCTTCGACATAAAACAAACATCGACTGCAACGATATTGGAAACGATAACAGGAACTTTTAAACCAATTCCGAAATATTCTAATCTCGGCGATTTTCAAATTATTTCCAAAATTCACAGCGTTTCAATTGTTTTTTTTTACAATTTAAAGAAAATTATATTTTCAATGAAAAAAAAAAAACGATTTTTCCGAAACGATTTTTTTTCAAATTCAATGTAAAGTGCGCGAACCGCGTAAAAAAAAACTTTGAAAAAATTGTCGAACGATTGTGTTCCGAATGATTCGAGTAAAAAAAAAAAAACAATGAAAATAAAATAAATACGAAATAAAATATATTAAAAAAATATATTTCGATTGTTATTGCATAAATAAACACCGAAGAAAAATTTCATTTTTTAAAGTAAAATTTATCGTTAATTTTTCATCGCGTATCGAGAAAATGTTTTTAACATTACAATTACCCACTGTCGTAAAACGAAAAAAAATTGAATATAACGAATGGTTATTATTAACGTCGAAAGAGGAAAGTTCATCAAACAAGAAAGGACATAATTGAAAAAAATAAAAAAAAGAGAACGCAATGTATACGAGTCTCCGTCGAGTGACGCACCGTCGGGTATGTGTATTATTGTATGTAATACCTATAGCGCGCGTACGTGCTTTCGCCAGGATAGACATAAAAGCTCTTGCAAGCTTCGCTCGGGTCATTTGCGCAACGACACAAAGCGGGCAGAGTGAGGCAGATATAGCGAGAAAATGAGAATGAAAACTGGTAGGTAAAGCGCCGAGGGGCGGAGGATGGGACGGATGGGATGGGGTTAGAAAGATGCCTGTGGAGGGATGGCGGAGGGAGAGGGGGGAGGAAGGGGGAGGGGAGGATTGCATCGATCACCTTCGGTTAACCACCTCTTTCGTTCTCGAACGTTCGATCAACCCGTCTCTCACCCCGTTCACCGACCTCTCCCGCTACGCCTCTTCGCATTCTCCGCAAGCTTTATTCACTCGTCTCCACCTACTCTCTGTTCTCTTCTCTTTCCCCCCATAGTCTACGATATACACAATGTTTGCTCTCGATTATAGAAGAGAAACGTTCGTCGTATGGTTACCGTATACGATAGAAGAACGGGGTAAACGCACTCGAATGTAAAAACTTACATTATGCTGCACACGGGTAAAAACCGACATTATCTGAAAGCACACAAAAATCGTCATTCCAAAATGCGAAAAATACGTCTCGTAAGACATATCGGTTGCATACAAAAAATCTGCACTCGGCTACGAAATTTTCTTTTTTCGCAATTTATCCGGACGTTTTTAATTAAAATGTTATTTAATCATCTCTCGACGCGTATATCGACATACATAAAAAAAAAAAGAATTAATTGTTTCCGTAAGTTCGACAAGCTTTTGACGAAAATAAATTATCGCCCGTAAAGTCTGAAATAAATGGGAATGGGGTTGGAGTTATTAACGAAGCCACACACGATCGTTCGGAGTCAACCCGCGCACCGCAGTGTATGCTCACGGTACATCCGATAAGTACACACATGGAGTTAATACGGTACGTCTATGTATGCATAATATGTACCATAGGGCAGTTTTGGGTTTGCCTTTCGGCGACGTCGATGGTTATGTTTATGACAAGAGACGATCGAGTGAATAACCCAACCGTTCATTCCGGTTGCCTGCAATCCCCCACTATACCGTTGAACCCCATCCCCTCGGTGTTTTCTATTGGCACATACCGGCGAGCATAATCAGCAAAGGGACCCCATGTTATCTAACGTGTAGGAAACCATAGTGCATTATGGTCGAGTGGCGGTAGAGTACAACGTGTCCCCGAGGTGGTAGAAGCGATATAGGCATTTCGCGTTATTCACGAAAAGCCTTTGCCCGCAAACCCCTCCCTCTCTTACGCTCACAGTCCGTTCGTTCTCGCCGTGTAGGTTTGCTCTTCGAATTATGTTGATATGTAAATACGAGAGCGATGACGTACAAAGTGCAGGGCAAACATCACACTGAACCCTCTCTCCCAACCTACATGCTCACGTAACTATGATGCTCTCGAGTCAGTCTCTCTCGCGTCTCATCCTCCGTGGCTCTTCGTTCTCTCGTGTATAACCCCAGCCGTGCAAGCATCACACACTCGACCCCAACGGGCAGCGTTAACTTGTTATGTAAAAGTACGCAAGGCATTTCCGTCGTTGAGTGGACACGAGAAAGAGAACGAGCGAACGGGTACGGTGAACGAGATGAGAGAAGTGTAGAAAGGTCTCTGACAACCGGAAATTGACTCACAGTGAAAAGACATTCCCTCCCCCGCACCGCGCCTCATGCGAATATTTACCACCTCGGGCTGTATATTACATAGACGGGAGAATAAAATTTTATTCAAAAAAATTTCCGTGACCCTTGAGAATCCACGTTCCGGCAGGAGAAACGATTTACGCGGATGAAAAATCTCTTCAAGACGGAATGCGGTTGAAAGCTTTGCATGACCGGTAAGGATATGGAAAACGGAATTGCTTTCAGGTGAGGGTAGTTATACGACGACGATACAGCACAACTGTAGAGATAAGAATGACAAGTTGTATACTGAACTTTTACGGAGATTTTTAACATCGGATTACCCGCCGGGAAAGATACGGGAGTCATGCGTTTCACCGTAAACATGTGGTTTGTACCTATTCTTGGTATCCGATATTCTACGAAACGCCAGAAATATTTTGCCAAAATTGCTGCAACGTTTCTTTGAACGACGCGATGAAAAAAAAAACGAAAATGACAAATTATCAAATTATTAAATGATTATTTGCTTATTATAGTTTGAGGATTTATTAGTCATTTAGAGTGAAAAGTGGTTAATCTGCAATATATTATTTATTTTTTCAGCTCAAGTTATTTTCAGTTTTTTTTGTAAATTAATCACTTTTCAGTCGGTGTTTTTTTTTTTTATTTTTAATTTTGTTTTTTATTACTTCACATTATACGTCAATACTAAAGTCATTTGTGGAATAATAATCGTTTAAATAGCTAATTTTTCACATATCTACGAAATCGTCTGACTAAACCCCTAACTTTCTACTTAAAATTTCTCAACGTCGTTAATTACCGCAACGACCGCCATCAACCTTCCGTCTTCTCATTGTATTGGAACCGCGCGTCAAGATATCGCATTTTGATTCGGGTAATATTTTCCCGAGCCTCGCCAACCAGACGTTCGGCGAGGGTTTATGTACAGAGGTTCACAGAATCTGGAAGCTCGTTGAGGTCGTTTTCACATGTGAAAATCCCCATTTCGGTCAGCGGACCGAGCTGACGTTCCCGGACGAGAGAGTGTAAACTGAGCTCTAGAATACAGCGAGCGTACGGCAACCGGATGTCAACCTTCCGCGTTACACGTGGCTATGGCATAAATCGTCACGTAGTATCACTTAGTCCTCCCTCCCTCCGTCCCTTCTACGCACACGTGCACCGGTGAATTACTACGTGTGCTTGCTCTCTGTATAGCTTAGGCTTTATCTCAACCCTCTCTGTCCTCGCGTTTCACCCCCTAATCGCCGTCTCTTGCCTCGAATCCTCCGGTATACGATTCTCGTTGGTATGTAGTCTCTGGCGCGTCGTTGAGCGAACAGCCCCCCTCCCCCCTCGTTACACCGATGATCTTCGTAACCACGAGAATCCGGCGTATTCCGAGTTTGCCGCGTCACAATGGTTGGACATTCTGTGCTGAGCGAGTAAGTGAGAAAAGCGCCGCACCCATTGGGCTATACGACGTCGCCATCGTGACTTCTCCTTCGCTTATGTGGTTCACTCGTGCTTTTTTCTTTCTCTCACGATGCAACTGACCTCTACGATAAAGGAACGACGAAAGTTTCAACTTGAGTGACTCCAGTCGAATTGCCACGATTTTCCATGAATCTCGACGACGAGTTCACGGAAGAACGGATTTTAAGGGGATCAGTATTACCGCCGATTCAGCGCCAAGTACCAAAGTCCGAAATTGTCATTAGCGAAATCGAGATTTTCGGAGATAATGTGATATGACATACGTCGATATTGTTGTACGAACTTTTCGTTCAAATTCCGATAGAGGATTTCGATAAAAATGTTCGATAAAACTTTATCGGTGAGACACAATGTTGGTTAGGTGCATCGAATTTTTTTCGTTGTTAATCGATTTGTTGTTAAAATAATAAACAGAATTAACACAATTCGTAACTAATTGTAAGATCTCGTGTTTCGCCGTACGTCGCCGTATAATTAAATAATATTAATTATTATTATAAAGTATATAATTTGATTCCCATATCACTATGCAGAAGATATATAGAAGATACAACTATAGAATAATAGTTATTAATATTCAATATTAATTAATTGCGATTATTATTATTTCATATTTACATAAATTATGTATCTTACGGCGACAAGTTCTGTATACTCCATACACCTCAGTATATAATGCATTTAAATTGGGAAATATAGTCGCGGTGATCCAAATCATTAAAATTATTGACTCTGAAAACATTTTGCAATTCAAACGAAAGATAATAATGTTTCGTTTTAATTACTAAAAACTGGAAATGCAGATATATATACGAATGGAAGATATTTCAAAGGTGTCCGATGCCAAGGAGAGTGGAGATGGACGCGTTCGATATACGGTCGTAACGCATTTCCGGTAACGGAAGTTTGTAGTAGGAAAATACGGACGGTAGAAGAGCCCGCATTCCGAGCGTTTCTCCATCTCCGATGTTCCCTTTCAATCCTCCGGTGCCTTTGTATAGGGCGCAGTCGTGTTTCACTGCTGCAGGCCCAGTAGTGCTGGTGCTTTGCTGGTCAGACCTCAGCTCGTCGTCTCAAAACTTACCTACCAAGTTACGGCGAGGCTGCGCGTTCGTGTTCTCCAACGCCTATACGTTGCTATATATATAAATATATAGATATACATACATTCTCCCGCAACGTTTCCTGTCCCCGGGATTCGCCGACCCCGAACTCGAACTCCCGATACGTCTGGTGCGCGATACGAAAGCCCGGCTTACCTTTATTTTTATGTACCTTCGACTCGCAAAGTTAAGGACAAAGTTCTGCTACTGCCTCAGCCTGTCTCGCGATACCGGGTGGAAAAGGGCATTCGCTGCAAGACCTCGCGTGGCACGTTGAGCCGCGGGGCTCGTGCCCTCGCCAAGACGTATAGTTTCATGTATGTACAGTATACATAATATAAACTGCCATTACGTATACTTTGGCTTCAACGATATATTCTCCCACCCTGGATATCTTTTTTTTTTTTTAATCGCATCATCGTTCGAAAAAGCAACTTATCGTAAAAATATTCAATACCTTTCATACTTCGATGTATCGTTGAAAAAATAAACAATGATCAATGCTTCATTTTAATTATTCATAAAAATCATAACGAATATAAAATAATAAACACGAATTTATTAATATTGGAATAATAATGGATTATTCATATTCCATTAATTCCATGCAATTCATGAATTAAATAAAAAAATCCGCATACTTCTCTTAAAATTTTCCGCTTCCGAATGTATTTCCAGACGCATTCAATCGCTCTCGTCTGATTGTGCGACTGTCCAGCGGCATTAGCGTTGTACGGTGGGCATCAGTAGTAGTATGAGAATTAGGCAAGAGCGCAGGGGTAGAACGGAAGCGGAAGGTCGTGTTCTCGTCGTGCAGTGAACTTCGGAGTATGAATGTGAATTCGTGCACACCGTAGCTTCGGGGCACATCGTACAGCAACCCGGTTATTCTATATCGCGAATAGTGGACAGTCTACACACTTGTACAGGTGTATGTACCTGAGTAGCCTGGAGCTGATGCTTCGTATCGCATGTATACATGTATTTGTGTGAACAGATACGCAATGGACAGAGTATTCCCCGCGTTAGCTTTGTAGCCCCCCCGCAGTGTGTCCCGGAGAGTTAATTTATGCCCAGACTACATTCGCGTATATACACGAGAGCGGAATACGGAACGACCGCACATTACATAAACTCACCGAAACACGCCGCCGAGAGCCCCGACAGTCGGGTGCGTTAGCTCGTAAAGGTCGAATCGCGAGTAGAGTAGTACCAGGAGGTGTGGGGTTTGGGGTTGAAGAGCGAAGGGGGAGGGAATAGTACATACTATGAGGGGTGATGGAAGTCCCTCGCTCATCAGCGTCGCCATAACCATCGACGGTTTAATCTCGGACAGGGTTTGGAAAACCAGCCCTCGTACATGCCAAAGGGGGTGGTATGGGCCGCTTAAACTCGTGGCGAGACTGACAATCGTTGGAATGTCTATCGTTTTGTCGAAACGATAGACGCAACGATAAACTAGCATTGGTTCGAAGCTTCGGTGAATATACTACCATCCCTAACTGTCCTATCGCGGTGTCGCTTCCCTTGCCACGTGGCGCGCACTCGATAGGTCATCACGATGGTCGCGAATCGTGCTTTGCAATCGGGTGCGGTACCTAAAAAAAAAACCCGAAGAACGACGAAAAAAACGTATGTCGAACGAAACACAGATAAAATGCAATGGGTAAAAACTCGAGCGTGAAATATTGACTATGAAAAAAAGAAGGGTAAATAAAGTTTCGTAATCGTTCGATCGAACGAATAAATTCGTGTTACCGATGTTATGTTTATACACCAGGTATATATATTGACTTCGACCCTTCGAAGCGCGAAATTTCATAAACAATGGTGGATTCTTTCAAAGCAAAAACAAATTTGACGGATTTACCTTGATAATAAATAAATTAAAAAAAAAAAACAAGGAAGTAAAAAACAGTTTAGTGTTACGTTGTGCGGAAATTTGCGCAGTAAATGGACCCTTCGACGGTCGACAAAGAGTTTATCTTTCCGCTCAATTTCAATGCTGACTGGTCGAATTTTTTGTTTGTTTTTTTTTTTTCGATCATAAAAACGTCGAATAAAAGGATTTTGTAATTGGACAAATATAGACAGACTACGCTCTCGTCGACTCAGCGGGAATAGTATCACTTGATTATTGCAAATCGCGCCGTAATGGGACAATGATTAATTGATAATTGTCCGGAAGCACGTCGATCGATCAATTAATATGACGGGTGTGAGCTTCGGTATGTTTGGTAAGGTATTACGTTATGATACACGACTCGGTGATACGTAACAACAGTGTGACAGATTTCGTTGGCCGCTCAACGATGCGTTATGCAACTCCGATAAGAATTCGATGAGCGAACATCTCTCCCTCCGACACTAATCAATGTTTGTAAACCATCAGCGGAGGGGGAAAATCTAATTGATAGCCAATATTGAACGTCCAAGTGTATCCAATCAACCGGAAGTAAACGAGAAAAGGCATATGTATGCGGGGATCTTTTTCCACTCGTTCGGTTCAAATTTCTTCGCGTATCTCACCCTACTTTTGCGCTCCTCATACCAATTACTCGAGTAAAGAGTCGATGTACGATGTAAGATCTCAGAAAATGTTTTATTTTTGCATTTCGTTTTTACATCATCATTTCGTGTATTCAGTCAGTTTGCATTAAACTAATGGGTCGTAGATGTCATTTTGCACACATACATACAGTTTTGACAAATGTTAAATGGCTGTGGCTAGCCGTCCGACTACGGACGAATAACGGTCCCTTATTCGTCCGAAGTAGTCGGACGATTTTGCGATTTTTTATTCGTCCGACTGGAAAAGGCAAACTTGTGATATATAAAGCGGACGATTAATATTCTTTTATTCGTCCGATCGTCGGACGAATAGCGACATGTTATTCGTCCGACAATTGTATCAAGAAAATTTAAAAATTCGATGGTCGGACGTTTAGCGACGTAATATTCGTCCGACTGTCGGACGAATAATGGTCCCTTATTCGTCCGAAATCGGACGATTTTGCGATTTTTCATTCATCCGACTGAAAAGGAAAATTTGTAATATATAACGCGGACGATTAATATTCTTTTATACGTCCGATCATCGGACGAATAGCGATATGTTGTTCGTCCGACAATTCCACCAAGAAAATTTAAAAAAGCTCTGGCTAGTCGTCCGATTGCGGACGAATAATGGTCCCTATAATAGTATTTATTTCTTCAGTTCGAGGGGTGGTTATGTTAAATCATAGTAAATAATAGTATTTATTTCTACAGTCGGGGGGCTTAGCCCCCCGAACCCCCTACCGGGGCTTCGCCCCTGGACCCCAGCAGGGGCTCCGCCCCTGCACCCCGCCAGGGGCTTCGCCCCTGGACCCCGAATCGTATATGGGTACATTTGTTCTGCGTGCTGTACACCGTGAGGTGCGGGCGGGGGGGTTGACATTTGTTTGTCGGACGATTATAAAAAAATTATTCGTCCGACAATGGGTAATCGCACAAAAGATGTCGATATTTCCTTGTCGGACGATTAGAAAAAAATTATTCGTCCGACACTGATTATCGTACTGAAAATTTCGATATTTGCTTGTCGGACGAATAACTTTCCCATAATCGTCCGATAGTCGGATGAATAATTTTTTTTTATTCGTCCGTAGTCGGACGTCTAGCCACTTCCATGTTAAATTGACTCACAGGACTAACCACTTTCGGCTTTAGGATTTTTCGAGAATCTCGACAGCGTTCAATAGAATCTGTTTGTAGGTACGCAATTGCTTAAAAAGACTTGAGGAATACCGGCTTTGAATAGCGAAGCTCGCAGCTTCAAGAGAGATCTCTATGTGTTTGAACCTCTCGAAATTCGCGGTGATATTTAAATTCATCGTTGCTCTGTGTACCGAGTACTTAAAATCTGTGAAAGAGTCAGCATGAACGAATAGGGATATATAGAGCCGTTGACTCTGCGCTTGTCACTCTGCAAGAATTCGTCGCCGTCGTCGTCGACGTTCAACGATGCAGATGCAGATCTTCCGAAGCGTTCATCAGCCTTAAGGGCAACTCTCTTATCCGTGAGGACTCGTGAATTTTCCAGATTTTCTTCGCGCAATTCAATATCCATGAACTGTTTACAGTGAGACTCATTAATTCGTAACATCGAATTAGCATAACATCATCTACCGTCGGGGAACATCAGACACACCGTAAATCGTAATATTGCAATTACCAATGATTAACGGGTTTATAAGCATAAAGCTGTGTCTTTTACCTGGAAAATCCTTTTCACTGTCGTGCTTTACATTTCCTGAGATGCTTTTGTGAAATCGAAAGAAATTCCGTGAAAAGCTCGGATTCCTTTCGTATTTGAATGACCGATTATACATTTTGTAAGCTTCGATCTAAGATTGAAATCCGTGAATGACGATATAACTTTTAGTCATTCGTCGTATTCAACGGATCTTAGTTTATAGAAATTTGAGGAAAATACGTACAGACTACTCTCCGAGAAATCATAATTCGTAATAATAATTATGTAGTTTGTTATATAAATGTATACAAAATACATCACTAATATTCAATTTATCAACGAAAATATATTGCATATACAGTGTTTTGTTACATACTTTTCTTCAGTGTGAATTAATTGGCACATAAAAACAACAAAAATAAATTCTAAAGTATTAAACGACAAACAATCGTCAATTAATCGGGATTTCCCCATTGCGAAATAAAATGAAGGTAAACTACAATGCATCTGTATTTTATCGTCGTTCGCGATATTGCAGATATATGGGACTTTTTTCAAATTAACGCCGTTGCGTTAGCGTTAAAAATGAGAAATCAGACTCATCCAATTAACTACCGCGAAACAGTGTGCTCTATCGTGCAGACATACGTTCTAATGAAATTGTTCGATACCCTCGGAAAGCTTACGTGAAAACAATGTACCATTGCTGATTTAACCGCCGAAAGTTCGTAGTCGTCCGTGAAGCAATGTCACGTTAACCATGAGGATTCGCGAAGCTTTCGTGAAAACAATGTACTTTGTGGTTTAACCGTCAAACTTCGTACTCGTCCAAGCTGTGTAATGTTAACCAAAGCATTCCGAATATCGTATGCGAACAAAACTTTCCCTTCCCTTCCCTCCTCGCCCTGTCCTATTTCCCGTGTGTATGTTTCTCTATTCGTAAACTTCTCGCGGAGAATGAGACAAGCCGGTTTTCGGGTCAGAGAGCTTCGAGCCGAGCTTCACGCAGTCCCGTGATCAGTTTACTTCGTTGTACCTTCGAATTACTCGCTTTTCCTCCTGTCTTTGGTATATCTCTCTCTTGTTATGGCAGTTAAAAAAGCTGAGGACATTAAAACGCGGCTGGAGCTACGAGCAAAGCCGTTGTTGTTCTTCCATAATTATACGAGTGAACGAGGGACACTTGTACTGGAAACGCTTTGTTACATTGTTTTCACATTGTCGTATTCATTATTTACATTCGTTTAATTATTAATACCGTATCTGGACATGCGACATTGTCCAACGGATGTTTTCTCCTCTTCTTGTTAAGGATTATTGACTAATGAATAAATCAATGAACGCGTTGTATAGATTGGCAAGAGAATGCACGCGCCGCCGTTAGTTTAGCTCCCCACCACCCCGTAGTTAGTAACGTGAACGTCGATACAGTACGGCTCTACTTAAACGTTCGATGCATAATGCAATCCACCGGCGAAGGAACGAACGAGCACCGAGTAAATGGGCGGAGGATGGGGGTGCATGCGATACCGGTGTTGCACCGGCATCCTAAAGGATGCTTAGGGATGAGTTAACAGAGGCAGTGCTCCAACGGGGGCGCGGGGCTACGCTTCAGGACAAAGTTTCCTCGAGGCACGCCGGCGTAGTACAACGTTTCTGTATTACGACGGTAATGTGTTGGGGTACACCAGAAGGTAAATTTCGATTAAGACTTTAGCCTGATTACTTCGAAGATCTACAACGACGCAATATACAAACGTCTATCTAATACGCCCGCGGAGCTTCGGGTTTCCATGGCTGAATCTTTTACCATTTATGCCTTATCTCAAAAATACACAAACAGAATTTCATTTACAACGTTACTTTTTGCTTCCTAATGGAGGAAGCTTCGCTTGATGAAAAAAAAAAATCGAAATTTTAATGAAAAATATGTTCAGAATTACGTCTATGTATCTGCTGAAAAAAATGTAAACCTTCGGAACTCGAGATCGTTTCGAGTTATCAAGATGAAATTTATCACGGAGATTGAAGACTCGATACTCATTGTTTCTTCCAAATTTCAGTAAAATATACGCAGTTGTTATTTTTCTACGCGTTTTTAAATTTTGTCAAAAACGTCTTTACGCATAATAATTTTTGCAATTTTTTAGTTATTCGACTAATAAGTTTTAAACAAGTAGACTACTGTCGACTGCTGATCCTTATTGAATTTTGGGAGAATCGGCCAAATTGTAAACATTTTATGCGCTTTTGGATTTTTTGAATTTTAGAAAAAAATTTGATATGTTTCTAAGTTCAGGAAATTGTCATCAATCAAACTAATAGTTTCTTCAAATTTTTGCGAAGGGTGAAGGGATTGAATTTTATGGAAATCGACAAATGTTGAACTACGGAACTTGACGATGCGTGAAGATATAAGATATCAATCTGAAATTTGTCGCGTATAGTTAGCGAGAAATACTCATTGATTCGTCAATCATTGCTTGTTTAGTTTTGTCAAAAAGTTTGAGTTTTATTAAAAGGGTCTATAAATACCTTTAACATTTTTTAGGGCATATTGGCGATTAGCTGAAATCATTAAAAAAAAAATGCTAATTACATTTACACATTGCTTTCTCATTTTTAAAATCGTCATTTACAAAGCTTTCTCTACGAGGAACTTAAACATTGATTACTGATGTACTTTTAAGGATATCCTTACCAGAACGCGGTAGTTGATATGCGAGAGAGAAAGGTGATACAAAGCAAGCGTCCTAGAAAGAGATAGACGCTGCGTTTTCTTGGCCGTAGTTGAAAACTAAATAGTGAACATCTTTTGAATTTGGACACAATCTGTTTTGAAGTATCCTCTAGACGCGGTCAGTTTTTTTGTTTCAATCGAACAGAAATAGGCGGAGAAAACCGCTGTATTGTATCGTTTTTTAGGTTACTCCCATGTTAAAGTACGTAACTTTGAAATCACGTTGCAAAAAAACTAGACGATCCAAAAATCTTTTTAAAATTGCAATAAATCAAGCGTGTTCTTTTCTTTAGACCACATAAGTGTTAACAAAATCGAACAGAAACGGCATTTGATAAGGATATCCTTAAAGGGGCTTCATAAACTCCGATTTACAAAATGCGGAATCGACGTGTAAATTTAATTAATATTTTTTTTATTACTCTTGCATTACTTGCGCGGTTACATCTTAAAGATAAAAAATTATCTCCCCTTAATTCATGCCGATAAAAAGAAAAATATGCAAAATTTTAATATTTATGGCTCTACAAAATGCACGATTGTCGCTTTCCGGTTGTGAGTAACTCTCTGAAAATTGAGATCGAGTCAATTTGACTAGAATGAAAAAGTATCTTTAACAGTCGGGGAAAAAATGTAGATTGTGGAAAAATCTCGACGATTCGGTAGGCGAAAAGTGCGATTTAAAGTCAGCCGAAAAGTTTTGAAGCGACCGGGGTAAAAGTTGTCGACTCGCGCCCGGTTCTGCGACGCGGATGCACACATATTTTATGCTAAACATCGAAGACACCCGGTACCAGGGAGAGAGAAAGCCCGGGAATATTTTCGTAAGGATGCAAATTAACTCGAAGTGTCTGGTCTCGCGCGTTATATACCCGACATCCCCCCAAATGGGTTATAGCTATGATATCTGTTGTGTCGTACAAATGGTATACATTAAACCGTATAGAAACATACAAGCAATCCCACCCCCGCGGGCTATGTCCTGCGTTGCGCTTATGCTTTCGCGGCGTGTGCTGCGGTCGACACGTTACCAACGAAATAGTAGTACGTTCTCCGATGCACGTACGCGTGAGTGTATAACGTACGTATTATTCATATACCCTAAACTATGTGTACCCCTACTGTCTGGTGTACAAGCCCTCCGTTATACTTGGCCCCGCGAGGCAACACCGAATGTATATCTTCGACACTCTACCGTATTTTATTCTCTCTACACGGTTCACGAAATGAAAATAGGTCGTTCCTCTATCGCTGGGAATACACGCTTATTCTGTATTAACACGAGATGAAACTTTGGAAAGAGAAATACGTCGGTATTATTAGCATCCGTATGCTGTAGGGTATTAAGGGGGAACGAATGAAGAATATCATTTTTTTTTACTTACACTTACTTACACTTTAAACAATTTATTTTATCGTCTGCCTCATCCATTCTGCGGTATTAAAATTTTTCATATTTATTTTATTTTATATAATATCCTATTTTAACGATGAAATCGATATTTCTTTGTCTTTTTCTTTTTTTATTTTTATTAAAGCGAAAATACAGTTTTTAGTTCTACTCCTGTCAAATTCTAAGATTAATAACGAATACCAAACCCCAAAACGCGCGGACTGTATTTCGATTCTTTTATTTTTTTCAAGTTCTTCGCGTCTGCTTCGACGATCTCCGCCTTCGAGGGACCATAATTTCGGTAACCCTCGAACAATTTTTTTTTATCTCCACATAACACGCAGGATGTGTCGCCAGGGCGTTCGTATTCTATCCTGAGCCCGGATAATTCCGGATCTTTTTTTTTTTTTCCTTATTGCCGACTCTCAATTCAGTCCGGTCAGGGAAAGCGTATCGTTGCTCCGGAGAAAGAGAATCAGGGGGGGGGGGGGGGGGGGTAGAGATGAATGGAACGAAGAAGGAAAAAAGAAATATAGAAAAAAGAATCGGAGAGCTACTCTTCTGTATTGAACTCGAGGTAAATCGGAAGGTAAAAAAAGAAGACGTAAAAAAAGAGAGGTCTGCGGAAGAGTGTGACTGATACTCGAGACCCGCACGTGTGGTATGTATGGGACTCGATCTCTTTCTCTTCGCCCTGCGATACGCGATAAAGCAGCCCCTAATGGCCAATAACGCCCCTCTACTTTTTCCACATCCCTGCGTGTCTCTCAACCTCAACCGTCCTTTCGCTACGTTTTCTCGTGAACACGATAATCGCGATAGTGTGCGCGTGTTACTCACACTCGTTTTATATCGAAAACGTTCCTTTATCAATTACATACCGTATCCTCGCATTGGATATTAATTGGAGCCAATTTGTCATATTTTTTTCGCCTGGTTACGTCAAGCAGCGAATTATCTGCGAGTACTCATTATTGTTCATAACCTCACTATAGCGGTCCTCGAGCATTGTAATCGCTATGAATAATAATAACATATCCCTTTGAAGTTACGGAATACCGGAGGAGCTGTATACTTTTAATGAATGTAGAATTTTCCTCGTGATCTTATTATGTAAATAAAAAAATGTACTTTCCCATTGTAAATTTGCTGACGCGTCGTAAAGATAAATACTTTTTTCTGAAAATTTGAACTGCGAGCCAACATACGTTTCCTCCTTCGCAAAGTTACCCTCAAAATGGAAAAGAGCACGTGATAAAAGTTTCTGAAAAAACGATATTGAATAAGTGTTCAATTACGTACCACATTTATGAAAGCACAATTTTTTTCAGCTCAATGGCATTTAAAAAAAAAAGGTATCTTCTATTTTCCCAACGTAAATTTACCAATTCTGACGTGAAGGAAAAACCACTCTCCTTTCTTTCAATTCGAGTCGGAACATTTATCAACTGAGAGTTCTTCTCGCCTCGCAAGTTGCAACTAGAGAGAAAGAGAACCGCGCGTTTCTAGACACAGAGAAAATGGCATTATAGAAAGAGATGGGTTCAAAGAAAAAAAAAGGATAGAGAAGAATTACAAACGGGAGCAGTCACTCTCGTGCCACAGAAACCTTCGGGATTTTTCCAGCTTGGACCCCTCCCCCCCCCCCCCCTCCCCCCCTCTCTCCTTTTCCCGCCGAGTTCGCATTCACCTATACCACCTACCAGATTTCAATTTCCAATCTAATAAGAAATTCTTTCGCGACTATTTCTCAAACCCTCGTGCCCCGGCGTTCCTGAAATCTCTCCTCGTCTCCGCCTCTGTTTCTCCTTTCCACGGAGGAACTCTCCGTCGACCAAATTTGTCTCTAGATGTCTTAGCGGCGTGGCTCCTCTCATCCCGTCGCTTTTCCTTCCCCCCGCTCCCCGTTTCCCTTCACACTCTATACATTCACCACCGACCTATATAGAAACGCAAGACGTTGTATGTACGCTTCTCTCGGGATCTTGGATTTTCTATCCTCTTCGGGTAACGCTTCTCTTCTCTACTACGAGGGAACGCGCCCGCGCGCACGCTTAAGCTGAGAGAACTTGAAGCAACCCAAACCACCCCCGCTGAACCACCTCTGACTCCTTTCTATCGCTATTCCACGGTATCGCGCCCACCCATCCCTCCTCCCATAGCGTTTCTCTTCCCTTTACACGACTTATCTTCCGACTATCCGAGAGGCGCAATCTCGCCCTGACGCCACCTCCTCATTTGTTTGGGGGGACGGGGCGCGAAGCTCCCCAGTCTCCCGCACTCTCGTTCTCTCACACGAGATATCTTCGAGCCGACGAACCATACTCCACGAGCTCAATTCCTGTATTTTCTCTTCTAATACTCCAACCGTCGCTACGTTCTCAAATGAGCTTCCGCGCCCACGTAAAGACACCTTACCAGGTCTCTCGCGCCTTTCCGACTCTCACAACTCCCGCGGGGCGATGATTATTTTACGATCAACGTGCGACGGGGTTGCGAACTT